>NHNX01000014.1:76048-676048 GCA_002786045.1 Zasmidium angulare
CCCCGCCGCAATCCATGCATACCACATGCAGCGCTCAAGACGGGCAAAATCCAGGGTCTTTCACATGCTCGGTCTTCCAAGCGTTCGGCGGGTGCTGCTGATTGGTCAACGCCAAGAGCTGAGTGAATGAGCTTCACCTCAACTCTTCACGTGCACGCTCCACCGTGAGTATCCTCGACACCTCCACGTAATTCTTTGCCTCGCCATGCGTCTTCACGACCACAACCACGCCGCCCACCGATGCTTTGGGACTTGCTCGCCGCCTGGCTCCCACAAACCAGACCCGCACCACCACAACACCAGACCGCGATACAACCTCCACGCAGTTTCCTGCCGCTTCATACCGCTTCGAGAAGACCATCTCCAGCAGCCTCCTCTTTAGTCACGCCTCGAGCGATACCTGCCATGGAGGACATTACCTTCCACGGCCCATATCAGCTCCCACACGAACGCCTCGACTCCTGGCTCACGTCCATCACCCCTTGCAAGACCGACGCCTCCCTTTACATCTACACCATCGCCTTCTCCCGTCCTCGAGCCAAATGGCGAGCCGAGTGCTACGTCCCTAGCGCTGAGGTCAGGGAGGACACCAAACGCGACCTGGCGGACATATACTCTTCTATTTCCATCAAGGCCGACGACAAGAGCTATGCGCCATGTACTTTCCAAGACTTAGTCGGCGAAGACGAGCGGCGACATGAGTGCGTCCGCGATATCACGGTGCTGTTCAGAAATAGGGAGTATCCCGGACATGTGTATATCCCCGCTTCGGAGCCCGTGGCGAAGACGTATTTGAGGACGATCAACAGTCGAGCGAAGCATTCCATTGAAGATCCGCCGCCGGAGAGCCCACCAAGACGGACAATTGAGTTTTTGGGTCCGATAAGGGAGAATGATCAGGTTCGGACAGAGGTTTGGAGTCTTGACGGCGAGTCTTACTATCGGGGAGGGGCGACGGTTTTGAAGATCGAGGTGGAGGGCGGCAGGAGATACTTGACGGTCAAGGCGCCAATCGATCAGGGAGAGTACGCAGTGCTCATTGGAGATGTCGGTGATACGAATTTCGCGAGGTCTGGCCGGTTTGAGGAGGTGGATGATGTCGACGCAGAGCCTTCGGATTGTTTCAAAATGCCACCCTGGGTGGAGGAGGAGTGACAACTTGCGTGACGGCTTTTGATAAAGCAAGCTGAGACGCAGGACGGGATTCACGCTCTGGCAGCGTGAGGGCAGTGAAGCATGGCGGCACCCAACAAAGGGTATCAAACCAGCAATCACCTTCCAGAAAGCTTTCCCAACTCACTCATCAGACTCGTTAGATTCTCCACCAGCGGCGGCAATCCATTACGAGTCTCAGGAAAGTTGGACTTCAAAATGCCTTCGGCAATTCGCATCAGCCCCTTGGAGTTATGCAGGGAGCAGAAAGTCGTTTCTCCAACACTAGTCAGCATGGAAGTCGGGTCTCTCAAGCCCGGTGTGCCTTGGCCAAGAAGCTTGAAGGACTTCGCACTTTTCTCATCGGTGTCGTCCAGGAAGACTCTACTGCCTGAGATGCATGGATCGGCCTGGGTGGAGGCGCGAACGGTCTGGGCAGGCGTCTTGTCCCCGCTTTTACGTGCCACATTTGTCACCATACCATAGACCCAGAGAGTCAGGACAGCCTGATACACCGCCACAGCATAGAAGTCCCTCAACTTCGTCTTTTCAAACCCCCTCGCGATCCTCAGAACCTGTCCCGCATGCCATACGCAAGTTCTGGCCTCCGCATCCTCTGTCCAAGCCCGAATCTTTGGATAGACGTTCCGTGCCTCGTCTTCTCCGTGCTTGCCAGAGAAGATCTGGATGTCTTCCAAAGAGCCGTGGAGAGCCATAATCAGAAATTCTACCGTGAAGTTTATTTCCGAAGGCAGTTGGTCATGGATCTCGCAATAGGCGCTCATTGTGGTCAAATTGGAGAGCACGTCGCGTTGGCGGTTGAGGTGTGTCAGGTAGCGGTCTTTGCGGCTTTGGGATTGCCAGTTGGAGAGGAGGTGGGCTTGTTGACGGAATTGCCAGACTTCGTAGGCCAGGCCGTGGCATGCAATCATGACGCAGAGGGGTTGGTCGACGAAGCTGTCCAGCCCGCCTAGTGTGTGAAGGCTGCCGAAAACCTCTAGCATCGAAGGTAAGGCACTCTGTGAAGGAGGTTGTTTGGTATGGTATAAGTTGCGCCATGCGTGGGCGTTGGACGCTTGCCACAGATCCGCAGAAGCTGGCAGTGGCAACATCATCTGAGCGGGGGCGACAATGGGATTCTGCATATGGGCGATTGCAACTTGCGAATCGTGCAAGAAGGTATGGCAGACCAAACGTTTGCGACCCTCTTGCTCGAGCCATGCCTTCCATTTACTGTTCAGCACCTCGTCGTTATCTTCAGCAACCGGGACAAAGTCGTGGTAAATGAACTTGGACAAGGAGTTCGACCATGTCAGCATTGTGACAATCGGCTGCAAGAACGAGCACGCAATCTCAGTCTTCCTTCGGAAGCCACTCCAGACCCCAACACCAATCCAGAGGAGGTAGGCCTGAACAGGCTGTAGGCGTCTTGTAGAACTGTTATCTGATTCGAACACTTCGGATATTGCAAGCCGCACGACTTCCTGTATGACGAGTCCCATCTTCCATACAGGCGCCACAGCGATATACCTCGACCCATAAGCGACTATGGCAAGTAGCAATTCTGTCAGACTATGGCGAGTGTCAAAGGTCGGTACATGGATGAACGAATCGATGGAGTGTGCGTCTTGGAGCAGAAACACGTCAATGAGATCTTCCAGCAGTTCGAGCGACGGAAAAGATGGCATCGCAAGTCTTGACGAGGCGGTCTGCGTGACGACTCGGATCATGCGATCCCGCGCTTCGTGCTCAAGCTCGCAATGGATTGAGCGTTTGAGGCTGGGGCTGACATGCTGGTCTGTGGCATCCACGCGATCTGCTTGGATGTTGATTTCTTCTTGGCCAGTGAATGTAGTGTGATTCTTGTCTGGAATCCAGTGGTGCCAGGACCAAGGCGATCGCTTGAATGTCTCCGAGCGTAAGACAGCATCAGGTTCTCCAGCTGAAACTGGATGCCCTGACGTTTCGTATATTTCTCGAGAGCCCTGCGCCGATGGAGGCCTTGTAAGACCACCAGCGAGAAAGCTGAAGTCGAAGTCGAAGGCATCTAGGTTGATGTCCTGGGTGAAGTCCGAGACATTCAGGGGCGGCATAATTTGATCTTGTGACGCAACGTTGATATCGGACATCATGATTTGCTCGAAAAAGTCAGGGTACGCAAAGCTGCTTCCGGTGAGATCAAACCCATCCTGATCCATTTGAAACGGCGTCAATCCCGTAGTCAAGCTGCTTTCTTGGGAGAAGAGATTGTCTTCAGATTGGCGGGGCGGAGATGACGGCGTGGCAAGCTGAAGTCTTTTGTTGTTCTCCATCGTTTGAGTCTTGCTCGAGGTCTGAGGCTCGCGTCGCGCTTCGGTGTCCTGGCATGAGATGTCCCGAGTCCTGCACCGGGTACACGGCCGCTCATTGTCACACTTCGTCTTTGCTGTGATGCAAGCTTCACATGCTCGAGGAGTTCTCTTGCGAAACACCTCGCCTGCCGAAGATTTGGCATGAGCCGCACGATGCCGGTTGAGAAGGTCGGCGCGATTAAAACCTTTGCCGCAGTCGGTGCAGCGATATGATCTTTCATTGTCGTGAGACTTCAGATGGCGGCTAAGGTGGTCTTGCCTCTCATAGCTACGATGGCATAGGTAGCATTGATGCCGGGTGCCGGCTGTGGGTGATTGTAGGTCATCCGTACGGCTGTCATCCGGGTTTGCTATGGAAGCGGTGGGCGGTGGCATGGATGATGCTGGATTGTGGTGACAAGGCTGTCTATCTCGTTCAAAGTCTCCTTCAGCCTGATCTCTGCAAGCGACTCAAGTAGGACGAAAACGACGACAGTGTCAGTACGCCTACACGTAACCGTGGTGATTGAAAGGAAAGGGTGATTCAAGTGAAAACCCCACATTTCTCCGCACTTGAGTTTGGTGGCGCAATCTGCCAGCCGAGCATTTTTCTTGGCCTTGTTCTCTCTCGGCAGCCGGAACGGCATACAACAATCCTCCTACGTCGACGACCTCACGCCCTTCATATCCGCATAATCCTCTCCCAACTTATGCTCCCCAACCGTCAACGGCGTGCTCGGCTGCAGAACATACAGCATACGTGCCCACTTAGTCTGACTAGTGTTCCTCCACGCATGCATCGTACCCCTCTGAATGGCAATGTCTCCTGGCCGCATCACCCGCGTCTCGCCGCTGTCCAGCACCAGCTCAATTTCGCCTTCGATTACGATCCCATAGTCCAGCGAGACGGTGCGATGCATTGGCGAAAGCTGGCCCGGCGACATGTCGACGTGGC
The DNA here is from genome assembly GCA_002786045.1 of Zasmidium angulare. NCBI lineage: Eukaryota > Fungi > Ascomycota > Dothideomycetes > Mycosphaerellales > Mycosphaerellaceae > Zasmidium > Zasmidium angulare. The sequence continues at coordinate 80,486 of NHNX01000014.1, forward strand.
GAAGGACTGTACCGCCGCTAACGACCAAGCCGGGTGCTGAGGATGTGTACTTTTGATATGCGGCGAGGTCCTTGTCGGCGTTCATGTCGACCGGGAACTGATCGGTGCAGTAGGAGAGGTAGAAGACTGCTTTGCCGTCTTCGACTTCTTGTGCTCTGGGCTGTTCGGGGATTGCATCTGAGATGACTGCTTTGCCATTGCTGTCGTGCGAGGTGATGATTCTTGTGGGAGGGGAAAGACGGGGTGGTGCAGTCATCTTGCTGGAAACTTGGTAAGTGAAGGTGTGTCTCTAACCTTTACTGTCCGCCATATTTGACGTTATATATCGAACTCGCTGGCCATCCCACTGTGGAGCTTGATCTCAGTACCCGACGTTCGGATGGCCCGCCCTTCGGATATGTGGACGGCAGTCGAACAAGGGAGAAGGAGCCTTTGGGGACCAGCAATATAGCCAAGTAAGTACACCATGCGAGATGCTGTTGCAGACTTTACACATCGACGACAAGACGCAGTGTTGAACATGACGAGTCCTTTGTCTGGCTACAGACATCACTTCGGTATCGACAACATACCCTTCGGAGTTGCGTCGCCCGCAGAGTACCAGAAGCCCACCTGTGTGACGAGGTATCAAGACTCAGTCATCTTCTTGGGCAAGCTCGCAGATTTACCAGACAACGAGGCGCAAGAGGTGAAGAGCGCCTTTGGAAAATCCAATCTGAATGCATTCGCCTCTCTTCCACGAACAAGCCAAACAGCAGTTCGGGAATACATTCAACATACTATCCACAAAGACGAATCGCTCGCAAGTCTACCCAAGAATGCCGTCAAGCACATCTCCGAAGTTTCTATGCATCTCCCTGTCGAAGTCGGCGACTTCACCGACTTCTCTTGCTCTCATCACCACGTTCAGAATGCCGCAGAAGCCATGACGGGCAAACGATCTACGCCGCCAGCGTTCTTCCACATGCCAGTCGGGTATGCGGGACGTTGTTCCAGTCTCGATGTCTCCGGTACGCCGGTCTATCGACCACTTGGCCAACACTGGGAGGGCAAGCCCATGGAGAGCGAGGTCGTCTTTGGCCCTTGCGAGAGGATGGACTACGAACTTGAGCTCGGCTGCATTGTCGGCAAGCCACTACCCAGGAACGACACAGTGATAGCGGAGAATGCTGAGGAGCATATCTTTGGTTATGTTCTCATCAATGACTGGAGCGCGAGAGACATCCAGGCGCTGGAGATGATCCCATTAGGACCTTTGAATGGCAAAAATGCCGGGACGACCATGTCTCCGTGGGTCATCACTGCTGATGCTTTGGAGGCTTTCAAGACTTCTCCTTCGGCGAGAGTACAGCAGGAGGCCCCGTATCTCAAGCAAAGCACCGACAAAACGATCAACATCAAGTTGCAAGTGGACATCACTTCGAGCAAGAACGGTAGGACACCACAGACGATGTGTGTTAGCAACAGTTCCTGGATGTACTGGACGCTCTCACAATGCGTCGCACACCAGGCGATTGGCGGCTGTGGGCTTCGCACAGGTGATCTCCTGGCAACAGGGACAGTCAGCGGCGAGGGTGATGGCGAGCATGGCTGCCTACTTGAGTTCATGAAAGCTGGCAGCAGTCCTCCGAGAGGGTATCTTGATGATGGAGAGACTGTAACGCTGTCTGGATACTGTGGCGAAGGTGTTGGCTTCGGCGAGTGTGTAGCTACTCTGCTACCTGCGAGAGACCTTTGATCGAAGAGGAAGCTTTTCATCGGCACCTGTTCAGTCTCTACCAACACTATTATCTCACCACTCGCCGCCAATCTTGATCCTGAAAATCTTATCGTTCCACCTCCCGATTGTCTTCCTGCACAGCCAACTCGCTGCCTACACAACTACAATCAGCCTCACAAAAGTTCCACTATTACGACATGTAAAATGCCAACTCTCACGACTTACCGCCTGCATCCACACTCCACCAAACATCACGCGAATAAAGTTCCTCTCGATCTCATTGTTAACATGATTTCGATCTCCGTAGATCAGGCTGGGATCGACTGCTCGGTACGCAGGCACTCTTCGCCATTGCGTCTCCCAGTCTGGTGGATTCGATGTCGTTGGGGAAGCCTGTGTGTTAGGGGCTGGGGCGGGTGCTGCTGTGTCGGGTGAGGGCTGGCTGTGGTGGAGATCGTAATCGGCGAGGGTATGGCGAAGTGAAGTGACATAAGGGTTTGATGTTGTTGTTACTGACATTGTGGGCTTTGACACTCTGTAGATAGTGTTGGCGCTCTTTCGAAGTGTGCTCAATGACTATCTTGACCCGATGTCGTGACTAGAGGAGGTGTGGCAAGATGCTGAATCCATCCGCACTCCACCGGAAGCTGACCTCCACTGACTTCCGTAGCCTCGCCCGCGACGACTCCTCCAGGATCAACTCGCAAATCTTACTGCACTCGGTCCACATACGACCGATCCGGATCTGTGATCTAGAGCTCCGTCTCGGTCTGACTACAACGAAGATGCGGAAAACCGCTGACGCTGAGCTCAGGTCTTGAACGCGGTTCTTGCCACTGCTCCAGTCCCAGGGGTGCCACCCTTGATATTTTGATCAGAATTCCGCTCCTTGCACCGAGAACTTACCAGAGATCCTCTTTCTTAACATCATGGCATCATCAGACTTCTCTCAAATCCGAGCATCTGCCATCGACGGCCGCATGCACACTATTTACCATCGACAAGAACAACTCGAAAGACTGTGCAAAACTCTCATCGACCACGTCGACGACATCAAAGATGCCATATCCGCCGACTATGGCTACTCGCCCACTGAGGTCGCTGTGGAATACCACCTGGCTCTGACAGCGCTGAAGAAGTATTACGCCCAGCTGAAGCCTAAGAAGAGTCACGAAGCGGAATATCTTATCGCCAATGGCAAGGATGCTTGGGAACGAAGAACTCCTGCTGGAGTCGTCTATATCGAGCCAAGTCTACATACAATGTTCTATTCAGTTGTGGTGCCTTTGGCTGCTGCTTTTGCGACTGGGAATTGTGTTGTTGTTCTGGTATGTTCGAAGATTTTCCGTCTTTGATCAGGGATTTGTTAAGGCTGACTGGGACGAAGCTCGAGAATAGTCTTCGAACGCTTCCACGACTTCTCAGGCAGATACTAGAGGAGTCTCTCGACGCAGATGTCTTTGCCGTCGCCTCTGCCCCGATCAAAGACGAAAAGCTTTTGAGCAGCGCTATCTGCGTCTTGCAGAATGGCATCGAAAGCGATGTTCCCAGGATCAATCAACTTACATATTCTAGACAAGCGCATGTCATGGCGATTGTAGACCGATCAGCCGACCTTCGAGTGGCCGCGAAAGAACTGGTGGCAGCAAGGTTCAGCTTCGGAGGTCGGAGTCCATATGCCCCTGACATTGTGCTTGTCAATGAGTTCCGCAAGAAGGACTTCCTGCAAGCAGTGATCAGCGAATGTGTAACGTTTGGGACCGGAGTTGACATGAACGGACACGTCAAAGGGAAGACCTTGTCATCGGACAGAGTCAGCGAGGCTCTCAACAGTCTCCAGAGACTTGATCCCCAACTGCGAACGATCACACAAGAGACCAAGTTCGCTGTCGTCGATTTGAGCTCCAGAGATACCGTGCTTCGGGAAAGACTCACTGCACCGATTCTGGGCGTTCATGCCGTGAAGAGCCTAGACGACGCCATCGACCTCATCGGCAGTCGATCCGATCAGCCTTGCCTCGCAGCCTATCATTTTGGAACACCAGCGGCCGGAAAGTACCTCTCGCAGTTCGTCGATTCGAACATATCATTCATCAACCATATCCCACGAGAAATTCTCGTTGGTCCTGCGTTCCCCATCAGGCACTCAAGCAATCCAGCGCAACGGTATCCGCTAGAACTGTTCACCGTGGCTAGACCGGTGTTCATCAACCCCTCGAGCACACTTGAGGACGTGTGGAAAGCACTGGTCGGGCCGAACAATGCTACTGCGCAAAGACTACTAGCGGATGCCACGAAGCCACTGATTGAGTTGAAGAGACATCCGGGCGGCAGTCTGGGTTTCTTTGAAGCGGGATTTCTGATGAATGCTGGATTGATTCTGGCTAGTACTTTGACTGTGTCTGCGACAGGGTTGGTGTGGTGGTGGAGGCACGCGCGGCCAATCTAAGGGGATGTTGGACTACGTGAAAAGGTCTGAAATCGGGAGTCTGGTCAACGTATTGCAAGGAGCGACTTCTTGAGTTGCTCAACTTCGAGATAATTTGAGCTGGGCCTCAAACGCATGGCATAACCATGTGGGCGACTGATATTTTCAGCTGCAAGCAATCTTTTACGATCGTGAAGTCTGACACTTCCAATCAGTGTCGCTCATTTCGGCATCAATCTTCCATTCTGGTTCAAGATCATACTCTGGTATTATTCTTCAGCAACTTCCATCCATACTCTCCTTGCCATTGCGCTATGCTGAAACTCTCGTCCATCCAGCCGTCGGGGTCTGCTTCACTCCAGCCCATGATCTCTGGTATCGGGCTGTCCGCTATCATGCTATCGAATTCAATCGATGTGAGCGATTGCAAACGGCTGTCTTGCGCCACTCCACTCAGCTGGCCTGCCAAAAGACTCGCAGCTTTCGGAAATGTGCTGTACCCGATTTCCAGCCGTACCTTCAGCGGTTGCAGCGAGGTAGGCAGTAGGGTCTTGAGCTCGTGTTGGCTCTCATGCGGCAGTGCACGATCGAATATGCTGAAGAAGGAAACGGTGAGCACTTCCAACTTGGTGAGTGGTTCAAGCGACCCCAAACAGCCCATGAGCATGGGGAGGTAGGTCTCGTGGCCGATGATAGCTGCGTATAGCTGTTTAAGATTCTGCGCGTGTCCTCGTATGACGGTCCCATACTTGGCGAGATCATACCAGTCAGAGACGAGCGGATCTCCGTCCCAAGCAAGGGTGAGTGAGCTCAGAGATGGACAGGCAACAAGCATCTCCTCCAGTCCCGCTGCACTGATTCGTGGTGCATACAGGTGGAGCTTCTGTATGAGAGTCTTGAGAGGTCTTAGCTTAATCTCTTTGTGCTCGAGAGAATGCCAAAACATATCATGCAGTCTTTCACAGCTGAATGATTCTATTGCCGGCAGTCGGAAGATCGTGCTGATATCTTCAGCCATACTGTGCTCTCTCTCGTGCCCGGCATCCAGGTTGATCTCGCGGACGGAGCGGAATGGTGAGCTGCTGGCCGTTGTTGCTGGAAGTCTGATTGAATCGCGCATGACACGCGTTACAGTAGTCTTGTTCCCCGTGTTGGTGCCCTGGAAAGTGACATACTCCAGATTGGTGCAGAGGCAAAGCAAAAGCGCTAGCTCTGGGTCTTCGTAGTATTCACTGGGTCCTCCTCGACAGTCGAGTTCACCCTTCAGCCATTGTCGGCATTCTGGAGAGATGTGGAGCCGATCAACAGCCACCAGAGCAGGCTCGAGCTCTTCGTCTGTCAACGACTGAGGATAGCGCGTATTGTCCGGTCCGGGTGTAGAGATTCTGCGCACGTACTTGGCCAGATGGGGCTGTCGCAAGAGGAATTGCAGTGTCGACCGGACCGATGCGGGTTCGAGCCGTCCGAAGTCAAGAAACTGGACGATGATGGGCTGGGCAATCCGTCTGAGGACGCTGTTTGTTTGAGAAATACTTCTGAGCGTGACGCGGTAGAAGGGGTCATGCTCGCGCTTTTCGAGTTCTCCGGGGGAAAGCACAAGTTCGCAGATGTGCTGCAGTATCTCCTCTGGCAGTCGCTCCATCTCGTGTGAGGAGCCAGCGATGGTCTAGGTGATGGCCGTGTTCGACGTGTTTGCTGTTTGCTGTTTATGTTGGGTTTGAGGATTGAAGGGACATGGAAGTTGTATTCCAAATTATGTCATCTGCATCACAGTCGCATGTGCAGGGAAGTCCCTACTGACTAGCGCCTGCGAGCGAGCGAAGGAGGAAAGAGCGGTCAGGGGCCGGCGTTGACTTCACCTCAACATCAACATCAACATCAGCAGACGCTCACTCTTATTACCCTTCTTGAATGGAAATCATCTAGAACTGAATCTGGAGGCCAGTGAATTGCTTTTTACCTGTGAACATCGAGTGACCACGCCTCCCTGTCACAAAACCCGAAACATGCATGTCCCACAGCTCTTCCCACGACAAGCAGCGGCAGTGTAAGTCGGGAGAAGGCATGGCACCGACAAGTATTTACAACCTAGCTTTGCTTGATACCGAACGAGTAGTTTCCAGGGACTGTCGTGGTAATTGGTACACCGATTAGCTCGAGGGGCGATGGAACATGGCAAGCAACCGGGAAGGAGAATAGACTCGCGCCTGATGCATCGCTGAGTTGAGTGGTAGCATTGGCATTGCCCACAGCAACACCGACAATCTGGCCATTTGCGCCGGCGGTCACGGGTCCTACGTTAAGGAAGCCATCGTATGGGATCGGGATCACAAGATCTTGGGTGCCGTCGGCGGGGACCGGTACGATGGATCTGAGACCGCTCTTGGCGACGTTGAAGCTGGAGGGCTGAGCGTTCTGGAAGAGAATGTCGAAGTTGGTGACACTCGTGTCGAACGTCTTGGCGTTGGGAAACGCCTCCTTCGCCAGGCTGATCAGTGAGGCTGGAACGCGGAGGAAAGAGTCGGCGTTGCTCAGATAAAACTGCTGGCCCGGGACGAAGTAGATTGGGATCGTACCGCCGATGATGATGTCCAGGCTCTGTGGGCCGAGTATGCCGAAGTTGCAGTCGTATGGGAAGCGGAAGTATCCAGACTCTTGGAACTGCGCAGTCGGCTGGAAGTCTGGAACGTATCCAAGAGCTGGAGCTATGGGAGCGAGGCCAGTCGTAGAATTCACATTCACCGAGCCGATGATGTAGTCGACGTCCTGCTTTCCGCAGGTAACTTGGATCGGGAAGAGCTTGCCGTTGCCAGAAGAGTCCTGGAGGTTGACGGTGACGTCCACATCACCAAGTAGAATTCGATGCGCGACGTCTGGCTGTCCGAGCGTGACTGGACCAATGTTGGGAAGGACACCAGTCCCTGGAGGAATGCGGATGACAGCTTCGCCCCCGGCAGGGAAAGTGATGTTCATGATGGTACCCTTGTACGCAACAAGAGTGGATGGCGAAGCGTTGGTCAGCCTCAGATTGACAGTGATGTCGGCACTGGCCTGAGTAGCATTGACGAGGGGTGCCAGACTAGTGATGTACGATGGAATCGTAATGAGGCCCGAGACGTCCGTATAGTAGATCTGCTGGCCAGTGCCCCCGTATACCGGAGCAGTCGCCGTGAATACCGTGCTGAATGTCTGGTTGATCAGGCCAAGGAGCTTGCAGGTAACCTTGAATCTTGTCAGTGGCAGGACGGAGTGGTCAAAAGGTACACGGTACGACGCTTACTGGAAACGCTAGTTCGCCGAGTTGAGCATCGAGTGGTACCGCAGGCGAAGTGTTGATGGCATTCGCAATACCGACCGCCGCTAGGGCCCGGACTGGTGAAATGTACTTCATTCTCAAGGGTTGTCCAATGGAGTTATTTTCGAATTCTCTGAGCTCAGGTTCAGCCTATCCGATCAAGACGCAGTCGCGGCCAACGAAGACTGCCCTTATATCAATCAACCCATGATGGGTGCGATCGATTGCAATTCGGTTGCCTCGGAACACATATTATAACGAGAACGAACGACTTCAACCGAAAGGTTCTATAGACCCCTGCGAACTTCGAAGCATCAACAATACGCTATACAGGGATGATGTGGAGGCGCCCGACATACTAACTTCAGATACTGCAGTATGTTGTTAGAGAGCTTGCCAATAAGGGCTGAGGACGATTGAAGAAACCTCGGGAGCGGCGTCGCAGAGTAGTATACTACAAGCTCGAGCTGAACTTTCGTGAAAAGCATCAACATTGTTCTTGACTTCTTTGTCAGCCAAATGCTTGACCTAATGGCTATATCGCGCAAAAGCTTACATCGAAGCTTGTTCCGCTTTGGAGACTCGATGCCTCGGGTGCTAGAGACAAGGAGGCGGGGTGGCGGAGAGGTTATTTCGATGGTTATATTTTCGGGGCCGCAGCCTCTGCCGGGTCCCGCGAACGACAGCCTGGTGTGGAGAAACATCATGTGCCAACGCGCTAGGCCCTTCTTGCCTGGTGGATCGACCACTGGGCAGCGCGTTAGGATGGTGTTGGCTGAAATGGGGAGGGGAGTGCGTCCCGGCCAGGACAAACCTCACAAGGACGACGCACTAACTCACTGTATGGCGAGATCGGCTCCATACCGCGAACTAATAGCGACGTTAGCCACACTCAATGTCTATCTCCCCACGCGTCCCCGCCGTACAACTCACCCATTGTGGTGTCCCCGTCCCTCTTCTTATAACCCACGGCCGGGTTGAGCAAGTGAAGTGCGCGATGTCAAGCAGGTGCCTAAAACCGTAAGCCGTATCTGGGGTTCGAACGAGGTTTCGGAGAGGACATCAGCAGCACATGATGACTCTTTCTTGGTCTCTACCGTCTAGAGGTGGACAGCGGAGAGCAAAACAAGCAACGCCGTACAACGATCTCCATCGTTTCATCCCCCTCCCACCCGGTTGTCCTGCTGATCGTTCCATCATGCATCGTCCGGCCCACCCACTTCCCAACCATACGCCATGCTCAATGCCCCTGCGAACCCCTCACGCCGAAAGCGAGCTACTCAGCCTGCGCTCATCCCTCACTCGACCAAGCAACTCTAGCGCCTTGTCGACAGGAATCAACTCTCCCATCTTCTGCGTAGCAGGATCATCACGATTTCTAATGTTTACCGAACGAGACTCCCTCTCCTGCGCCCCCACCACAAAGATGAAGTTATACTGCTGCAGCTGACCCGTGCGGATCTTCTTCTGCATCGTGTTACCAGTAATGTCGACGTCGACGTGCATCTTTTGGGCGCGGAAAAGTTTCTGAAGTTCGAGTACGTAGTCGTTGACGGCCGGCATGACAGGTACAATGAGAATTTGACGTGGGGAGAGCCAGAAGGGCCATTTGCCGCCAAAGTGTTCGGTAAGAATGGCGATGAAGCGTTCGAAGGAGCCGTAGATGGCACGGTGGATCATGACGGGCCGAGCGCAGCCAGGGGTGAGTTCGCGGCGATAGGAGTCGATCTTGGGGGCGGCGGCTGGGTCAGCTTTCGCGCCGTCAGCGCCGGCCTCTTGTGCGGGCGCGGGTGCGCTGCGGATGGGCAGAGTCTCGCCGTTGACCTCTGATCTGGCAGCGGCAGAGGCTTGCTCTTCCGTGCGGTATTCAAGGTTGAATTGCTGTGGCAGTTGAAAGTCGAGTTGAATGGTAGCGCACTGGAACTCGCGTTTCAGAGCATCACTAATCGTAACGTCGATCTTGGGGCCGTAGAAAGCACCGTCACCAGGATTCAACTCCCACGGAGTACCAGTCTGCTCCTTGAAGTCGTCAAGAGCCTGGGACAGCTGAGCTTCGGCGCGCTCCCACGTAGCCACATCACCGAGATGGCCTTCAGGCATGGTAGACAACTTCATGCGGAACTTGAACCCGAACAAGCCGTACACAGCCATCATGAAGTCGAAGAGAGCCTTGATTTCCTGCTCGATTTGGCTCTCCATGCAAAAGACGTGGGTGTCGTCTTGTTGGAAACGGCGTACTCGGGTCAATCCGGTCAAGGCTCCTGATGCTTCGTTGCGGTGGAGGACACCGAAGTCGGCGATGCGCATTGGCAACTCTCTGTAGCTTCGCTCGCGGTGTCCGAAGAGCAGACAGTGACCAGGGCAGTTCATAGGCTTCAACGCCCATTTGTCCTTCTCCACATCGAAGGTGAACATATCTTCGTGGTAATGCTGCCAATGACCAGATTGCTTCCACAGGGCCGAGTTGTACATGTTGGGCGAGCCAACTTCTTGGTAGCCACGCTCCCAGTACTGTTCGCGGAGATAGGATTGCAGAGCGTTGTAGATGATCATGCCGTGAGGGAGGAAGAAAGCCGAGCCGGGTGACATCTGGTGGAAAAAGAAAAGTTCCTGCTCCTGACCGAGTTTTCGGTGATCTCGCTTGGCGGCTTCGGCAAGCAGCGCCTTGTGCTCTTCGAGTTGCTACAAGAAGTCAGTAAAAATACGCACGGATGTCGGGAGGTACTCCTACCTTCTTGTCAGGAAATGAGACACCATAGATACGTTGCAGACTGTCGTTCTTGGCATCGCCCAAGAAGTAACTGGCTGAGTTCTTCATGATCTCAAATGCCTTGATCCTACCGGTGTGGGGAACGTGAGGGCCCCTGCACAAATCGATGAGAGGACCGCATCGATAGACAGTGGTGCGGGTACCATCTGGGATCTTGTCTTGGATGATGTGCTGCTTGTACTTGTTGTAGGCAAACATCTCGAGCAGGTCCTCCTTGCTCAGCTCCAGTCTCTCGAACGGTTGCTTCTCCTTGATGGCCTTCTCGGCGATCTGCTTCAACGGCTTATGGTCTGCCTCAGTGACAGCTGCCATCTCGGGCAGAGCCATTTCGTAGTAGAAGCCATCGTCGACAGGTGGGCCAATGCAGAGAGCACAGCCAAACCTCCTCTCCGCTGCTTCGCCCAGGATATGTGCACTGCTGTGCCAGAAGACCTTCTTTCCTTCCGGGTGCTCGAAGTCCAGTAACTCCAACTTGCAGCTCTTCTCCAATGGGCGATCCAGGTCCCACAGCTCACCATCCACTCGCGCAATCACCGTACGCTCGAACAGCGACTTGGAAATCTCCCTCGCGATCTGGTTGGGGGTGATCTCCCAGCTCTTGCCTTCCTTCTTGCTGCCATTTTCCAGGGTAATCTCAATATCTTCGCGTGGCTGCTTCGCCTTCCACTCGTCCTGTTCCGCTTTCCGCTTGTCGAAGAGGGCGTTTCGGGTATCGAAGTAAGATGGCGGTGGGTTGAGTTCCAGCGAGCGAGCGTCGCCGCCTTCTTTAGGAGCTTTCGGGGCCATATTGTGTGATGAGCAGAATCGGATTGCGCACGCAGCGCGGAAGGTGGGTGTTCTTGTATGCAGCAGTTGCGATTGAGTCACTCGCGCCAGACGAATGAATCGAGCGTGCATACAGCGGTGGTGGTGGCAGTGCGGAGTACAAGCAATGACTGGCTCAATGTGCAACGCTGCCCGTCTTATTACTCACGAGCAGCAGGGACGAGACTCCCTGATTTTGTCTTCGGAGCTGCAGCGCTAGTCTCCGCTGCCGCACACAAGCTTTGGGGTCCGTGCCAGCCCCGCCATTGACATTCACTTACATCCTGTGATTTTCTCTCCATCGTCCGTGCTTTGTCCTGGAACATCAATTATCAAGACTGCTCTATATTGTTCAACATTTGTCTTGACACCGCGATGCTCGCCCGTCCAGCTCGCGGCCACTGCCCTACAAACCACCCGTTCGTCTCCGAAATTGAAGAACGGACCAAACGTTTCATCACCATCGAGCATCAACGGAACGCCTTAAATCTCGCCAAATCCCATTCCCAATGGCAATCGACTCTCTTCTGCCTCCCAACCGAGATCCGAGACATCATCTACGACTATGCATCAATACCCGCCATCGACTCTCGACTCCTCAAAACAGGGCCCCAATGCCTGACTCTCTTACGAATGCCCGTCGTATGGAGAGTCAATCTCTCCTGGCTCCGAGCCTGCCGACGAATCTGGCTTGAAGGTAACTCGTTCGTCTGGAAGTATGCCGAGCCAAGTTTCTATCGGCACTCCGATCGGCCTGATCTGTATGGTTTCTTGTACGAGTTGACGGCTCTGAATGTTCAGAATTTGCAGCGGCTTCATATCGGACAGGAGTGCCATAATCTGAAGATGAACGATGCCATGCTGCGACTCTTTGACGGGACCAAGTTGCAGGCTTGGCCGCCACACTTGACTATTACACTTGTGGCGTATCCGTCGTTGTGGGAACATGAGGCTATTCGGACCTGGTTCGGTTCGGTGATCAATCATCGGAAGTTGCACACTGTTCAGGACGTCGACTTCATCTTTCATATTCCCGAATCGCAGGTCGAGAAGATTTCTTCGATCCTGCGCGAAGTCGCGAACTCCAGGTTTTCCGAGTGGTACATCGACCTTCCCGATGTGGAAGGCCAACGTTGGATCCGCGAGTGGGGAGATGTCAAGCTCAGAAGCCACTGGGCGAACAAAGTGGACATGCCATACCGTACGTTCAAGCTCACCTGTCGACGGAAGGAAGAAAATCTTGAGCAAAGGCCCCAGACGTACCACCGTGACTCGGCGTGGGACTGTTGGCATCTTGTCCCGTATAGGGTTATGTATGGCAGAAGAGACAGCATGGAGCCTGACCAAGGCTATGCAACTCAGCTTTCTGACAGAGTGCGAAAGAGATGGGATGAGGAGGGAAGTTTGTTGAAGTTTGCGGAATGAGCACTGTCCGCATTGACTATCCGTCGAACAGAAAGTTCTTCGAAGAGCACACGTGTGAGAGCACTCCGATACCAATCCAAGACAACGATTAAACGACGATGACCATCTATCAATCCACGATTTTACGACGACCCTCCGACGTACCCTGCCAGATCCTCAATGCACCATCCCCATCCCAACATGCTTCTGCACCAAAGCCCAATACTTCTCCCGACTCCCCTCCCTCCACTTCTTCCCCACCCAAATCACCGGCAAAAACACCGCACAAGCCGCCAGCCCCACAAAAGCCGCACTGATGAAACAATCCTGAGCCCCAAGGTTCTCAAACCACGGCGTGATGCCATACCCAATCGCGAAACTCATCGTGTTACGGATGATGATCACGGTCGTCATCCCGTCTCCGCCGATCTCGCGGTATGAGTCGACGAGGTAGTTGACGCTGAGGGTGATGCCGCAGGCGTTGCAGAATGAGGTGCCGAGCATGGCGACTATGAGGCCGAACCAGTGGATATGGTGGGCGGCGCCTACGCCCCAGAGAAGTAACGATGCGGGAAGGACGACGAGGCAGAGAGCGAAACCCCAAAGGCGTTGCTCGGGTTCCATGATACCACCATTTCGTCGTGCCAGTCGGATCGTCATCCAGTCGGATAGGTAGCCTGTGTACACACTCGCGGCGATGACACCCAGACAGCAGGAGACGTACGACAGCCCAACCATGGAGGTGGAGAAGTTGTAAGGTGCACCGCCAAGAATCAACGAGGCGGTGGCATTGAGAACGTTGAACCAGATGAGGTAGGAGCCATAGGAGAAGCCGGCGTAGAAGATCACAGGCCAAGAGAGGAGTCGCAGGGACAGTACAGCGCGGTAGGGCATGCGCTGAGGACGGGTTGCTTGCGAGTCCCAGAGTGCAAGCTTCTGCATGTATGTCTTGGGCGTGTATGTTCGTCCGGTCTCGACATCTGGGGTCTTTTCTGTTGAACCCGACCCTTTCTTCTCCTTGTCCCCTTCGGTCATCACAGGCTCCGCAGGAGATACCGTCCCACTATCCTTCTCAACCAACCCCACGGTCTTCCGATCATAATTGGTCTCCTCCATGAAGAAGAACAGAAAGACAAACGCCACGCCAGCGAAGATCGCTGGATAGTAAAACACCCATTTGTAACCCTGTCCATCGTTGATGAACCCACAGATCACCGGCGCGAAGAAGTTGCTTCCGGCCAGCACAAAGGCATACACGCCCATATACGTTCCTCTCTCGTGGCTGAAGAAGACATCAGATACAGAGATCTCGGGCAAGGCTTCGATTGGGGCTGCGAAGAAGCCGGAGAGCACGGATTTGGCGATCCATTGCCCGTTGCCTTTGGCGTAAGGACCCCACAGTGTAAGAGCGACGGTCGCGGCGGTAGAGATGAGATACGTGGGGCGTTTGCCGTATTGCAGGGCGAAGGGTTGCCAGAAGAGGAGACCCCAGCCACAGAGGAGGAACTATGGACAGCACGTTAGCATATATGCATGGATTCAAGGTAAGTAGGGAACGTACGAGGTACCCCGTACCAGCATTCAAATCCGCGACACTGAGTTCATTCGCCTCGCTCAGCGGTACCAGGACGCTGTAGACGACGCTGTTGCAGATGCCGGTGAACCAGACGTATACGCACATGCATACGAGGGAGAGCAGTTTGCGTCTCGGGGCCCAGTTCAAAGGATCATCGGGGTCTTCACTGGGGGTTGGCACGAGGACTATGTCGGCGTGGGCGCGGGAGTGCTTTGTATGTAGGGTATGGTCGATGTCGACCAGATGGACTGTGCCGGGGGTGAGGGTGTTGTCGATGTGCCCGGACTGAATGGCCAGGGCTTGTGAGGGGTCTGCCATGTTTGGTTAACTGTGAACCGCCACAACTGGGAGAGAAGAGTCTGGCGAAATGGAAGACGACGAGGTATCTAGGTCATGAGGTGAAGTGACTCCGTCTCAATCTTCATTTCGAGGATCCAGCTGCCTATCTTTCCTCAGGGTGTACGGACTGATAGGCGACGTGCATGACGGGCGCGTGGCACGGCACTTCATCTCTCCAGGTTTCGTGCTTGTGCTGCTTGGTCGGCGCCGGTGCTGCAGCAGGTTGCGTAACCTCCGAGTCTCGCAGAGTCGATCGCCATTGTCGTTCGATTGGTTTGGTTTCGACTGATACACAAGGCTCTGGGAGAGGACTTGAGCGCACTCCAAGCATTCGAACTCTTCTTGATTTGTACCACCACTCCCCTACACCCAGAACATCAGTACATCACTTCTGCTCGAAATACCAATCTTGCAAACTGCGAGATCCAAGTGAAGTTGGCCGCCGCCGGCGGTGGCGTGCATGGCCCACTTTAAAGATAACCTTGGTCATCCCGAGGAGGAGAAGGCAGAGATAGAGCGCTGCGAGCTAAGGCACTGGTCAGAGGCTTATCGGCTCCAAGCATCGGCTAGCTTGGTGCGTGAACATGTATCTTTGCACGTGCTTGGGGTGGATCATGCTCGTAGTGTTATTGTATGACCAGATATAGTGGCTCGGGTTTTGCAGTCGTCGGGATTCGCTGAGAGCCTCGATTTCCTGAGAATCTGGCCAGTGAGAGCGGTTTGTGAATCCAATGCCGTTGGCTAGAGAATGAGACCGACGACATGCTGCGTAGTTAAGATAGTTAAGATGGTTGACAAATTTGGTACGCACCTGAAGCGCCGAACGTCGGATCTCGCAGAGCATGCGCGTGGTGAAAGTGTAGCTTTCGTTACCGCTAATTCACTACTGACCGTTGTGGTGAGCTTGATGAGTCGAGATGACGGCCTGGAAGGACAAATCACAGTTCCAATACATCTGTCGAAGTAGATATCTTCAGCTTCTTCACAGCAGATTCGCTGCACGCTTTCTGTATATAGATCCATATACGGCGTAGCTGTATCAACCTGAAAGCCCAAAAACACCATCGTGGTGTCTCGGTATATCACATTCTTATCATCTCCCTTGCCAGCAAGGGAACGAGACATCCCATCCATCCTGGCTCTTAACCCACCCATCATTCTTTGCCGTGCGTCCTTTCACTCCATGGCAAAAGCATACAGTCCCAACCCTGTCGCAGCATACATCACCGCCGCTCTCGCCGCATTAAAGTACCCCCATTTGGTCACAAACTGCACCGTATTGCTCTTCTCCGCCTCGCGATCGATCGGCGCGTCCTCATACGGCTCGATCTTCTCCTCATCTCCACCCAACCTCTTGATCTTATGCACCAACGGCGCCATCAACGCCCCAGTGTATGGGAATATCGACGCAACAACAGCCGCCGTAGCCGCCCATTGCGTCCACGCGCCGTTGTTGACTCTTCGAGCGCGGTATGCGGCGATGCTGAAGACGGAGATGGCGAAGATCTCGATGGGGACGCAGATGCTGAAGTTGAGACTGTCGAAGAGTGCGAATTGCTGCGCGACGGCTTTGTAAGTCCCTGAGGTGCCGAGGGAGAAGTTGAAGACTTTGTTGTCTTGGGGCTGTGGGGTGAGGCGGCCAGATTCGCTTTCGAGGGTTGGGACGCGGAGGCTGGATGCGGGGCGAGAGGGCGCTCGGGAGTCTGACGAGGAAGCTGTCTTGAGGGGTCGGAGGAGAGCAGGAACGAAGAATAGAGAGGTGGTGGACTGCGTGCTGGCGATGGAAAAGGTGGCCGCTAAGGCGATGCCTTTGAGGGCTATCCAGTTGCGTGTATCGAGGGACATTGCGGGAATTGGGATAGGGGAGGACATATACGAGATGGAATTGAAGGTGGAAAGAAGGTGAGGATAGAGATGGGAATGGTCGTTGTTTCAATGTCGCGTGAGGTGGATATCGCTCTACGTAACTACGAGGCACGGGCCAGGTGAGTGAAGGAAGCTCGTCTCCTGAATGACATCACCGCCTTCGCCTATACCACAGTACATCCCATCGCGATCGTTCCTCTGGCCAACATGGCCATCTGAACCGACGCTTCGCTCCATGCTCTTCTACTTTGTCAAGACAATCGCGGAAAACTCATTGTGCCAGGAGTCCATACGATAGGTGACCAAAAGCCAGATCCGAGCTACTGCAGGTACGCCAACCTTGGACCCAATCGCTCGCTACGGGAAGGCCATCCGTAACAAACCACCACCATCGAATATCATTTGGGAAAAATTCTCCAGATGCAATGTACACGTACATGAAATTGGCGAAGATCCGCAGCTTTCCACAGGCATGATACATGTACCGTACCAAGCGCATGCAACGCACCGTGGAATGGACGAATCAAGTCGACAAGCTCACGGCGGCAACGAGGCCCGTGAACGACATGCATGCACTACAAGTGCATCATGGAAAGGCTTGGGAGCCGGAGTAGAAAGAAACTCGAACCAAAGACCACACCATTGGTTCCTCATGACCAAGCTTCGATTCAAAGCCAAGTTGAAGACTGATGTGACCTGGGGAGCTTCCACACACAGACGTGTTGACCGCCCGGCGTCTCCGAGCTGCCAAGACTAGCTGTGGTGTCACTGCTTCGGATGAGGGTGTACTGTTGATGTGAATGGCGATATTTCGAGGTGCCAAGCACTGCATCAGGCCATTGGGCGCACTGGTGGAACAGTGGCTTCGCCTAGGCCCCTAGCAATGTATCGCTAGCCGACATACGTCCAAGAACTCGCATAACGCGCTCCAGGACAATACAAATACTGTGCGGCAGTCAGGATTTGCTAATGTACATGACAGCTGCTCGGAGCCCCAATCACCCTTGGACATTACCGTGTCGAACATGGACTTCATCTACGACGTACGACCCAGGAACGCCTACGCAATCGCCAAAGGGTACGTGAAGACTGTCAAATGGGGCGGCAATGTCCTCAAGCGCGTCTTCAACGGCGCCTGCCAGACCTGCAACAATCTTCAACCCTTCAATCACGAAAACACCTTTGGGCGAGCTGAAACTCCCTTTGAAAAGCGTCCGTGGGCTCATCGAGAAGAGTTGATCAAAATACCCACATTGGTCGTGGAGTATATACCGGCCGAAGACATCCTTGCGTCTCGCCAGATCGATCCAGAGACTGACAAGACGAAGCGTGACTGCGCTTATTGTCGACTTTTGTGCAATGTATTTGACCACTTTTTTGGCTTTGAGACGGACAAATGGGACAATAATGTCATGAGTGGGCACGACTTCACAGTGAGTCTGATGATCAAGCAGGGTCAACCGCTAGTGATCCAGTGTTGGGGCTTTGAGATGGATAAAAGTGCATACATGTTTAGAGTTGATCTGGAGATGTACATCGAATCAAGCCTGCCACCTGGAATCACTGACGCTCCCACTACAACATGCCCTGGGGGGAGAGCGACAGACAGCTCCAGTCCGGAGTGTATGGCCTTCATCAGAGAGTGCATGGAACAGTGCTCTCTGCAGCATCCCAGGTGCAGGAATGTCTCTGTCAAGAACTTCACCCCAACGCGGTTGATCTACATTGGCGATAATCCAGATGACATCCGACTCTTCGAGGCGGCTTCCACTCGCCTGCAATTCCAGTGGGCTGCTCTTAGCCATTGCTGGGGAGATGTCAAGCCTTTCAGGCTCAAGAAAAAGAACTTGAACACACTGTTGGCCGATATTCCAGTAGACAAGCTTCCGGCAACGTTCAAAGACGCCATTCGTGTGTGCCGCGAACTGGGCATACAGTATTTATGGATTGACTCGCTTTGTATTATACAAGATGATGGCCAGGACTGGGAACGAGAGGCGGCACAGATGGTACCAGACTCAAGGCTAGAAGCCACGGCCCTATCCTCGAACACTTGCTGATCTCCAAATCCGTAGGGAATGGTCTACTCACATGCGTACGTGGTCATTAGCGGTGCTTCGTCCAAGAATCCGGGTATACATTTCCTTGGACCTCGAGAAGAGGACTGGCTGCCACATCAATTTGAATTCCAAACTCCGAAGACAGGGCATCGATTGCCTGTCACTGTCCGACGAAGGCACATGACCGCGGCACCGCTCGAACAAGGTCTCCATCAGCCTTCGTATACCACCTTCTGGAGTCAAGCCCGACATAAGGGACCTTTGTATAAACGGGCATGGTGCTTCCAGGCAACCCACCTGGCTACCCGAAACAACCACTTCTCACATGGTGGCATCATTTTCGAGTGCCAGACGCACCGTCGTGCCGAGGATCAGCTTCCTCCTTACCCTCAGCTCTATTCGAATCTCCTCGGCCACGTAGACGACGCCACCAAATGGCGTATGATTGTCCAACAATACACCTCTCGCGAGCTCACTCGCGCAAGCGATAAACTCCCTGCCGTTTCCGGCGTCGCCGCCCTCATGCCTCAAGCCTCACGAACTCCATATATCGCCGGTCTCTGGAAAGAGAGCCTACTCTTCGACCTGATGTGGCATGTGAATCCGTCGCCGAAGGAGCCGCTCTCATATCCTCCAGACCAACTGACCGCGCCATCCTGGTCATGGGCATCTATGAACCGTGCAGTGCTATACGACCCCTACAAGTCTTTTGCTCCGCTTGCAACTGTTATCCACGCCGTAAGCGTGCCCAAAACATCCAAAGCGCCATTCGGCGCCATAACCCACGCCTCGATCACGCTCCGAGTCCGCATGCGCCCCTGCACTATCCGCTGGCTACCAGATGTATACAGCCACCGCGCATACTACACTCAACCCGACGGCACAGTCTGCGAAGAGAAACATTTCTTCTCCGACGGACTTCTCTCGTGCCGATATCCTGACGCTCCTTCAGGGAGTCGATATGCATTTCGAGCCAAATGGGGACTGCCGTACGAAGGAGAGATGGATGTGGCGGTCGTTCGTCTTGCGGAAACGGAATTCGGAAACTATGGCCTGTTAGGTTTGCTGGTCACGCCGAGCATGAAGGTCGAGGGAGCGTGGGAGAGGGTGGCGAGTATTAGCAATCTGAGGAGGAAATGGTGGGAGGGTGCGGAGGAGGTTTGTGTTGAGCTTGTTTGAAACGCCTGCCGAGCCAGCGGCGGCTCTTGGTCATCCCGATCAAGTCGATGTATGCATCCGTGGGAAGCCGGGTGATAGTAAAGTGGCAAAGTGATCTTTTGCCATGCGAAGTCGCAGTGATAACGGGTCGGGGTATAAGCCGTATATTCAACAGCCACGGGAGACTGTGGCATCTATCAATAGGTCCTTGGCATCATTGTAGATGGGCAAGCGCAAGGCTGCGCGCTAGGGTTCTGGAAGATATCCTCACCCTTTCTACTTAGCCACCCCCCTCCTCCGAAAAGTATACGCACAAGCTTTGACACACTACGGTCCGACAAGGTGACTTCCGGTCGATTGCGTAGCAGACGGATTCACTTCTGGTGCATGCCGGCAGGCTCTGAAAGTTCCCTCATCGGGCGACCACTTATACGAGTGAACGAATGAACGGAATACCAAACCACGTTACACAGCACAGTGGAATGATCGCAGCATAGTTTCAGGGTCAGTTCATCAACCTCGTAACTCGTGGTTCCCTACGAGATTTGTAGAGCACTCTAACATCCCCTGTCAAAGGCCTGGCGTCTGCGAACTTGACGACGAACATTGCAGTGGGCCGTGCAATGGGAGCAGTCTCATTGGATCGGCCATGGCTATATCGATCGAGAAGATATCGATCATGGCAGAGGAGAGAAGAGCATCGGGCACGAAGGCGATGCACATTCGTTTATTCGGTCGATGACACTTCGAACTAGAGTTGCAGATGCATATAACTACCACAGTGTTCTCGCCATAATTCAGCCCAAGAAACATAAACATGGTTCCACAACATCAACATCAGTATGCCATCCACCTCCATCGTCATCGGCAACATCTGCACAGTGCTGCTATCAGCTACCCCTATTGTCCTTGCCATTCCAATCTATGGCGATTCATACGCCAATTGGAAGCCCAGTGGGCCAGGCGATTGTACGAGTGAGAGATCTGTCCAGCTGAATTTGTGCTAATACATAACAGCAGGAGCTCCATGTCCAATGCTTTAACACTTTAGTAAGCTACTGTACCTTGAATCCCTCCTAAGATCGACGTGATGGTGGAACATCGCAACGGTTCCGGACGACGATTTGGTCTTATGAACGGAGAACAATCTAAAATCCTGGAATGTACAGTGATAGACCAGTAAGGATCGATATACGACATACTGTGTGTACTTCCTGTCCTCTTCTTCCTCGTCATCACTCGCAGCGTTGCCTCCTGGCAGCCAAACCTGCTTTACATCACCAATGCACTTTGCAAGAGCCCAGAGCTTGAGTCTTGGTAGTTTCAAGCCAACTGCAAGGTCACTGTCTGTCACAACAGAGCGACAGCGGACTCAAATGTAAGGCGTAGTAGCTACCTGTATGCTTCGAGATGTAGGGCGTGAAGCGCAAGGCTGCAGGATTGGATTTAGACTGGGCATGGTTAGCTTCGCTATGACGGCCAGAAGAGCTCTAGCTGCTGAGTCATGCGCCATCAAGAGATCTATAAGAGACTTGCCGTATCTCTGATCATCTAAATGGACTTCTTGGTACTTGACCTGCCTCTCGACAAAAAGCTTCGCTGCAAACATGTCCTCTGCAGCTTCAAACGAACCAGACCTGACGTGGCTTCGCGACCTTCCAAAGTGCGAACTACATCTTCACTTAGAGGGCACAATCGAGCCAAGAACTTTGGTGGCGCTGTCGCAGCGTCATGATCCAATACCACTCTCATTAGAAGAGGCTGAAAAGTTGTACCAGTACGACGACTTCCTTGGCTTTCTCCGGGCATTCGGCCAAGTCACTAAGCGTCTTCAGGATGCCGAAGACTTCCGGCTGATAGCCACAGATATGATCAACACCCTGGCCTCCCAAGGCGTACGCCATGCTGAAGTTTATATCAGTATCAATAACATTCTACGATCCAAGACTACCACGATAGAGGCAGTGATGTCGGCAGTGGAGGCAGCGAGAATACAGGGAGAGAAAGAACATGGTATTAGCGTTTTCTGGATCGTGGACGCTGTTCGCCAATTCGGGCTCGAAGAGGCTGCCGTCGTCCTGCATAAAGTGGTGGAACTCAAGGCTTCTATGCCTAACATTGTCGGTATTGGCATCGGCGGCAACGAAGCAGCAGGGCCCGCGAAAGATTTTGGTGAGCTGTTTGGAGAGGCCAAGAGAGCGGGCTTGCGAGTCACCGCACATGCGGGTGAAGCGGTACCAGCATTCTCAATATGGGATGCTCTCGCAGCAGGGGCTGAACGCATTGGACACGGCTTGACAGCGATCTCCGACCCTGAACTGATAGCAGAGCTCAAGCAACGACAAGTCCCACTAGAGCTGTGCGTTACCAGCAACGTGTGCACAGGGGGATGCTCTACTGCTATAGATCACCCGTTCAGACGATACTACGACGAAGGCCTCATGATCTCTATCAACACGGACGATCCGCCCATGTTCAGCACCACCTTACTCAACGAGTACGAACTGGTGCAGAGACAGTTCGGCTTCTCGGATGAGGACATGATAAGGCTTGCTCGAAATTCAATCCATTCAAGCTTTTTATCCTCAGCCAGAAAAGATGAATTGAGTCGAGATCTTGATGACTTTGTACGCAAGAGATGAGGCGATCATCAAGCATGTACTGTAGTAAATGTCAGTTGGCTTGTTCAACACCAATAGGGCAGGAAGAAGCAGGACTATTCTCATACAGTTTGCTGACTTGCAGCGTGTATCTAGCGCTGTCGATGACACTTCAACACAAGCGAGCCGGAAACCCTTTCCAGAACTTTATTCCCTAAGCCAGATTGGTCACAAGATTTGTAAAAAGCCTACTCATGACTTTAGTAAGGATAGGGAGCGGTGGAAATGCTTTTCACGCCCCACCTGTACATGAGCTAATCCGCCGCCGACTGAGAAGTCTTGATCTTCTCATGTTACGAACGATCTTTCGCGCTAGGCTTACGCTGATGTCGCATAAAAAGCTTGTAATATACACGGCAGGGTCTTTGAAGAACTGAGCTATCGAAATCTTCACGGCTAAAGGTGACAGCTCTTCTTGCTCATCGTTCGCTGTTTAAGTACTGTATCACATATTCGAGCTCTCTCAATTTTTAGCGCGTGCGGCGGCAATCATCTGAAACGGTCATCATGGTGCCATATTGTACGATCGAGGCCGGGGAGGAGACTCGGCGTCAAGCCATGAATATGAGCTGGGAAGCATTCACTTGCTTTCACATGATCCGTGCACTGTTAGCGTAAAACTCAAAATTCCGCCGCACCATCGCTTTTCTACACCTGTTTCCTTCCTCGACTTCAAGACCTCGAACTCTTAACACGTCGAACACCGATAAAGTCGAGAATGGCGCCTTCGGGTCGTCCAACAGCATGGCCGGACAACCTCGTCATCATCCGCCCGCACCTACCATCGTCACCGAAGGGCAGTCTCGTCATTGTCAGACCGTACATGGACAGGCAGCCGAAGGCAAGCTTCTTGCAGCTACCACAAGAGCTTCGCGACCACGTATGCAATCTGACTACTACATTCCCGAGATGACGGTGCTAACGCGATGTCCTGTAGATCTACTCCCACATACCGCTCCTTTCCTCGCACCCATCACTGGTGTTTTCCGGATATGGTGCTGGACAAATAAGTTTGGAAAAGATCAGACTGTTCTCCCCGCTCAGTCTAGTCTGCCAAGCGGTCCACAAGGATGTCACGAAGATGTTCTGGTCCGACAGCTAGCTCATATGTTTTGTCAGCCCCCTGTGCCCCTTTGCTCCGCGCTTATGCGCGAGGTATCTTAGCTTGGTTCAACCCCTCACTATCGTGCCATTACATTGGAACGGTGCTGTCGGATTTGGCGTGACTCTGGTGGTATCAAGAGTGGATAATGCCTGGACTGTCGATATTGGGAGGTCAGAGGCAGCGCCTGGTTCTGCCCGAGCGTGTGTGGCGCTCGCGGAACGCATACTCAATACGGCCGGGTGTATCAATGCGGAATTTTTTGCGTTAGTTGAGAGCGCCAGCAAGACGCCGCTAGTCATCGAGTAGGCTACAGGTCGACTCTGGCGCACATGAAAGAGTGAGAAGCGACTGGCTGTGTAGATTCGAATGTACGACTGTGTTCATGCACCTACTTTCACCCAGTCTGTGCTTCTCGTGCGTCGCATTCTGGCTGTGCATTTGCTGCCTGCGCTCCATACCGACATATTGGAACCCCTCAAAGAGCACTTCAGGCATTAGCACTTATGGCAACAGTACTGTGCTGATCGTAGCTCCGAAACGGTCCTCGACCACACGCAGCTCTGAGGGCGCAATGATGGAAGCAGACGAAGAACCAAATGCTGGCACTTGCAGCACCAACGTCAAGAATAACACATCGAAGTACATCCATCTCTCGCTACCGCAAGGTTGCTGTTTCCGTATAAGCTCGCAAATGACTGGCCGGCCTCAACTTTCTACCAAGTCTCAATCCGTATCGATGCACTTCTATTTCAAACTTAGGTGTCCTACCAACCGCCTCAGATCCAGCTATTCTGAATTTCGAGTCGATATGTCTGTTCATATCTACTTCGACTGCGAGGATTACGACGACTTCACAAGAGCCCACGGCCTGATAACTCTCATCTCAAGTACATGCCGCCTCCTGCGACATGACAGGCAAGCCATGTAGTGGTTCGGCGACTTTTGCATCCACGCCAGCCACGGGAACAACAAGGCAAAGTCGTGTTTCCCCTGGAATGTTGAGACTCTACGCTGTGAGCGCAAAAGTCAGGGTCAGTGTCGAGGTACGCGAGAATGACCGTCGCAATCGGGTTGCCCTCCAGACGCTGTGAAACATTTGTGCATGATGCAACTGTTTGTGCTCGATAATCCAGCTCCTTCTTGGTGTTGGCGGTGGAGAGAAAGCGGAAGGAGAACGGTGAGACTAAGTGTTGGAAGCTTTAGTAGCGTACGTTAGCCCCTGAAAAGCTTGGAACTGCATCAGGCTACGGTAAGACCAAGGTCCAGAGCCGCCACAAGCTGCCGTCGTGAGCTGAGCTCCTGCTCCCACAGCAACGACTTCCGAACTTTGCAAAATAACCTCACATACTCAATTGGGGAGCCCCATATTCACGGCTTGATAATGTAGCCAAGGCCGTGAGTAGTGCCCTCAAGGCATCCCTTGTCAAACTCAACGAGACCCCAAACTTGCATGCCCCGCGAGCCGGTCGCCTACGCTCTCCCATGACCATCGAAATACTTTCATGTCTCCTGCTTTCGTCTTGGCTGAGCTACATCAAGCCATGCTCGGCTCTCAGCCCGTGGGGTGATTCTGATCTAACGAGTTTCGTGACTGTAAGTGACAAACTCACCTGCGCTGATAATATTGGGACTCAGCTCACACCGGGAACAGCGCCCCGAAATCAAAGCACCACTGTTTGAGATCACCAATTACGACGAAGATGGCCTCGCTCCCGGTTTCTGGTTCATCGGCCCGTATGCACATCTGTTCCAAGTCAAGGGGCACCCGAATTTGCATCTACCTTGTCAAACCGGTCCCCACGTGTACACTTCTCAAGGGGTTCGAGTCTGGCTTACAATGTCGATGCTTACCTGACTGACCATCGAGCAGGAGCTAGTCTGGAGTGGTGCTTGTACGTTCAACAATCGAGTCGCATGCGACGTTCGCACCTTTCGTACAAATGACTTGTCGTTTGTTTCCGCTATCATGCTGCCTGATGCCACCGACCCGAAAGGTCACGGGGTGATAATGAACAGCTCTTACGATGTCGTGTCGAGGATCGATGCTCCTCCGGGTACTGCCAAGTTCGATATGCATGAGCTAACATTCCCCATCGTCGACAATGGTTCACGAGCTGTCTATCTTGTTAGCAAACCTCGTTTCGTCGCTATGGCCGACTTGGTCCAAGACACCGACAGTGGTTGGATTCTTGATATGGGTATTCTAGAGATCGATCTTGCGACTGGATCACTTGCCTTTGAATGGTGGGCGTCCGATCACATTGCTTTGACGGAAAGTTCGGCTGTTGTGCAAGATTACGGCAGCCGAGCCTCAGGCTGGGACTGGCTGTGAGTAAACGTCCTGTCCTTGTACTACCGATGGCTAATCCTTTCAGTCACATCAATTCTGTGAGCAAAGGCGACAATGGTGATTTTCTGATGTCTGCACGATACACCAACTGCATCTATAAGATATCCGGGGAAGATGGCACCATTCTCTGGCGTCTGGGAGGCACAAGGTCCGACTTCTCGCTGATGAATTTCAACTTTTCTCGACAGCATGATGCCCAGTGGCTAGAGCTTGACAAGCACACAGAAGTCATCTCATTTCTCGACAATGGTGCCGACGACCTTGGATACTCTACTTCAGCTACGTCTTCCGCCCTGATAGTTCGCCTAGAGACTGGCTTAGATCAACCGCACGCGACTGTAATGCAGAGGATCTGGCGGCCAGATGGTGGACTTTCTCAGCTTCGTGGAAACTTTCAGGTTTTGCCAAATGGGAACCGCTTGATCAGCTGGAGCGAGAATGCTTACATTAGTGAGCACGCGACCGATGGTCGACTGTTGATGGAGGCCCGCTTCCAGAGCAAGCGTTTTGTCACCTATCGCGTCCACAAGCTCCCCTTTGAAGGCTTCCCAAATGAGAAACCAAAGCTACATGCCGTAGCCTACAGAGCTAAGGAGTCGGCCCTAACTTCTTATTTCGTGAGTTGGAACGGTGCGACCAACGTGGCCAGCTGGAGGTTCTGGCGGACGTCTGTTGCGGACCAGGATCCCATATTGATAGGCGAGACACCAAATCGAGGCTTCGAGACAGCGTTCCAGTCTGACGGCTGCGAGACGCGAGCGTTTGCAGAGGCGCTCGATCGCGAAGGAAGGACTTTGGGCATGACAGAAACCGTTGTTATCGTATCACCATCTGTCGGAGGGCACGACTTTACAATGGCGAAAGTGGCAAAGGAGAGCGCCGGGCATGATGAGCTCTGAAATGCAGACATCAGTTATGCAATGTAGCGACTCGGTGGGAGCTGCACATGTAGTACCTTGTTTGGTTCCTCTCGGCGCACGTAGCAAGGCTGTGACTTTCCCATCTTTCGTACAGGGCCTCATGTCTCGACGACTCGATGCTGATATGATATGGCCCTTGATACAAAGACATGTGAACACGGCAGAGAGTCGCGATTATCATGGCAACCTAATCAGCATTTCGCACAGTTCGGCTTAGTTAGCTTGAACCCGCGAGCCCACGAGTTCCGCCTGGCACGTGTCTGTCTGCTTCTAGGTCAATGATTCAACTTCCTCCAAGCTGGAAATCTTATTCTACTTTGAATCGCGCTAAGAAGCTTACTTTACACTAAGCCGCACTAAAAGCTCTTTCACATGGCGCGGCTACGCCTCCCCGAGGCTAAAGCGGACTACACTCCGCCACTTCATTACGCTTGCGAGGCGACCACAGCCTAAACGCGTTCTGTAACCAAGCGGACGTAGGAGGATCCCGGCGTGAGAGGCTGCCCAAGGAAAAGAGAGTCTCGTAGGAGCATCTGGCCGTAGCGAAGGGCGGCCTTACTGATGTTCTTGTAGGTTTTCAAGAGCCGTGTAGTAAGCTAATTCACGACGTGTCAATAGCTCAGGGGCTAGCTGGCTAGTCGAGTGTAGTCTCTTTTAGCCTCCACGGACGACGCGTCGTTCCATTCCTCGAAGACTCTTAATCTGTCTATCAACAGCCACGAACCCAGAACTACACAATTGTACCACACATATTCACCATTCTGATGACATCTGGTTGCAATCAAGCTGAACAAGTACAAAGCACCCCTGACCACCAATCAAACCTACGCAATCGCCCTCTCAGACCCTGATCCGGGCCTCAGGCATTATTTGTCGTGCGAGGAGCACGTCTAGTCAGGCGGCTAAGTTGTAGTCTGAATGACAAGCTGTGTTCGTTCCGGGAGCGACGGCACCTCCGAGAGTCGAGACATCACGCCTCAAACGTCAGCCTATCTGATTCGAGATCATGTGGAACGGGTAGTACTGCAATGGCTGGCTGAGGTCCTCCATGTGGCATGGACCAGTCTGAACGTACATCCTCGGCCACTCGACAATACATAAAGGGTGATGGAAGGATCATGAGGACAATGCAAGGTGACTCCGACCTCATATCAACACGGTTCTATCTCCCTTTCTTCCTCATTTTGTGTTGATCAACAGAAGACACTAAACATGCGTTCGACGTCTGGCCTCGTCACGGCCTTCCTTCTAGCAGAAACCGCTTTTGCCGCCTTCCCACAATCAATCTGCAACACACGTTTTGGCAGCCATCCCGTATGGCCCCTGCGGACTAAACAGCACACAACAACCACCACGATCACACCTACCGTCATCAAAACATCAACCCTCACCACAACCGTCGTTCCGTCGCCAGTCACCTCAACGACCAGTGTGACAAGCACAAGTAGCTCTACTACCACCATCTTGACCACGGACACCTTCACCAGTATCGAGACAGATTCGACGACGACTACATCTATTGCACCTACTTCGACAGTGACGACAACATCGATCACCTCAACTACATCGACGTCCACTTCCACCACCACGGTTGCCACCACCGCTGGCTTCACACCGGTCCGATCGTCAGTGCCAGATTCGAGCTACAATGGGCAGGACGGCGGGCCACTATCTAAGCGATCAGTTAGGAGAGGTACCAACGCGAATGAGTTCCACGAGAGCGAAGTCGAGGCGCGAGCAGCCCCTAAGAAAAACTGCATTGGCCCCAGCAAGAACCCACAGTCGGTGGACTGCACCAAAACTGTCACCTCACAAGCCCCGAAAGTGACCTCGACAACAACAAAGGTAGTCACCACTACTGCGCCCACGCCGACCAGCATTGTGACTAGCACCGTGAGCACCACTATAATAGCAACATCGGTCGTCACAGCAGACACTACAACCACCTCGACGACAATCAGTACGATCACAGCTACCACTACCCCCGTGACCACGACGACATCAACAAGTACCGCCATGAGCGTAGCGACGGCCTCCGCGACCGCTTACGGGCAATGCACGTATCCAAACTTCGCGAACGCCCGGGGTGGCAACACCGGCGTATATCTCCTGGCCGCCAGCAATGGGGACTACGGGGTCAACCAAGTCTCGAGCATCACGAACGCACAGGACTGCTGCAATCTGTGCGCTACGACTGTCGACTGTTCCGTCAGCCTTTACACCGTTGCTTCAGGTGGCTGCTATCAGCTTACTGGAAGCGGTGACCTGACTTTTCCTATGGTGCAAAACAGCGGCTACGATTGGGTCGTCAACAATGGCGCTGGCACAGCTGTCCCTTACAACTGAGGGTGTTCAAGTTTAATTGCAATGTCGTACATAGCTGTCCATACCACGCTTGTCATCAGCCTGATATCCCAATCCAATTAGCGTGACAGTGGTAGGATACTTGCAATGCTTCTTTTTCTGCGGGTTTCGAGCTAGCCTATAAAGAACTATGAGTAGCCACTTGGTCGATCTTGGAAATATCGACGGAACAGCGTGAGCACCATGTCAAGCATATCAAAAGTTGAGATTACAAGGACAGAGAGTTGCTAGTGACAGCTGGAAGCAATGTTGTCGAACTCTTCGACATCTTGAGTACATGTAGACAAAGGATACGACCATCGATGGAGAGCGGTACACGACTCTGCCGCACACTACAGATTGTGAAAGAGCCCTCATATGTGCACATTCGGTATGCAAGACTGTGTTCATTCACTTAATTTCACGTGCTCCTCTAGCGTGAAAGTATTCAGTTTCCCATCACACCCCTAACCCACCTTCCCATCCTCCCCACCGACTCATCCGCCTCCGTTGCCTCACCAACCAAGAACTCAAAGACATGCTGCATCCCCTCACCAACCTCGACGGCAACCTCCACACTCATCTCCCTCGCCCGTTCCGCAAACCGCTTACCATCATCGGCTACAGAGTCGCAGCCTGCAACGCTGACCCACACAGGAGGCAGGCCACTCAAGTCCGCATACAAGGCATTCACAGCCGGGTCCTTGACGTCTACCTTCCCGGCGAGATACTGCTGAGCGAACATATGTATGCTCTCCCTTGAGCTAAGGACATTCTTGCCCGCGTGGGTCTCGAAACTTGCACTCTCGCAAGCTAGATCGAGCCATGGACTGATCAGCACACAAGTCGCTGGCATAGGCAGACTCATATCCCTCGCCTTCAGAGCCGTTGAGATAACAAGTCCCGCGCCCGCAGAATCCCCTCCAAGCGCGACACTCCCAGCCTCGAAGCCTTCCTCCCGCAGCAGAGCCTGATACGCTGCGAAGCAATCCTCATGCGCAGCGGGATAGACATTCTCGGGCGCGAGTCGATAGTCAATCGCATAGCCTTGAACGTTGCAGGTCCTAGCCAGGTGTGCAATGAGATTGTGATGGGAGCCAAATGCTGAACCGAGAGCGTAGCCGCCGCCGTGGAAGTATAGGAGGGCGTGATTGGGGGAGGCATTGCCGGGATGGATCTTCAGGCAGGGAGATCCGCCTAATGTTGATTCTTCGCAGGTAACGCCGTCGGGCTCGACGCCCACGGGCCAGGCGATTATTGTCGAGCGGATTTGGGCGTAGAGCTCGGCGGGGGCTTGGTACTGTTGGCTGTGGCACATTCTCGAGGATGGCTTGTTGTCTGTCGCTAGTGATGGCATTATTTAGTTCAAGGGAATCTCATCTGGACTCAACCCAGGCTCAAAATCGACTGGGCCGGGCGTGTTCCTGGTATATGACCTCGTCTTGCGATTGAATCGACCGAATACCCTGGCAGCTTCGTCATTCGCAGCTGCGTTGAGTCGTTTTTGCGAGAATGAATAAGCCCTACGAAGCACAAGAAGGATGCGCAGGATGATGTGGTGTACCTATAGCTAGCTGAAAGGAGGTTGAAGCTTCAGGGGCTGGCATTGCACAGTACACATGTACAGCATGAGCAAGGATCAGCTGTAGTATCAGTCAGAGAGTCTTTTGACACCGTATGCATATGCAGAGTATCGATGCTCTCGTGGAGGTCGAGTATCTCCATTAACTCAGTAGTAGATTGCCATGGCCCTGAGGACTCTCGTATATTGGTATTCTTGCTCTTCATTCTCGTGACAAGTAAATTGTGCTCCTCTGGTGCCTTTCAAGAGTAAGTCAGTCAGCGAAGTTGAAAAGCGACGTCCACTTAAACGTGCAACTCCCCTGAGGCTCGAGTCCCGTGCCAAAGGTAAAGCCTGGTGTGGACAGCCCTGATGACCACCAAACCCTCACGCAGCCTGATAACTCTTGTAACTCACCTCAAGCCCGAAACAATCTTACCCTAACAGCCCTCCAGCCTTCATCCCCGCCCTTCACCCCTTCTCATCCCCCTTCAACAACCTTCCCATAACCTCAACCCCAGCCTCCCACCCCGGCAACCTCCAATGGCCCACCATCCACCAAAGGCCCCTCAGCCTTTCAAATTCATGCACCTCTACCGTCCGCCTAGTTATTCCAACAGGGATATTCCCCACCTCAGTATTACTCAGAATCGTTCCCACACCCCTCTCAACATCCACCTCGATCTGGAAGTCCACGACATTCGTCGTCCAGGACGGGTGCTCTTCGGCTAAGGATTGGAGTTCGGTAAGCCAGGTGGCGAAGTCTGTGGGAGGCCCGAAACTGTTATGGCTGAGGAAGCGTTCAGCGTCGAGGAATTGGGACCAAATTACCGGTCTGAAGTCGTGGTTTTGGGTGGCGCGTATGAGCCTTGTGAATATTTGGTCAAGGCGGGCTTCGGCGATTGTTGTTGGGGTTTCCTTGGGTTCCATGGTGGGAAGGAGGGTTGTGTGACGTGGGATATCTTTCTTGCCTTATCTAGATGTACCTGCAGCTGTGAGCTATCGATCAAGGTCCAGTGTCATCGAGGGTTCGGTCGAATTCAGGCTAATTAGATGGTGGTCTTGGTAGTACTTGTTGTACAGTACTTCGAATTATTAGCGAGATAGAGCCTGCTGCGGCGACTCTCGCCAGTCATTATTATACAGAGCTTTCGTTACAACATGCGAACGCTGGTAAGACTTCATCACAAACCATTCGCTTTTGGAGAAGCAGCAATACTTTTGGATCCTCCATGGTATCATGCATAAGCAATCATCGTCTTCCGCCTACTGCTTCTTCGCCTTGTTGTACAGCTCTTCGACCTGTCCACTCCTCTTCTCCAGGACCTTCTGAATATCTCCCATCGTATCCTTGGCCAACTTCTCTGCCTCGGGACCCTGTTGCTGGGCGACTTGTTGGAGTTTCTGGAGTTGAGGGAGAATCTGCGAACCACCTGGTACTTGCTCCAGCCACTGGCTAAGGTTGCCAAAGGAGAAACCGCCGGCTTTCGATTTCGCGCTGCAAGGGATTGTTAGTGAAGTTCATTCTTTTGGAGGATTTTGAACGAACCTGTCGATGTAGGACTGCAGGTCTCCCACGTTTCCTGACTGTACAGCGTCCTTGACCTTCTGCAGCGCCTCCGTGACATTGCCGTTCTTGATCGTGTCGACGTTGTTTTCCACGAGTTCCTTCACTTGAGGGTTCTTCTCCAGCATTGGCTTGACCTGCTCGTATCCTTGCTTCCAGGCCTTCTCGCTCAAATCTTGCAAGGCCTTGACCTTCTCCTGCACCAACTTCTGCACTTTCGAGACAGTGTCCCACTTTATGCCCTGGTTGATCAGATCCTTGATCTCGTTATACACATCGTCGACCTGCTTCTTCGCCTCAGGACCGAGGTTGTCGCCAAACTGCTTTAGCTGATCGAAGGAGCCACCGAGGGTAGACTTGAGGCTGGGGTGGTTTTCGAGAATGTCCTGACCGGCATCGACTGAGAGTGAGGCGAGTTTGGAGGAGTACTTGGAGAGGATGTTCCAAACATCTGAGGCAGTCTCCATGTTGAGGCCCTTGCCGCTGGCGGAGCGCAGCTCACTGTATGCATCCTTGACGATGTTGTCCACTTCTTCGCCATGCTTGTTGCGGATGATGTCCAGGTCCTTGAATACTTTGTCCACGTACTCCTTGCCTCCTGGTATCCAGACGGCGTACTTGTGAGCTTGTTGTTTGAGAGTCTCGATCGCTTCGTTGGGTTCGGGTGTGTTCTCCTTGAACTGGACCTTGAGCTGCTCGGTGGCGCTGTCGAAGTAGGCCTTGGTCTGTTTCACGGATCGTGCAGCTTTACCCACGCCGCTGAACTGATACCAGGCAGTAAATACGAGGACAGAGGCGACAGCACCGCCAGCCATGCCGGTGGCCAAAGTACCATAGCTGCTACCGGAGCTACCACCGCTGCTTGATGAGCTGCTTGTTTGCTGAGGGGCTGAGTCGGCGTAATGGCGAACTGAACGGCGGACTACTGGAGTGTTCACGCGTACACCGCGTGCGGCGCGGAGTGCCATTCGTTGTGACTGCATCTTGGGTGTGTGGAGTGGGTGATGTCGAGGGTGGCGTGGTTGTGTGGGGGTAGATGAGGTGTGTTGGTGAAGAGAAGAGGAAGAAGGCGGTGGTAGTAAAAGAGCTTGTCAATGTTTTCCAGAGGCGTTCGTCTCGCCTGCCAAATTGTGGCCGTTCATATGGAATTTGTTGGCATTGACGGGCGAACTCGTCATAGCAACGCCAAACGCCATGACGTTTGTGCGACCACCTCAGAACGCGTCCGCTTAGAGGCGAATTTGACGACGTGAATCTGACGCGTTCTTCGCTTCGTCGTCGGCTGGACTGGAGCATGAGAGGGCCTGAGACCGTTGCATTTGATGATGGGATGGCGATGGAGATGGCCAGGTCGTTGCAAGCCGAAAGAGGTGTTGCTCCTTTCATCTCACCAAACACCTTCGAAAATCAGCAAATACAACAAACACCGCAAGCACAAATTCGATCATCTTACCAGCCACATTGCTCTCGCTCTGAATGGTCCATTTCCCCATTGCGTTCCTCGACGAGTAAAAGACAGTAACATGCTTCACTGACATCTCTCCCTGTCCAGGCGCACCCGTGTGCGAATTATGAGAGTATGTAACACCACGGCCATGCTTCCAATCAACCTCAGTCACGCACATCGGCATGCCCAGCTGAAGACCCGGGTGCTGAGCGCAGACGTTCTTGAACATTTCTATGTGCGCCGCTTTGGACACTATGGTTGGCGTAAACGAAGAGGCTTCAACTCGGAAGTGCTCGGCGAAGTATTTCCAGGATGGCGCGTTCTCAAACGTGCGATCGTTTATGGATTGGATGCAGTCTTGGATTATCCATTGGATGTGGGATTGGACTTCGGCGATGGTGCGCGGGTTCTCGTGTTCCTTCGGCTCGTGGCCAGCAGCCGAAGGATTTTCGGCTTCTCCATGTGCCAACATGTCGTGCGCCACGTATAAGGTATGCTGGTTGTATCGGCCAGAATTCCAGATCCAGCGACGCTCGAGGCTCAATTAATGCTTCTCTTGTTGGAGTAGCTGTAACGATTGTTGCCCTCACAATGGGTCAGGGCGATGGGGGAGATTAGGCAGAAAAGTATGCCACATGAGCCGGGCAGCCCGGGCTTGCGTGAATTCCGGATCACGCAATGCGTACAGGGCCAGTATCGACAACGACATTGCCCTATCTCAGATTGTCACACTAGTAGACATGTGTTCACGTGTGTTCTACGTCCTCTTGCTCTTCATAAGCCATCTTCAAAGTCCGTGACTTGAGTAGAACGAACATCAATGGTGATTTTCCCTCGCGATGCGACTGCTATAGGTAGCTCGACCTAAATGTTCATCGTTCTTTACACCCTTCTGTTGCTCCCACGTTTAGGATATCTCTTCGCACCGACCGTTCTAATGGTTTGTGATCCTATCACAACATGACACCTGAGAAGTCGTCCAGCCAGTCACCTCCCATAGCATCATCCTCCCTCTTCCACCACACCCGCACTTCCCATCATCCAGCCACATTGCCATGTCTTCGTCATTTCTTCGAATCGCACAATCCAGCTTGAGAAGCCATCCACGCAACCTCAACGCCACAACCCCACCATCGACAAAGGGCAATCGATCACCTCACAAGCCTCTTTGCGTGCATACTCTCGCTTCCTGCTTCGTCACAGCAGTAGTGATGACTACGCGTGAAGAAAGAGGAAAGTATTCAGATCGAATACATGCAAAGTGTCCGAACCCTAGCGAGTTTCAAGATGAAGGAGGGGTAAGCTTTCTCCAAGCTCAGGAACTGGGAACGGCGATAGGACTTTAGCTGTGACGATGTGGAGAGCTTGTAGACGAGGACCTGGTTTCAGAGTATAAGAACTTGAGTTGCGAGACGTACCTCTCTTTTCGACAGACACCTGAACATCCCCATCTCACAAACGAACTCACCACAATGGCACCGGCAAGCTACCCCCAACGCAAAATCGGCGACGACAGCGTCTCCGCTCAAGGCCTGGGCTGCATGGGCATGTCCTTCGCCTACACCTCTTACGGCGGCTACGACGACGCCGAGTCCCTCAAAGTGCTCACCCGCGCTGCCGACCTAGGCATCACCTTCTGGGATACCTCCGACATCTACGGCCCGCACACCAACGAGAAGCTCATCGGGCATTGGTTCAAAGAGACGGGCCGTCGTAAAGACATCTTCCTAGCGACTAAATTCGGTAACTTGCGAGCACCGGACGGATCTCCGACGGTAAGAGGCGACCGCGAGTGGGTGCACCAGGCGTGCAAGGAGAGCTTGGAGAGGCTGGGAGTCGACCAGGTGGACCTATACTATCAGCATCGCGTCGATGGCAACGTACCGATTGAAGAGACAGTCAAGGCGATGGTGGAGTTGAAGGAGCAAGGCAAGATTCGATACTTGGGACTTTCGGAGTGTTCTGCGAAGACGTTGAGGAGGGCATGCAAAGTCCATCCCATTGCCGCGGCGCAGATGGAGTATTCGCCTTTCGCACTGGAGATTGAGTCTGAGCAGACGGAGTTCTTGAAGACGGCGAGGGAGCTTGGCGTGAAGATTGTGGCTTATTCGCCTTTGGGCAGAGGCTTTCTGACGGGAACGATGAAGAGTCGGGATGATTTGGATGATGGTGATAACCGGAAAAATCATCCGAGATTCAGTGAGGAGAACTTTGGGTCGAATCTTAGGCTTGTGGAGAAGTTGACGGAGTTGGCGGAGAAGAAAGGGTGCACGACGGGGCAGTTGTGTATTGCTTGGGTATTGGCGCAAGGGTAACAAGTTCTCTTCCATGTCTTGATGATGGGTTGACTGACATTGGTGTTGCAGCGACGACTTCATCCCAATTCCAGGAACGAAACGGGTTAAGTATCTGGAGGAAAATGCCAAGGCGGTGGATGTGAAGTTGAGCAAAGAAGAAGAGCAGGAGTTCCGAGCGGCGGTCGAGAGTGTGGGTGGCAGTAAGGGAGCCAGGTACCCGGCAGCGATGATGTCCCGGTGCTTCGGCGACTCTCCAGAAATCTCGGCGGCCGCATAAGAAGGTAAAGTATCGGCAACGCATAAATCTTGTAGGACTTGGATCCAGACCATGTCTCGTTCATGCGAACGGAGGCTGGAGTTGCTGCTGTGCTTCTAGCATGGAAGTCTAGCCGAAGAGTTCTTGACAACTAGTTATTAGATTTCGCCAACGAACCGGCACGGCATTACAGACATCAGCATAGCTTCAAGTTCCATTGCATGAATGTCGGGCGCATTGCTGACATGCGTCGGGTTTGGCTGAAACACATGCACTGTAAGAGGTGAGAGCCGAGCATGTGAAGGAGTTGGCAGGTCTCAACATGTGCGCCTTGTGGAGTCCGGTCTTGGTCTTATGCAGTTGAGTTTGGGGAAAATTTTCATGTTACTCAAATAAGTACTGACTCCCGCTAGATAGGACTTCCTTCCGGGGTTTGGTGAGTATATACCGTAGCAAGTAGTAAGTAGGAATGTGGTGCAGCACACTCTGTAGAGAGTTGAGAGGAGGAAGAATGAATCTCCATGACCAGATTGTGAGTCTCGTAGGCCACGTAAGAGGCGGTCACAGCCTCAACGGCGAACGGTTGGAAGAAGGGTCAAAACCGGACCGGGCAAATACCAAGCAATGCCTCAAGAAAACGGTCGGTTTGGAGTGGTGTTCCTGGGCTTGGAAGTCATTCGGTCCAGACTCGATTTCGGCGTGAATTATTGGCTGGGGATGGTGGTGGTGGTGAGACCTTGCATTGCAGAAACATGCTCCGTACGACATCCGCATGGCTTGATGTCAGCTTTAGGAAAGGGTGGAGGATCTTGGTGTTTGTCGATGTTGAGATGCAGTCGATCGGAGTTCGCAAGCGCTGATCAGAGCCGTCCGTTTGGCGTTGGAAAAGGCGTCGGCTCAACGCCCAGTGGCATGGCCCGCTATATTTACGAGAAATCAAGGGTTGTGAGTGGGTGAAATAGAGTTAAATGAGCGAGCGCCATCAGTGCCATGTGGATCGGCTGCAGGAACAGCGGCAGGCACGCGCGGGGACGCAACGGCGCCTGGAACTGCTCCTTCCTGCAATACGAGCCAGCACCAGCAAAACCACTCCCTTGCCCAAATCTTCCCTCTTTTCACCTTCACCACCACCACATCACCCCCGAGGACCAGCAACCACCTCCTCTGCGCTCTGGAAGCAGCGACACCACGCTCTTTAGCACCACCCCGCCCATACACGCTCGTTACACACACCCATTGTGTCCACATTCCTTGCTCGCATCGTCGCAGCATTCCACCTCTCTCGGCAAGCAACAACCCACCTGACGTCGCTCGCCAACATCCACCGTAAGTCTAGCTCTTCACTACAACTGCATCTACACATGAAGCCGCAGGTAGCCTTAATGTCCCTGTGATTGGCGTTACAATGGACTTCTTTGAATAAATAAATCCTTGCCGCTTTCAGCTGTCGCATTTCGCCAAATTGGCCCCCTTTGACACTCGGACAACACCACAACAGCATCTCGTCAATACACTCACCACAATATATACTGACTGGCGGGCCGGCAGTACATATCCTTGCCTTTCCCCATCTCAGCATAACCAACAACCAATATGAAAGCTGGACTTGTTACCGTTTTGGCCCTGGCTGCCTCTGCCAGCGCCCAGATCCGCCGTGGTGAGCGTCACCATCGTCACGTCCACCCAAAGCGTGACCCAGCCGTCGAGACTCAGGTCGAGTACGTGACTGCCACTGCCCCACAAGCTGTTGTCTATGTCGATGGCAATGGCAAGCCAATTTCTACCTCATACGAAGGCGCTGCCCCAGCTGCCACTCCGTACCAAGCCCCGGCACCCGAGAAGGAGGAGTCCACATCGAGCGCGGCCGCTGCACCTGCACCTTCGCCTTACAGCCCACCGGCGGCAGCTCCACAACCCGCATCATCTTCAGCAGCCCCTGTCGAGCAGCCCAAGCCATCGTCAACCGCACCTTCTGCGCCAGCTTACAGCAGCGGCTCCGGATCTAGTGATTCTGGATCTGGCCGCGGTATCAGCTACTCTCCTTACACGACTGGCGGCTGCAAGACCCAAGACCAAATCAACAGCGACTTCGAGAAGATCAGCGGCTATGACATGGTTCGTCTGTACGGCGTCGACTGCAGTCAAGTCGAATTCGTCCTCAACGCCGCTAAGCCCAAGGGCATGAAGATCTTTGCTGGAATCTTTGATGTCACAAACGCCGCAGCCGAGGCCGACACCCTGATTGCTGCTGTCAACGGCGATTGGAGCAGCATCGATACTGTGTCGGTGGGCAACGAGTGGGTTAACGGCGGTAAGGGTTCCGCCGATCAAGTAGTTGGCGCCATCGGCACCGTCCGTGACAAGTTGAAGGGTGCTGGATATACTGGCAACGTCGTCACCGTCGACACCTTTGTCGCCATGATTGCCAACCCCTCGCTTTGCCAAGCCTCCGACTACGCCGCTGCCAACTGCCACGCCTTCTTCGACGGGACCAAGACTGCACAAGAGGCGGGAAGCTTCGTCAAGGAACAGGCCGAGCGTGTGAAGCAGGCATGTGGTGGCAAGAGAACCGTCATCACCGAGTCCGGCTGGCCATGGCAGGGCGAGGCGAACGGCGCTGCTGTTCCAAGCCGGGAGAACCAACAGGCCGCCCTCAGCGGACTCAAGAGCAGCTTCGACAAGGACATTATCCTCTACACCGCCTTCGACGACATGTGGAAGACGGACTTCTCGGGCAGCTTCGGTTGCGAAAAGTACTGGGGTTTCCTCCAGTAGACGACCCTGACGAGCTTTCTTTTCTTCGCTATGGCTATAAGTGCGGCCGAGTGTACAAAGAGCCTCTGGCATTGATGGAGCATTTGCATATGCGGGAGGGCGTTCTTCAAACAGGAAAATGTGCGGGCTCTTGAGATGTACCGTTATCTGAAAACCTCTTTTCAAGATACATGGGGTGAGGTGACGTGGGCTTACCGCTTGCTGGCTTCATCCTGAGGGTGCATCTGCTGGCCATGTGCAATGCCTTCTGTACACTAGATGCTCTTTCGTAGCGCTAGACATCTTACATTGTGCTTGTCTCCACCGTCGATTGTATTTCAGATGATGAAGTGCGGTTGATGGCCATGCCCCACTGGCGTAGATCAACAGCTGGGGTTCTCCACTGGAGCTGTTCCACGAAGCTCCAGCTCCGACGTCAATGGAGCTTCCACACTGTGATATCTACATCACCTTCCAACCCAAGTGACATGTAGACACAAACCGTTCCTACTCTCTCGACCTTACTATTCAGACATTCCACCAAACATCACGACAAGTCAATCAACCAACCTCATACTCGCTCTTGCTGCAGACATCACCGCCCCACTTCCCAGATCCCACTTCACGAACATCAACAGGATTGGCAACTCAACATCCAAGGCCATACGAGGCCTCTCCACCAAACCTACTCGAACCATGGCCTGGCGCTCCAGTGGCGCAACAAATGAGGCTTTGATCGAGAACCTCTTCCAGAATGGACTCATTACGTCTGAAAGGGTCAAGAATGCTATGAAAGCGGTCGACAGAGCGCACTACGCCCCCTCCCAACCCTACCAAGACTCCCCACAATCCATCGGCCACCGCGCCACGATTTCCGCCCCTCACATGCACGCCTCCGCCTGCGAAGCACTCCTCCCCCACCTCCATCCCGGCGCTCGCGTTTTGGATGTAGGTTCCGGCTCGGGGTATCTGACGCATGTGCTTGCGGAGCTTGTGAAGCCTGGGGGCAGGGTTGTGGGGGTGGAGCATGTGACTGCGCTGGTGGAGATGGGGAGGAGGAATATGGGGAGGAGTGAGGAGGGGAGGGGGTTGCTTGAAGGAGGCATTGTGGAGTTTGTTAAGGGAGATGGAAGGGTTGGGTGGAGGGAAGGGGAGGGGAAGGGGTGGGATGCTATTCATGTTGGGGCGGCGAGTAAGGGGATTCCTGAGAGTTTGGTGGAGCAGTTGGGACGGCCGGGACGGTGAGTTGAAGATGGCATTCGTGATGGATAGAGGCAGTGTGGTTGCTGACGATTGTTGCAGGATGTTCATCCCTGTAGAAGAGGGTTATGTGCAGCATATCTGGGTTGTGGGTAAAGATGCTGATGGGAATGTCACGAAGAAGAAGGAGTATGGGGTGCAATATGTGCCTTTGACCGATGCGCAGCCTGGAGACTGAAAGGGGTAGGGGTTCGAGTATGTGAGAGAAGTATACCCTTTCTGTTGAGAACGAGTGGGCTGGGCCTATGGACGGCTAAATAACAATGATTGCGTGCTGGGGCAGACGCATGAGATGAGGTAAGAAGCTCAACCAACACAGGCTTTGAAGGAAGACGTGAAGAAGTTGAGGAGCTCTTTGATGATAGTAGATGGAACGTGTACGTGCTGAGAGAGCATCCCGTCCCGGATTGACTCAATGAAGGTCCCGCATCTTCAGGAGAATGCGGAACACTCTCTGAGTGATACAGCCGTCCTTCATGAGCACCTTCTCCACTCGATCAAGATGCGGTGCCGCGATCTCGAGCAGGTGCATGTAGATTCGCTCATCGTCTCCGTCCCATATCTTGCTTTCGCGAATGCGAGAGATCTCATGAGGCGCTACAATCAGGTACGCAGCCCAAACCCTTCCCGTCTTCACCAAGCAGACGGTGCCACGATAGTGCGGGTCGTGATCATAGTCCCCGTCATGAAGCCGAAAACAGCCCCCCAAGTAGACCTCCAAGTACTCCACAAGATCCAATACGGTCGCCGCGTTGGGGTCGGGCCTGTCCTCCCCAACTCGCCAAGGCAGCTGGTAATGACTGAAGTCACACGAGAACCTGTTTCGAGACCAGAATGCTTGCTGCATGTCTTTGCGCAACATCTGGCTATGTTTCTCCATACAGGCCTTCTCGCCTTTCGCAGGCAGTTGCTTTCCCCATGCAGCGTAGTAGCGCCTGGTGGTCGGAGATAGAAACTGGCTCATGTTGGAGATATGAATGCAGGTCGCCTGCTCCGGCCACCACCGGCCCCCACGGTCGCCACTGAGCTCGATGGTGTCGTATGGGCTTTCAAGAGGGGCTAGATAAGAGTAGACCTGGAGACTTCTGTGTCAGCTTCAAGGTCAAGATGAGCGGTTTCGAGGGCAACTCACTTGGTCGCGGAGCTCTTGAGGAAGATCGAGGAATGTGGTCTTGGCTTTCTTCTTGGTAGACGACGACATGGTCGCGGAGGATGGTGCTGCCATCTTGTCGCCCGTGTTGGTCAAGTTGATGTCCGGTTGCGAAAAGAAAAGTGGAAGGGATGCGAAGCTTTAAATTGGACAGAAGCACGGGCCAAGAGGAAGTGAATGAATTCGCAGCTTCGCACGGTCTGCTGAGACACTGCTGCCTTGATGTCTCTTGACGCGTGAATTGTCGATGACAGTCTTGAGCAGTGGAACAGTAACGCTTGCGCGTCCAGCCCGGCATACGGCACAACAGGATCTTTGAACCGATTGTCAATACAGTCCCTTGTCGCAGCTGCTGCCAAAATACGGTCTGTTCGGCTCGAGGATGCCTATGTCTCGGACAGGAGCGGAATGCAAAGCCAGGTGATCGTGCTAGAGAAGTAAAAGGCATATGGAAGTATAAATGAATGAGCACAAAAAGCCAATGAACATAGGTATCGGAGCACGAAAGAATGGCAGGCGGCGATTGCGAAGGAGGAAGGTAAGACTGGGGTCGACGAGTCCATTGACAACGAGCAGCGCACCATGCCCATTGCAGACAGGAACGTCAAGGTTATCAAGCTGGAAGGCACATGTACAAAGAGGAAGGACTGGAAGTTCAAAGTGGACGTCACGCTCGAAGCGCCTGACTTGGGAAGTAGGTTATTGTCAAAGTTTTTGTCATCACCCCTCCTGCCTGAAGTCCGCAAACATGGCCGGCTTGTGTGGTTATCTTCTCAATCTGATCGCTCAAATAGGCTCCAGTCTCGCTCATCGTTCAGATGAATGTCAACTGGAGCGCAACGACTGAAACACCGCAACCACAGCATAACACATAGAACTCACGAAGAAGGACCAATCCTGCCGTCTTTGGGAAAGGTCCCCCAAACCTCCATTTCGCGCCCTGGCACTTGCACACTCAAGATAACCTCACCGGCGTTTCCTGTTTCATTTTTCACGTCCCAATCTGGCGGCTTGAGCGCACCCCACTGGAGAAAAAGGTCCCAGCGGTTGTGCTCGGCAAATTTGGCGGTAAGGAGTCGGAAGACATCGATTTTGGAGATGTTGCCCCCCACATAACCCTGCAGGGTCGAGAGGAAATAGATTGACACATCCTGGTCGGCTGTCTTGAGGTTGTCGAGGAAGGTATCGATATGTTTCTTGAGGGCGGTGAGTTGTCCAAAAGTTCTTGTCTCCGGTGATGATATGTCAAGCTGGAGTAGCTTCATGACGAGGTCGTCGATTTCAGCTGCGGTGGAATTTGGGGTCGAGGCCATTCTGAAAGCTGATGTGGTTTGAATCGCTGCCTCGAATGGTATTGCTGTTGTAGATTGGTTTTGGTGGTGTTAGTCTTTGTCGAAGGTTGGAGTGCGAGTCGTGTTAAGGTGCGGAAAGCAGTGACGATGGTGGGAGGAGAGCAGCACATTATATCTTGCTTCGTCTTGTTTGCTCTTTCATTTCATTTGCTAGATGAGATGTTTCTGGTAAGTACACGGATACAGACGCAATTGAAGGGGATGGGCTTGCGTACGCTTCTATTTGCTGCAGTGGCATTGAGAATCCAAAGGATCGGTGGACTAGTTGATTGATTGTGCATAAGCCCAGTTTGGCGTTTGAGTGAATGAAAGCGAGAACACCACATGTATGACGCACCTCAAGGCTGTCGGCACCATCGGGAGCAGACTGGATTTTCGCGATACAAGTTGCAAGATGGCC
This sequence comes from Zasmidium angulare, assembly GCA_002786045.1. NCBI lineage: Eukaryota > Fungi > Ascomycota > Dothideomycetes > Mycosphaerellales > Mycosphaerellaceae > Zasmidium > Zasmidium angulare. Next base: position 123,328 of record NHNX01000014.1, read on the forward strand.
GCAGACTCGTCAGGTATCTCTGCTGCTATCGCTGGAACCATAAGCGTAGTCGTCCAACAGAGAAGAGTGAGAAATCATCCGCCGAATGATAGCAAAAGTGTCCGACTCTCATTGCCACCCGGCCTGCAATCAGTCGCTGTCTTCGTCCCGGGGCATATTGACGCCAAGTGCTCTCATCAAGTTTCCAGCAGGACCTGCCATGCCAGCTTGCCCTTTAAAGGACTCCAGCATGTTCTTGGCCAAGTCTAGGTCGACATCATTGAAGTCTTCATCATCGGAGCTCAGCTCTCCGTCGCCAGGTCCGACTTCTTCATCGGCTTCCTCTTCGTCGTCAAAGTGCACATTCTTCTTCGCAAGAGCGTTGCTCTGCAGGTTGGGTGGCCGTTCTGGGCCGAAGAATGGTTTTGTAGCAGTGCTAGCTTCTGAGCTGCCTCCCGTGTTGGGTGCTTTGCTTTTGCCTTTCGACTCGCTTTTTGTGTTGATGTCAAGTGCGCCATGCCCCTTGAGTTCCTTCTCCATCAACTCCATGACCTTTTGCAACTGTTCTTCATCATCAAAGTCGCTAGCCTCTTCGTCGTCTTCCAAAGCGAGCTTGCGGGCTTCCTCCAGTAGACCGCTGACCTTGACATGATCCTCCGACATCGCGTGCGTGTCGTGCATGGACTTTTCGAATGCCACATCTTGCGCTTGCCGGTCTCTTTCATCCTCCTCGTCCTCCTCATCAGCGTCATCGCTACCACTCTCATCGTCCACGTCATCGTCGTCCAGATCGTCAACACCGTCCACGCCAGCCTCGTCATCTTCGAGAAAGTCCTGAAATCGGGATACCATTTTTCGCAGATTCTCCTGTGCGCCCTGATCTCCAAATCCTCCATCTTTTGCATCACTTTTGTTTCCAGCTTGACCAGATAGTTCCTTCTCGAAGTCTTCATAGTTGATATCCAGCCACTTCTCATCGTCCTGAATCTTTGGCCAGGCACCAATCTCTTCATTCAACGGCAGCTTCTCGTCACCTTCTTCAAGATCTTGAAGAAGGAGCTTAATGGCTTGTACATTCCGCTTGTTGCGATTCTGCGGGTCTGTTACGAGCATCTCGAACCCACAAGTCAGCTTCATGCCCATAGAGACCTTCTCATCCTGAATACGTGGAATGACTGCCGTCCAAGCCGGTGGCGGGTCAAAGACTTGACCTCGAAGTTGAGCATAGCCAACTTTAGTGAACTTGGCACTGACCGTGACAAAGTCTTCAGGAGGAAAGTTGAGGTTCGAGAGATCCTTCGTATTCAGCGGCTTCAGGCTGACAGGATCTCTGAGATAGAATGCTTCAGTAGCTGGAGAAATGAATGCTGGACTGCGATGGAGAACGTATGCCAATGTTCTTGGTATGGCGATGAGAGCATGGTGGAATGAAGAGGAGATAGCGGAAGGATACTCCCGTAATCTGTAAAAAGCTTCCTTCTCGATTGCTGGCTCGATGAAGAGCTTGTCTGAATCTTTGCGAATGGAGGCGAGAGCGTCTTGTGCACTCAAGTTGCAAGGTGGTCCAGACTTCAACGGGATAATCTTGAGATGTCCGTCGTTGAGCCAAACGCGATTCTCCGCCACGTCGGAGTTGAGCCACTTCGGCAACGAGTTGGCAGCTTCTATTAGAAGAAACTCGCCATCGGTATCATACACTCGCATCCAAGCATCTGGGAATAGTTTGCTGATCTGAAGAAGAAGGAAGACGACAGTCCATTCGTCTGCGACTGAGTCGCCAAAGTCGGTTCGTCCACGAAGATGCGGTGGCGTTTGTGATTGCCCTTTGGTAGGTTTAGAGGCCTCAAGTTTAGACAAATCGAGCTTTGGGTGCAAATTGAGCTCGAAAGCATCTCTCTGCCAGATGTAGTCTTTCAAATATTTCTTCTTGAGCTCGTTGGCGGCCTTTGATATCTCGTTGAGTCGATCGCGCACAGCTGTGGTGTTGTCCAGCTTCTGGTCGACCAAATAGATGACATACTCAACACAGTCGTCCGGCAGCCGTTTTGGAAAGCCATCAAAGCCCTCGCCAAACCACTTCAGGCCATCATCTGGTGGTTGATCGTCCATGTTGTTGTTTTCTCGACGATGAAAGTTCTTGAAGAAGAGCAGGTGACGTTGAGTTGAGTCGCTTGCGTGCAGCCAGCCAATCGGCACTTGAAGAGCCGACCGAGCACGCGCCTGGCCATGAGCTCCCGCTTGTTTACATTTCAAAACAAAGCTTCCTTCTTGAGACGTGCACAGCTATATTCGAGCATTCCCTTGCGACAAAAGACACGCCGGGCCCGCGCATGTCGGCTACTAACCCAGAGAAGTAGTGTGTTATTCTGCCAATATGGCTCACTTCATCAACACGCCAGGTACCGAACGCGACGGCAATACCTTCCTCAGTCCCACCAAAAACGGGTTGAACGAGTCGTTCAGCCAGCCTTTCGCATCGCCTTCGAAGAACCCAGGCCAGGACCTGCGCAGTCAAATGAGAGGTTTCAACGGCAATGCGAAATCCGCTCGAACACCACAAGCCAGGACCGCTCTTGTCGATAAGCGCAATCCTGGAGTGAAGCAGAAGCAGGAGTTTACGCCACTGCTGAAGAGCGCGAAACGAAACCAGTTGATGCGACAGAGCATACTCGAGGACAAGGAGAATAGCGCTAGTGGCGATCTAAGAACACCGTATGGTTTGCGACACAGTTACGGCAGCAAAGCCACACCTGGCCCACCAGTGAGCAGCTCCATGCTGGATGATGAGACTGGCAGTTCAGCAGACAGAGACCGCACCCCGATTGCTCCTCAGCCGCCGAGCTCGTCCATGATCGACTCGACTCCGATACCGCAACTACCGAACCATCACAAGGGAGGCGTCCTCGACCAAGGAAACGTCCTTACTTTGCGAGATCAAGAGGCCAAGCTCGATCAGATACAAAAGGACAACTTTGGCCTAAAGCTGAAGATCCACTTCCTGGAGGAGGCGCTGCGCAAGAACGGCAACGAATATCACCAGCAAACGCTGAAAGAGAACGTGGACTTGAGAACGAATAAAGCCGAGCTCGAGCAAGACATCAGGAGGCAGCGGAAGAGGCTTCAAGAGGCGGAGCGACAACTGGAGGAATACCAGATGTCTTTGAAAGAGTACCAAGAGACCATCAAGAAGCGGTACAGCAGTGAAAGCGACAGGGAAGAGTTCGAACGCCTGCAAAGGATGGCCGAGGAATCGCAGAAGATTGCGGATGAACGCGAACAGGAGCTCGACGATATGCGGACAAAGCTGGACCGTGCCGAGCAGTTGCAGGGTGATGACGACGAACTCCAGCGACTGAAGGATGAGATGCAGGATCTGGAGCAAGATGTTCGTGATCGGGACCGACAGCTCGACGAGAAAGATGCGCGGATGGAGGAGTTGCAGGAGAAGCTACAAAGTGCCGAGCAAGCAGAGGGCGACTCCGAGGAGTTGCAGCGTCTGAAAGATGAGATTTCAGACCTTGAGCACGACCTGCGGGACCGAGATAACCAGCTCGACGAGAAGGACGATAAGCTGGAGAGTCTGAAAGAGCAACTGAAAGCTGTGAAGACGGACGATGAGAATGTTGCGCATATGCAGCAAGACATCGACGAGCTGGAGGCAGAGCTGAAAGAGAAGGATGAGGAACTCGACCGCAAAGACGCCAAGATCAACGAGCTTGAGGAGCGTGTCAACTCTGCATATGACCGAGAGAAGTCGACCAAGAAGCTGCGAGGAGATGTGGTAGAACTTGAGAACCAGCTGCGGCAGAAATCCCAAGCACTGGATGACAGTCAAGATTGGCTACGCGCACTTGAAAAGCGAATGCAATCCACGGAGTCAGCTCATGCTGCAGATCTGCGCCATCGGGAGAGCGAGTTGCGTAATACGCAGCGAGAATTGGCCGACAAAGACGGGGAGATAAGAGCTCTCCAGGAGCGTGTCCAGACGGCGCGAGGCAGCTGGGACGCTGAGGCACAGCAGACAGACATTCGGATTCAGGAGAAGGACCGCCAGCTCAAGGAGAAAGAGCGTCTTCTTCACGACAAGACGCGGGTCATCGAGGAGCGCGACGATGAATTGGCCGATCTCCAGAAGCGGGTGCGGGATGCTGAGAATGCTCGGAATGAAGCACTTCGAAAACAGGACCATCGGGCTCGTGAGTTGAAAGACCAAGTCGATGAGTTGCAGGAGAAGTTGCGCGTTGCTGCTGCCAGCTCACAAGCCAAGCTCAACGAGAAAGACGGTCTCATACAGGCCCGTGAGAAGGAAATGTCAGCTCTGCAAAACCGTCTCAGTGCTCTGCAATCTGGCGATGGCGCTGAAGTCCGAAAGAAGAACGAGCAGCTGCAACGTCTCGAGTCTGAACTCAAGGCCAAAGAGCGTGAGACCAAGGACCAGAGCCAGCAGCTTGTCAGTCTGAAATCTCGCCTCAATGCCATGGAGACGCCGTCGAAGAAGGACAGTCTGCTCAAGCAACAGGCAGAGCAGGTTCGCTCGCTTGAGCAGCAATTCCAGCAAATGGAGGAAGAGAAAGAGGCCGAACTTGACGAGCAGGCAGCCGCACTCGAGAAGCTCCATCAGCAGCTTGTGATCTATGAGACGAAGAACGCTGATCTGCAGCAGCGAGTCGACACCCTCCGTATGAGAACCGAGACTGCTGATCGCGATCAGAGTATGATTGGCCACCAGGACGAGTCGCTGAGAAGCAAAGACGAGCAGATCAGCACGTTGCAGGAAGATGTCGAACGTCTGCAAGCGCGGCTTCAACAGGCAATCGATCAGAGGCAGAAGGATGTCCGCAATCTGGAGCGTGATCTCGAGGTTGCACGGGCCAGTGGCAAGGGAAGTTCTGACGAGGCTCAACGTCGACTCGAGAAGATGAAGGCAGACCTGGAGGCTGAATACAACGAAGCCAAGCAAGATCTGGAGGCGGAAGTTGCGGTTCTCGAAGACAATTTGGACATCTTACAAGGCGAGAAGGCTGGTCTAGAAGGTCGTGTCCGAGACTTGGAGAGCGAGGTGCAGAAGGCGTGGCGTGCGAAGGACCATGGCACGCCTGCTCGCGAGCGCAACGAGCTTCGATTAAAGCTGAAGACTGTCGAGAACGAGCGAGAGACTCTCAAGATCACAGTCAAGAGTTTGGAGCAGGAGCTTGATGCGGTCATAAAGTCCAAGAGCAACGGCACGCCGGTTCGTGAGCAGAACGAGCTACGCCAGAAGCTGCGCGAATCCGAGACCAAAGTTGCGCAGCTAAAGCACAAGGTTGAGACGCTGGAATCCGACCTGGCCTTTGCCCAACAGGAGAAGACCATCGCAGAGGAGCGGGAGGATCTCCACGAGCAGCTCAAGTCGGCCAAGATTGAGGCAGAACAAGCACAGATTGACCTCGCCAAGCGAGACAAGAAGGAGTCGTCCGCTATCAGAAAGGAACGTGAGCTTCGAACTCAACTCCAGACTGCCCACGCTGAGCTGGAGGACTTCCAGGCGCAGGTGTTTGAGCTCGAGAGTCGTCTGGGCGCTTCCGCAACCAAGGAGAAGGAGTATCGTGCTCAGATCAAGGAGCTGAAGTATGCAAAGACCCAGCTCGAAGAGCTCGAATTCCAGCTTCAGGATCAGAAGGGCAGTTCATCCGGCCATGCGAGGCGGGAGGCAGAACTGCGAGCCCAGCTTCGTGATGCAAAGTCCGAACTCGAACGTCTGCGTCAGGATGCCATCGAAAAGGATGAGAGACTGCAGGCTGTGATGAAGAAGGAGCATGAACTTCGTGACCGTCTGCGCCGCGCAAAGGCTGATGAGACGGTTGATCTCAATCGACAGGACCTCCAAGCCCAGCTGGACGATGCGGAACTCGAGCTCGAGGCTCTCGAATCTCAATTGGTTGAGCGCAGCAATCGGTTGCAGTCTTCGCTCAAGCGCGAGGAAGATCTGCGAGCCAAGGTCAAGAGCATGCGCTTTTCAACATCTGACAATGAGCGTACTCTTGATAACAAGCAGTTTGCTGCGACGGAGCAGAGGCTACAGGCAGTTGAGAACCGACACCAGAGCGAATTGAAGGGGCTTGCGAAGCAGATTCAGTACCTTCGCGCCAAGTGCACGCGCGAAGAGATCTTCCGTGCGGATCTGGTCTTCGTCAAGAAGTGGTTCTTGATGCAGGTCAGCATGTACAATGCTTGGTGAGTTGACATCCCCTCTATACCTCACAGTCCCGCAATATACTGACTTTACCACAGCAACAAGGAAGACCTGCGTCTTCTGGAGGAGATCGGCGTTACTCCTGACTACTTCTTCCGAGAGAAGAAACACTCGCTCAAGTCCGTCGGACTAGCCATCGTCGCTTCTGTCCGCATGAAGAACCTGGCCAAGCAGTGGGCGGGCAACAAGAAGCTGCACGAGGTCTTGATGAGGAAGTTGGAGGGCGTCAAGAACCAGAGACGGCAGGCGTCGGCAAAGCATGGGAAGGTGGTGTAAAGCCTTGTGTTTGTGTTCCTTGATGGCACGATGAGTTGTGTTTTGGGAGCGAGGTGTTTGGGAGCATTCGTTATGACGGGTCTACGGTCTGTCTCGTATTGCTGATGGGCATATCTGCTCGGCGTTGAGCATTTGGTTCGGTAAGGAGAATTACGACGTATCTTTGGTACGGCAGATGAGTGCCGGTCGGCACCAGATTGCTACTTGTGCATTGTCTTCGTCTAGGATACGATCCTCGCGATTGCAACGCTGAAGACGAGACATGGCAATATTCCCTGTAGAGCTCAATAGTCCGTACTACCGCAGGTCATGAATCATGACTTTCCACCCTAGCTTTGGCTAACGAACTATAGCAAGGCCAGCAGAATATCAAGTGAGGCTGTTCACCTTTCTCTTCCGAATTCATCCTGCTTCACACAGCTTTAATGGGTCCAACCTTTCCTGTGCAGCAACTCTTCTAGGCGAACGTGATTTCATGACTTCCCCAAATAGCCATAGATAGTGAAGACGTTAGACCTTGCCTCTCTTGGGTTACACAGGGTGGGGTCTAAGCTCGTGGGTGACTTTGATCCGAAGCCGAACGCGTGCTCCGTGGGTCGTCTCTTCTTTGCAAAGAGCAGAGACGGTTATTTCCTTTACGGAAGCGGGCTGAAAGGTGAGGTTCAGTGGTGGAATAGAACAGGCTAGGCTAGATTCACGGACAACGCGAAAGATCACGCTTCGGCAACGTGGTGTTGTCGACCATTGGCTGGCATGCAGCGAAGTGCTCGGCGCTAGCCGAGACCCTGGAACCAAATAGGAGCAGCGGCAGGCACGCACGCGAAGAAGAAGAGAACAAGCAGAGACCGATTCTTTGTCTCTCCTCTCACCTCCACCATCACCACCCCTCCTCTTGGGCGTCGTCTTCTTCTCCCTTACACACTCGTTATCATTCGAGTCTTCCTGTCGGCTGTGCGTTGCTTGTTACACTACTTTCCGGCGAACGCACTGCACGAACTTGCCGCACGCTCGCGATTTCACGGCAGCCCGCGCCAGAGCCGCTCGTGCTGAAGATATCATCCACCCTGCACATGCTGCGGTAGTGTCGATTGCGCTTGCGACTACACCCCGTCGAATACATGTGCCTTTGAGGACAGCTGTGCTGCAGGTACTTTCGACGATCCTTCGAACCTCCCCAACGCCGCCTTCCACCGCCCCTCAACCCCTCCATAACGAGCCACCATCGCCATGTCCAACATTATCGGCAACCGCAACTCCACTCCGGAGACCTCGAGCTCCTCCCTCTCCGGCTCGACTCTTCGACCGCCTCCTTCTCGCACCATCGGGTCTGGCCACCACCTGCGTGCCTCCGCTGACATGGGTGCATTTGGTGCTCCCTCACCACTTGCAACTCGCGGTATCCGTCCGGCATCAGAAGTCTACTTCAACCAATTCTCGCAGGGCGGGAACTCGGGCAACCCAGAAGATGTGGCTGAAAAGGCGGCACAGCAGTGGATTGCCGACATCGACCAATACGAAACTACACTGGAAGAGATGGCCGCGGCAACGCTGGACCAGGATTTCAAGGACGAGTTGAGTGCGATTGAACAATGGTTTCGTGTGCTTAGCGAGCCTGAGAGGACGGCTGCGCTATACGCTCTGCTTCAGCAGACGACGCAGGTTCAGATTCGCTTCTTCATCCAGGTGTTGCAGCAGATGGCCAAGAGTCATCCCATGTCTGGTGTTTTGTCTCCTGCTGCGTTTGGCGAGAAGGATCCGATGTCTTCGAGGATGAACGATGCTATGAACAAGTTGAATGTGGAAGGCTCGCGCGGTTCCTTTGGGTTTGGGAGCAAGCCCCCTCCATCTCCTGGGGCTAAGCGCATGTCTGGACTCGACCCCAACACCATCAAGTCCATGTTCCCCGATGCTGCCAATGCCATCGAGGATCAGAAGGCCGAATTTCAGAAGACGACAGGCAATGTGCCAAAGTCCAACAGGAGCAGTGCCGTTGGTGATCGCTCTTCGCAGTACATGCCCACCATCTCTGCCCCTGAAGAGGAGAGCAAAAAGAACGGCATTCCTTCTGGTCCTTGGAGGAGCACGAGCGCTTCTCAGGGCGAGAATCAACCTCCAATTGGACGACCGAAGTCTTCATCTTCTCAGCAGCAGGGTCAGCCACCGATGGGCCAGTTTGGTGTCAGCCAGCCTCCTCAATCTGCTGGCCTGCGCTCCTCGCGCCCCTTCCCGCTGTCAAGCGATAACAACATCCAGAGCCAGACCGCAAACGTGGGTGATGGGTCGAACAATGGCATGCCTATTCTCTCTCCTTACGCGCCTGGGGCAAGCTGGGCTTCGATGACCAATACCCCAATGGTTTCGAACTTCAACACGCAGCAGAGCAACAACCAGGCTGATATGGTGGCGAACGCCACAGCGATGAAGCTTGCTGCACTCTCCACCGTGAACAATCGCATTCAGCTGGACGATGTGCGCAAATTTCGACGAACTAGGTCTCAGGAAGGCCAAGGTGGCCAGCAGCAACCAATGTCTCCCGGTGTTCCCTCAAACATCCTCATGACGAACGAGTTGGGACAGATCTTGACGCCTCAGCAAGCAGCCGCACTGCAGCAACAGCAGATTGCAGCTATGCAAGGACGTCGATCTCGTCCTGCTTCGCCGGGTATTGCGATTACTGGACCTCCTGGTATGAACGCTGGTATGGGTATGCAAGTACCCCAGAACAATGGCTATCTGGCAGCTTTTGACGGTGGAATGGGTGGAATGGGTGGGATGGCCGGACTGAACAATGGTATGGCTGGGATGAACTTGGGCAACTTTGGCATGGGCCATATGAACGAAGGGTATCTTTCTGATGCTTCTGAAATCAACCGTGGACGATCACCGCGTGGACGACGGGGAAGCTCGAAGCCACCGGAGGACCCGACCGATCTTGCGCTTCTCAAGGACATTCCCAACTGGCTGCGAACTCTACGACTGCACAAGTACACCGACAATCTTAAGGATATGAAGTGGCAGGATCTTGTGCAGCTGGATGATGATGGTTTGGAGGGAAGAGGTGTCGCTGCGAAGGGTGCGAGGACGAAGCTGTTGAAGGTAAGCGTATCTGATGGTTGCGAGTGGACTTGGTCGCTAACGTACTACACAGGTCTTTGAGCAGGTCCGCGAAGCGCAGAGCGAAGGCCGATTGTAAAAGCCCTACAAGGCATGGTTCGAAGATTTTCTGAGCTGGAATACTGCCGTGCAGTGTACTTGACGAACGCGACTGAGCGCCCCCATTCTTCATCACCTAATAATGAGACGGACGGATGATGCATGAGCGAAAGAGTGAAAAGGGAGCATTGCAGATGTATTACTGTTGGGCGAATGGGAGTGTGTCGGGACGGCGTGTAATAGGATATGGACGTGAACGACGCACTTTTCTGTTCTTCTACATGCATGTTTCAGAGAGGGGCTTGGCGATCGCAATGGCTGGCAAGGTGCGTCTCCTGCTCACCATTCACTAACGACTTCGCGCTAACCGGCAGCTCTTCGGCTTGTGTGATGATAGTCTGTGCGTTTGCCTTTGTCTTTGTCCTCTATTGTTCACGCTTTCTCATTGTTGCATTCATTGTCGACACACGACGCACAATGCTGCGTGTCGGAAAGATGCGTCAAAGCACGTTGTTCCTTTGTGTCACTCTCTTTGTTCAACGACACTCGACGTCGCCTTCGATATATGCACGACCGCTCCTCGACTGATGCTTTTATTGTTGCTGTTTGATCGAGTCTCTACAGTTTACACACATTTTCTCTACATCGCTTGCAAAGTACATACTACGCCTCCTGGACGAGGATCACGACCACACTCATCAGCAAGCTCGAACTCGACACACGATTCTTCAACATTGCATCTTCCAGCAAGATGTCTTTCAACACAATCCTCTCTTTGGCGCTGGCCGCCTCGAGTCCTCTGGTCAAGGCCGCTTTTATTCCTCGCGCCGCCAACACCACAGGGGCCTACAAGTTGATCGCCGACTACTCAGGTCCCGGCTTCTTCGACCACTTCACAGCTTTCACCGACGTTGATCCAACAAACGGCTTCGTCAAATACAACAACCTCGATTTCGCCGCAAAGAACGGCCTCGCCGGCTATGTTTTCAATGCCACCTCCAACAAAACCTCTGCCTATGTCGGCGTCGATCACACATCCATCGCTCCCAACGGTAGAAACTCCGTCCGCTTGACCTCTAAGGCCACCTTTAACGCTGGCTCCATGGTCGTTATCGATGTCAATCACATCCCCGTGGGCGACGGGCTCTGGCCCGCGATCTGGCTTCTAGGCACTGGCCGCGACGCATGGCCCGCAAACGGCGAAAGCGACATCCTCGAGTATGTGCACGAGACAAGCTACAACGCCATGACGCTCCACACAGCACCCGGCTGCAACATCGACAACGCCACGACGTCCTTCCAAGGCCGCCTACTCAACTCCGACTGCAGCACCGGCAACGGCTCCACAGGCTGCTCCATCGCCGCCTACAACCAGAACACAATCACCAAAACCCAATCCCGCATCGCAACCGCCGGCTTCAACTTCAACAAGCAAGACGGCGGTGTCTACGTCCATGACTGGCAAGCCGATGGCATCACCGTTTGGATGTTCCCACATGGTGGTCTCCCTGCGGATCTCGTCGCTGGTCACCCGAAACCTTCCACATGGACACAGAAGCCTTTGGCAAAGTTCAAGGGCGATTGCGACTTCTCCACCGCTTTCAAAGACATGCAAATCATCATCAATTTGACATTCTGTGGCGATTGGGCTGGCAAGACGTGGACGAGTGATGGTGCGGCGAAGAGGACGGGTGTGCAGACTTGTGATGATTGGGTTGCGAACAATCCAAAAGCGTTCAAGGGTGCGTATTTTGGGATTGATAGCATTAGGACTTATTCGAATAATGGACAGACTGTTGCGCCGTAGAAGGACTGCTGCGGGGCTTTGTTTGGGATGATGCATGAGTTGGGTATGTTAGCGAAAATTGAATTGGTCATTGCATGCTTGTAAAGTGTCATTTTTGGGTGTCCTGCATGACTTGAGTTCCTGGTGTCTAGAAGTAGTATACAGCCTTCTATAATGCTGTCGTCAGGCAGGGTAGCAGAACAAGTGAGACATCTGCAACCTTCTGCTTCCTTTTCTCTGTGTCTCCTTTTTCTATTAGGCGACCACGCCCACGATCGCAGGAACAACCGCATAGACAAATAGCGAGTCGTAGGGAGGGATATCTTGCACTTTGAGACGACTTATTCGCCGCAGTCTAGGCATACCTCAGTGCTGTAGCCGCATCGTCTCATTTTTTACCTTGCCTGCCGTGAAGTACATCGACTTCAATATCATGGCAATATATCTCTCAAGGATATGCAGTATGAGTTGAGTTCTTGCTACGTATTCCTGGTCACGCTGGCGTACTCAGCGAAGGTTACATGTACCTCTATAGCTCAAGACAGCCATCAAACTTTAATTGGAGCTGTAATAGTTTAATCAAAACTAGCGGGTCATCTAGCTGAACTTTGATAGACCGCAGGCTTCACCTCACTTCACGTCCCTTCCTTCCTCAGCACTTTGCGATCTCATATTGCGATTGCGTCCTCTTGCTCCACGAGCAAATGAACGAAGAACGTGTCTGCCATATGCTTCGGCATACAGGAGCAGCGGCCTCCGGCAGGGACGGCAGCATGCAGCATGCAGCCGACATGAGGCTGAGAACCTCCTATCTGAGGGTAATCTCATCTTCCATATGACGGCCAGCATGCCTCGTGCCGTATCGACAGCAGCAAATTATCGCATAAACATGCGACTCCTCGACGTTCGCGACCTCAGCTTCCACCAGTCTCACGATCGTCCGTTGCACAAGTACGTGATCGCTTCACATCGATGGGTAACTGGCACCGCGGAAGAAGATCGAGAAGCGACGTTCTTGGACGTTCAAGAAGGGAAGAATAAGCATACGAGGGGGTTCAGTAAAGTCCTCAAGTTCGCAGACTACGTTAAGCAACATGTCGATGATGTGAATTGGCTCTGGATAGACACGTGCTGTATCAACAAGCAAGATGCGCAGGAGGTCACTGAGTCTATCAACTCGATGTTCAGATGGTACAATGAGGCATCGGTCTGCCTTGCGTATCTAGCAGATGTTGGCACCCTTGATCACAGCGATCTCGAATCCAGTGAGTGGTTCAAGAGAGGCTGGACCCTGCAAGAATTGCTCGCTCCTCGAGTCGTGGTCTTCCTATCGCGAGACTGGAATGTCCTGGGCCACAAATCAAGCGATACAAACGAAGAGACAGTGACCACACTACATGTTGGTCCACCACTTGACGTGAGGGTCGCCAAGATCACAAGCATACCTGAAGCTGTCCTCCGTGACTTCCGACGCTGCCAGAGCCTGAGTGTTGAAGAGAAGCTTGCCTGGATGAGCGGCAGGAGAACTACCAAAGAAGAGGATATGTGGTATTGCCTGATTGGCATTTTCGATGCTCCAATTGGTGCGAATTATGGTGAAGGTGGTGACAGAGCACGGAAGCGGCTTCTTGGGGACACTTGGAGAGACGACACCTATCTTGGCAGACTGCCCATCGCGCAGGGCGCAGCTTTCGACGACATGGACAACGAGGTCGTCTCGGAATGCCTTCCAGAGACTCGAGTCGATCTATTGCAAGAGATCGAATCTTGGGCAATGTCGAAAGACGGCGCTCGCATATTCTGGCTAGCTGGAATGGCTGGCACGGGAAAGTCGACGATTTTCCAGACCATTTCCCGAACGTTCAAAGAGAACTCTCGTCTGGCGGCAACGTTCTGTTTCAAAAAGGGTGAAGCCGAGCGAGGGAATACTTTGCGATTTATGACAACAGTCGCTGCTCAACTTGCACGGCGATTCCCCCAAGTGCGGCGAAGCGTCATCTCAGTCCTCGAGCAGAACCCTGATGTGGTGCGCAAGAGTAGAGAAGAACAGTTTAACAAGCTCATACTTCAACCACTTCAACACGTCGTGCCATCACTGGCACATGAGCCATCTTGGATAATCGGAATCGATGCCCTCGACGAGTGCGAAGACGAAGTAGAAATTGGTATTGTGCTAGACCTGCTTGCGAGGCTCGAGAGCCTGAAGTCCGTCAACGTTCGACTGTTTCTGACTAGTCGGCCTGATTTGCATCTACGAGTAGGATTCGCTCGCATGTCCAGCGACACACACATGGACGTTCGCTTAGAGCAAATCACGAAAGAGTACGCAGCACACGATATCACGATCTACTTACGACACAAGTTGGACGAGATCCGCACCACATGGATCAAACTGAACGGTGTCGGCAATCTCGGCGACGACTGGCCTGGAGAAGATTCCGTACAAGCGCTCGTCGGCATGGCCCAACCTCTGTTCATCTTTGCTGCGACCGTGTGTCGACTGTTAGCAGAGCCCGACGAAGATCCGGAGGAGTCTCTCAGCACGATTTTGAAGCATCAATTTGGCGCATCTCATATGGATAGAACGTACGGTCCGGTCCTGGACAGACTTCTGCTTCAGAAGACAAAGAAGGACCAAAAACTTGTAATTGACGATTTTCGGGACATAGTTGGAGCTATCCTGCACCTTTCCGAGCCTCTGCCTGCCTCGGCGCTTTCAAGGCTTTTGGACAAGCCCAAAGGGAAAGTTCTTGCTAGACTGAGTCGATTACACTCGGTCCTAGATGTCCCTGCTGCTGGAGATAGCTCTCGACCCATACGCCCACTTCATTTGTCTTTTCGCGACTATCTTACGGACCCTGACGCACGACACAAGACTCCGCTCTGGATCGATGAGGCTGAGACCCATAGGACTCTCGCTCGGCACTGCATTCGTATCTTGGGACAGTCTCGAAAACTCCGCGAAGATGTGTGTGCGGTCCAGAACCCTGGAAGCCTACGACAAGACGTGAGCAGGGAGCACATCGCCGACTGCATCTCGGTTGAGATAGCGTACGCTTCCAGCTATTGGGTTCTGCACACGGTCAAGTCGGGCGACCAGCTATGTGATCATGGCCCAGTACATCAATTTCTGCAACTGCATTTCCTACACTGGCTGGAGGCATTGAGCTGGTTGAATAGAATTACCTGGGCCGTCGCGCTTGTAGCCGATATCAAGTCTATGGTGAAGGTAAATACGGTCTCCTCCTTCTCGTAACGTAGGGCTAATTGCTTGTCCCATAGGTCAGAGAGAGCGATCTGCTGCTAGCATTTCTTGACGATGCAAGTCGATTCGTGCTGCGCAATCGCTATGTGATCGATCTTGCTCCCCTTCAGACCTATTCTTCGGCACTCGTGTTTGCACCGACGAAGAGCTTGATCAGACGACATTTCGAATGCGACATCCCGGTGTGGATAGCCAGTCGACCCCAAGTAGACTCTACTTGGAATGATGACATACAGACATTCGAAGGCCATGAGGGCAACACCCTTACATTGGCGTACTCTCCGAGCGGGAAGACCATAGCTTCTGGTTCCACGGACTGCACAGTGCGGATCTGGGATGCTTTGACAGGTGCCGAGATGCACAAGCTCGAAGGCCACGGCGGCCGTGTCACATCAGTAGCATACTCACCGAACGGACACGCTCTAGCATCTGGCTCTAGCGACCACACAGTGCGAATTTGGAACGTTGTAACGGGCATCGAGATGCGGCGCTTTGAAGGCCACTCAGACGGAATTTATGCAGTGTCATTTTCGCCGGACGGACAACTCATAGCATCCAGTTCCTATGATTGCACAGCGAGAGTTTGGAATGCTGTGACCGGCACTGAGATACAGCGGCTCGAAGGCCACTCGCACGTTGCTCTTCAAGTATGCTTCTCGCCAGACGCACAGATCATAGCGTGTGGATTTTCGGACGGCACAGTGCGACTTTTGAATAGTGCGAGTGGCGAAGAGGTGTTCAAGGTCGACGGAAGCAACAAAGCCGTATACGCAATTGCCTTCTCGCCAAATGGAAAATCCGTTGCGCTCGCGTTTACTAACAGCCCGGTGTATATCTACGTCTGGAACGGGATAGAAGATTCGCATGTGCGACAGTTCGAACACGACCAGGGCATCGTTAGAACAATAGCTTTCTTGGAAAACGGACAAACGCTGTTAGGATTGGCAACGAACGGGAATTGCTACTGGAATCTCGAGACCGGCGCGACGAAACAAGACAAGCACAACCTCGATGTTCAGGCCATATCACTCGCTCCAGACGGACAGACGATGGCATATGCATGTCGTGATAGCACCGTACATGTACGCAAGGCTTGGGCCTTCGAGAATCCTCCTGTCGGCGTCACGTCAGTCGCAATCTCTCTGGATGGACAGACAGCGTGGACTGGCATGAGTGACGGAGACATAAAAGTGTGGGACACACAATCTGGGAAGTTTTTACGACTGCTAGAGGGTCATGACGACGTGATACGGCGCATGATTTTGTCTCATGACGGACGTCTGCTAGCATCAGCATCGGATGACTGGACAGCACGATTGTGGGATACAAGAACAGGTGAAGAGCTACAAGTACTCGACCATGATGATTGGAGCCCAAGTTGGGTGACTTTTGCGCCAGATACACGGACGTTGGCAACGTCGACGGTGTGGTATGGCACCGTACGGCTATGGTGTACTGCCACCGGCAAAGAGCAGCATCGGCTTGAAAGTCGTGACAAGGAAAGCAATGTGTCGGCCTTCTCTGCTGATGGGCAGCGACTGTTTTCGCTCTCGTATACAACCGCGCGGGTGTATGATGTATTGACCGGGATGGTGATGCACGAAGTCGAAATTGACAAAGTGAGCCATCGCAATCAGCTATATAAAGAACTGATTACTTGCATTAAGGACGAGGAGACTTGGATCGGCACTGGAATATGGGACAGCAATACCGAGACTTTCGACCTTGCATGGCAGCACAAGCGACCCCGTCCTTGTCTTTGCCCGATCGGTACGTGGATAGAGCGGCAAGGCCGGAGAGTCCTTTGGGTGCCGCTGGAGTATCGTGTCGGGGACGACTACGAATGCTGGGATGCACAAGACAGTGTACTCGTTGTCGGCCAGGAATCGGGGGCGGTGTCGTTCTTTCATATTCAGAGTCCCTCCTAGTCATTCTTGGACATGCATAGTTCATGGCACCAACGGCATACGTGCAAAAGGAGCATGCGGCGTGAGATTCGACGTGTTGACGGAAGCACAAACGAGCATGTGTGGCATAATGCCAGTCGAAGCGTGCTCTGAACGGGTTCTCTATCGCCCGTTTGCTTTGTGCGATAAGAGCACTCGACATGCACGCTTCCCACCGACTCATTCCTCCATCGTCTTCGTCGACGTATCCACTCCCGATGCCTTACCAGTTTTGAAATCAAAGACATGCTGCATACCCCCACTCACCTCCATCACAACCTCCAGGCCTATTCACGTGAACGGGGCCTACCTCCATTTCAGAGCGCTTCGCACGTGACTCCAACTTTGAACTTCCTTCCTTCTTTGAATACTTCCTTCCATCTTGAATCCTATGACGTTCTTACCTTCTTATCATACGTGTATATCTACTTTAGGTTATTGTGCTTGCTGGAGTCCGTGGACTTGAGAAAGGTTTCCGCCCCATTGATTGGCTAATAAAAGTGGATACCCTCGGAGATGGAGGAACAATTCCCCGCCCTCATCCTTTACCTCCTACCTCCTTGAATTCCATCTCAAGCCCCTGGGTCTGATAAGGAGATAGAACGGGGCATCCTGTGTTCACACAGATACCAGGTAATACTGGTGGAATGCCGATCACTCGAGGAGAATGTTGCTTTGCCATCCGAATTGCCAGCGATCACACTGCAAAAGGACTTTGATGAAGGCGTGGTATAGGGTTGCTTGCTTCAGGTGACGTGACGTGATCATAGTGTTCCTTAGGTTCAGCGTCTGCTGAACCACAAGCAGTAGTCACAGCCTGATGACTTGGCGACATGAGTGCTGCCAAACTCGGGAGCAAACTCGAGGGCACCATGGGCGTATATACACCACGAAGCACCGCGATAGCTGTCTCCTTCATACTTCTGTGACCCATTGAGTCGGATTTGAGCTACCTCAGATCATGTCATAGTGGTGCGAAAGACTTGGAGTGCGGGAAAGGTTTGTTGCGGTGGAATACAAGATAGAGTTTGGAGCTGGGCTGGGTAGCAATGGCAGTGGGACACTGGCACTATATTGGTGCCACTTCCGGGCTACTGTGTCTGTAGTAACAACCTCACTGTCTAGCTCACTGTGTCCTCACTGCCTGGCTCACTATGCCCTCACTGCCTGGCTCACTATGCCCTCACTGCCTGGCTCACTAGCGGCATGAGCATCGAGACCATTGCTAAGCTGCTCGATACCAGCCTCGAGAGTCTGTCAATATCCCCGATCGCGACCGTCAGATTCTCAGCGAGGGACTCGGCAGGCTTATCATCGAGGCTTACGAAAAATCAGACGAACAATACGACCTATCCCTTACAACCAAAGAGTCCTTCGTCCCTAAGGTCAACAAACCCGATCTGTTTCTTTTCCTCACGACAGCGCTTGGAAACTATGAAGAGGATCGCGTCTCGGTCCAGCAGCTGTTCGAAAATGGCTCTACCAAGTTCGTCCACGAGCGGAGATTGGTTCTGGTCACCATGGGTGCGGACTACGCACCAAGGGGATGCAAGAGGAACTTTCAAAGATCACAAGGACTTGAGTACAAGGCACGAAGTGCTTCTGGAGATGCCTAACGGCAGTAAAGTGCGTTTGCCCCTCTTGGATCCAGATTTCTGAACGAGTCCCATACTCCGTTTGCGTGCTGGGTTACATTTCTGGTTAAGGCTTTGTGGCGACTGCTGATTCTTCGCGTTTGACGAGGTGTGTACTGCAGATTGACTTGCGTTCTGGCATTACATGCTGGTTGAGGCGTTCCGGAAACTGCTGATTCTTGGCATTTGCATTGAGCATGTACTGGAGCTTTGTGTGTGTTCTCAAGTTGCGTTCTGATCAACACATTCGGCCACCTGCACTCAATCTGAATTGTATTGTACATGTAATAGAGGGTTGTGTGCGCTCTTCGTGCTGCGTTCAGGCCATTTGTCATTCACTCAAATGCCAAGCCACACTAGTGCATAATTTAGCGTTTAGCCTTATGAGGTCGACGTTCATTACAATCCTCTTCCACATGTCGTCGTCACAACTTGATGTATGAACCAAACTCTCTGCTTGCTGCTGGTGTTATCGACGTGACCAAAGTGTTGTACTTGGGCACACCTGATAACATTGCATTCGCGAGTACCACGTGACGCTGTTCCATGGTGTCTTAGACAAGCTCACCCTACTCGGGCACCGGTTCCACCTTCATCTGTTCGTGAAACTCATGCCCCGAAGTTGCCAGCATAAGATCCTACCGTCTAAGGTGGAATTGAAGCCGGCAGGTGGTGACTGGGTGATTATCGGTAGATTCGGCGAGCTTGAGACCAACTGGAGTACGATGTTGTTGCCACGGAGGCCATTATTGTGTCCGATATGAGGCGTTTTTGGCATCTGCTTCTACGTTTTGCTGCGTACATGTACTTGATGTCAGGCGGGACAGTGTATCGGCCCATTGATTGGGGAATGGCTCTGATGTTGTGCTGTTTGTTTTGGTCACTCTTGTACTGGTGCGGGAGTCTGATTAGCACACAATGCATTGTTGATTGTTCTTTACGCATCGAGTTCGTGATCAAGATGTCAGCTCGCCGTTTGCAACATCAACGGCAACATTCACAGCCTGGTATCGTGAGCACGGTCAAACATGCAAGCAAACTGGACAGAACAGAGTATATATAACGAAGTGTGAAAGCTGTATTCTACTCTACACCATCAACCCTGAGACACTTCAATCGAATCGACATTGAGAACACCACCTTTCGATCAGAATCAACCCTCAACATGTCCCAGAATCAACATAACCAACCTTCAGCTTCAGCCTCAGCTCAATCTCAATGCACGCCTCCCCAACAATCACAACCACGGTCGTCCGTTGAAATCAGCAAAGAGCGCAGGGAAGATCTGATCAAGATGCTCGACCGCTTCGGCCGACACTGTCACAAAATCGACAGGCGAGAGGAGTCCGAAGCAAGGATGACAATAGCAAGTATGGCCGTCGTAATCGTTGATGGCGCGATCAGCTCGTCAAAGTCTGGGGATATCTTCAACGCCATCGAGGCAGGGTGCAGACAAGCCAGCCTCGACAAGGAAATCCAGCGATTTTCGCTGTTCAAGATCGTCATTAAAGAACTCGCCAAGACTGGACACATGGATCTCGTCCGCTACGCCTTGTATCTTATGCCGCCAGATTGGCGCCGAGGCATCAACGAGCAGAACGGACAAGTGTGGGTGCAGCGGCCGAAGGATGACTACAAGACCGTGAACATCGCTCAGATGGATACGTTTCAGCAAGGCTGAAACTCCCAAAGCTTTCAAGGTCTTTCGACATGCTAGGTGGTTTGATGGCATATGTTCCGGAGTTGACAGATCTGGGTTGTTATGGCTTGCGTGTTGGATCGGTATTGTGTATGGACATTGTATGCTGAGCGTTGAATTTTGATCGTTGACCACTGGAAGCTTAAGCGTGTTCTGCGTTGCGTTGCATTGCACTTTGCTTAGCGTTCTGCATTTTCATTCACTCAAGCGCCAAGCTCGAGTAGCGCCGTCTCGTGCTCAATTTCCGGGGTCGGTGGACAAAGGCGTGCAGGCGTTGGTAGTCTATTGGTATTGTCAATTACCAATTGACCAAAGATCTCTCAGCAACGAGCTTCGTTACACAAACCGTAGAGACTAACCATGGCTCGGTTGTTGTTGTTCAAAATAGGGGGACTTTCCTTGAACAGTCCCTGGCCGAGCTATCCTCTGTGGAAGGTTGGTGGACAAAGGCGGATAGGCATTGATTCTATTCGTGTTGCAAACTGTCGATCCATCAACTATCTCTCAAAAGCAAGCTTCGCTGCACAGATCTTTGAGTTTCACCATGCCTTGGTAGTTGTTCGACACAAGGAGAGATTTTCACTCCTTGAGCAGCCCCTGACCGAGCAAGCCCCCATCAACCCTGTCAGAACACCGACCTGAACACCATCCAAGACCGACCACACTTTTACAACATTTCGAACTCGAAAACCGCATCCACAAATGGAAGATGGAAGAAAAGCGCATTTCTTGCCTGCCTTGCTTTGCTTTGCCTTACCTGGCTGGAGAGGTTAGAGAGCAGAAAACCACGACCACGCAAAACAATACAACCAGGCCAAAGTAACCACACACACATCATAAAAAGAACGCCCCCAATCAATTCCCATTTGACACCACAGAGCCCCCGTCCCTTACTTGCTCCCACCCTCCCTCACCCGGGTTTTACTTCTGTACACGTGTTGGATCGTCGTCGTTGCGTTTGAAAACACAGCCACATAGCCCCAGCCATACACAAACACCACTCAACTACTCCATCGCACTCACCCAAGAGCAAAACCGAGTCACGACGCTCCGACAGAACTCCATTCCTTGCTGTTTGTGTTGGAAAATAGTCATCAATTCCGACTCTCACGTCTAGACCCAAAATCCGGCTCCGTCGTCACCGCCTTGCGGTCTTTTCGCTCTTTCACTGCAAACTCCATCATCAGAGGCAAATGGTCGCTGGGGAAGTAGTGGTTTGGCCAACCAGGCACTCGGCGCATGTATTCGGGGTCGACTTCGCCGAGGAGGCCGTTCACTTGGATCGAGTTCGTTGAGTAGAAGACCCAGTCGATGACCTTGCGGAAGTCGGGCGTGTAGTTCGTGAAGGGAAGTTCGTTGATGTGGCTGTACGCGCTCTTGAGGCTGAAGGGGTGGTTCATGCCGTGTCGGGTGAAGTCACCGTACTTTTGGTTGCCGAGCTCGGCGTGCGAGTTCGAAAGAGAGCCCTGCGTTATCAGGTCGTACACACCAGAATCCCGAGTGGAGTTGAAATCGCCGCACACCACCAAGGGAATGTCTCGCGAGTCATCGTACTTCATCGAAGGCGCGTGATCAGGCTTGACTTCCTCCACGTCTTCGGCGCTGTCTTCGTTGGCGTATTTGAACATCTCCTTGTCTTTGCATGCCGGAAGCTGGGCCCATTCCTCGGCCTGCTTGACAAGGGCCTCCATGAGAATTGCGACTTGCACGATCTTGATGTCGCTGTGCCAAGGCTCCCAAGTAAGATGAGTATTAGCAACGATCATCCTTGACCCAGTCTGCCTGTTCTCCAGGAATGCAACAACAGCGATGTGATCTCTTGGCATCACACGGTTGTACACATCGTGCTCACCCTTCATGTCCGGTCGCTGGATGGCCTCCCTCGAGTACACGATTTGCTTCTTGTCCAGCTGGATGTACTTGGT
Organism: Zasmidium angulare; assembly: GCA_002786045.1. NCBI lineage: Eukaryota > Fungi > Ascomycota > Dothideomycetes > Mycosphaerellales > Mycosphaerellaceae > Zasmidium > Zasmidium angulare. The sequence goes on from NHNX01000014.1 coordinate 145,223, forward strand.
GTTCTTGAAGAAGATGGCGCATCCATCAACATTCCTCGATTCTTTCTCGCCCATGGTCTGCGCTCGTGACTTGGGGTAGAATATACCCTTGTAGCCCTCGGACGCCAAATTTGGTCGGAAGAACTCGTTGAAGTTTTCGACATCCATTTCCTGCAAACACATGATGTCTGCATTCCTGCCCGTCATCTCGTCAAAGATCATATCTCGTCTATGCTGCCAGGCGAGAGCTTCTGATGGCGTGTAGCCATACATGGCGGCGGTTGCGGCTCGGTCGCACAGAATGTTCCAGCTCAAGACTGTGAAGCTGTCCGCTGGCGTTGGTCCTGTTCTCTCCTCGAGAAGCGGTATCCATTCACGGTCCATTGGAGGCGTCGATCCTGTAATTGACGGTTAGCAATCATCCTGAAAACTTCGAATCTTTCACCTACTTGGAGCTTGTTCACGCAGGTACCGGATCAGTTCCTGCGTGCCATGTTCCACGAGTCGCTCTTTGTAATCTTGCCGCATAGGATTTCCCTCAAGACCAAGCATCTCCAGTTGGAAGAGGGAGCCCATTTCGAATGGAAGGTCTTCTAATCGGTTGTCGAAGAGCAGTAACCGCTTCAGGTTCGTGAGCATGCCGATCTCAGGTGGTAGATAGTCCAGCTGGTTCATCGACAAATCTAGCACCGTCAGGTAGCGCATCTGCCCGATCTGCGGCGGTATGGTGACCAGCTTGTTCCAGTTCAGATAGATCTTGCGTAGCTTCGGATAATGCCTGAACAGCGCTGGTGCCATTCCTCGCAGACCTTGACCACACAGATCCATAGCATTCCAACTGCCCATGTCCTCTTCTGGGTCGGCTATGCGGCGCCGATCGCCATTCTCTTCGCCCGAGTTTTGCTGGTTGGTCGATGATTGGGAGTTGGCCACTTGCCTGCTCACCGAAGACGTAGTTCGGGCGTAGAAGTGTGGTTTGTGCTCTGCCAATCTCAACTTCTGGTATTCTCGCAGCTGTTCCGCATAATGCTCATTGGGAGGCTTGCTTAGCGAATTCGAGGTCTCGGGCGTGCCATTTTGGAGATGCGCTGGCGTAAAGTGGGGAGTATTATTCGACAACGTGCTCGCGGAAATCGTGTGCTGGTGGCTGCCAAAGTTCGCGGAATGGCTGCCCAGGCCACTGTGGTCATGGTTGTTGATATGATGTCCCTGATGCCCGTGTGACTGACTGCCGAAGGCTTTGTTCAAGTTCACCTGCGGTTGGAAGTTGTGATGGGCTGCGCCGCCATTGAGAAGGCCGTGATTTTGCCTATGGTTTTGGTTGTTGTACATGCTGTAAGGGTTATGGGCAGGAGAGTTGGCGCCAGGCGAGCGATTGGGCGAGGGAGTGTCGGCGTTTGGCTGGAATAGGCCTCTGCTATTGCCAATGGGTGAGCCCGTTCGGTGGTGTAGCTGGTTGCGAGGATGTTGCGAGTTGTGATTCTGGTAGTAATATTGGCCGCCGGTATTGAACCGGTTGAAACCATCGGCCATCACCAGATGGCGGTGGACTGGCGGTAGCGACTGGTTGTACTGCCTGTCTGGTGCTCGATGGGCGTGGTTCAAGGATGCGCGCGGTGCGTCTTAGGGAGGAGGAGGTTCTGGCCGGCGCACTCGTCTTCTCCTGTACATGGGCGCCCTCCCCACGACTCATGAACGAAAGAATATAGCCTGCCGTAAGACGTGTGTAGATGTCTTCGCCCGGCTCTTGCTGTTGCTCCCCGTACCAGCTGGCTAGTCGAATGAGGATTGGGCGCGTTCGAGGTTATGACGGAGGACGGTCGGAGTAGGCAAATTGCGCTCGTCCAGGCACGGGATCGATATCGTTGTGATATGCAGTGTGTGCTAGAGGAGTTGTAGCGTGGATCAGAGCTGGCGTTGACGGTGGGAGTGATGTGTAGCCGGCGTTTGGATGTGGTAGCGCAAAGGTGGTCTTGTTCTTGAGGCTTGAGCTCGTCCCGCCAAGCACGGTCATGTGATCAATGCAGATGGTCACTCAGGAACGCGATCTCCTTAAAGCATTTGTTCATGCACTCACTTCACACCACTGTCACATTACTTACATTCTTTCAGGACCATCCCAGCCGCGCATACTCAATACTACATGTCTATCGTGATCATGTGGCGCGATGAGCCAGCTCAAACTCACATCTCAAACACCAGCAGTGGCCTTTCGAGATGGCTGTACGCATCGAGACCAGCTGAAAAGACCAGACTTTGGTCCCATTCTAGCCACTACTCGGCAATCGCCTTCTCCAAAACAGCTGCAGCAGCTCCTTCGCCTCACTCTAGCAGCCTCTAACCGTCAGCCCGAATTGCTGTGGCGGCCGGCGAGATACCCCAAACGACATCACAGCCAAAGCCGACCTCTTCTGAAACCGCCTTCCGAGCCTCTCATTGGTCACCTCTCCTTTCCTCCCACTGGCGGAACGACTCTGCCGGCGAGCGAGTAAAGTCATCAAGATTGCTTGCCATTAACCGACTCGATGGCCACGGCTTGTTGGTGTCGCGCGACAGAGGAGAAGCTCCCTCCTTCGAGAGAGTACAAGCACAAACCCTGAATGTGAAATCTTGAAACTCGCCTTCAATTCCCCAGAAACTGTCCTCATACAATACAATACGTGTGTTGCTTCCAAATCCCTCACTGCTCTCCTACATACATCCCACTCCAGTCGCCCACACCTCGTCTATGGCCCGCGCCCGACCGGCACTCGCTATCTAATCGTCCACCATCATTCACTCACAAACCCCAAAGCATGCCGAACAATAAACTCGTCGCTACGCGCGATCCACCGCGGCCGAGCAACTGATTAAACTGCAGCCGCCGTTGCGACGACGCGAGAGCTTAGCCTGCCCCGACCCACGTGGGGAGGGATTACATCGGATGTAAGGGCGAAGTGTATAAAAGGACAGCGATCATGGACGGTCTAATCTATGCTTACAACTACCCTCGCTCGACCGGACAGGCCGCCTTCGTCGAGGGCCGTCTGGCGCAAATCCAGCAGCAACGTCGCGAACTGCAACAACAGAGGCTGCGCCAATCCTCAGACGAGCCGCAGCTCGAGCGCACGACATCGCGCAGCTCGACGAGTCAGGGTTCGACATCGCCTTCGGCTACACCGCGGTATTCGAGAAAATGCTCCTTGGGAGAAGTACCTAACACGATGGACAACCTGGTCGCGAGAACTGCTACTGGAATGAGTGCGGCGTCGCTACTTCCATCATCATCGTCACAGCCCGAAATGCAGCGCACACTGTCGGAACAAAAAGAACGTGATCTTCTGAAGAACCCATTTGAATTACGGCATGGCCGGCGGTATCTGAGGGATGTGCCTTATCCACTACCTTGCGATCTAGCCGAACTCCAACGACAAAATCTCAGGACACTGTTATCGGTCTCAGTGTTCGGTCGCGCTGTTTGCTCGCCCAAATGGGACAACGAAGCACCAAAGAAAGTCCTCGAAGTCGGCTGTGGTAGCGCATACTGGAGCTCAATGTGTCATGAGTACTTCGCCGATAAAGGCTTCCCTGCTGTCGAATTCGTCGGCATGGACATCGCGCCCCTGGCCCCCGATCTCAACAAGCAAGGTGTCAACTGGAAGTTTGTACAACACGACATTCGAAGAACCCCATGGCCCTTCGAGGACGGCGAGTTCGACCTGGTGGTACTGAAAGACCTCAGTCTTCTTCTGACAATCGGTCCTGTTTCGTGGAAGACCATGATGGAGTGCATACGGCTGGTCCGGGAAGGGGGAATTATGGAGGTCTGGGACTCAGATCACGCGCTACGGTCTCTGATGCCAGACGCGCCACCGCCGCCTTCGAATAAGTCCAAGGAGCAGGAAATTGCGGACGAGACTGGCACGTTCGCTCTAGCACCTGGTCATCCTTTCGTCCCTGCGCAGAACAAGTTCATCCACAGAGCGAGTCAATGGATCACGGAAGCTCTTGATCGGAGGAAGCTCCATCCCACGCCCTGTGTCAGGATCGCAGAATTGATGCTACAAGAAGCTGAGTTGACCGACTTTGGCCAGCGAAGAGTCGCTGTTCCACTCGGAGAACTTCGCTGGGAGCGAAAGGCTTGCCAGCAAAAGCGACCCCTCAGCAATGGCCACGATTCCCCCATGTCGACCGGATCTCGAGACCAAAGCGTAAAGAATGGAGACCATGTGTTGACACCCGAACAAGCAGCTCTTCGACAGACCGCGCTGATGACCTTCATCCAGATGATCGAGAGCATGGAACCGATCCTCAAAGAAGCCAGTGGCAAGAACGCTGAGGAATGGAGCCATTGGTGGGCAAGTATGATGTCGAATCTGCTGGATCCTGGTAAAGGTGGTCTGACGGGTGAGTGTCTTGAGATAGGTGCCTGGTGGGGGACCAAAGTCGCCGTGGAGGAGGGATGATGTGTTACGCCTCGGATGCATGGCGACGCAATGTACGAGAAGGTCTCAATTGCCTTCATATCGTTGCTTCAGCGCACGATATCGCTTGAGATAGTATCTTTCAAGGCACGGCGTTAGTATGGTGGGCAATTGCGAGATACCAGTCCCCTTGAGATGGGAACACGTTTATTGGGCAGGATGTCACGACTTACAAAGCTTCTATCTCTATAGAACCAATATTAGCATGAGACAACATATGCTTATCGAACTTCTGGCTACCGCCCTTGCTTACCTTTCTTCACATATTCAGCCTGTGCAATGCCTTTCCGAATCTCCTCTTCGTTCTGGAGATTCGACTTGGCTTTGAAGGCTTTGTGGAGGCGCGGGCGGAAGTAAGAGTAGCCTAGAGGGTATTCGCGGCCGAGGTAGAGGAGTTCTGGTGCTCATTTTGTAAGTTGATGGCTTTTGTTGGGAGGATGTTTGGGGTGGTCGAACCCTTGTATATCCGAATGACCTCGTGGCGGAGCGGTGAGGTGGCCATTGTGGTTCCTTGGGGGGCGCTCTGACCTTGATGATACCACCTTTATTTCAGAGTGTCTACATGTATATCCCAGAGACGAAGACACTGCTTGATCGAGAGAAGGCCAATATCGATGAGCATTCGATGACGGAGTCTCAAAGAACGAAGTCCAGTCCATCCGCAGCCCCGCAAACAAAGCTGCCCCGCACATCCGCAGGAACGAAACTCAAGATCGTGGACGCGAAGCTGTCGCTGGATGAAGATCAACCACTTCGGCGTCCATTGACCCAATTTACCACCTCCAGCGGGAGATGATGCAAAGAGGCACTCGATTCGCCCTGCAGCGCGCGACAACCCTCACAACCATCACCCATTCGCTCCCACCCAACCTAACCACAACCTCCTCCTCCTCCTCCTCCTACTCGACCCAAGGACAACCCGCAACGCAATCCCTCTCTCCCCGATGGCTCTCCGAAGTCAAGCAGCGCATCGGCCACTGCATAACCTTCGGGCTTGGACCCCCTCAAATCCACGAAGCCGGCCAGATTCTGCAGACGATTGCGAAAGATTGGAGGGAGTTGGTCGCGGGAAGTGAAGGATTTTTGACGAGCAGGTATCGGAGGAGTATGTTTAGATTGCCAGTCGTTTGGGGCGAGCAGGATTCAATGGTAAGAGTTGTATGAGAAGATCGTTGAGAGAGTTTCGTTGAGATGAGGGAGAAGGTTGGCTAAGTTGTTTTTGTTGACGATGTAGGGTCATGTCAATAATGGTATGTCACGTAAGGGGAGAGATGGTAGGGCTTGATACTGATTTGGTGATGTGATTAGTCGTCTACAATCGATACGCAGAGACCGGCCGGATAGGATGGGCATCAAACTATGCGAAACACATCGACCCAGAGCATGCTGAGGCATGGCGAGGTCTCTGGACGCCGAAAGGCGAAGGTCTCATATTGAGGAAGATCACCACGGAATTCAAGTTTGTGAGTGCCACAATCCAAGCACTAAACATGTGCAGGGACGCGTGGAAGGAAGGTGTCACTGACAGGCTGTGTCAAAGCCAATGCAATACCCCGACCACGTTACCATATACCACAAGCTGGCAAAGCAGCCGATGGAGGGTACAGACACATTCGACCTGCACGTGCTCATCCTCTCCGAGTTACATCAACGGCCTGCGGCTCGGGTAGTCGAGGATTGCGTGCTGTACGACTATCGGAAAGGCAAGAAGACTCCGATTCGGCCGTTTATGCTGGAGGTGCTGCAAGAGACGTGGAGACTGCAGGAGGAAGCCAAGCGAGAGAATAGCCGGCGGGTCGTTGATCTTCTCGACAGAGTGCGGCGGCTCGAGCTGGACTCGTGGGACAGACCAGATGCTGTCGAGGATATGGGTAGCAGCCAAAGTAGTAGGTGAAACGAGTGAGTGCATATGACGTGTGCAGATCTCTCTAGCAAGGTGAGGTATGCCGCGATGGCCAGGATTGCCTGTGTACGGTAAGTGAAAGCCTGATAGCTCGCAAGGCCGGGAGATGAGGTGCAGCTTGACAACCACATATACAACAAGCTTGTAGCGTGTGCAATCATCGGTAAAGGTATGATGGCACACCACGGCAGCTGGCATACACTCTCGCCAGCAAGCATGCACAAGCCGTACAAGCCTCAATCCTTCGTGGAGCTGCGGAGGATTAGTCTTGCAGCAAGGCGTGTGGGCGGACAGCCGTCTGACGCTGACTGTGAAGTGGCTGCTTTGTGATGATGCGGTGGAGTCGTTGTACCTTGGTATCCCCATGCCCATCCACATCGCCCGTCTGGCTATTGCCGGGGGCGATGTCTTTTGATGTACCGGGATACTCCAGGCTTATCAGTGAGGAGGATGAATAGCCCACTCCACACGCCAAATTGACTGGCTCTGACGATCATTGGCGCTGCCTCGCACCGCTACTGTCTCGTGACGTGCTGAACGGCCGCATTTGCACCAGCGCATGAAGTGGTGCTGGCAGCAGCGGAGTGGGCAATGGGAAGAAAAAGCTGCTGTGTAAGGCGGGATCTGCAAAGCGCTGGCCAATCCGACCCATGTCTCTGAAGCTATCCGGCTGCGGTGGGTGCTGCCAATGCGAGAGCGGGTGTGGATGAGAAGCAGCAGCAGCCACCCCGCCGATTCAAGACGGCTAGGAGGCCAAGGGTGATCTGCTTTGCAGGGCCAGGACTAGCAGGTTAGAGAGCACGCTGGCGCGAAGACGTCCCGACACCGGTGAATTGCTGCGCTGCAGCGCATTTTCTGCCTGTCATCGAAACGGTGTAGCAGCAGTGGTAGACCGGTAGAGTGCGTGCGCTGCCGGCGGCCTTCGCTCGGATGCCTCACGCTGGTTTGCCGTGTTTTGACTCGTGAAGGCGTTGTATGGTTCTGTGCAAAAACACTTCTGGCAGCCCGCCCACTCCGGCCTAGCGCCAAATCGTGCCGTCTGGGAAGGAACGACGCTGTTTCGCTGGGCTGAGAAGACCTGAAGAAGCAGCACAGTCTCTGATGACTGACACCTCCACTCTCACACCACCACCGCCGTGACCCCGTCGTCACCACCACACCGCTCCTCCCCCACCGACCCCTCCCCATCTGGCTCGCCGAATACCGCGCAGCGAGCCAGACGGGACCCATCCTGCGCTGCGCCCACAGGGAGTTTCATGCCTCCCAAGGGCAAGGCGAAGAACGCACCGAATCAGCACGACAAGCGCCACGAGAACGGCCTCGCCCCGCCGGGGAAGCGAGTGGTCCGCCAGCGAAGCAACGGACACCTCAACGGGCAGCTCAATGGCAAGACTGTCACGCCGCCCGCCCTCCCCTCGACAGGCCTAAATCAGGGCTTCAAGTTCCCACGACCCGCAGACCCCTCCACCGACACCAGGACTGCCTCCGCCGCCGCCGCCAAGGACCATGCGGCCGCTCCGGAGGCTACGGAAAGAGATAGGACTTCGTCAGACGTATCCCTCGACGACGCTGGCGCATGCGGAGACATGGCAGACCTCGCACACGATCCCCCCTCCATTGCGCTGACCAGCGCCGAGGCGCCGTTGGCAGCAGGCAAAACCACTGCTGCGCAGACCGGTACCTTCTCCGCTGTGTCGACCATCCTCACCTACTATCCGCTGCGAGACGCCATTGCCATCCTCATCCTGCTCCTCTCCCTCCCGCCAACCCTCGTTCTGGTGATCCAGACGCTCTTCGCTTCGCTCACCTTCGTCCCACCGACCGCTGGTCTATCCCTCTCCACTCTCCCCAATATCAAAGAGATGTTCAATTCCTCGAATTTCGGCTACCCCGCTCTGGCCACGATTCTATTCGTTGACTTGGTATTCTGGGTCTGTTGGTTGCCTGTCTGGAAACCCATGCAAGCCATCTTGCTGGATCTGTCACAGGCAGTCATCGCAGTCTCATTGAGTGGAGCAGCAGCCAGCACAGGAGGGCCGACGTACAGCATAGCGACGTGCACCCTGATTGTCTGCGTGGTCCACGTGCTGCGGTATAAAGCGATACACCTTACCGCCTTGGACTACCTCCGCTCAGTGTTACATAAAATGGACATCGGACTGCCGTTTGATGAACATTTTGCAGCAACGTCTTTCTATTCTTCAACTCCATTCGAACGTGGGATGGCTTTTACGGCTATTCGCACGATTCTTGGAATACACATAGTTTCGCAGGGCATCACGACCTGCATCCGACGCACTCTCGCAAACGCAAAAGCAAACGAAAAGGACCAAAATGTGCCGGCTATCACGAAAACCGATACCGAGGCGACTGCTGGGTCAGAGTTATCGGCACGCTCGAACACCGGGCATGCTGAGGGCTCTTCGCCTGGGCATGGAACTTCCAGTACCGATGGCCGCCCTCCTGGACAGCCACCCGCGCATCGCGACAACAATAAATCGCGCGAGTCGAGCAGCAAAAAGAAGAGGAAGCAGGCGAACCAAGTTCGAAGCCAGCAACCGCTTTGGGCTGCCATTGCTAGTACTAAAGTCACATTCGTTAAGGAAATGGAACAGCGAGATGCAGCAGATGACGCTCGTGAGGCCGCTGCCATGGATAAAAACAACACAACAAGCACTTTTGTGAGCACTACTAACCCCACCACGGATCGCATCTGGATTTGCGAAGTCCGAGACACCGAAATCTACTTCTCTGTGGAACTTTCGACCGAGAGCACTGCTGAAAGTGCTGATCGCAAGGAAGATGCACCTGCTGTGACGGCAGGCATCGATAGGTCGAAGCCGTTCTACGTGCGTGTCAATGGCGCTGCTTGGAGCTCCACGCGCATCATGGCTAGCGAAGAGCAGGAAAAGGGTGCTGGCGACCGATATGTTGGCGAAATTTTTGGTCTTGCACCATTGAGCAGCTATCATTGCGAAATCGTCAGCATCGCGAAGCAGCGTGTTCTTTGCTCTGCGAGCTTGATCACCCAGCCTGCACCAACCGCTGAACAGGCTGCTTCAGCACCACTCCCACCGCAGCACCAAGCGCTTCGACCGTCTTCGCCGATCACCACTCTGAAGCAGTCGATTCAACAGGCCGAAGCAAAGCTCAACGAGGTCCGAAATCGCACCAAGAAGACCAGAAAGGACCAGCGCGCCGCTTATGCCGATATCAAGAAGGAGATCAACGTTCTCAAGAGCAAGCTCGAGTCTTCTGGTGGCGTTGATGACAAGCAAGAGCGTCGGCTATTGCAAATTACCCAGCACAAGAACCAAGCTGAGGAAGCCACGGCTGACTTGAAGAGCCAAATCGAAGCAATGGGCGAGATTCCTGCCAACGAATTGGCTGAGTCGCAAGTCAAGCGACGTGCTTGGCAGTCGGCCTTTGACGCTAAGACCGCCGCCGACCGTGATCTGTCAAGCTCGATCGCTGAGCACGAACGCGATCATGCCCGCCTGCAGGCTGAAATCAATGCTTCGATGTCCAAGAAGGAAAAGCTGGTCGCCCGAAACACTCAGCGTGCCCAAGAACTGGAGTCCTTGACAAACAAGCAGCAAGCTGATATGACGGCTAAGCAGAGGCGTGATCTTGAACGTGCACAAATGCTTCAAGATCGCGAGCACCGACAGAACGAGCTACGCTTTCACATCGCGCAAATGGATACAGAGGCACAGACATACGCTCAGAAGGCACAGGAAGCCTGGCAACAAGCTTCTGCGCTGTCTAACTGGTCTACTCAGCCTCCTCCTGGCTACCCGGGCTTCTCCTCCCCTCCTACACCAGAAGGCATGCTCCCAGGCACGAACAATGGTCAAGTGAGCCCTCAAGCGAACGGCTTCCCTGCTGGTGGCTTCGGACCTCAAGCTTTCGGCTCGCCGTTCAACACCACTCAATCTTCGGTCACCAACATGCACGCCACAGCACCCGCAGTCCCTCGTGGTCGAAGCTCGTCTATGCTTAGCCAGTACAGCGGCTTCACCGACAACGGCGACGACTTCAACCCTGTACCGGGCGAACATCGTCAACCACACACTTGGCCCGTACAAGCGCACACAAGTGCCGGTGCACTGTTGGAGGAGCGAAAAGCGAGTGAAGGCGACACAGCCTCTGGATCTGGTACTGGATCTGGAGGTGGAAGCTTGATGAATGGTAGCACGAATGGATCCAACAGCCCTCGGCCTGAAGCGAAGCCTTTCATACCTGGCGCTGTCAATAAGTCACCTGGTCCGATTGGACCGCCGAGCAAGAAGGTGCCGCAGAGCCCGACTTCGACAAGTGCTGGTGCGGTTGGTGGTGGTAGATAGCTTGTCTGCAATCAAAGTGGCTTTGTGTTGTGTTTGATCGTCTCTCACTTCATCACTGAAAATGATCATAGGTGATGCGGCCCTGATGAGAGTACGTGTACTAACAACAATAGCGGCTTGGGTGGAATCCCCCTGCTTCTTGGACTTTTATCGTGAACATGTGGCTGACCGTCAAGTAGATCCTCCAAGAGAAACGTGCAAGATATCCCTGCAACTTGTTAAGTTTTTATGCGGCTGTCACTATACTCGAGGGCGTGGTCACCTAGCAAGAAAGAGAGACAAGGCTTACAGACTCATAGCAAGCGTCCCACTCGTATGGGCTTGCGAGTGTTCACTTAAAGACGTGGCCATGTCCGTGCCAATCGCTTGGACGACGAGGCATCAGTAACGACTGATTTCTCTGCCATCCCTACGCGTGATCACATACTCCTCGGAAGAGGTGGGCATCATCGTGAATAGAGAGAAGCGCCCTGGCTCTTTCACCGCAGGCTCACGGCACCAATATGAAACACGTGAAACGAGAGAGGAGATTTGCCCGATGCATTATTTACCTGTTGTTCTACCTGTACATGTTGACGCTGTCGTCGCGTCTGTCCCGATACCCCGTCAACGCCTATCTGCTCAGACAGCAGGTTCACAGAGCGATTCTACTCAACACAAGCCAACCCCAAAAGTAACATGATCGCAAAGCAACCTGATCCCAAAGCAAGCTATTTCGAAGCAGTCTGACCCCGTAGTCGTCGCGTGTAGAAGTACAAAGAACCTTCCTCAATAATCTCGCGAAGTTGACCTTGGCTTCCTCGGTCGTTTTTTCTGTCCTCACATTCGCCCTGTCAGGTGTGAGTACCTAGTCCGTACGGGCTCGCTTTGTTTTACGCTCTCCCTCCTCGACATGCTCCTGCCGGTTGCTACCAGCCTCGTCGGCTGTGCTCGCATCATCGGCAGGCTCAGCTTCGCGTCCGCGCTTCTCTCTTGGGGCCTCGTACTTGGTAGAGGGGGACGTCGACGAGACAGCAGACGAGGCCGATGGACCAGGAAGCGAGGGTGAAGGTAGAGAAGGCCTGGTCGATGGAGAAGGAGCAGAATCCGAGTGGACAAAAGGCGAGGTCGATGGGGAAGGAGCAGAAGCCGATGGTGTGGTCGTCAGCTGCTGAACAATGAAACCCCCGTCTAGCATTGCCTTGAAGTCCTCATCCTTCACGTCGTCATCAAGATCAAGATCAAGATCTGCCTCAGTCTGGGACTCTTTCTGGTCTTCCGTGAACCCGCAGAGCGCAAGCGAGTCATGCTGCGAACGCCAGGCTCGCGCGTAGACATCTGGTGGCATGTGTCGCATGACCCGCTGCACAGTGCGTGCCCACTGCAGACTCTGTGCGCGCAGGAAATGATAGCGGTCGATGGCGCGGTAAAGATCCTCAGCCTTGAGCACATGTATGTTCCTGTCGGCGTGGTCTCTGTTGTTGAGTGACCACGACAAGACACTCGCGGTCTTCTGGTGGTCTGACCCGGTGCACTCGATCAGCTGGCTCACTCCGTGTAGGAGCTGCACGGTTTCCCTCCCGACACTTCCCATGTAAGTCCACGTGCGAGATTGGAGTGTAGCTTTCAGCTGGGTGCTGCATGTATCAAGATCGGCTATGGTTTCGAACAACAATTCTGGTGGCAATCCTGATCGCTCTTCGATACGCTGGTGGTAACATCCGTACGGTGAAGTCGGAGCGTACTTGGGACGGCTGAGGGCTGCCATATCGGGCTGGTCTTAGGCGGTCGGGTAGGGTTATTTCAGACAAATGTCTTTGCGTGTTCTAGCGCGTCTGTTGGTCGTGTGTCGAACCTTGCTGTGGCTCAGCGTTGAGAGTGTGTGAGTAGCTCGGGATGACGACTTTGCTCGAGATTGTTGATGAGACAAGTTTCAGGAGAGAGAAGCTCCAGGAGAGACTCAAGCACCGATCCTTAAAAAGAGCCTCACAGATGTGTCGTAGCCACTTCAGCGCATAACACACGAGTCCTGGCGCCGCCCCTTGACGTCCCAGGTACTCACTGAACAATCAAAAGCTGCATAGCCTGAACGCTAGCCAATATCGTAAGAAAGGACTTACCGGGCCTTCACCTCCAACAAAGCACTTCTCGTCCAACGACACATCCAAGACAATGAAGGAGGCCCTTCTGGGGGTCATAAAGTCCTTGTTCTCGAAGTGTTATACTAGCTTGGCATGTCCCTGTGCCGTGGGGTTGCAGTCGGGCTGGCATGAGAGGGGTGTCTTTCAAATTCGTTTCGATTCACAACTCTAGGGAATCTGCTTTGTGAGTGTATATGTACAGAGCCTTTGCCAGGCTTCCCCGCCCCATCATTTCGAGGGCAGACTCGCTTATGCGGCAGTTTCCAACGGCGACTGGACCGGCACATCGATGCCGTATCGCTCTTTGATGCGCTCTGCTCTTCTTTGCTCGTAGCCCGGCGCATAGACTCCTGCTGATTGTTAGCTTGGTGTTCCAAGTCAATATCTCCAGACCCGACTGCCAGAGCGCTGTGTGGTCCCTTTCCGCCAGCTGAACGTACCTCTTCCCTCACCCAACTCGTTCACTGTCTGCTCAATCGGCCGCCTCCTGTTCTTCCTCAAGTACTCTTTTCGTGCCACCTCATCGACATCAGGGTCCTTCGCGAAACCACTCAGGGTACCTCCGGTATATGAAAATGCTGCGAGAAGAACCGAAAGGGCTGAGCCGTATCCAAGGACTGCGGGTGCTGATCGGACTGCACGCGATTCATTAGCTTCTCCAGGCCTCCTGCTGCAGAACAGGTGGTCTCATACATCTCAAGCCCAGCATTGTGCCCGAAAAGAAACCTCCAATTGCTGTATTGTAGGTATCCTCCTTCTGTCTCAAGTTTGCGGACGCGGTCTTGGTAAACTCGTACGCTCCTCCCATTGCGGCTGTCCTTCGTCAGCTATGCCCCCCATTGCTCTTTGCAAGCTCTTCCTGACGCACCAAACACGGCGATTGTGCCTCCCGTTCTCGTGAATATACCAAACGCGCCGACATTCTGCTTGGTGAGGGTGTTCTGGATGGTGGAGATGAAGGTGCCGGCAGCGCCAGTGACCATGGTGGCCTTGATCGCAGCGCCCAGAGCATCTTTGGGTTGGAAGCCGGCCGAAGGCAGCTCCTCTGCGGCGTGTTCTGCCATTGTTGCGGCAACGGAGGGGAGATCTGGAAGAAGACAGACGCACGAGCTTCAGAGGGAGACGTCCTGGAGATGGGATGAGGTCTGACCTAGCTCTGCGATGATTGGCTGCGCCAGACCTTCCTCGCGGACCGGAGCTCGCCCTGAGGGATTGCTATTCAAAGAGTTGCCTGCCGTCGTTCAAGACAACTTTCACCCTTCCAGATAATGTCTTCTTCAATACTTCTCCTTGGACGGTAGTCCTTACTACCTGGAACCTCTTTCGAATGCCTCGACGACGTCGCCCGCCGCGGCCTGGAGCATTGGCAGACCTAGCCCCTTTGCGCATCCTCACCCAGATCGCTCTCCTACAGCTAAGCTACTATGGCACCGCGATCGTCCTAATCGTCTTCACGAGCATCGTCGCGGGAAAACATCCTGATCCCGGAATGTTCTTCGACTGGCGAAACGTACGAGGAGATGTCACGACTGGCTGGACACTGGGTCTTTGTTGGATGCTGGACTCTCTTATAACGTATGTATACATCTAGTGGGATATCAGACCTCAGGCGCGTCAATGCTGATACTTCAGGCAGTGTAATACCGATTCTACTTCTGATCGCCCGAAGCAAACTCGTACCCGACTTCGCCCTTACGATCCACCTGATCCATTTGATCATTACATCCCTTTATACGCGCAGACTACCGAGCAACGTCTCCTGGTGGATGCTACAAATCCTCTCCTCTGTACTCATGATATCTTTGGGCATGTGGGCTTGCCAGTGGCGAGAGCTGCGGCCCATGGCTTTTGGTGGCAAGTCAAAACAACAGGCAGAACCAGGCACCATCGAGAATGGACACCCGCCGGAAGCGGAAGACGGAGCCGGCTTTGAGATGGGAAGTGGAAGAGCAGGAGGGAGAGACGGAGCGGGCGCGTACGAAATGGTCGGCATGGCACCCAGAGAGCCGGCTTGAAAGAGCACAGTGCGACTGGGAAGAAATACCACAGAATCCTAGGGATGATATGCTCGCCCTTAACGCAACACGGACCCGGCTGCCATCCAACGCCGCTCGCTTTCACGCTTGTAACGCTTCCGATCAATCGGCCTAGACCGAGCCACATTAGGAGCAGACATAGCTCTCGACCTCCTGGCCCTTCAACCAGAACGGACTCTCCTCGTCCGCGAATCGCACCAATCCATCGTGTTTGGTAAAGGAGAAACTGCGCTGTTCTATCCTCCTCCCCCGACGCGTGTTCTGGAGGCTATGCGTCCACACCTCGCATTGGATCTGGTCCAGCTTCTCGGGCGTAGCAAGACGAGGGGACGTATTGATCAAAGTCGTTATTCGTGCCGTGAGAGGATGCACAGGAAGAGCAGGAGCGTCGCCTATCAACAAGTCAGAGGCCGAGCCAAAGTGAAGCCTGCGAATGGACATACGAGTATACACTCTTCTTCCCAGAGGCAGCCAGAAATGCATCACATCCACTCCTCGATCGGTCAACAGCACGCCCACCGAATTCTCCTGCGCCTCGAATCGATAATTAGGTGACTGGGGCTCGAGCACTCTCTGCGGCGGTGGTATGCTCACGTCAGGAGCTGCGAGCAGTAATTGCTGGGCATCTTGCAGACTTTGTTGCGCTTTTCGAATATGTCTTCGAGGTTGTTCGGCTGGCCAGATCGGATTCGCAGCAACGAGGACAAGTGAGGCAGTGAGAAGCGCCGTCACTGGAGAGATCTTCATCTCGGCAAGAAGACCGCTACGGTCACTTTCCACTCCAACGCGCGAAGCAATCCAAGAAATACCAGATCCAAGCGAGCGGCGTGAAGAAGCGGATATCGGCACAGCTGTCGAGAGGCTCAAAACATTGGGTTGGAGATGTCGGAGGAATGAGCAGGACAACGCGAGCGAGAACAAGGATGAAGCTCGCTGTTCAAGATGGTGGAGATCCGAGTCGCGTTTTCCACGTTTCATCACACTAGAAGGAAAGCTCATCAAAGGCAAATCCAATTGTCCTGGCAACCTTTACCCAGCTCGCAGGTCAGTTGGTGCGGACTTTGGCGGCAAGAATGGACGGTGGACGTGTGTGGAATGCGGTTGACCTGACAGCTCTCTTGGTGTTACGCAAGGACGTGACTGCTTCGCACGATCTTGCACTCAATAGCATCAAGCCTAACAGACGAGCGAAATGACGAGATGCACTGTGGCCAGTGATTACAGAACAAGCGAGATTGAGTAAGACTCTTACTACATTTCGTAGCATGGAAAACACAGCCACATGTCTTAGCTTGACAGATTCCTTCGAGCTCCTTTGGTCGGAATACGACTACCATAGTGCTGTCCTACCTATCACCACGACCACCATTCCAACTTCGCGTTCCCAAAGGCGTTCGCCATCGTGAAGCCACCATCAGAAGACCGGATCGTACTAGTCAACCCGCAAAGATCTCATTTGCGTTCTGTTCTGTTCAACCGACGAGTCGTCATCCCATCATATCAAACCGAATAATGCATCATCAAGACAAAAACAGCGTCATGCGCTCATGCTTCTAGCCTCCCCTCTCCCCAAACTCCCTCGCCCAGTCCTCAAATTCCTTCAGACCTTGCTTACTCACACTGGGTCGAATATTGACGAGACTGGCTTCGAAGTCCTGAATGCCGATGGGACGGATATCGTCGGGAGACATATGGAGGAGTCGTTCGCCAAGGGAGCGGAGGGGACCCATGGCGGCGTCTTTAGCGAGGGCGGTTATGTCGGAGCCGGAGAAGCCTGAGGTGATTAGTTAGTACATACACGGCAAAGGATGAGTGAGTTCTTGGTAAACGTACCATCGGTGAGCTTGACAAGACCCTTCAGATCCCGGTCTTTGAGCGAGTGCTTCTGAGCGCTGAGCAGTGTCCGTAGCTGCTGCTCTCTCACAAAATCCTCAGGCAGTGGAATATACTGTCTTCTGACGAACCGTCTCCTCGCCGCCTCGTCAATCGCCCAGGGTAGATTCGTCGCGGCAAGAACCAAGACCCGCGTAGCATCTCCATCACCGTTGTCCTTTCCAGCGGCAGCTTTCTGAAGATCACTCCATTGGATCAGGAATTCCGTCTTGATGCGTCGTGTCGCTTCGTGTTCTGAGCTACCGCCACGAGCGCCGAGTAAAGAATCGATCTCGTCAACAAAGATGATCGACGGCGCCAGTTCCTTGGCCAGAGCAAACAATGCCCTCACCAACTTCTCGCTCTCGCCCAGGAATTTGCTGGTCAGACTACTAGCCGAGATGGCAAAGAAGATGCTTTTACTCTCCGTCGCAACGGCTCGTGCCAACATCGTCTTTCCCGTTCCTGGAGGTCCGAAAAGCAGCATGCCTCTCGCTGGTTCTCTCAGCCCCATGAAGAGATCCGGTCGAAGGAAAGGATACACAACCGTCTCTTTCAATGCCGACTTCGCAATCTCTAGCCCAGCAACATCATCCCAATGTACCTCATCTCCTTGGATAACAATCTCGTTGAATATCTGTTTCGCCGCCTGCTCGTCCACACCTTTGGGCAGTTTCTTCATGATCCTCTTGACTCGGTCTTCCCACTGCTGCTGCTCGCTGGGAGAATCGGCATAGTCGGAGTCGTCAGTTGTAGGAGGAGTCATGGCCCGCGCGGGAACTGGCTTCCCCTCAATCTTACGTTTAGAGGTCGGCTTGCTTGGGCTTGGATCCAGGTTGCTGCCCAGATACTTACTTTGGCCGACGATTGGGTCGCCCTGTACGCGATCCTTCAGCTGTGACTGAGTGTTGTCAAGTTTCTGTCTCTCGGCAGTCGCACTCGCAACACCTACTGCCCTCGTGACAGCTTTGCGTGGGATGGCAGGGCTCAATTTGCCCTGCACGGTCTTAGGTGACGATCTCGAGGGCCCATCGGAGTCTGAGGTCCGGTCGCTCGGCTTTGCAGGAATCGGAGGAGGCGGTCTCTTGGCCGTACTGGGCGGATGATTGGGATACTCTTTCATATACGAAATCGACGTCGGACCCAGGGATGATAACGAAGGAGGCGCTGGTGCTGGTCTTTCTGCCGCAGTCGCAGGCGGGGTGCTCGTATGCGGAGGAGGTGGAGGTGGTGCTGACATCGGTGGAGGAGGTCTTGTAGTCTCGACTGAGTCGTCGCTGTGGTTGAAAGCCTGTTGAGCATACGGATTCATGACTGGATATTCTGGGTATGGAGGTGGGTATCCTGATGGCCTTGAATCTTCAAATGAGCTCATGCTGTTCCTAGGTTGCATGTATTCCGAGGGACTTGGTGGTTGTACTATCTCCGATCTTCGTCTGATCTCTGGCTGCGGTGTGAGTTGTTGTCGGTCTACTAGGGATCGTGTGTAAGGATCCCAGGTTGTGTTCTGATACGAAGAGCTTCCGGCGCCATTGCTGCTACCATTCGATGGCAAAGATGGTCTTTGTTGGGGTCCAGCCCATACCTGCGTGGCCGCCTTTGCCGCCGCAGGAGGTGGGCGAGTGCGCAAGGTCGTGTTGGCGATCTTGCCGCTTGACGGCGGCTTGTCCTTTCGCAGTGTCCTCAACATGCCCCCACTTTTTTTATCTGGACTTGGTGTCCTATCACGTTGACGTCCAGTTGTGGGAGGCACCAAGCTGGTCGCAGAGTTGTTGTTTTGCAGGCTCCTCGTCCGCGGTACATCACCGGAACTCTTCTTACTGACATACGATGGGCGGGGAGGTGGTGTCGGTCGCATTTGCGTTATGGGCTGGGGTCGAGGTATATCCGCGTAGGTTGCCTGCGGCACAGTGTCGCTGCCCAGCCAGGATGTGGACGAGTTTCGACTGTCAGGTGCGGGTTGCTGTATCGACGCCAGGGACTCTCTACTCTTGGAAGGACCGCTGCCATTCGCTTTTGCCTCTTCATCTGCCTCTAGCCGGCTCTTCCTGAGAGCTTCCAGCAAGTCTACCCGCTCTTTGCATTGAAGTTCCATCGCTCGCAGAGAATCCCACAAGGCCTTTTCTGTCTCGCTCCGCGGAGTCCAGCTGGAAGGCATCTTGTAGGCATTGTGGTAGTAGATCTGATCGAGGGCATTGCGCCAGGCACGGAGGGCTTCGGGCTCGTTGTTCTGCAGTCGTAGTCAGTAATAATCCCTCCCAAACACATCTTCACAGCCTTGTCCTGGGTACGCACCTGCCCTTCGAAGTAGATGGCCGTAGAACAAATGAGATAGCATTCGTCGTAGGTCTTCTGCATGGAAGACGCCTGGGACTTTCGCATCATGTTGAGTGTGTTTCGAGCATGAATCGGCGGCTGCCCAGCAATTGCCTGCCTGTCATATGTTCGCTGCACCGCCTCAGTGTGGTCGGGTCCAGCCGTCGTTTGGTCGAAGGCTCGAAGGTACGTCACTCGTAAATAGAGTTGCGCTACGGGCGCAAGCGAGCGGGAGATCTAAAAGCGTATCTACAGCGCCCTGGTGTGATGAAAGGAAACATTCACCATTCCATCTTTTGAAGCGAAAGAAGAAGACTCAAGCGTGCGTGGTTGGCATGAACGTTGTCGCAGGCGATGAGAGCCTGGCGTCGTGCATCATGCGGCACGCGGATACTTGGAACTTCGCCTAGACGCCCTCTTTCGCACTCACGTGCCTGCCTACAGGAGGACAACCACCAAAGCCAAAAGTCGCGAAACATAGCAGAGCTGCTATATGGTGGCTCTGCTGCTCAGAATGTTCGCGTTGATGGATGGGTCCGATCTGTGAGGAAGCAAAAGCGCATAGCTTTTGCTGCAATTGGAGATGGCTCAAGTCTGGACTCGGTGCAAGCGGTCTTGAAGCCGGAGCATGCTGCAGAGTAGGTGAGACATGCGCATATCATTTTGAACCGAACTAACATGACAGACTTTCACACGGTACTGCCGTCTCTCTGACAGGAGAATGGGTGCAATCCCAAGGTGGGAAGCAGGCCTTCGAACTCCAAGCCAGTCGAGTCTCGATACAAGGCGACAACAATGCAGAGAGCAACCCGATACAGCCAAAATACCAGACAGCTGAATTCCTGAGGACAATCCCGCATTTGCGTCCCCGAATCGCAGGGAACGCTCTGCTCTTGCGCCTGCGCTCTCAGGTCATAGCTACACTTACACGATACTTTCACGATCAAGGCTTCGTTCAGGCACACACTCCTATCATCACCTCTTCGGACTGTGAAGGCGCTGGTGAAGTCTTCACCATCTCGTCCAATTCCACCAAGGAGTCAGCGAGCCCACTGAAGTCTGGGGAAGAGGCGCAAATCGAGCACTTCTTTCGCACGCCGAAATATTTGACAGTTTCTGCCCAATTACACCTGGAAGCGTTGGCCCAGGCTGTAAACAAGGTATGGACATTGTCGCCAACTTTTCGAGCGGAGAAGAGCGACACCGCCCGACATCTGAGCGAGTTCTACATGCTTGAAGCAGAGCAATGCTTCACCAATGATCTGGACGATGTTATGAATGTTGTCGAAGGGATGCTTCGAGCCGTTGCACAAGACCTACAACAGTCGAGGGTTGGTGACGACTTGCTCCGAGTCAGAGCTTCTAGTCAATCGCTGGAGGAGCAGGACCAGACAGAAGTCACAGCAGACGAGCTGAAGTGGCGGTGGGCCTGCATGGCTTCCAGAGGTTGGCCTCGGGTGACTTACGAAGACGCGATCAACGAGCTCAAGGCAGCTGGCTTCGATGTCGCTTATGATGAAGGCTTGGAGACAGCCCATGAGCGCTGGCTTGCTCAACACTTCGGTGGAGGAACTCCAGTGTTCGTAACAGACTACCCCGCCGTGCAGAAGCCATTCTACATGATCCCTTCTGCGAACGGCACCGACACGGTCGCTTGTTTCGATCTGCTCGTTCCAGACTTGGCAGAATTGGTTGGAGGTTCACTGCGCGAACATCGTTCAGAGCACTTGCTCAATGCGATGCATGAGAAAGGAGTGGCTGGTAACAACCTCGGGTGGTACCAGGATCTGAGGAAATATGGCAGTGTCCCTCATGGTGGTTTTGGATTAGGATTTGATCGGTTGTTGTGCTATCTCAGTGGCACTGGCAACATTCGAGATGTCGTGGCCTTCCCAAGATGGTACGGACGATGCGAGTGTTGATGACGATGGGATGGGAGTGAAGTCCGATATGTACAGTAAGCCGGTGGATCAAAGGCCCGTATCAATATCGCGCCTTGTGCAACGATCGCCACGCGACACAAGATACAGAAATTTTATGAACGACATGGGTTCGTCGTTGCATTGATCGTTCTGGTAACAGAAGCACGACCTTCCTAAGTCGGACAACGGCGACGAGCTTGACGCGCGGAGAGTCCGCTACTTCAATGCCCTGGACAGACTCCGACATCGCGGTCCGGCATGGCGGGAGGGATCAAATAGCATCGTGAAGATGCAACTCCGATTTGATGACGGATCTCACCTCTGCACGCAGGTCGACTTCGTGCGAAGAGGCTTGAAAGTCCGAAGGGCTTGGTCGTTGTTGCGAGCACACGAGGAGAAGGTTCATCTCACGAGAAGAAGCAACTTGAAAGGCAATCGATTTGTGCATAGATCAACAAACCTCGGGTGAAAGCCAGAAGCGTTAGCTGCTCAAATAAACTAGCGCGCATCTATGAAATCGAAGCTGGCTCGAGACCCGCGGAAGTGTGTTCACTGCGAACTTAGACTCTGCCACTCGTCAACCACACCCATACACCTGGCAGCTTTCTTTGTCCTTGCGAGCATCCTGTATACCACTCGCCTCTTGTCGACCCGCTGCATAAAGACCGCAAGCTACCGGCGTGTGGAAGCACGCTTTCCCCCGATCCGCTTAATCTCGCCATCAGATTACTTCAAGACCAACCACCCCGAGAAGCTTCACACACCTGCATGTCCACCACCTCTCCCGCCATCGTGGAGTCTCTAGTGGCGAAGCCGGCCACAATGGCGGCACACGACAAGCTGGTCATTGAGGAAGGAGACGAATATGAGTGCGTGCCATCGATGGCCTGGCGAAAGGGGCCGCGACACTGACCGCATCGATAGTTATGAAGGTCTTCCGCCCAACTTCTCGCTCGGCGCGAATATGCTGGCAGGCGCGTTCGCCGGTATTGCTGTACGGCACTTCTACCTCTTCCGCCAGACTGGCAGCTAATTCTCCACTAGGAGCACTCAGTCATGTACCCCATCGATCTTCTCAAGGTTCGTATCAGAGCAAACGACCAACGCCGAGCGCGCCCCAGCTGACGGTGCTTTTTCTTCACAGACCCGAATGCAAGTCGTCAACCCTACCCCCGCCGCGATCTACACAGGAATTGGAAATGCCATCTCGACCATCTCAAGAGTAGAAGGATACATGTCATTATGGAGAGGATTGTCAAGCGTCGTGGTAGGAGCAGGTGCGATTGCCCGTCGGACAATATACGATGCCAAGGCAAAAGGCTGACGAGGAGCAGGTCCTGCGCACGCGGTATACTTTGCCACATATGAGGTCGTCAAGCAAGCAATGGGAGGCAATGCCTCTGGACACCATCCGGTTGCAGCAGGTGAGAAAGACCAAAGCGGTGACGGAATGACGAGACTAATCGAATGAACAGCATCCAGCGGCGCATGCGCGACGATCGCCAGTGACGCCTTCATGAACCCTTTCGACGTGATCAAACAGCGAATGCAAGTACACGGCTCGACCTACCGAACGATCACCGAGTGCGCGGCACATGTCTGGAGAAACGAAGGTCTACGCGCCTTCTACGTATCCTACCCTACGACCTTGACCATGACCGTCCCCTTCACTGCATTGCAGTTCACCGCATACGAGTCATTGACCAAGTTCATGCAGTCCAGGCGAAGACCTGGATACGATCCTGTCACGCACTGCACAGCTGGAGGTTTGGCAGGTGGGATCGCTGCAGCCGCGACTACACCGCTGGACGTGATCAAGACACTACTTCAGACGAGAGGCACTGCGAACGATGCGGAGATTCGGAACTGTCGGGGTCTTTTCCCAGCAGCGGGTATCATTTGGAGAAGAGAAGGTATGCGAGGCTTTTTCCGAGGCATGAACGCGCGCGTTGTGACAGCAGCCCCAAGCACCGCAATCTGCTGGTCTGCATACGAGTTGGCCAAGGCATACTTCATCAGAGTTGAGGAAGAGTCATGAAAGTGGAGGGAAAAGCTTCACAACAGCCGCAGCGCGAGCACTTGATCAACAGCGCCACCGACCATCGTCCAACATCTGCTCAGCACGCTGACAGAGCCGCGGAATCGTTTCACGGGGATGACGCGGAAGATCAGGAAAAGGATGCAGAGCCGCGATGAGAACAGCACAAGGCGACACGGCTGGACAAGGGCATTAGAGAGGAGAGTCTTCCTCGCATCGATTCCATGCTGGGATCGACATCATATTTGGCGCGGCGCTTGGAAAGGACGTGCAAGGAAATTCTTGGAACATGGGCATAGGGCTGGCGCTTGTTCGTTCACCGGATGTGAGGACACGACAATCATCCTCGACGGCAAGCGATCCAGCAGACCGGGGCGAATCATCTCGGTCAGTATGTGTAATAGACTTGGGACTCTGCTGAGCGACCACCGGAACACGGTCGGGCACGAGAATAGTGTATACATATCAAGCGAACGGCCTTTTTGCTATGGCGTCAAGACCTGTTCTTCTAGGGCGAGCGGAGAAGGAGTAACATGAGCTTGGTCCGACACGATGACCAGAGCCAGGGGTGGTCTTCAAATTCGCGAACAAAGGAGTAAGAAATATGGGCTGCCTTGATGAGAACAAATGGTTACAGCTTTTACCCATGGTAGTGCACCACGGGGTACATGTACGTTCAAGCTGCTTACAACTTCTAACACTTTAGCTCTGCTTCTCGCCATACCCATCATGAACACGACTGCCCTCCAACAACCCCAACGCTTCCTCTCTCCTCAATCTCATCAACTCGAAATCCACCTTCGGTCCGCGAAACGTCTTCCTCTTATCGCAAACCCACAAGAGCAACATAAACGACACCAATGCAACGGTCACCACACTGATCCAGTTCATATTCTCCAAGGTCACGGGATAGCTGACGGGGATGCAAGCCAAGACATCCGTGAACACGACCCAGGCCACGGAAATGGCATTCGTGAGATATCCCCACGGCTCGGCGATTCGAAAATATCTGCGTGGGAGGACGCGTGAACGGCCGCGGAAGAGGAGGATGGCCTGCGGGAGGGCGCAGGATGTCTGTAGGAAGACTATGAGGGCGGAGATCATGCTGCTGAAGACGGTCGTGCTGCCGATGAAGATGAGGCCATAGAGCTGGAGAGGAGGATTAGTCTGTTGGGTGCGAGCAGCCGGGGAAAAGAGCACGCTTACCGTCACGACCACGCCTGAGAGGATCATAGCGTTGACAGGTACCTTCAGCACCGGATGAACCCTCGCAAAGACCCTCGAAAAGGGCACCGCCCCATCGCGACTGATCGCCCACAGGATCCTCGCATTCGTCGTCCCGTTCGCCGCGCAGCAGCCGAACATTGCAAGGCAGAAGAACGCCATCAGCACAGTTGTACCGACTCGACTGTCTCCTGTTCCCTGGTACAGCACCTCTATCAAAGGGAAGCCCGTCGGCGTGGTCAATACGGCTTCCAGGTCATATATGCTCGCCATCATGGCCACGGCTAGAGGCCACGCGACAACGAAGCCGATGAGGATGGGCCACATGATGCACCTAGGCACGTTCTTGGACGGCGACGGGATCTCCTCAGCAAGATGTGCGCCGCAATCTGTGCCCGCGTAGGAGAAAATGCCGTTCATCGTCGCCAGCATGAAGCCAAAGCCGGTCGACGGCCAGCCAGTCGAGTTGGTCGTATCTGTGAAGATCCATCTTGCGGACGGATAGTGGTTCCTGCTACACACCAGCAGCGTGATGAATGTACCCACAATCACAGCCAGACTCAAAAACAACAACATCCTATTCCACGCTGGTATGAACTTCGACCCCAGCGAATTCCACCCAACATTCAACCACACAACCCCCACAAACACAAGATACTGCTGCCACCTCTCAATCACATACCCCTCCCTCCAAAACGCCACAACCCCCAACACCATCCCACTAAGCAAACTACTCGTCGCCGCCTGCCCCAACCACCACCCACAAACATTAACCCAACCCGTGACAAAACTCGCAAAAGGCGCCCACTCCGGCGCGGAAACCATAAAGGCCCAGTAGTACTGCGCCCCAGCAACCGCATACGCGCTGGAGAGTTCCGCCATGCCCAGGGAGAGGATTGCGGTGAAGACGCCGGCGACTACGAGACTGTAGAGGACGCCGGCACTGGAGGCTTCGGTCAGGGCGATGCCGAGGGAGGTTGCAGTTCCTAGCCAGGTGCAGGTTAGGGTGAAGGAGAGGGCCATGAGGGTTAGTGGGGTGAAGCGGCGGGGCATGGCGCGGGCGTAGCCTTGGGCGAGGAGTTCGGCGTCGTCGATGTCTAGGGTGCTGGAGGAGGAGGTTGTGGGAAGTTTGGGGGACGGGGAGGGGTGGGTCGCCATGGTTGTGGATGTGGAAGAGGAAGTCTTCGAGAGTGGAGAGTGAGAAAGGTCAGGGCGTGCAAAAACGCTGGAAGATTGACGAGAAGATGTATGTATTTGTCGATGCATGGGAATATAAGAACTACATCCTCGACATACTCGCGAGCCTGGATACCATGAGGAAGCTTGTTTCCTGCAAGGTCATACACAGGGTCTAATAGCAACCCTATGCACTCCTTCGAGCTCTTGGATCTAGCGTTTGACGATGATCATCGTCCCCTTATCTTGGACAGCGGCCAACGGAATACTGCCACAGAGCGTGGATGGCGTAGGGAAGATCAGCAGTATTGTGCATAAGCTCCCGAGCCTGATGCGAGGGAGCTGCAATATGGCTTGGCAATGTAGATATGCATGGATGAGCTTTTACTGGCTTGCTTGGTTGCATGCACAGTCTCTTCCTCGCCTACCTTAGGCATCGAGTCAAGATCTGACTAGACTTCTCGGACAGACATGCTGTTCTCGAGAGTACGACAAAAGTGTCCATTGCTCGTCTCAACTGCCACCTGCTCCATCTACGTCCCACCCCAAACCTCCTCCAACCACTTCAGCTGAATCGCACTAACCCCCCTCGCATAAGCCTTGGTCGTAAACACAAACTCATTATAGATTACCGCCTCCGTCTTCCTCCCAAACAACACACTGCTAGGATGTATCGCGACCGTCTGGTTCCCCGCAAAGGTCTTATAAGTCTTGTCCGGACACAGTCGAGCCACGTTGCTGCCGTGATAGCCCCTGAGGAAGCACTTCAGGACGTTCTCTTGCGTGGCTTCGTCCACAGAGGAACGGACGGTGGGGCTGGAATCGGATGCCATGCTCTTGCATTGGGAGACGAGTTGCCTGCGTACGTTCATGACGTTTTGCATTGCGCGGTGGGAGATTAGGTGGTCGGTTGCCCAGCGTTTGCGGTCGGCGGTCTCGGCGGCATAGCCTTGCACGGCGGCTAGGAGGGTGAGGTGGTCGCCTTGTCTACGATAGAGCTGAGACCTTGCTTCGAGTGCCTTCTCTCTGGCTTCTTCGGTGTCTGTTGGGAGGAAGATGTTCTCGACGCTGAGACATGCGATGATGTCGATGACTTCTAGGAGACAGTCGCGCTCTGGTCTGGCGGCTTCCAAAACGATACGGCCGAGCGTAGGTGTCAGTGGTAGTCTGGCGACTTTGCGGCCGATGTCGTTGATCTTTCCATTCTCACCAAGGCAGCCGAGCAGGAGTAATTGTAGCAAGGCCTTCTCCATTGCTTCACGATTGGGGGGCGTGAGGAAAGGAAAGCTGAGAACATCCCCGACTCCTCTAGCTTTCATCTTCAGTACCGCATTGCTCAGATCGCAGCGCAAGATCTCCGGCTTGGTATCTTTCTCCAGCTCTTTGTAGCTCTGCTCTGTGTACAGGCGATAACATTGCCCTGCAGCTTCTCTACCAGCTCGACCTTTTCGCTGATCTGCTGATGATTTGGAGATCGGTTTGACCAAAAGGGACTCCAGAGCAAGGCGGTTGCGAAACTGCTTGATCTTGGCTTTCCCTGTATCAACCACATATCGAACTCCTGGCACTGTGACGGAAGTCTCTGCGATGTTTGTCGACAGAATGATCTTCCTCGTGTTCGGTGGCGCCCGTTCGAAGATGCGCTGCTGCGATGCTTGCGGCAGTGCTGCGAAAAGTGGTAGGACAAGCACTTTGGGATACTCAAGAGGCAAACTCGCGGCCAGCTCTTCCACCAGTTTCTGGAGGCCATGGATGACCTCCTGACCGGTCATAAAGACCAGAATGTCACCAGGCATGGGCTCTTTGCAGTGGATCTGGAAGATTCGTTGCAGTGCAGCGTCTACAACATCCTCGGTGGGCTTGTCCAGATAGTTCAGCTTGACAGGATACTGGCGTCCCTCGACCTGGCAGGTAGCAACCTGTTCTTGTGTTGAAGTAGCTTTCTCATCGCCCGAGAACCCATTGAAATCCTCATCCCCATCGACTGCACCGTTCGTCGCATCGCCATTTGTACTCTTCGGTTGAGTCTTCTTTGGAGCCGCGAAGAACTTTGCGAGGCTTTCCACATCAGCGGTAGCACTCATGACCACAATCTTGAGTGGCTTCTGCCTCTTGCCGCTCTCCAGAAGTTGCTTCAAAAACCCAAGCAGCAAGTCCACATCCACACTCCTCTCATGAACTTCATCAACGACCACACAGCTGTACTGACTCAGCGTAGCATCCCTCAGCATCTCCTGCAGAAGCATTCCCTCCGTCAAGTACTTGATCTTCGTTCCAGGACTAGTATTATCATCAAAGCGGACGCTGTATCCGACTTTGCTCGCCGGGCTTGACGATCCTAGTGGAGAGCCCATTTCTTCCGCCACTCGTCTTGCGAGAGAGATGGCTGCGACTCGTCGGGGTTGGGTCACAGCGATCTTGCCCGTACACCATGATTCCGTGAGGAGGAATTGAGGAAGTTGAGTCGATTTACCGGATCCAGTCTCTCCGGACAAGACCAGAATATTGTGCTCCCGAAGACTCGATCTGATGTCTTTTTGGCGGTTCCATATTGGGAGGTTTTGTCGAGAAGTCAGGAGTTTCTGCTTCTTGATCGCTAGAGGGCGGGCGTCATCCCTCTTTCTTTTATTCGAAGGCTGTACATCGCTTGAGATTCGATCCTCCATATTGTCGTGTATCAACAACGCGCCGGGTCGTGTGTCGATGGCAAACTGGATTGTCCAGTATCGGGGATGTTTAGGAGATTTTGTGCGATTTCCTGGGGGAGTTCCTTACGGCATTTGATTGGCTCACTAGCTTCCAAAGCTAAGCAATGTTCTCAAAGACGACCTTTTCGAAAAGGTCGCGTTCCTGGGGAAGCTGCTGTTTATCAGCACTTCATTGGCTCGCTAGACGCCGACGCTAAGCAATGTTCGAACTCGACAGATTCGAATCTGTCGAGTTTCGCGCCTTGATGTCGAGCTCCGAGTTCATTGGCCTTTGAAGACCCGGCACTAAGGGACGTACAGGACATGGTTGTCGACTCGCTCTTACCCCTGCTTGAAGTCGACACCAACTGCATGTCAGGACTTCCTTCTCCTCTTAACAACAACATCTTTTGCATACTTCTGTTCCAGCTCCTGACGTCCAAATGTGAAGGATGCCATCTCCGTGTACACACAATAGCAAGTACAAATTAAAGGTCTACAACGCTACTTGGGCCTCTAATGAACAGCTCTACGGTGTTTGCATCGACCTCCAAATTACCTGTTATACTCGGCTACGCAGGTCCAGCGAATTAGATCTCATCTCGTGTCTTCGTCTTCACTACTGAGTCACGTTTCAGTACATCCGTCGAACGGGTTCGGGTGACTCTAAGCCCTGAGCTGTGCCGTACACGTGCATCGCTACGCATCGTGAGGAGGGCTTCCCGTCAACCTCATGGCGAATTCAAGTCAGTTACACGTCTCTTCTTCTTTTTCCTGCTGAACCCGAGTCCACCCTCTACTTAGCATACCCCGGCGAGCCAAGGAATTGCAGCCTCATTCGAGATGGCAGAGGGTTTGTTGCACGAGGCCCATCATGGTTGCGACTGACGTTGTCCACAGAAACCAAAATCGATATCAAGCTATCGCTGACCTCCAACATCTACCGAAGATCTGCACCTTTGGACGAGAAGCCACGCATATGCGTCACGGCCACGCTCTCAAATCCCAAAATCGCCACACTGGAACTGATAGGGGAGTTCGACACGGGCACCATCCTCGACCCCTGGTTTCGTATGCAGCACTTCGACATCCACGATATCATGACTGGCGAATCCATCGTCAACAAGGATCCCTTTCCAGGCACTTGCGACCCACATGAGGATCTCTACCTGGACTCTGTCCTAGAACTTCACGCATCTCATCCATATGTCCTGCATCGCACCTTAGACGAAGTAGATCCTAGTGGAGATCCTATTAGGGACTTGAAAGTTGGACATGAATACTGCTTTCGGCTAAAGCCTCAGCGGATTCTGTGCTACGATCACAGCATCTCTGAGCTGTTTGGCGAGGAGAAGTCTGTATCGAGGGATCACCTACTGCCGATCGCCCTTGAACTTGTACTAGCTAGCGACGACGAACTTACCTTGAAGATTGAGGAATAGTACCCAAGATCAATTGGGAGGAAAGGAGATTTCGACACTCACGCCGCATTCATTGGAACTGAGGTCTTGTTGACCGATATGTCCCGGTATATGAAGCCCTTTCCTTTTCTCCTTTTCTCCACTCATCATCCCTTCTTCCTCAAAAGCATGCTCGAAGATACTCATCATTCACTGCTACCGCTTACTTCCACCAGGCAATCAGCCCATCCACGGCTGACGCATTGAGCGCACGCGCCTCCTTCACGTGGAGTTCCAATAACTTCCATAAACCTGCCTGTATTGGCACATCGATAGCGAGCATTCAAGCCCATGGCGTCGAACTTGGCCTGCGATAGTTCCCGCCAAGCATCATGCTGCTGTGGACATCGAACTCGAACCGACCGGATCCCACGGGCCTACCAGGATGGCGTGGTGCTGGCGATAGCTGGGCGGTGCCTCACGTGGACGTGTTTGCGGCAGCCTTGGTACGCACGACAACTGGCGGCTGGCGGGTTGCTTTCCCTTCATTGTCGATCTGCCACCTTGCCAAGTCGTCTAGCTGAAGGCGCAACTCGTTCAGGCAGCTTTTCAACGGCACATCATCGTCACTGGCCAGTTCTTTGGTGCGACGCCAGAAGTACTCTGCCGCACTTCGATAGTTCTACGGTCTCATCAGTACCAGCCACGACGATCATTTGAACATGCACATGCCACGCACCTCTGCGGTCTCCCAGTCACCCGTCGCGCATACGATCAAGATGCAGTTCTTGATGTACCACTCTGGTGGCAAGTCTTGCTTGAGATTCTCCTTGGCCGTGATGATCGCTTCGTCAAGCTTGCCTTCGGAGAAGAGCTTCCAGGCTGTCTTGGATGCCTGCCGCTGGTGGGCGGCCACTTCGTCGCTTGGATCCATGACCCTAAGTGAGGTAATGTTGCTGAGTCTGATGGTTATGAGAGTTCGAAAAGGTCGGCAGTGACTGAAGGTAAGCCGGATGCATTTTTAGGGTTCGGTTTGGCGGCTTTCACATGCCAACGCACGGGCTCCAGCGAAGTGAAGCGAGTGTCGAAATTCTCTGACGATCGCGGTCCCTTCATTTTCGCTACAGCATTGTCCATATCGCATTCGCCGGCTACAGCAAGGGACAGACTACTTTGGCATCTTTGCTTCAAGGGAAATCTACTATAGGCGAATCGAGAGGCGTTCGTACCTAACATCGACGATCCTTCCACAGAACCCAAGCTTTGAGGAAAATCTCCCATCGGCCACTGCTCTTCGAACTTCACCGACCAAAATCTTCAGCATCGGGTATGTCGATCCCACCTCGGACGAGGCCCGTATGTGAGTGATGTTGACTCGGCATGCGTCCAAGACTGACAGCGTCGAGGATGTATCGCCTGCGTCTGTGTTCCGTTCCAGGAGAGGATGTCATGTCAAGCGAGGAACAGAGGCCTGGACAGCCGCGTTGAGAGGATTGCTTGTTTGGATGAGGGAAGTAGATGTGGTGAGAGGAGGGATCGGTTGGCCGGCTTAGATTATCAGAGAACTATTACAGTGCAAGGACCTCGTTTGTATCGTGATCAAGAGGCCCGTGGTTGAAGAAAGGGGTCCGCATGGAGACTGTCGAGATTGCTGCCCTCAGAGGCAACCTCTAGGGCGTCTGTGAATAAATGTGACTATGGCAAACGTCTTAGCAGGTTATCCTCGCAGCACCCTCCCTTTTTAAACCAAGGTCACATGGACCGCCGCAGCAGAGCGAATCGAAGAGTGTCACTACTTCGACGGGACACGATCACCCGTTCCCTTTTCATCGCACAGCAGTAGCGGCAAAGTGAATGCTCACAAATATCAAGAGGAACGGCACAGCCAAACTCTGCTCGAACGTCTTTTGAAAAGGCCACATCGACACAGACCACAAAAAGGAAAGAGTCAAAAAGACCATCACTAAAAGCTTCGGATTCGCAATTCGCTAAAGTTTTTGAACAACAACAAAAAAGGTTTCAAAAGGAGCAACACGCACGTATTGGTGGTGGTTGTGTGTGTGTGTGAGTGTGTGATGTGGGACTTCACTTCCCTTCCCTTCATCCCCATATGCCCGTTTCCCCTTGATCATTTACGCCAATCGGTTCGGTTTCGAGGTCTTCCATCGTTGGTGCCCTCCCATCAATTCAGCAGAGTTTCCGCGTGGATCTCCTGAACTATCTTCTATTGCATTCGTCGAGAGATATGTGAGTCGTCAAAATGGTACGTTGCAAGGCCCGTCGCGTCGTTTGCTCAGCTTGTGCCGATGCAGGCGAGGCGGTGCCTTGCGTGGAGAAGTATTGGGGTCGGTGGACGGCCACTAACTTGAGTCCGGATTGGCGACCTGTTGTGCTGTTAGCTACGTGAACAATGTTACCAGAATTGACGCCATCATACCCTCAATATCCTCCTGGAGTAGTCTTGGTTATCTGCAAGACTGCCGACGCTGTTCCGCCGCGCGCCAGCCTCAGGGTCTAGTCGCTGGTCACTGTACCCGCTGTAGCCTGTGCTGGGTGGCTTCCTCTCGCTGCCGCCGCGCATGAAGTCGGATACTTGCGTCCGTTGCTTGTAGTCCTCTTCGGCTTCTTTCCGCTTCTTGTGTCGAATGAAGAAGAATATGCCGCCGATGATGGCAGAGAGCGCTACAACCCCAACAACAACGCCGGCAGCAATGCCAGCTGTGTTGGATGAGCCGCCGTGCTTGGAGGCTGCTGAGCTTGATGCCGCATTTGCGGGATCTGCGGCGGCAGTGATGGTAACGACTGCTGTATGGCCGGCCGAGATCTCGCTGGTAACGACCGTGGCTGCGCCGGAGCTTGATGACGCAGGTGTCTTCGATGAAGCAGGTGTTGCTGATGATGAAGATGAAGATGAGCTCGAGTCCGATCCGTAATATGTGGCGCCGTCCTGGAGGGTGTATACAGTCCAGTAGTCGCTACCACCGCCTGCGTATCGTCAGTAAGAACCAATCAAACTTATGCCTTTCATGTCACGTACACATTTCCTGACCAAAGCCATCACACTTGGTGCTGCACTTGGAGTCGTCCACCTTGTCGTCTTCTGCAGGTATTTGGTCTCCACAATAACACTCATTGCCGGCAGTCAGGCCCATAACGGCCGAACTACATGCTGTAGAACAGTACCCAGAGGACTGGTACATGTATGTGTTGATTTTGTCGAGGGGCGTGGACGAGGAGAAACATCCTACATATGTGCCGGCGGTTCGCTTGTCTAACGAGTCGATATGGGGGGCGGCGTCGGCCATGGTGGCGGCGGTGAGGAGTGAGAGGAGAGTCAAAGTGTGTGCGGCACGCGCGGAGGTCGATGGACGTGTTGATGGCATCGTGGCGGGTCGAGGGAGGCGCTCAGCGCCGATGCAAGGGGGTTGGAGGAGTCTCGAAGGGGTAAGCCTGGCGAAGGTATCGAGAAGGCCTGGTAAGGTGCAATGTCAGTGTCTGAATGAGCGTGTTGGTAGTGGTAGTTGTGCGAGGGGGGCGGAGCGGCGTTGTAACAAAAGCCATGTGACGTGGTGTTAGATTAAAAGTGTGCGCACCTTTGTTTGCGGCTGCCAGCAGCGCAAGCGTGACCCGCGACAGGGAAGAAAGACAGATGGGCTGTCTGGCTTAAGGCCTCTCGTGGGTTGTTTGATGGAGTGTCGTACTCCTTCACGCCTGCTTCATGCCACACAGATGGCCGATCGAGTCGAGGTTCGGTGGTGAATGGGTCTCCTCCTCCCCTGATCAGGCGACGAGGCGGTCGGAGTCGAGAATTGGCGAAGGGTGGTTGGCACAGGGTGCGCGGTCGGGTGACTGGACTGGAATGCAGCGTGTGGTGGTGGAAATAATCAAGAGAGGGAGTGGTCGGTCGGTCGCATAAAGCCGTGGGTAGCCCGTTGCGGTGGTGGTCGTGGCCGCGTTACACACGTCGAGTATCACAATCCCAAGCGAGTGTGAGGAAAGGAAACGAATGGGTGGTTGGTGAAAGAGTGACTGGTAAGAGACGGCGCGGTGGTAGTGTACAGAGTTGGCGGGAGGTGGATGTGAGATTGGGGTGAGAGACGGAGTGAAGGCCTCGACACACGACCAGCTCCACACCAACGCTCACTCGCTGGGCGCTGGCTCTGCTGCAGGCGATTCGGGAGTACCTGCGTCTTGGCCCGACGCGACGCTCGCTGCAACGGAAAAGGAGACTGGCCTGCCCGGCGTGATTGGTGGCCTGTGCCCTGCTTAAACGTCCGCTGCCCATCATCAGATCCGCCATCCTGCCCATGAAACGCGTATCAAACAGCACGCCGAATGCTACCTGGACAGCACACGATACTACCTCATACTGCATGCTATGTTCAACACCACATCACTCATCACTCTTCTCACCATGAAATCCGTCTCGTATACATACAGCAAAAGTCAGCAGCGCCGGAAGAGGGCGGCAGGGCAGCCGACAACAAAACCCTCCCAACGTCCGGCCTAAGATTGTCGATTCCCAATTGGGCCAACTAGTCCTCCCTATCGACTAAAAATTGCCTGCCTGTCTCTCGCTTTGGACCACAACCCCATCTCGCTTGCTCTTTGTTGTCCAAGAACAACGACGCCTCTTCCATCATACAACCACCTAAACGCATCTCTATACCACCTCATCCTCTCAAGCAAGCCTTTCACCACGCACGGAAGAGCCTCGCATCGGCGTCTGACACTTATGCATGCAATCGAAAACTTTGAACAGAAATCCCCCGGCCAGCGTTTCAGGTCCGTGGCCACTGGCCACCGTACCAAGGTCGGCTTTCATCAACGAAATGGAAGGCGTCGACGTTCCCGCCTTCTGGCCATCATCAAGGCACGACTTGCAGACCAAGGAAAGAAAGTCGTCCGTCGAAGCCACTTGCATCACCACTATGACAGTAAACACGAAAGAGTCGCGTCGCCTACCATGATGAAGCGCAAGTACCGAATCCCGGTAGGTTTGATTCTGCGTTTTGACGAGAAAGCCACGATTCATCCTTTTCTGTTTCACTCACAGCCGTTGCTATCTTTCCATATTGAATATATTCCTGAACTGTTCTACACCCTCTTTTCCGGCTGCTCGTCGTCGCTGCCTTCGCCCATGGCTCTCTGCCAACGCTCCAGTGCCCCGAGACACAGGGGTCCCCCAGCCCTTCATCCACACCCCAGTCCCTGATGACCTGATGCAAATACGAAAGAAGTCTAGAACCTTTTCCTCCATCGCTCGTGCTGCTGCGGCGTTGAATGCTGCGTAAGCAGTTGTCGTGTTCGGACTTCCAGTTCGGTACATGTTGAACATATCGAGAGACTCTCATATGAGGAATAGTCTTTCGATGCTGAAATCCGAAGCACATTCAATACCTCGAAACACTACCCTGTACAGCTCGAGCATAACCAGCATTACCCAGCTACATCAGTGAAGGATTTCACCTTGTCCTTAGCATCAAGCTCGAAGCTCGGATTGCAACGAGATCAGGATTCCACAGCGCGTCTTTCGCGCTTTTCACGTGAGCCGCAACATAATCACAATTATCGAAGAAAGGTCGTTCTGGTTTGAAGTCCGCTAAACCACCCGCGGTGAAGGCACTATGCCAATAACCTGGTAGCAACGCTGACCTGGGGCAGCTGCCATGGGCTAGGACGGCCACATACTATCCGTATGCGAAGATGGATTTCATGTCTGAATGGGATCCGTACCGCCTTTTGCAAGATATTGGCAAGTGGTTCAACCATTCATGGCATCAGTAGCACTGGGACGTCCACCTCCTCACGACTCTATCATCCAGGCTCGGAAGATGAAGTCGACCCAGAGCAACATCCTTCTCCAAGCGCGACAAAACCAACCCTGACCTCAAATCCGCATATCCTTATCCAGCATCCGCATCATGGTCGTTTTGGCAGGCCATACTTCCAGAAACTCTTCAGTACGCCAACACCAATCCTCCTCCCAATAAACGTAATCGAAATTCGAAGACTCGTAAAAGAACTCCCAGAAGTCAGGATACCATCCAGCGTTCTCCCAGTCCACAAGCACAACTTCAAAGTCCCGTTCTCGTTCTCCACCAGAGGTCTGCGCAACGATGATGTTCGTCTTATGCAGGTCCGAATGCGTCAACGTCGAACGAAACCCCTTCAAGACCTCAGGAAGATGAGCTTCATAATGCCGAGCCTTGAAATCCGGCCGATTATTGCGTTCTCGTAGGGCCCGGAAATTGGAAGTCAGGCCAGCGACAAAGGCGGCTTCGCTGTGGAAGGGTCCTAGAAACCCCCAACGGACGCTTCGATCTTGGCTGTATAGCAGGTGGTGATGCACACCGCTCACACCATCCACTCCCCCAAAGAACTCCGGGCCCCATGGACATTCAGCCGCCCGCATAGCGTCGAAGATCTCGCAGAGCTTCTTGACGATCTTATCTTTCTCCGATTCGGTCAACGAAGGCCACATCTTCTCGAGCTGTGTCCCAGGTACGCGCTCCATGACCAGGAAAAGCTCCTCAGAATCGCGATACATAGCAAGTAGTCGCGGAGCGGGAATGTTGGGTAGGTATCTTTCTAGGTAAATCAAAGTCTGGCCCTCGCGGACATTCACACTGCCTCCAAACTTCACGACGATGTCATGGTCGATGGCTACGACTCTCTGGTACCCTCCAGGTCGCTCATGTAAACTGTGAGGGCAGCTCCGGATTTCGTCTGCGGTTGGTAGACTTCGGGTGGGGTCGTTTGTGAACGGGAGGGTGATCGGTTCCCACATGGTGACCCAAAAAAGGGTCATTGTTCGTAGTCTAGAATCAAACAGGACAAGGAGGAGAATGCAGGAAGTACCTAGGTATTCACTTAGCAAAGAGGTACTTTTACGCGCTTGGAGAGGATTGATAGCCGCTCGTCAAAGTGCGTGAAAGCCAATGAATTTTCAGCATTGAACCTCACAGCCAAGGGCAAAGCACACAAGCTCCTTCGACCAGGTCGGCCTGTCCCAACCCTCGTCAAAGGTCCATGCTTGATCATTGATGCAGTGCATTGATGAAGTGAGGCGCAGCAAAGCACACGCCTACGTGACGTGGCGTTCGGCATTGAATTTCCCTCCTCCGTCCACAACATGCTCGACTGTACGACCTCACCTCCTTCAAGATGGCCGAAAGTCCACCGAGTTGACGAGATGGACACTGTCAAGCTGATACTCTGGCGCATTTGGGCGACGTTTCTTGTTCGCCTCGTAATTGCGCAGCCGCGATGCATCCACTTCAACTTCGGTTTCCGTCGAATGGTCGAAGAGCGTCGTCCTGTTTTAGCCAATGGCTTAGAAGCCAAACCTCGCCTTGATAACTGCAACACAAACATCGTCAGCACATCCTCATCACAATAACACATCTGTCATTCAAAAGGGGAAAACTTACTCCCACCTGCAGCATTCCTCTTCTGCCTCCCCACGAACTTATTAACATCATCCAACCAATTCGCACTATTCTGCTCCAACGCATCCATACTATCCCCTACCAGCCCCAACTTCTCCGTCCGCTCCTGAATCTGCCGTTGCATATACGCCCAATACGTCTCCTCCGACTGCGAGCTCGGCCGACCTGACCTACGCCGCTGTTCCTCTTCGGACTTAGCCTGCGCGATCATGCGTTTGCTAGGTGGACGATCAGGTCCGCCGATGAGAATGTCCATGTCGGCCGGCGTGATGTACTGTGTGCCGGTGACCCATTGCACGGTGGAGATGGTAGGGCGAGGCGGGATGAGGCGTTGAGGGTCGAAGAGGCGGTCTTGTCGGCGGGTTAGGGGTTCGCCGGTGCCCCAGAGGTTGAGCAGAGCGAGTTCGCTAGGACCGGTAAAGCCGAGGATGGTGCCTGCGTCGCTGAGCGTGGCTTTGTAGAATTGGCGCGGGTCCAGGCCGAAGCCTTGATTGTTGATGTTGGTGAGGTCGATGGAGGCGAGTTCGCGCAGGGCAGGGATAGTGTATGCTCGTGCTTTGCCGTCGCCGAAGAGACCTAGCAGAGCGTACCCTTGGTCTTGGAATCGGACGATACTGGCTCTGTCGCAGAAGTAGCTGTCGAAGCTTTTGTGTGCTCCTTTGGACGTTGCTGGGCGGAAGATGTGTATTCCAGTGGGTGTGACGGCTAGTATAGCACCGTTCACTTTCAGACCGTTGCGGAGACCACCCATGGCCACTTGCGAGGCGACTGCGGGCCTGCCATAGTCCGCGTTGATCGGAGCAATGTACATGATCTTGCTGCTGTCCAGTGTCACTTTGCCAGCATACTGCACAGTGTATCGGCCGCTAGGGTCTGGAAGGACCTTGAATGTGGCAAGGTTGCCTTGATTGGTGCCGACGTGCATCAGGATCGAGCTGTAGTCATCTCCCTCGACAGTCATGATGCTGAACTGCAGCGAAGTTGCCCACTCGGGTTTGCTACTGGCGCTACTAGCACGACGTCGTATGCTTCCCTTGTGATGGCTCTTGGAGAACTCCTGCACCGAAGTGTTCAAGATGATGGCTGGCCCACGCAAGTCCACTACTACAATGCTGCCTCCTTCGAAGCCGGCTGCAGCAAATCCAACTTCGCTCATACACACTGCCGTGACGGGTCCATCCTTCTGATCGAGGAGCGTGAAAGGACATAGACCTTCAGTCAAGGTTGGCTCCACTCGGTCGGTGATACTCGTCAGTGCGCCAGGTTGGTTCGGCCTAGATTGTGGTGGCTCCCTTCCAGCGTTCCTGTTGGTGCTCCAGCGAAATATGACGAACTCGCCGCTGCGAAGTCCAACTGCTAGCTCAGCACTATTGCCAGCAAAGGAAATATCTGTCACGTCGATATTGTTCCAATGCCCGACTGCTCGTGCCACATCAACCTGCAAGAGTTTCTCGTTCTCAATCTCATCACCATAACCAGGGTCCCAAAGACGAATGGTACCATCAGCATGGACTGCCTGTGCAATGCTTCTGCTTGCAGACCTCCGCAGAAGACCGGGTATATCGGTGCCACCTTGGAGTATTGGAGGGCCTTGATGACGACGTTCTTGCAGACCTAGCCACTTTTCACGCTCGACTGAAGCAGTGCTGAGAGACTTGACAAAAGGGTGCACAAGAGTGAGAGATACAGGTAGTTGATTGGTTGGACATATCGGCATGCCTGACGGAAAGGAAAGGGTGATGAGTTCTCCAGAAGACAACAGGGCGAGGATTGCTATAGGGTCGTGTGCTCCATCGAAGTGCGGTGAGGTTCGCGGTATCAAGCAAGACTCAACAACCTCAGCACCAGGAGGTGTGGGCAAGATTCGTTGTCGCTTGGGCTCCTCGAAATACTTCACCAACATATCCCAGGAGCTTGTGGTGTATACTGGTGTTCTGCCCATCTCGAAAAGTGTCAAACCTTTCGTGGGCGCCTGCGTTGACTGACCGCCCGCGATCAAGATCATCGTGTCTTCAGGATCATGCTGGTTGACACACCACGTCATACGAAACAGTGGTTCTTTGACTGCGAGTGTGCCTGGTCGTTGTCCGGCGTTGCCAACCACCGTGCCTGGTGTTGCTATGTTTGTATCGGTCAATGTCCTGGCCATGAGCATTCGCCCATCCTTGAGAGTGTCCCAGAAGACGATTGAGCTGTCCTCATGGCCAGTCATCACAAAGGTCCCCGTCGGATGCCAGACAGCATGCGTAAGTTTCGGTCGTCTGACAACATTGGCAGCTGTTGGATCACCTTCACCTCCAGGGGCTCCGCGAGGAATCTCGTACTGGTAGAATCTTAAAGGCTTGTTCAGCTTGAAGCTGTAGATTACTGCACCTTCCGTATATCCGATCAGCAAGGTGCCAATGTCTCGAGGGTGGAACTGCAATGACACGACCGTCAGATGCCTTGCGCGAGGATTTATTTCTGCCCATAGGTTGGGGATCCTGAACGGAGCCGGTCCTTCTCTGTCCATATCATAGGCAAGCACCTCTCCCGTCTGCATTCCTAGGAGTGCATAGTCAAGCATGGGATCCGTACATAATACCGTGACGGATCCAGGAGGTGAGTAAGAAGTGATGAGCCTTTTCAACTCGATCGAGTAGAGTGAAACATCATGCTTCGAGTCCAATGCAACGAGCTTTTCGGCGCAGAACTGGATCGTCTTGATACTCGCGCCACGTGCCGCTGGTGGAAGGACCGCCTGTACCCGTCCCTTGCCAAAGAGGTAGATCTGACCAGGCCCGAATTGCGAACTCTTGGTGCCCACTGCCAGCAGGGACTGCACCGGATCGTACGCCAGACATGATATTTGCGAGTTTACACCAAAGCGAGCAACGTCGTCGAGCTTGAACAGTTCCGCGTTCAAGCCAGCGCTGAGGTCGTTCTGAATGCCTGCCTGCTTGCCTCTGAGCAAGTGGGCCATGCTGGAAGGAGATTGTTTGGGGAGGTTGAGTGTTTGAACTGGTCCTCGTTGAGTGCGTAGCACTGTTTTGTAGTCGTTCAGTCTTGCATGGTGGAATAGTTCGAGATTGCATGTGTCGAGGGCCCTGTCAGATCCACCTTGAAGTCGGTGCTTTGACGAGCTTCACGTACATGTAAATGCTTGCGGCAACGTCACAGCGCACGTGACTTGCTAAATCACGCCTGCCAAATGGCGCGTAAGAAGGCGCGTAGCTCGCGACTCTTCACTTTCCCACTTCTGCCGCGCAACAACAACAAACGCAGCCAACAACATCCTCCTCTTCTGCCAGCAACCCTCAACCATCAACTCAACATCATCCGCCATCAAGTACCGCTTCCAATACCAACAACTACAGCTTCGAATAGCTTCACTGCATCACAACTTACCGCTTTCAACTCAATCACACACCCCGCCAAACACCAGACGCCATGGCGACCGTGTCGCTACTCAACGTGTCCGTCCGCAACAACCCAGCGCCCTTCAACTCACCTTACGAGTTCGAGATCACATTCGAATGTCTCGAGCCGCTGCAGAAGGACCTGGAATGGAAGCTCACATATGTTGGATCTGCCACCTCGTGAGTATCACCACTGCACACAGCAATCGCCAGGCAGACGTTCAAGCTAACAAGTCACGTGTAGCTCTGAGCATGATCAGGAACTCGACTCGCTACTCGTCGGCCCAATACCGGTGGGCGTCAACAAGTTCGTCTTCGAAGCAGATCCCCCGGACACCAAGCGCATCCCCGCTACCGACATCCTTGGTGTGACTGTCATCCTGCTCTCCTGCTCATACGCCGAGCGTGAGTTTGTCCGCGTGGGCTACTACGTCAACAATGAGTACATGGACCCTACAATGAACGAGGAGCCTCCAGCCAAGCCCGACTTCGACAAGATCCGCCGCAACATCCTCGCAGACAAGCCCAGAGTCACCCGCTTCCAGATCAAGTGGGATTCTGAAGAGAGCGCTCCCAGCGAGTTCCCACCAGAGCAGCCCGACGTTGATGCTCAAGAGGACGATGAGACGAAGTACGGAGCTGAAGAGCTCGAAGAAGAGCAGGCTGAGCTCGCGGCGCTGGAAGCCGATGATGGTGCCGCTGTTAAGAACGATGACGGAGATGCCGATATGGAGGGCGTGGAGAACAACGAGGGCAAGGAGGAAGACGAGGAATCCGACGCTGGTAGCGAGGATCTCGAAGCCGAGAGCGACGGAGAAGACGAGGAGGATCTTGAGGAGGAGGACGGCGAGGGCGAGGCTGGCGACCAGGACATGGAGATGGACGAGGCTGGCCCTGCTGAGAACGGCACCAACGGCAATGCACAGCACACTGGAGGTCAGCAACATCAACAACCTGCCGATGTGATGGTTCACTAGTCGTCCCAAGCTGTCAACACATCAACAACTGCTGTACATCAATCACTCGGTACTTTCGGTGGAGAGGCATAGTGGCCTAAGCCCAAATCTGCAAAAGAGATCCCTCAATCACACATACGAAAGCTGAAGAAAAGGTTCCGCATCGACTCTATCCAACCTCAACAAACCCACATCGACGCCTCTGTATTCACCACCTGGCCCCCCAACGAGTTCGACCAGCCGATGTTGCAGCAGTCTAGCTTTCAATCAGGAGATGGCAACGACCCCTTCAAGAACTGCCCGCAATGTCTTCTACCCAAACACCCTTGCGGTTGTGCCGACAAGAGCTCTTTGAATGGCGACGACATGTTTGAGGCGCGATGTCCCTCCACTCCACATCCCAAGATCCGGCGAATGCGTCTACTACCGCCCAGAGCGGCAGAGGATGACTACGAGTACAGAGAGACGAAGGTGTGATTCTTTATTTGCTTTTTTCTGCCGCATATTCATACCCCTAGCTCGGCATTTGGCGTATCAGCATGATCTGAGGTTCTTTGGATTGCTTTGTTTGTGCTCGGGTTTTCCATAGATGGCTTGTAGAGATGTGGACAGCACGCGAATCAAATGATCAATGACTATGCAACGGGTCCACTTCTGAATCGTTTCATAGTGAGTTTGACATGTCATGTTGGGTATCATTTTGGCGTTCTCGTCCCGTGCTATATACACCAATACCCTGAATCCATCTGTACATCGAAGTCCTACGCCATGTCATGATCGTCTCTCATATCTCATCGCTGTTTTCCAGCTTCTGTCTCGGTTTGTACATGTTCCGCTCCCCGTCACCGATCGACCTGGAAACTCCCCATCTCCCTATGTCCTCTGTCCAACACACTATGATTCTTCGCTTGCGCAGCCGATGCTTTCTCTGGGTTCCTTCTGGGGAAACGAGTGTCGATTTCGTTGTTCAAGGTACCTCGTAGCGTTTCGCCGACGCCCTGTTGTCGGTATTAGCCAATCTCGTCTTCTTTCACTGTACTCCTGATGGGTTGAGGAATGATTGTGCTTACATGAATCCCCTTTGCCGCGGCCTTCAAATTCTCAAACGTACTCTGAGGCTGCACAGACGAGGAAGGCGAATGCTGCTCGTCCAGCGCCACCGTCGAAGGCGGACCTCCAGCACGCGACGGGTAGCTGAAGTTCGAATTGCTGGTGGGTAGAATAGGGCTCACAGGCGGCCGCTCGCTAATGGAGTTCCGAGCACGCTCGGGCGTCTGAGCGAGGTTCTCTCGCGACATACGGTCTGGGTTGCGGTTTGGAAGAGAAGGAATGTTGGTGTTGAGTGCTGGGGCCGGCGTGTTGGTGGTGAGGGCTTGTCCGCCTTGTCGATGTACGTTGGAGACGGGTTCGGCTGGCATTTCGGAGACGACGCTGTCGCGGTTTTGGTTGCTGGGCGAGGGTGTAGGGTTGGGTGTTGGGTTTGAGGTGACTTCTGTTGTGACTTCTTTCTTGCCGCCTTTGGTCGTTGTCGTAGTTGTCGTTGTTGTCGTGGTGGTGGTTACGGTGGACACGACTTCGCCAGTCCCTTCATCTTGGACGTCGCCGGTGAGTCGATTGAGCGTGAGGTTGCGTTCTTGGCCAACGCCTTGTATCTGGCCGGTGTTCTCAAACGGGACGACATGCGACGATGAGGTCCTTTCTTGAGACTGCGACTGTTGCGATTGTGAATGGTTCGTGTCGCTGCTGGCATACGCCGAGTCCAGAACTTGCGTACTGCTTCCGTTGACGACGACCGACGGCGTAGTCGCAGTGTCCGACGTTGCTGCATCCTTATCCTTCCTCTTCCAGAATCCACTGAACCTCCTCTTCTCCTT
Organism: Zasmidium angulare; assembly: GCA_002786045.1. Taxonomy (NCBI): domain Eukaryota; kingdom Fungi; phylum Ascomycota; class Dothideomycetes; order Mycosphaerellales; family Mycosphaerellaceae; genus Zasmidium; species Zasmidium angulare. The sequence continues at coordinate 188,384 of NHNX01000014.1, forward strand.
CTTCTGCGCTGGCGACAGTTGTTGTTGTTGCATGGACTCTTCCTGTTGTTGCTGTACCGCAACAGGCAGCGCCGTAAGTGCCTCGTCCTTACGATCCTTCTTGAGCTTCATAGCGCGCAGCGATGTCGATAAACCAAGCAAGTCAGTAGTAGTGGAATGACCCTAGCAACAGTGAAACCGCCCAATATATTCAAAAGCGGTACGAAAGGGAACCAAACTTGCTTGCGTGCTGCGAACAGGTCCCAAGCAAGCACACCCACCTACCTCTTACGACGAAAGACGGGTCGTCGAACTTGAAGTTGGTCAAGCGGCGCGTTGAGGTGATGTCAGCGGGCTTGTCGATCCATTGGCCCCAACTTTCGAGGAATTCTCCGCAGGAGCAGCAACAATGTGGCAGTGAGGAGGATTGCCTGAACACGCCATCTTTGCGTGAGCTGCGAGCAGGTTGGCCATGTGGATCGGGGCTCTGTGGATGGCCGGGTTACGAGTGTGTGCCTTTCGTAGCTGCCGCAGTCTCGAGTCTTGCATGGCTTCAGTCGAACTTGACGGGAGGCATTCGTGCTGGAAGGATCTATGCTTTGGCATCTCTCGTGCTCCTCAGCGGCAGTATAGTATGCACATCGGGCTCACTGTCAGTGGCCAGTGTCATGATGGTGATGTGTTGTTGATCGATGGCGATGCTGTGATGAGTGTTGTGTTCGACCTCAGAACTTGGGGCGAGACAGTGCCTGGCCTCATCGGCATCACGTGACTCGCGACAACGATGGCTGTCTCTTGTTCTGCTCTTTCTTTCGCTCGTGTGGCGATATTGGTGACTGAAAATGGTCGATCGCGGTAAAGTGAGTTCCATATACCCTGTGCTCGAAGAGTCCCACTCGTGTCATCTTCTTCACCAGCCACACAACCTCTTCTCGTTGTATTTTTCTCGTTCATGTTCAAAGATATGGAAATCACCAACTCCAGAAATCGAACGACACGACACAACGGTGGAACAACTTCGAAACGAGGAGAGTATTAAGCCGAAACACGTCTGTAATACTGGAATCGACCATTTCGTGATGTATGTAAGCGCGGTCGGCGACACCGTCGTCGACGATTCTAACCCCAACAACCCTAGTGCCTCAGGCACTAATCTATGCTCTATCACGTCCCATGCCCTGTACACACCACCGAACGCCAGAACATGCACCATGCAACTATCCGCCATCCAGACATACAGAATGTCATGTGTGTGCCGCAACAGGACATAAAAGCCACGCACAAGGCATACAGCGCCGCCTCTTGTTCTCTTTAACCAAGACCGGCCTTCGATGTCCTCATGACCTGCTCGACGTGGTGCAGACGACCCTCACCATCCTTGCCAAGCCCAGCACCCTTCGTCCAACCCATCTTCTCCATCATGCGGTGACCAAAGTTGTCCCGACCGAGCTCAGCAGCACCAGCACCGACGACCTCACCATCGCGAAGTCCAGTCGCGGCCTTGCTGAAGCCGCCACCCCGGCCCGCACGGTTAGGTTTCTGCTTCGACATCTTCTTTGCCTTACCATTCGTGAGGAAGCCACGCGTGGAAGCGTTCAGCACCCGCCCAAACATATCGTCAGAGTATTCTTGAGTCATCGACGTCTTGTAGATGATCGGGAAGCGGTTCTTGCCGCCTCCCTGGGACTTTGACTTCAAGTTGAGCGCAATGCAGATTTCATGGAGCGACTTCCGGTTGTGCTTATCCATCGGAGGAAACGCTCGTTGGTGAAGGTCATCGTCCTGCAGGAAGTCGCGAAGCTCATCGTGAACTTGCTTCAAGCTCATGCCGAGCGGGTATCGTGCATTCAGATCTGCCTTTCCCTTGCGACCGGCAGAGCCAAGCAGGCCTTCAGCCCGAAGCTCTTCGCGCTCCAGCTTCTTCTGACGCTTCTTAGAGCGATCGTTGGCCCACTGGTCCCGCATCTCTTCCTTCAGGTCATCATCCGACAGCATCTCGAGCTCAGGCGGCAGCTTGCCTTTGCGACCTTTCTTAGTCGGCCGTAAAGACGGACGATCAAGATCCATGATGTCGAAACCATTGTCTCCATATTGATCAAGTGTGTCCGCCAGCATCGTAGCGTCTGGAAAGAAGTCGGCGTCCTTGCGGCTCTTGTTGCGTCGCATGCCGTGCTTCTTCGGTGCACGAGCAAATGCTGAATTGGTCATGTCTGACAAGCCGGCACGTGCCGCCTCCAGATCACCGAAGCCGTCTTCAGATGTCGAACCATATGTGCCATCCTCCAGAAGTAGCTCATCGCCGTCCATTCCGAGCTCTTCCTGTTTAGCCAGCAGTCTGGCTATTTGTTCGTCAGTCATGCGGTCAAGCCGTCTCTGACGCAGATCGTCCTCATCCTCCCACTGCTGCCGCTCGGAGTATTCAAGCTCTTCTTCCAGATCAGAAGCATTGAGAGACTCATCAGAGGACAGCTCGTCGAGATCGAAATTCAAATCGCTGCTGTCGGAAGTTTCCCACTCATTGCTGTCATCATCCTGCTCAGTATTGCCAGCGCCTTCATTTGGCTTCGTCTTCATGTGCTTCGGCAGTAGTTCATCCTCCGCGAACTCCTGACCATCGACCACCATTGAAGGCCCAGCAATGGATCGAGAATGCGAGAAGGAATTCTTGAGCACGTCAAGGACAGATTCCTCGCCTTCTGCCTCCAGCTGTGCTTTCAGATTCTCCATGTAATCGTCGTACGCTGCTTCGCTTTCGCCACCGTGATCCTCATCATCTGACACAATGATCTTCCGCATGGCCCGATTGTCTTTCTTTCTACCCTTCTTGGAGCGTCGAGATGCATGCTTGGCCTCCTCTTCACGCAGCGTGTGCTTCCCTTCGGCTCCGAGTGAAGCAGCTGAGTTCTCTGTGCTCTGGCTTTGGGCTGGCTGCGCAAACTTCACCCTCGATTCCCTCGGACTAGACTTTTCGAATGCCTCAACCTCAGCTCGAGAAGGTGCAAGATCTGGTCGAGGTATCGCCCTGCCCTTACCCTTCTTCCAGTAGGGTTTCTCGGGTGCTGGGGTCCAGCCGTCGGTCGGCACAGAAGTGTCGTACTTTGATGGTACTGAACCAAAACCCTTCGCAGGCCGAGATGGCAGGCTTGCCTGCGGAAACGAAGGAGAGTATCCAGGAGTGGGCGCATTGAGAGCTTTCAGTAGGTCGTCTGTGATGTGGGGACTTCGTTGTCGAGGAGCGGCAGGCGCTTGCTGGGACGGAGTGCGGATGACTGGATCATCGATGACAGTAGGCTTTCCGCGACTGCGCCCATGGAAGACAACAACTTCCTCGCTGGAATCGGATCGTGCTGGTGACGGCTCGCGCTTGGTGGGTCTACTTCTGTTCGTAGTCGGCTTGCCTGCGAGACTTGCGTCTCCAATGGTATCGACGACGAAAGGCAGGCTCTCTTCAGGAGCGATATGAGAGGCCGCGCCAGTGTCCAGACCCATCGAATCTGCACTTGTTCTTAGATTCATGTTCGCCACTCCTTGTTCAGACAGCTCAATGTCCGCCTCCATGACAATGTTGGTCTGGATAGCGCCGTCGTCAATGTCCTCGTCTTCAAAGCCCTCGTCCTCGTCGCTGTCATCCAGAATAATGTCACCGTCTCCCATCTCTTGCTCTGTCGGCTGCGGTGGTTGAATAATGGGAGAATTGACGCCGGCGCTGACGAAGGAGATGACTTGGTGCCTGAGCTTTGCATTCGCGCTGCGCGGGGTCGTGCCGGCAGGAGTGGCCTGCGAGAAACCTCGAAACTGAATGGGATTGTCTTCCTCTGCAAGATGACCTTAGCTCAGCTGGACATGTCAACCTTGATGCGCCAACTGACCCCAATCGTCATCTAACAGCATCTGTCGAGCGAATCGTTGCCCCCGTGACATGGGCGTTCGAGGCGAGCTTCCCTTCGCCTTCTGTTTCTGCTTGGCCCTGCCATTTTGTGCCTTCTTCTTTCCCATCTCTTGAGGATGAAGCACCCCGCTCAGCGTGAGATGCCGGCCGCAGTAGAGACTGTCCCTTCTTACAATAATGTCAAGGATCGATCCACGATCTAGCGATTGCAGCGAGCAAAGAGTGACGGTGCTGAGAAGTACAAAGTAGATGAAACGGGACAGACAATGAGGCCAGCTCCACTGTGCACTCTCCTTTGACGTTCGATGACATGCACGTCGGAGTCAGACCCTGCAGCTCGACGATCCACGATCCGCCCCGCGTCCTCCCTGCGCCAGCCAGCCAGCAGCTGCGACAACACCGCATGCCAGCTCCCTCTCAACACTTCGCCTCAGGCACCCTACCCTATTGTGATGCAGTGATTCTGTTGTGTGCTGGTACCTGAGGTCAACAGCTTGTTAGTCTCGTTGTCAGCGCCGTCGTTTGGTTTGCTAGAGCTTCACCTATACTTCTCCACTTGATCCAGGAACGTCAGCTCCCAGACATCACATGCCACCTTGCGCCTGACATCCGTCCGAACACCTGCTACCACACAGAAGAACACCAACACCTCGCATCAACCTAGAGTCACCTCTCCCACACGGCTCGCCATGAACGAGTTCGCTCGCTTCTCCAAGCGGGCCGTTGACTACATCTTTGACCGACCGCCCAGGAACGATGACCCATCCCCGATATGGTGTCTTGGGAAGTCATACGAATCCAATGTCCGCCACGATCAACCTCTCACAGTCACGACTGGGACCTCGCCCTCTGCAAAGTCCGACTCCGAAACGTCCCATGCCGACTCCGCCGTCGTGACCCAACCAACGTCCACTACCGGGGATCAAGCTGAGAATGCAGAGGATGATTTGACCAAGAGCTTCGATCAGGTGCAGTTGACCAAATCCATGGAAGAGGAAGATTTAGGATGGCCACAAGAGTTCCTTGAAGATTTTGAGTCGCGAATTTGGTTGACTTATCGCAACAACTTCACACCGATAGCGAAGTCCAGCGATCCTTCTGCTGCTTCGGCGATGTCCTTTACCACCAAGCTGCGAAACCTCGCAAACCAGGGCGGCTTCACATCGGATACTGGATGGGGTTGCATGATCAGGAGTGGGCAATCGTTACTGGCAAACACTCTACTGTTACAACGGCTGGGTCGAGAGTGGAGAAGGGGGCAGAAAGAGGACGAGTACAAGGACTTGCTCTCGCTTTTCGCAGACGCACCGGAGGCGCCATTCTCAATACACAAGTTTGTGGAGCATGGCGCTCAGGCTTGTGGGACGTACCCTGGCGAGTGGTTTGGACCAAATGCCACCGCCAGATGTATACGGTAAGTTTTGATTTTGAAACATGAGTAGGAGCAGTAGCTGACGTTTAAGCAGCGCCCTCACGGACAAGTATCACGAAGCTGGTCTTCGAGTGTATGCTCGACCAAACGATAGCGACGTCTACGTCGATTCTTTGATGGCCACGGCCTCACAAAAGAATGCCGACGATCAATTCGAGCCAACCCTAATCGTCCTGGGCATTCGACTTGGCATCGAGAAGGTCACTCCAGCTTACCACGCAGCTCTCAAGGCAGCACTCGAGCTCCCGCAGAGCGTCGGTATCGCAGGCGGCAGGCCCAGCAGCAGTCACTACTTCATCGGCCACCAAGGCGACAACTTCTTCTACCTCGACCCTCACACCACTCGGCACATGCTCTCGGCACAGCCCTCCAGAGAAGATATCGAGACTTGCCACACGAGACGAGTGAGGAGACTGCCGCTGGCAGAGATGGATCCTTCGATGTTGCTCGGGTTTCTGATCCGCTCGAAGAAGGAGTTCGAGGAGTGGCGGAAAGCTGTGGCGGAGATGCCTGGCAAAGCGATCATCCATATCCATGAGACGGAGCCCAAGTATGCGACGGGCAATGAGAGAGCTGGTGCCGTGGACGAGGTCGAGACGTTAGATGAGACGCTCGATGAGGAGGATGACGATGAATCGGCGCTTTGATGGATGCGCCCAGCCAGGCAATGACTTTCAGGATTGAGAAACCTCCTTGACGATTAGATGCATCTTGTAGATACCCAAACCTCCCTTATCTTCCTATTCTTGCATTCTCACTCTTGATGCATTCGTCTTCGAAGATTTGGTTGGTCTTGGCGGCATGTGAACAAGCGTGTCCATCTCGCGTTTCAGCGCTAAGACGGAAGCAGCCATCAAAACAAACCGCATATGCTGTTTCTCAAATCAGAAAATACTGAGAAGTTGAGGTAGAAATCGAATCGAAGCTGAAAGACTTTTGGATGTGAATGAAAAGTCAAAAGAAAGATTGGAGAACAGGCAGTAATGTTTGGAAATCATGCATTCATCTCAAGCTGCTTCTTCTAGCCTGAGCCGCTCACTGCTGAGCCGCTGCTACTGTACAGCCCTCCATGATCATGCTCTGCGTGCGCCATTGTGCGCGCGTGGTATTGTGAGCACACACCCGTAAAATGAGAAAATACCATTGTCAGAAAAAAGCAAACCCATCCCATGATCGCATTATCAAAACGCCTTGGCCACCTTCATTTGAGCCCTGAGAGTAAACCAATTGAATCATCGCAACGCCCTGTCGTCATCAAGCCCCCAGCTGCATCTATTTGGTGGATGAGGAGTACTTGGTGACGGCCTTGGTGCCTTCAGACACGGCGTGCTTGGCCAACTCGCCGGGGAGGATAAGTCGCACGGAGGTCTGGATCTCGCGGGATGAGATGGTGGACTTCTTGTTGTATGCGGCGAGCTTGGAGGCCTCGGTTGCGACGCGCTCGAAGATGTCGTTGACGAACGAGTTCAGGATGGACATGGCGCGGTTGGAGATACCAGTGTCTGGGTGGACCTGCTTGAGGACTGGAGAAGAAGAAACGCGTCAGTACAAGATGAGTCATTGATGAAGATGGGATGCGATGGATGAGGCGGATGCGACGAACCCTTGTAGATGTAGGAGCTGTAGGTCTCCTTTCTGGTCTTGGTGCGCTTCTTCTTGTCACCGGATGGGGCGGCGGTCTTCTTGCCAGCCTCCTTCTTCTCGGCGGGTGCCTTGCCAGCTGGTGCCTTGCCGGCGGTGGTTGGGGTCTGCAGACGTGTTAGAATCGGTTTGCGACTTCAAATGGCGCATCAGATGCGAAAGTACCTTCTGAGCTGCCTTTGGTGCCATTTCGAATTCGGGTTTTTTTGATGGGGTTGGAGTGGTGGATGAGTCTGTTGACTTTGGTTGATGGATATCTGTTGGATGTCGATGGATGCTGCGTGCGTGTGTGGAGAGGAAGAAAGCGAGACGACGGCGAAGTGGGAGGTGCAGGGCCTTTTAAAGCGCGGGCACGACGCTGCAAGCTGCCAGATCAAACTTGCCGCGCGCCCGCTGTTGTTTTGGTGGCGCACAGACCTCCGCGTCACGCTTCGCACCTGCGCTGCGCTGTGCGTGATAAGGGAAGCGCGGGGAGCACGCCTGCGAATAAATACCGCCGCCGCCCACCTCTCTTGCGACGACTTTTTCCATCTTCCACGACACATTCCATCGACAACAGCCACCACACGCCTCCATCCATCACCAGCAACCCATTTTCAACTCCCAAACCACCCAAAACCACCCACATCACTCAAAATGACTGGAGGCAAGTCCGGAGGCAAGGCCAGCGGTGCCAAGTCCAGCGCTCAGTCGTAAGTCTTCGCCTGTTTACTGCGTCTTTTCAGATGCATCTACCTCATCCATCTCACTTGACGCGCTTTTTCGATTCAAAACAACGCGTTTTCCATCTGATATTCCATCCGGCGCAAACTGACATCATCACAGGCGTTCATCCAAGGCCGGTTTGGCATTCCCAGTCGGTCGTGTCCACCGTCTCCTCCGCAAGGGCAACTACGCTCAGCGTGTCGGTGCTGGTGAGTCGCATCAATCTAACTCTTTCTGCCTGATCGCATCATCTGACCCGTTTCTTTCAGGTGCTCCTGTCTACCTCGCCGCTGTCCTCGAATACCTGGCTGCTGAGATCCTCGAGTTGGCTGGCAACGCCGCCCGTGACAACAAGAAGACCCGTATCATCCCTCGTCATCTCCAGCTCGCCATCCGCAACGACGAAGAGTTGAACAAGCTCCTTGGCCACGTCACCATCGCCCAGGGTGGTGTCCTCCCCAACATTCACCAGAGTAAGCACAACCGCATCCGCAATCGCATCGTCCAGTCACTGACATCCATTTCCAGACCTGCTCCCCAAGAAGACCACTGGCACCAAGCCAGGCAAGGGCCCAGGCAGCCAAGAGCTGTAAATGCTTCCTCTTTTTCTCAAGTGAACACGGCACAATGGGTACTGGCGTAGACGGGGTTTTGCGATGATAATGGGCTCATCAACGGCGGGCACGAGCTCAGGTTTATGGCGTGTCTTTTTTCTTTTTATTGCTTCCACTGCATGATGCTTCTGATCTGATCCAGAAGCGCGAGAAGCGAAGAGTATGCTGTACATTATGCCCATAGCAAGCAGCTATCGGGGCAGCAGGCTTATGATGATACCAAGGCTTGAATTGAGCAGTCTGATCAGACTTTAAGAACTTCACTTGACTCTTCCATTTCTTAATCTCTTCTGCAATGGCGTTTTCGAGACTGCAACTTGCAGCTTTTCCGGCGCGTGAGGTGTCGTTCGCGTCTTTCAAAACAAAGCCTGCAGCCAATCAGCTTCCGACATGGAATGCTGACCTTGATAGACGAGGGATCATGAAGTCTTGTCATGCACAGAAACGTCAGGAAGACGCAACGAAGGTCCAAGGAAGATGTAGATGGCATACGGCCTGCTATGGACCAGATTTGGTGCGGTAGAACATGCGTGGAAGGCGTGCAGCGCATTTGCTGGTAGCAGAAGTACAGATTGAAGCATCAAGGGGTTCGAACGAATACGAGCAGCCACCAGCATAACCCGCACATGACGTTTTGTGGACGAAACGAAGGAGAGGAAACGATAAATGAAAGCAGTCGCAGGATGGAAACGCTTGATTGTAATCTGTACAGCATGCAAAACCTACACGCCCAACCTCCTTGGGCAGTCCACCGTCAATTACGACAGCAGCATGAGTCTCGGGTCCTGCAAAGCACGAGTCAGTATGCGAACCTTCGAATACACACATCTTGACAAGACTCACCTCTATCAACTTCTTGATCTGCACCAAAAAGGTGACTGCTTCCCTGCCGTCCAGTAGTCTGTGGTCGTAGGTGAGGGCGAGGTACATCATAGGGCGGATCTCGACTTTGCCGTTAATGGCGACAGGCTTTTGGTTGATAGCGTGGAGACCAAGGACAGCGGTTTGGGGGAGGTTGATGATGGGGGTGCCCATGAGGGAGCCGAAGACGCCGCCGTTGGAGATGGTGAAGGTGCCGCCGGCCATGTCCTCGATGGTGAGCTTGTTGTCGCGTGCCTGTTCGATAAGTCAGTATGTTTCCATTCTTCGATAAAGGTAGGATCTCCCTCACCTTCTTGCCGAGATCTGCGATAGACTTCTCAATCCCGAGCATGTCCATGCTCTCAGCGTTGCGAACGACCGGGGTCACGAGACCCTTCTCGGTCGCCACAGCCACGGAGATGTCGACGTAGTCCTTGTACACAATGGTGTCGCCGCTACCTGGGCCCTCGATGCTGGCGTTGACCGTTGGGACGTCCTTCATGGCCAAAACAGCTGCCCGTGCGAATGCGCTCATGAAGCCAAACTTGATGCCGGTCTTCTTGAGCACGTCGTCCTTGTAGAGCTTGCGCATTTCCATCAAAGCAGACATGTCGACTTCGTTGAAGGTTGTGAGAGATGCAGCGGTGTTTTGCGACTGCTTCAGGCGCTCAGAGATCCTCATCCGCATGCGGTTCATCTTGATTCTGCGCTCCTCACGGCTGCCATATGGAGATTCGAGCTTTGATTCTGACTCTTTGGGTTTCGACTCTTGTTTCTTTGGCTCAGGCTTCGACTCTTGCTTCGGTTGTGGCTTGGGCTCTTCCTTCTTGGGTTCTGGTTTCGACTCTTCCTTGGGCTTTGACTCTTCCTTCTGGCCTGAGGTCTCGGATGCACTGGGTTGCGATTCTGGCGCGGGTTCCTTGGGCTCTTCCTTCGCAGTCTCTGCTTTCTTCTCGCCAGGTTCGCCTCCCAGCTCGAGCTTCACAAGATCTTGACCAACGGTGACAGTATCCTCTTCCTTCGCGAGAAACTCCTTGATCGTACCAGCAGCCGGCGCATTGACAGCGACATCGATCTTGTCGGTCTCGATTGTGGCGATTTCCTCGTCTTGCTCGACATAGTCTCCAACCTGTTTTGAGAATTGTTTCAAGGTACCCTCCGAGATCGATTCCGCCATTTCCGGCACTTTGACCGTTTGCTCCTCTGACACACGATCAGCAATGCTCAGCCAAAGTGTCTTCGCCTATACTGACCATAGTAGCGACTTGTTAAGCTGAACTGGCGCAGTTGTACGGGTTGGAAGGGTTTCCTGATTGCTGGTCAGTGGCTGCGTCATTTTGATGCTTCAACGTCGCATACCTTGTAGGTAGCAGTGCTGGGAGCGGATGTGACGACGATGAGCTGGTAGAAAGGGTCCTGAGTCCTGTCGTCGATCGTAGGAGCTTGGTAGATGCTGTAGGAGACTGGCGGAGGAGGGAGGCTGGACGGCAGACTGAGCCACTTGCAAGCCGGCGAAGGCATTGTGAAGACGACATGGCCTGAGAGACGGCAAGCTGCCTTTGATTAGCTCTCAGTAGAAGCGCCAGACAGGAGTGTAGAACGAAGGGCGGCGGTGGGCGGTGAGGACGGGGTTGTGGTCAGCAACAATGCAAGCGATGTAGTAGGAGGAGGTAGGTTCTTCGATTCTTTGAACGGCAACGGATGGGCGAAGCAAGCTTCTGCGGCTGCTTCCGCGTTCAACTCGAACTCCTTCAGCGCCTAAGCGAACGTCTGATCGGATAGATTCCACGGCTGTCCTCCTTCCATACCCGACCTCACAGCCCCCATTGACACACCTCACGGGCATTGTCGGAGTGGAAGTGAGACCTCCTGCTGGACTGAAGCCTTCCTGAACGGGCGACTCGCCCTACGATACCACCGCGGCCATGGCCTCCAAGCAGCACGTCCTGTAATCCACCCCATACCATTGGCTGGACGCAGACCAACTTGCTGACACGCACGCGACAGTTCCCTATACCGCCGCTCCCTTAAGCTCGCCTTGGACTGGGCCGTTCACCGATATGTCTGGCGCGGCCAGGCCATGTACATCCGCGGACTCTTCGAAGCCAACAAGCACGTCACCGAGCCGAGACGGCAACGAGTAAGAGATGAGGAAGGCGGGAGATGATATGGCAGTCAACTGACTGCGCGCGCAACAGGATCTTTTAGAGCAAACCGAAGAGCTCCTTCAGAAGTGGAAGCATCCAGACCCATACAGACCGCCAACGGCACCAGGTGGCAGCAAGTACGAGCGCAACCTGCCTTGCCCACACTTGGATCGTGAGTACTCATCATACACATCAAGGCGTTGTCTTTGCTGACGGTGGCAGCACCACCACATATGCATTTGTAGGGAAAGGAGGTGGAAGACGGCGCTGGAACGTGTATATATGGATGACAAGCCTTCAGCGAAGGTACAAATGCTACAGCAACCCGCCAACTTTTCTTGATGTTGAACGCCCTGACCGACCATGCCCATCCGTTCTCACGTGCAGCATCCCGAGAGCTAGTTTACAACCGCGGCCTTGCTTCAACGGAAGCATTCAGCTCACGAATCCTCCTTTGTACCCAGACCCGGATGGTGTGTACAAGGCCATCGATCTGCTCTATGGTGTTACCTGCGTGCAAACATATTCTCACCCTCTCGGTCCCTTCTGAAACGGTTGGCGCCATAATTCCGCGGACAACAAACCCATTCCGTTGGCAGTGTGCGGCGAGTACTTTCGGTTCAGATGAAAGAACCGCGAATATCGGAGTCTCTGGACATGCGACTGGGCTCTTTATCAAATGCCCGTACTCCAAGGGCAGACGAAGCGACGCTTGCATCACCAGTAGGCGTTCATGCAACGTCTGTATCAGCAGCTGAAGGTTTCTCGCCAATGCTTCCGTCTTTCCCCTCATCAACCAGTCGTACGACGCTCGAATGGCTGCCAGTGCCGGATATGACATGAAGGTTGTGTATATCATGGGCCTTGCATAGTTCACCAAGTACTCTCGGATCGCCGGACTGCAAAGAAGTATGGCGCCATTGCAAGCCATTGCTTTGCCGAAGGTGTGCAATCGGATCGTCACTTCACCCTCGAGACCCAGTTGGCAGACCATGCCTCTCCCCTTTGGCCCAAATACGCCCGTGGAATGAGCTTCATCGACAATCAGATGTCCATTTCCTTTGGGCAACAAAGTCTTGATCAATGCCACAATTTGCAGCAGTGGTGCAACATCGCCGTCCATGCTGTAGACGGCTTCTACGGCGATGAAGACGTTTCTCCTCCCAGTCTTGATCTGTTCGTCGCCATCGATGCAGTCCTTCAACACTTGCTTCAGCGCCCCGACATCATTATGCTGGAAGAAGACTTTCTTCGCAGCCCTCGATAACCTCATCCCATCGTGAACACTTGCGTGAATGAACTCATCATATACAATCACGTCTCCACCCTGCGGCAAACAGGAGAACAATCCAACATTGGCGTCGAATCCTGAGTTGCAGAGTAATCCCGTCTCTGCATTGTGAAAGGCTGCAATATCCTTTTCCAGTTTCTCTGCATAGCTGGAGTTTCCATCCAGTAGTCGTGAGCCTCCACTGCCAAGATGGGAAGATAGGGCGGGGTCGGACTGCAGCTCCTGGAGAAATGCATGGCGAAGATCCTTCGAGGTCGCAAGCGAGAGGAAGTCATTCGAAGAGAAGTCAACGCTTCCCGGCGGATTGGTCGTGAGTCTTCGCAGCGTTGACTGGCTCTGTCGTTTGTGCAATGTTGCGGCAATGGACTCCTCGAGGTGCGTCTTTCGTGGCATGATTGAAGGTTGGATGTGATTGACGAAACGATGTCCGGGTTCTTCTTCACCCTGCTTTCGGGAGCTGCGTAGGCAGGAGTAGAGCTCAGGTCTATTTCCAGCCCCACGCGCTCATCAATGGCATTGACATGCTCGCCCAACGCATGAAGCTATGCCTCGGCGACCATACCCATTGGTATCATGCCGCTTTGACTTTGGTTGACCCTCCCACACCGCTACACCCTAGACTCTCGGCGAAGAACGCCAGTCAGAACTCGGCTGCAGCCGCTGTGGGAACCATTGTCAACGACATGTCTTCCACTTTCCTTCTCTACTTCCACTTTTTCTGCTTCGAGATCGGGGAGTCGTGGTAATGTGTGCAAGATGAGACAGGTTGGATCGGTCCTGTGGCCGAAGTTGCGGGTTCTGCAGGTTTATGGTGCCAACACAGGCGTGGGCAAGACGATATTCAGTTCGATTCTTTGCCGAGCGTTCCAAAAGCGACTTCCCAGCGTCAACTACCTCAAACCCGTCTCCACGGGGCCATTGGACGAAGCTGATGATCAGTAAGTTATGCCCTTTCTATGATCGATCTTATTAGATGGAAAAATTGGCGAATAATTAGGTCAAACGAGTGTTCTGACGATACTGGATCTAACCCCAACAACCCTAAGGAAACGGTTCACTGACCAGGATCACAGCCACATCGCAACGCTCGACACTGGAGTGAACTCGAAATGCCTCTTCCAGTTCAACGACCCAGTCAGTCCGCATCTGGCTGTTCGTTCAGCGGGCAGAGTAAGCATATCAGCGTCATTCATCGATCCTCGTGCTGACTTGAAAAGCCCATCACCGACGCCGCAGTCCTCGCGGCAGTCTACGACGAGCTGTCCAAGCACGCAAATGGCCAAGATGGCATCTCAATCGTCGAGACCGCAGGTGGTGTCCTCTCTCCAACGCCATCCGGAAGCTCGCAAGCAGACCTCTATCGACCACTGAGACTGCCGACTCTGCTTGTGGGAGACCACAACCTTGGCGGTATTGGTACGACCATCTCAGCTTGGGAGTCTCTCCACATGAGAGGGTACGATGTGCACTCCGTTGCGCTCTTCTCTGAAGATCGTGGAGTGGACCGTTATGGCAACTTCGCGTACCTGAGGGACTACTTCCAAGATCGCAACGTCACGGCGTTCTCACTCCCACCGCCACCTCCCAGGAACGTGAGCGTCGAAGAAGACCATCAAGCCATGCGAAGGTACTACGAGCAATCCGCTGAGCATCGCGACGTTCTGGCCTTTACTGAGCGGTTCCTGGAATCTCATGAAAAGCGGATAGCAGAGATTCGTTTGATGCCGGAGGAGGCAGACAAGGCGATCTGGCATCCGTTCTTGCAACATACCGAGCGATCCAAGGACAATATCATGGCTTGGGACTCGGCGTATGGTGACCACTTCCAGAGCTACTCTATAAAGCAGGAAGCCGAACAGGATACACCTGCTGGATCCGAACATTCCCTGCTCAAGCCAGCATTCGATGGCTCTGCATCGTGGTGGACGCAAGGCCTGGGTCACGGCAATCCTACGCTCGCCCTCACTGCTGCACATGCGGCTGGACGCTATGGACATGTCATGTTTGCGGGTGCAATTCACAAGCCTGCTCTTGATCTAGCACAGACGCTTATCGAGAAGTCTGGGAACTCTCGCCTGCAAAAGGTCTTCTATTCCGACAACGGAAGTACTGGTATGGAAGTGGCCGTCAAAATGGGGCTTCGAGCTTCACTTATGAGGTACAAGCCCGAAAACATCCGTGATCTGGACATCCGAATACTTGGGCTGAAGAACAGCTACCATGGCGACACGATCGGAACGATGGACTGCTCCGAGCCAAGCATCTTCAACGAAAAGGTCGAATGGTACAAAGGTCGAGGCATCTGGCTCGACTTCCCAACCGTCAAGATGCGAGAGGGAAGATGGCTCGTCGAGCCTTTCGAGGGAGCGCCATTCAACACGAAGTATTTCCACTCATTGAGCGATCTCTTCGACTTCCACCAAAGACACCGAGATTGGGATGCCTACAAGCGATACCTCCGAGAGACCATCTCCGACGCCGTCAAGCAAGGTGACAACATCCGTCTAGGCTCCCTCATCATCGAGCCCATCATCCTCGGCGCCGGCGGCATGCTCTTCGCAGACCCCCTATACCAGCGCTGCCTCGTCGAAGTCGCCCGCGAGTTCTACGAACCAGAAACATCCACCTCAAGCACCAGCACCAACGGAAACGGCAACGGCAACGGCACCGCCGACTGGTCCTCCATGCCTGTAATCTTCGACGAAGTCTTCACAGGCCTCTACCGCCTCGGCCGCTTCAGCGCCGCCTCCTTCCTCGGCGTCCAACCCGACATCGTCGTGAACGCCAAACTCCTCACCGGTGGCCTCCTCCCCCTCTGCACCACAACCGCCAGCGACGCCATCTTCGACGCCTTCCTCACGCCCGACAAGACCGACGCCCTCCTGCACGGCCACAGCTACACGGCCCACCCGGTCGGCAGCGCCGTCGCGAACGAAAGCTTGAAACAGTTGCAGAACCTCGAGCGCGGTGGCGCCTGGGAGGCTTTCAAGGAGGATTGGAGTCCCAGGGCGTTTTCTTATGGGGTGAGTTATCAGGGGAGTGAGCATGCGTGGAGCATGTGGAGTTGGCGCTTCGTGTCTGCCGTCTCGCATCGACGCAACGTCGATAGTGTTTTCGCTTTGGGGTCTGTGTTGGCGATTAGTCTGAGAGACCCAGCGGGTGGGTTCGGGTATGCTTCGACGGCGGCGACGGGGTTGAGGGATCAGTTGTTGAAGGGGTCGGAGCATGCGGTGGATAACGGTGTGATTCATTCGAGGGTGCTGGGGAATGTGTTGTATCTGATGGCGGCGATGACGACGACGGAGGAGACGATTGGAGGGATTGAGGAGAGGGTTTTGGAGTGCTTGGAGTGAGGTATGAATCACGCATGATAGCTTCAGATGTAGATATTGCGCCATCAGATATGAGACACTACGTGTACAGCATTTTGAAAGAGGCTACCAAGATCGTTGTCGACATTAGAGATACATGACATGCCATCGCCAGCCGTCAGATTATTCCAAGCAAGCTCCCACACCAGTCGATGCTTTTTAACCATCACCCTGACAAGCTCTTCGACCCCAACTCCGCTACAATTTCCCCAACCGAAAAGACGACCTCAGAGAAAATCTTCAATCTCCACCGCCTGCAAAATCTCCTCAACGCCCAGATCCGGTCCTCCAGGCACAACGTCCCTCCAAACCCTCTCGCTCAACCTTCCCTCTTCTCCCAGAACACTCCAATGCGGGCTTGGCTCACTCCGCAACCACTTGAAATCATCCACACTCTCCCACCGATTCTCGACCTCTCGATCCTGCTCCGTCATGAACGTCTCCGGAAGCGGCGCAAATCGAATACCAGAACAATCCTCGATGATCGGTCGTGACATGGCGAGGAGATAGACATCGCAATTGGAGGAATCGTGCATGCGGAATTGGCGGCAGGCGACGACGATGGTGGTGTTTTTGATATTGGTGAGGTGTGCAGCGCCCGAGACGTGGCCGCAGATGATGAGGGAGTTGGTGATGTTTTTGAGGGTTAAGGTTGCGAAGGGTTTACCGTTGTCGGCGGTGGTTGTTGGGGTTGACATGTCGATTATGGAGCGCGAGAGGTTAGAAAGCGTGCCCGAGGTGGTGGCGTGGCTGGCGGAGGTGGGCAGGACGATGTGGATGTTGTCGTGGTCGCTGATCATCACGGAGGTGCTTTGAGAGAAGGAGGGCTGGCGGATGGTGCGGGCTGCGTTTGGGGAGAGGGTGTCGTTGTTCGTCGTCTCGTTGGGTTGGACGGCTTCAGTCCTCTCAACCTCATCCTGCTCCAGCTCCCGCGCGGGCGTAAGACTACTCGCCGGCGTATTCACATAACTGCTCCCATTCGAGACATCCCCAAGACCAAGATGCCCCGGAATCTGGCTACGCTTCGCACTCGCCATCTCCGCCGCATCATTCAAGCTGATCGCCGAAGGGTTCTTCTCCGCGCTGAATAAGGCCTTGTTCTTGAAGGCAAACTTCTGGCGAGGCGCGTGCACGGCGCGCACTTCTTGAAGCTTGGTGTTGAGGGCTTTGATGGCGTCTCCATACGTCCTCTGGTCGTAGGCAGGGATGTAGGAGGAAGCGTCTTGGACTTCGTTAGACAGGCGGGCGATGGCTGAGAGACAGTGGTCGACGGCGTCGGCTCGTTCGCCGCCTGATGAGGCCGTGTTCTGGATGCGGGTCATTTGGTCTTGGAGGTCTTCGCGGTGGAATCATCTTATTAGTGTTAAGTACGGAGGTCTTGTTCATGTTGACTGCGGACCTGTGACTTCAAGCTGGAAATAGCGGAAGAATTTCTCGTTGGCTGTGGGCTGGACAGTGCCATCCGTCGCAGTTGCCGCCATCTTTTCGGCCAGCCTCTTGATGCGTGAACTTGAGTAGAACAAACTGGTTAACGGCAGGTTGATCTCCCTTGCCTCGATTCAAGCTGTCGATTAGTCGAGACGTCGGGTTTGTCTGTTGTCTGGAGAGTGTGGAGGCAAACGGCAGCCTTCACATGTCGTCACCTACTGATACTGATATAGGGTGTTTGTGCAAGGACAGCCTCGTTTTGTGACGAACATCGAGATTGTGCCACACTCTCTTCACCACAACATGAGAACCTGGCAACAGCAGTGAGGAGACGTCGGACGAGAGCTACTGCGTTGCCCCACTCTGTTCTCGATCCACCAATCACATGAGGTTGATCCCTGAGCTACACGTCGACGCGTCTTCTTCGTACTACATCTCACACAATGCAACAACAAAGTTCAATACAGGTCTGTACGGATGGACGCTCAGCTATAAGGTACAGTTCGCCTCGTAAATGCCTTCTGACGAGTGTTCAAAAAGTACAGCATCGCTGTCTTCTCGCTGTCACTCACCGAATATCTTGAGCACCTGAAGTTGAAATATAGGCATCACGTCGGCTCTCCGAATCTACTCGATAAGCAGCAAGTCCATCATTTGACTTTATTGTACTGCGAGCTCGACGAACAGCTCAGATCCCTGAGCTGCGGCATGACACGTCGACGCATCTTCCTCTGTCCGCCCGACATGCAAACCTCATCACACGTTGCAACCAAATGTTTCCGCAACATTGTCCAACATAACTTCGAAACGAATGGACTTCAAGGTATGAGGTACGGAGGATCTTTGAATACGTTCTGACGAGCAGAAAAGAACTACAGTGTGACAGCCTCCTCGCTGTCACTCCCCGAATATCTCGAGCACCTGAAGCTGAAATACGGGCAGCCTGTCGTCTCTCGGCGAACACTTGACGAGCAGCAAGTCCAGTGCTTGAGTCTGTTATACCTCGAGCTCGACGAACACGTCAATGATCTCGTCAGACAATCCATCCTCACTTTGGATGACCCACATAGGAGGAACTTTACTGCAAGCCACCGAGACTGCCGTCAGCTCTTAGCTGCCTTTGGCGACATCCTACAAATCGGCCGTAAAGAGCAGATGATGAAGAAGAAGTTGCCGCCGATCAGATTCGATACCAGTCTGCCCGAGCCGTCAGCTCTGCTAGAGCGCAGCGTCAGCGATGTATTCCATCCTGAAGCATTGCGTGAGCTTAACTCTCCGGAAAAGAGGAAGGCTGAAAGCCACTTGCCAGACATTGTCGCGAAAAAGTCGAAAGGGTCATCGAAGGAGCCTTCTCCAAGCCTTGGGACGGAGAAAGCTGAACTACAGCATCGCCGGACCGACTCGGAAACACAGAAGACAACAAGGCAGCGTGACGGCTTTCTGACACAAAGCGACGTCTTCTTCGATGCCTCTCAGACTCTTGAACGTAGCACAGACGGGACGCAGCTAGAGCAGCAAGAGCCAGTCGTCGTTGCTACGAGAAGACGAAACACGTTCCTATCTAGCCGTGCGGCTCGTTTCCGACGTGAACGGGGTAGGGCATAGTCAGGCAGTAGCAGTCGATATGGCAAACACTAGAAGCCTAGACGCAACCAACCGCCTACCAAAGCTTTCGTCTGCGCACATACTACATGACCGCGAGAGGGGAGCACCGCTCTCCAGATCTATTCATTAGAGCGCACTTCAAGGGATTATGACCCATCGTTACCACGACGTTCTCGACAAGGTAAACAATTGAAGCCGATGACAGGCCTTGTAAAGCTCTCAGAAAGCAGTGAGTGAAGACACCGCGAGCATGCTAAAAAACGGCTGCGAGGGACTAGAAGTCGACGATGTCTGGCGTCACCGAACCACACTCGAGTATCATACACCGAACACGTCTCACGCCCTCGCCAGACGAAAAGCTTCACGTATGTAAACACTCACTGTCGGCCAGCTCCTTCTACAAATACTTGTCAAGCCACTCCTCCCCAACAATATTGAGCCTTGTTCTCAACGCCATCTTCCTCTCTACATCGCCATTTCCATAAAGCCTCCAATACATCGGGGGTTGGAACGCGTCCGTTCTCTTTCGATACTTCTCACTGGCCAGCCTGTCAAACGCATCAAAGTCCAGGTCCGCAAACTTCCCCTCCAGTATCGAGCAGACAACCATGTCCTCAAGGTTGGCAAGGTCGGGAAAGTGGCGAGAACCCCAAACGAACGATGTGAGACGGAGCGAGTTGGCCAGGGGCGGATAAGGCATGGTGGCATATGACAGACATCCTCTCTGTCCGTCTGCTCCCTCGTCGTCGCACACGCACTGTTTACGTGAGCGATGCTCGAACGTGCGACCTGGCCGCGCAGCAGAATATGACTTCAGCGCCCATTCCGCGACGACTCGAGGATCTTGCTCGTAGGCTACCAGCTCACATCCGGCCTGGCTCTCAACCAGAGTATCCCAGATGTCATCTGAATCGTCATTGGCAGCTTGCGTCTCTTTGTCGGGACTCCGCAGGTAGAAGCGTGCATGGCGAAAATTGGGATGGGAGCGGAGTCTGCGATGCATTCTGCTGAGTGCTGGGAGTTCGATCATGAAGTAGAACACCGTGTGTGGTACGATGTCCCTTTGGAAGACTTCGTCCACCTCAGAGTGAAATTGGCGACAAACCGATCGCAAAGACAGAAATCTTTCTCGCAAAGGCGGCGAGCGCTCGGGAAGCCTTTCATCATCGTAGGGATGCCGCGGTCTAGGGATGAGTGTGTCCTGCAGTGACCAGCAGTAGATCTCTTCTCGCAGTTCCAAAGGAAGGCGAAGTATCGCCGGTAGTGTGCTTGTGTTTCGATTCACATCGTTGACATTATTGACAAGCAGCAGCTTTTCTTCCGAAGATAGCGAAAGCATCGTGTTCAGTGTCCTCGTCTCTGCAGAAGAAAGCAAGAGGCGAAGCAGCTAATAAAACGTGGATTCTATGTCGTGACCGGTCGATGCGTTTGGGAAGGCGGTGTTAAGTGGTCCATTTGAAGTTCGCGAGGGGGATACCGAAGCCAAAGTCCACGTCATGCGTCGACACAGCCCCCCCGTGTGACATTGAACCATCGTCTCGTCAAGAGAACATAGAGTCGGGGTTCGAAAGAAGCTGACGGGCCCAATGTCGAGGGCACCAGATACTACCTTCTCCTAGGAGCACCACCTTCACCACCTCTGTCCGCCAAACTGACCACCTCGCTGATCCCAGCCGCCTCCTGTTCATCCTCCAAAGCCTGGATCTCCTCCCGACAATCCCACCATTTCTGCTCAGCGCGGTCGAAAGCCTTCTTGCGAATCTCCTTCACCGATCGATCTTCCACGTTTCGCTCGTACTTCATCTTCTCCAGGATGACCTCCTGCCATTCGTTCGAGGTTCTCTGGAAGAAGTCGCGCAACGTCTCGAAGGGTCTCGGCATGGGCAGGTCGTCTTTCTGGGCGGATGTGGTCTCCTGCTCGACGGGTTCGGGCTCTGAAACTGGCACTTCTTCTGCCACGGATGTTGCTGGTGTGCTAGGCTCTGTGCCTTCCATCTCGTCTTCGTCGTCTTCTTCGGAGCCCTCATCATCGTCGTCATCCTCATCGCTCTCCTCGTCTTCGCTGCCTTGCCAGTCTTCGAGCTCACGTTTGAAGACCTCCTTTACGCCGTCCAGCTTCCCAAGATCGATCGCCCACATTTCGTCAAAGGTAAACTCTCGATCGCCCTTTTCGAACGTGCCTCCGAAGATGTATAGAGTATCCTCTTGCACTGCCAATTGGGCGTTGAATCGAGGATGTGGCATTTCCCACATCGTAGGCTTCTCAATTTTCGCGGGCTCGTCATCATCGTCTCCACCATTTGCGGGCGGTGCGTCTGGCATCTCTTCATCTCCAAGAGAGCCTTTGTTCTCAATCAGTGCCAAGTTCCTCAGCAGTTCTTCCTCATCCGCTTTCCCTCTACCACGCCTTCCCCTCTCAGATGCAGGGACTGCCTTCTTTGTCGATGTTCGTGGCCGTCTTAGGCCAAGTTGAAAGAAGCGATTTCGGTCGATGTTGTAGGCATGCAGCAAGTTGAAGAACTCACTGTCAATACCTTCCTCACTCTCCTCGACATCGTGTACGCCACCGAAAGAGATCCCACGTCCCTTGTGATGTGCCATGGTGGCTCCAGCTCGAGGCGGGTTCGGTGTATTGACCGGCCGTTTTCTCCTCTCCCATCTCACTGTCGGTGGCGTGTTCACTGGTGCATCAGAAGCAGGAGGTGTAATCCGCAAGAACCAAGTGTCTTGATGCACCACAGGCTTCATCACCACTCTCGATGCTCCCACCTTTCCGCCCTTTGCGGCTCTCACAGTCGCGCTTGATTTCACCCTCGAGTATCCTCCATAGATGACTGCACCACTTTCATGAGGTAGAGAGCTGAAGGAACTTCGTGGGTCGGGTCTTTGACTTGCTGCTGGTAGAGCAGCGGCATGCCAGACGAATCGCTGTGTGTCGTATAACCAAATATCTTGCAGATACTTGGTTTGCTGGCTCGTATCCTGAAAGCCGCCGAAAAGGATAATATAGTTCTTAAACGCCGTCATGCGATGTCCACTGCGAGCCGGAGGGCCACCCTTGCCTTCCAGTTTCGTCCACTCTCGCGTACTAGGTTCCAGCCTCCAGAAGTCATTGTAGTGGTAGAACGTGCCCTGTTTGGGAGAAGAAAACTCGCCACCGAACATGTAGATGCCTCCTGCATTGTCACCTTGACACATGGCATGCCCACTTCGAGGGAGTGGCGTGTTCGGAGAGGTGACTTTGCGCCACGCATCCTGATTGATCTTGTACACATACAGATCGTTGAAGAAAGTCGCCACAGCACCATTGTAATACTCGCCACCAAAAAGGAAGAGCTCACTACTGTTACTCGGTGATGCGACAAGCGTGGCCGATGATCGTGGAGAAGGAGGTTCTGATGATGTTTCCGTGACCTTCAAGAACTGTTCTTGCTGCTTTTGATACTCGGCGAGCATGGCATCGAGATCGGCATCCTCGACGTCGCTGTCTTCGTCCTTGGTCGGCTTTTTGCTCTGCTTCTTCTCCTTTTGCTTTTCTTTCTTAGCTGTCTTCTCTGCAACACGAGCCTTCTTGTCGGCTTTCTTCTTCTTGGCGTCTTTGGCCATTTTACGAAAAAAAAAAGTATGAGATGTTGTCGAACCAAAAGGACGAAGCTTTGACTTCGAGTTCAATATTCATCTGGACTTGGATGGAATTTGCTAGGTCCCAAATGTACGCCTGTCATGCTGAAATATGTGCAGACTTCACCTCGTCTGCCTCTGTTCAACACATTGAGATCAACAACAGCGATCCTCTATCAAGAACGCATACTAGACTGCGTGCTGAAAGTAATCGGGGGCGAGCCATCACAGGTCGTAACGTTCAAAGACTGCCTAATCGACTCCGAAGTTCTCACGATTGCTCGCTCTCTCCAACGCGGCCAAGCGCTCTGAATCGCCGACCTCACCTCTTGCATGAATATCCTCAGGCGCAAGATGTCGACTATCGCAGTCTCCTCGGCTCAGATCCTGAGCGAGAAATCGCATCAGATCGCCGGTAAGTCAAAGGCCCCTTTCAAGAACCTGAGTTGGCCCCAAAAAGGCAACAATACCATCCTTAGAGCCTCTTCGAAGTGCTTCGTACATCTCCTCATGACGGTTCGGGCCCAGGACGATGCCAATAGTGGATCATGAGTTCAAGACCCATACCTAGAACTAACAACTTCGCAAAGGAAAACTCAAAGTAACCGAACACCACTTCCTCGTCCCCAAAGACTACACCAAACCCCCCTCCCCCACCAACACCCTCAAAATCTTCGCCCGCAGCGTCAGGAAACACGAGTCCCCCATTGTTCCACCCACCAACAATGATCCTTCCAAAGACCAACTCCCCTGGATGATCTACCTCAACGGCGGCCCAGGCATGGAATGCCGCGCCCCGCAGGCCTTCCCCTTCACGCACCGGATCCTCGACGCCGGGTATCAATTACTGTTCCTCGACCAGCGCGGCACGGGGCTCTCGACGCCTGTGACGGCGAGTACGCTGCAGATGCGCGGGTACAACGATGTGCAGGCGAAGTATCTGAAGTTGTATCGCGCGGATAGCATTGTGAGGGATTGTGAGGCGGTGAGGTTGGCGCTGACGGAGGGGTGGCCGGAGGAGAGGAAGAAGTGGAGTGTGATGGGGCAGAGTTTTGGGGGATTTTGTAGTGTGACTTATTTGAGCTTTTATCCTGAGGTGAGCACGTTTCGTATGGCATGCTAGGGGCTCGAGGCGCAAGATGTTGACGTGTGTCTAGGGACTGCGGGAGGCGTTCCTCTTCGGCGGCCTACAACCTCTCGTCAACGGCCCAGATGAGGTCTATCGAAGACTCTACGTCAAAGTCAAAGAGCGAAACGAAGCCTACTACGCCAAATATCCCGAGGACGTCGAGAACGTGAGAACGATAATGAAGTACCTTTCTCGCTTCGGTGACGGCAAGATCAAGCTCCCCTCCGAAGGTAACCTCACACGAAGACGGTTCCGGCAAATGGGCATTGCTTTAGGCATGCATGGAGGACTAGATATGGTCCACGACGTTGTACTGCGTGCGAGTTGCGATATCGAAAACTTCGGACACTTGACACGGCCGACGTTAGGCAATATCGATTCCATGTCATCTTTTGACAACCATCTAATCTATGCTATCCTGCACGAGCCGATTTATTGTTCAGGAGGAGGCGTTGCACCGAACTGGTCCGCCCACCGGATGCAGGAGGAATTCAAGGAATTCGATATCGACGGACATGGAGGCGGGCCAGTCTATTTCACCGGCGAAATGATCTTTCCCCATATGTTCGAGGATTATGCCGAGCTTCGAAAGGTGCAAGACGTCGCGAACCGGGTCGCAGCTGATGCGGATTGGCCAGACCTCTTCGATGAGGAACAGCTGGCGAAGAATGAGGTGCCGGTGTACGCCGCGAGTTACGTGGAGGACATGTACGTCGACTTCGGCTTGGCCACGGAGACGGCGAAGAAGATTAAGGGCTGCAAGGTGTTCACGACCAACGTCATGTTCCACGACGCTATCCGATCGAGGATGGACGAGGTCGTGCGGCAGGCGTTCGCGTTGAGGGACGACGTGCTTGACTGATGCTGTTGGACTGTATCCTGGCTGTTGGTTCGCTGCAGTCGATATGGATGGTCTGTTCATCCGAGAATTATGATAGAGAGATCGATCTCACTCCCTAAACTTCACCCCATGCTCTCTTGAAACGCGATAGATCCAGTCCGTAATCGGCTCGACATCCGTCTTCTTGATCGGCACCCGGTGCGTCCCATCCCACTCAATCAACGTCGACGTCTTCGGATCGTGATACTGCTTCAACATCTTCCTATGCAGATGCAACCCCGGATCGTTCAATCCATGCACATGAAGCGTCGGCAGCCTCAACACATGTGGGCTCTCGCCGTCGAATTGAAAGCCCTCGCTGAGCTTCCCCGGCCGCACACACGCCGGCGATATGGTATAATCCGAAAACGACACAATCGGCGACCTCCCGGCGAGCATGACCGCAAACTTATAGTCCGTCTCCGCTCTACCCTCCTTCTCCATATGAATCTGCTGATCATACAGCAGACTACTCGCCAGCTTCGCGCCTTGCGAGAACCCCATCAGCCCGACCCACGGCCCGTCACCCTCGTCCTCATTCTTGCAGGTCTCAATCGCATACAGCACCTCTTCAATCGCGCTCTCGTCATCAAGCTCCGGGTGTTCGGGAAGCCAACGCAGCCATCGGCGAAAGGGTCCGCAGTCTTGGTAGACGGGGACGATTCCCGGGCCGGGATTACAGAAGAAGGGACCGTCGGCGAAGACGAGACGGAAGTCGGGAAGGAACTTGATGAGGGAGCGGGCTTGGGCGCGAAAGACTTCGCCCGTGACGCCGCCGCCGTGGAGGCAGAGGATGCGGGGTTTGTGGAGGTTGTTGCTGTTGGCGGTCGTGCTGGCGGCGGAGGAGGTCATGGCGGAGAGGAGAGGGGGGACGCTGTTGGAGTGGAGGAAGTGGGTGTGGCTTGGAGGGAGGAAGTAGTTGGGTTTCGAGGAGGTGGATGGTGGGGGCGGAGATTGGATGAGCATGTGGGAGGGATATCAGTAGTATTTATCAGATCAATGTTTCTTGCACTACTGCGACGAGAAGGGAACATTGGAGATATAGCCCGCGCGCCTTACCTGGGCATGATAGCAACTTCGGAGTATTATTAGGTGGTTTGTTGGGGCTGAGAGGGCAGCGGTCGGCGGTGAGTTGTGAGACTTGCAAGGGACGTTTGAACTCCGGCGCTGCTTCTGCTCAACGTCCCCGAGACTGGAGGAGCGGATGCAACACTGTCATCTGGCACACTGCCACTCCCGACGTGAGGCCACGGGCGTGGCGTTGAGATATCAGCGATGATGCTTCACGCATGTCAGTGACGACGAGGACTGGGTTGTCCGAGGAATGATGAAGCTAATCTTGGTGGCTGGGATCAAGGGTGTCTTTGACCTCACGCGTCAGCGACGCTTTCTCTCTTTGGCAACGTCGACTGCCCAATTGTCCTGCTGCTGCTGACTACATCTACTCAGCGATATCCTCTTTCTTTCAACTACACTGTTCATGTCTGCTGGAGGGAGGGGGCCGTTCAAGTTGACCATGTGCGTAGATCCATCGCTTGGTCGAGACGTCTAGGGTTTCCCTGTCTTCTGAGCTGAGTTGGCTTAGATGAGCTCACGCCTTTCCAAACGATACGCGTTCCTAATGCTTTCCTTGTCTTGACTCCATCTCCTCTTGCTACTATAAAGATGGATTGGCGAGAGTTGCAGCTTCTCTTCAATGGACTGCTCTCTAGCCGATCTTTTGAAGGTAAACGTCCAACATGTCTAAGAACAGAATGGATTCTGAGAAGAAGTACTCGCTTGCTATCGTGGGAGGCGGGATTGGAGGTCTTTGCACAGCAATTGGACTGCTGAAGCAAGGCATTGATGTCCACATCTATGAAGGTATCGTCGCCAACCGTTCATACTGGCAGTAGACTGAGATCTAGCAGCGGCCGCCCGATTCTCAGAGATTGGAGCGTAAGTACCCACAACTATTTGCCGCAGTCGATCAGCACAGCTAACGACTAGCAGAGGCGTCTCCTTAGGACCAAACGCAGCTCGAGCCCTCAAGCTGATCGACGAGGCCCTGTACGCCGGCTACGAAAGGACACGCACGAACAATGCCTGGCCTGAAAGACAGCACACCTGGTTCACCTTCCGCGTGGGAGACGACGCCACCAAAAGTCTTCCAGAAACACACATGTTCGACCTCTACTGCGAGACAGGTCAGTCGAGCGTCCATCGTGCGCGCTTTCTCGACGAGCTCGTGGCATTGATCCCTACCGACGTCGCCCATTTCGGCAAGAAGCTCGTATCCATAGACGAAGATTCAGACTCCACCACTCTGCACTTCACAGATGGGACTTCTGCCACACACTCTGCGGCAGTCGGCTGCGACGGCGTCAAAAGTATCACCCGTCCCATCGTTTTGGGCAAGTCCAACCCAGCCAGCCAGCCCTCCTTTACAGGCAAATATGCCTACCGCGGTCTCATCCCCATGTCCACCGCAGCCCAGATCCTCGGCGACGAGCTGGCTCGCAACGCCCAGCAGTATCTCGGGCACGGAGCCCATGTTCTCACATATCCCATCTCGAATGGCAACATCTTGAATGTTGTAGCGTTTGGCACGAAGAAGGATGGGAAATGGGAAGGCGAATGGGTGAAGTCAATGGATCGAATCGGGATGCTGAAAACATTCTCAGGCTGGATTGAACCCGTACAGAAACTCCTGGGTCTGATGGAGAAGAGCGAGATCTGGGCTTTGTTTGATCATCCTCGCGGGGAGAGTTTCGTTAGCCCGGGAGCGAGGTTGTGTCTTTTGGGGGATGCGGCTCATGCTTCGACGCCGCATAATGGAGCTGGTGCTGGGCAGGCTGTGGAGGATGCGTTGGTTTTGTCGAGGGCGATGGGTCTTGTGAAAGGGGGAAGGGAGATTGAGAGGGCTTTCAGGGCGTATGATGAGGTTAGGAGGCCGAGGAGTCAGCATCAGGTGGAGAGGGCGAGACTGGCGGGGTTGGTGTATGATATGGAGGCGCCAGGGATTGGGGATGATTTGGAGAAGATGACGGAGTATTTGTCGGATCGAAAGTGGTTGTGGGAGCGTGATTTGGAAGGAGATGTGAGGGAGGTTGAGAGATTGTTCAGACAAAGCAGGGGAGAAAATGGAATTAGGAATGGGACTAAGTAGTGAAGCTCTTGCATATGCTCGAGAAGCGTTATGAAGCTCATGTTGTTCAATTTCCTGGACCTTGAATGATCCCATCGCAGACGAGATCTGATCCTGCGATGTGCCGATACATCTTGTGTGCCGCTTTCCGAACAGCCGTGACAATCTAGTCTTCACGTGGATCTGGAAGAGGATCGAACTCGATGTCGATATGAGTGACGCTGCCTCGAGGATCCTCAGTCCGCTGTCTGAAACGAAAGCCCTGTGCTGGACGTTGCATGGGTTGATGTGAAACCATGGCACCACCAGGGAAGACCCAACCCTGTGTTGGTGCTGTCCGCGCACTGGGAGCTTCACTGGTCGAAGGCAAGTCGGCTGCAGTGGTCGGAGCCAAGCTATTCAGCCGCCACTGCTGCTGCGGATGGGGCGTTGAGGTTTGAGTAGACGAGAACGGTGTGAGTGGCATGTGCTGAGGTGCCTGGCCTCTTGGAGCTGCATTGAAATTGAACGGGGCGAATGTGCTGGTTGGAGATTGGCTGTTGAGCTGAAGCTGCTGCGGTGGCGGCATGGCCGAAGCTGACGAGAAGACAGACCGTCGGGTGCGATCAGATGTCCACGCTCCTGCCATTGTAACATTTGAAGATCCGTTGAAGCTGAACGGTGCGACTGTGTCGTTCGCAGCTGTCAGGCTGGGTAGCCACTGCTGCTGCGGTTGTGGCATTGGAGCTTGACCGTAAGAGAACGGAGAGGGTCCCATTGCATCAGGCGTTGGACCTGCTGGTGCTTGGGCGAGCGTCAGTCCGTTGAATGGAGCTGGGCTGAATGCAGTTGTCGCAGTGGGCGCATTCGGTAGCCATGGCGACTGTTGAAGCCTTAGAGTCTGGAAGAACGACAACGGAGAGGGCTGTACCATATCGTCAAGAGCATCGCTCACATCACTCATATCGATGGCAGATCGGACGCGGCTCTCGCGAGTTGGCTGACTTGCAGTTCCGAAAGTAGTGGACGCAGTGTTCCAATTGGGTAGAGAAAGGCCAGTGTCCGCTGCTGCTCCTCTTGGAATCTGAGCTGGCTGTCCAAAGGTCGGGCGAGTGTACTCCGATGGTGTGGAAATAAGCTCACCGGAGGAGCTCACCCTGTCCGCACGATCCGATGATTCGCGAAGCACGATGGCCGCGTTGTGCTTCTCGTCTTTGCCCTGATCTTGCGATTGTAACTTCGCTCTCTCGAACCCTCTCTGGTCGTAACATCTGTTGCGAACAGTCTTGATATCGTCAGAGCACAGCCTTCCTTCCCTGGTGGGTGGCAGGATGTTCGCGAGCGCTCGCATTTGTTTGTGCGCAAACGGCATATCGCCCTCGGAGGCTTTGGCAACGTCGAGCAGCGCTTCGAGATACGGCGTACTCCAATCGAGTAGATCAGACGGCATGTTCTCAGGTTGATGTTGATGCGGGAGCCACTCGTGTTCTTTAGTTGCGGGCCAATAGCGGCTGATCTCGTCGCGAAGCCCTTGTCTCTGTTTCTGATAGTCTGGACCACAATGGTTGAATGGTACGTGTTTGTTGAGCGTGGTAGGATCATGTCGATCAGCCCAGGTCCTAACCACATACTCTGGGTACGGGGAAGCCTGCAGTTCTTCTAACATGATTTTCTTGGGTACTTGTTTGTTAGAATCGTGGTCCTGAGGGTTAGCTAGCGAAGTGCGGCGGCTGGTCACCTATATAGGACCTTTGCAGGCAGCAGACCGTATGTCTCGACCCACGTTGGGCTTTACACTGACACGATGAAAGACCAGGGCATGCGGAGAGACAGATGTCTAGCCTGAGTGCTTTGGCAAGCAAACTTCAATAAACATGTCTGTAAGACATCTAGCGACTTGTCTCAGGATGCCGCCAGAAAGCCGTGCCCGAACTACAGCCAGATTGGCACTGTGGCTGCCAAAGACATCTCGACGCTTGAGCGCAGTATTGGTCGAGTAAGGTGCGCATGCTCGCGATGCGAAACAAGGGCAAAGCCAATTAGAAGGTTTGAGATTTGAGCATCATGGGCTTGCAACTTTTGCGGTTCATGGTGACTTCAAAACTCCGTGGTATATACATGACAACTTCTGCGGCATCGTCCGACGTACTAGGGTGTCTATTTCGTAACATTGGATGGGGTGACAGCATATGTTGGCCGAACGAACCTGCAGCATCATTAGCACAGCCGAGTATGATTCGCAAGCACAGTCACATACCTGTCACCGTTGTATACTGGGACGGCCTTTCCCAAAAGCTCCTCCTCCATCTTTTGTTGCGCAAGGTGTCTCCGTACCAAATCGCGATCCTCTTCAGCTTGTAGTAGCGGGATGAGGTGGATTCGTGACCACATCTTCTCTCGTGCCAGCTCACTGTTCATGTCCGGTCAGATCTCTCTCTCCTGCCTATTTGGCTTGCTGCGTTGCCCTCACTTGTGCTCTCTGATTCCCTGTCCAACTCTGTAGAACCCGTAGCTCATGATTCCAGCGACTGCAACGAGGTACCACGCGGGTCTGAAGCCACGGACTGGCAGGTTTCGGCGGTATTGGACTGGCTCGTAGCCGCCTGACGGCGGCATATCCTGAGGCATAATTGCGGTGTATGAGCCGGCCTGCTCTTGGAGTCGTTCGTGGAAGATGTCAATGTCGTGTGTCGTCTTCCAAGTTGCCAATGGTGAGGTGCAGGAGTGAGTGAGCAGTTCGGATGACGCGGACCGAACCGCACTAGCGTTGGAGCTCTCAATTTTCGCGAATTTCCAGAGGTCTTGCTACTGCTTGCTCAATCCTCGAAAACGCACACCAAGGACGGCCATGCGGAGGGAATAGCAGGACGAACAATCTCGATCACGCATACGATACGCTTCGCATACTCCGACCGACACCCCGTCGATAACCGCAAATCAGCCCATCATGTCGGTCGACTACCTCCTCCACGAGTCTTCCGTGGGCTATGCCATCTTCAAGGTCAAGCTGCAGTCCGACACCATCGGTGCTCGCTTGAAGGAGGTGCAAACTGCGCACGAGGATCTGGCCAAGTTCGGCAAGATGGTCGAGATCCTCATGTTCGCTCCATTCCAGGGTGCCAGCCAAGCTCTCGAGAATGCCAACGACATTTCCGAGGGCATCATGAGCGACTACTTGAAGACGACCCTGGAATCCGCGCTGCCGAAGGCGGGAAAGAAGAACAAGATCACGTTGGCTGTGGGAGATAAAAACCTGGCAGGTAGCATCAAGTCTGGATTCACTGGACTTGAGTGTGAAACACCAGAGACTAGCGAGCTGGCTGCGGATCTTCTACGAGGACTTCGATTACACGCGGAGAAGCTCTTGAAGCAGCTGCAGACGGGCGACATTTCTCGCGCCCAGCTTGGTCTTGGTCACGCATACTCGCGCGCGAAGGTCAAGTTCAGCGTGCAGAAGAACGACAACCACATTATTCAGGCCATCGCAACCATCGACCACCTCGACAAGGCAGTCAACACATTCTCCATGAGAGTGCGCGAATGGTACGGCTGGCACTTCCCCGAGCTTGTCAGGATCGTTAGCGAGAACCACAAGTACGCACAGTGTGCGCTCTTCATCGCCGACAAGAAGACACTCTCTGAGGACAGCCTGCATGATCTCGCAAAGATTGTCGACGACGATGAGAGCGTTGCCCGCGCAATAATCGAGGCCGCCCGTGTTTCCATGGGTCAAGACCTTTCGGAAACGGACATGGAGAATGTCATGATGTTTGCAAGACGGACTGCAGAGCTCACGGCTTACCGCAAATCGCTTGGCAACTACCTGGTCGCGAAAATGGGTATTGTTGCTCCAAACCTTGCAGCTCTCATCGGAGAGACTGTTGGCGCTCGTTTGATCTCACATGCCGGTTCTCTTACCAACCTCGCGAAGTACCCAGCTTCCACCGTCCAGATTCTTGGTGCCGAGAAGGCTCTGTTCAGAGCACTCAAGACCAAGGGCAACACACCAAAGTACGGTCTGATCTACCACTCGTCGTTCATTGGCAAGGCCGGCCAGAAGAACAAGGGCAGAATATCACGCTTCCTCGCCAACAAGACGTCTATCGCTTCTCGTATCGACAACTTCAGCATGCAGCCGACCAGGGTGTTTGGTGAGGCGCTGAGGGCCCAAGTCGACGAGAGATTACGGTTCTACTCGGAGGGCATCAACCCTACTAAGAATGCAGATGCTATGGTACGTATCGAAAATTGATCTATGCATGAACATATGCTAATATATGAACAGAAAGCCGCAATGGACGCGACTCTTGCCTCAATGGACATTGACGATCCGACCGCTGCTGGTGCCGAGGAGGAGATCTCAGCTCCTGGAGTTACCTCGCAAGCAGTCGAGCAGAAGCAGCGCAAGGAGAAGAAGAAGGACAAGAAATCCAAGTCTGCTGACGTCGAGATGGTAGACGCTGACGAAAAGGCTGCGAAGAAGGAAAAGAAGAAGAAGGAGAAGAAGCAGGAAACCGAAGATGCCATGGACGTCGATGAAGATGAGGTCAAGGCGAAGCTCAAGAAGGAGAAGAAGGAGAAGCGCAAGGCCGAGGCACTAGTATCAGGCCAAGTGCCTGATGAGCAGATCAAGAAGAAAAAGAAGAAGAGCAAGTCTGAGTAAGAGGCGGCTTGTCTGAGTGTGTAGTGAGGTGTTCAAGGAGTTCGAGGCATTGGCGTTCAGGGCGCAACACAACGATTCGCCTTTGGTTGGGTTTGGGTTGTTCGACGAGAGACATGTACTGAATGTTTGCGACTTGGGAGATGAAAAGCTCCTACAAAGCGGTATGTATAAAGCTTCAATTCAGCGTCACGTATTCTAAGCATGAGACGGTGGTTGTCCTGCCCGCCGCTATTCATAAGCAGTGTCCACTGTCTCAGACAATGGACTTGAGTGGCTGCATGCTAAGACATGCGATGGTCTCGACACTCTCGACTTGCTGTCTGAATAATATAGAACCGGCGCCGCGCCCACTCTACCCATTACCTCAACTCGGTTGACAGCTCACGACCTGTTCGGCCAGACACAATGCAGCAATCTCAGAAGTCACAATGGCCCTCTACTGCACATGGATCCGAAGACTCCTCACGTCAATGTCGGGGTACTACTGGTCAGAAGGCCGTCGGTTTCGAAGACGCAGAACAGTATGGTGCATGCAAGTACCTCAGCGGGCCGTACACAATCCCGGAGCCCATATGGGACGCATACTTCGCCACGACCGGCACCACATGGCCGGAGTACTTCAGGCACACGACGTACGAGAAGTTGAAACCTGAAAGTAAACTCCGGCGTTCACAATTAGTCTCCAGCATCCGGGCCATCATCGGGGTGGACAGTTGTTACTATCTGTGTATTCCTTTCAGCCAACGTCCGAAGAGAGCTCTGCCAGCAAGCATCTGGAATTGTAGCAACACTGTCTTGCAGCCCATCAGCGAGATCCTGGTGGAGGCGGCGAGTGACAAGGTGTCCAGGCACGAAACCATCGCTACGCCTGTCGGGTACGCCACCGAAGAAGCTGTGTGGGACCCCATGGATATCGACTAGAATCCTGTGAAAGAGCAATACGAAGACTTGCTACTCAAGGTGAGTGCACAGTATGCTGGTGGATATGGACGAGTTGAAGACTTCCAATACTGACCAGGGCAGCCAAAGCAGAAGCCATCGAACTTTTCGGCTAGTCTGAGCATTCAGTCGTCAAAGCCGGGACCGAAGTAAGTAAGATCAGGAAGCGGACATTGCAATCGCGCAGCTTCTAATGTATCACCAGTGAAGTTGGCTATCGAGCCTGCTGGCATCTCGGTCAAGAATGTAACCCTCGGCGAGGATGAGAGGGTGGCCGTAGGTGCCTATGTAGCGATCAATTGGGGTATCGTCCTGGCGAAGCACGCGGTGCCTGCGGCTACTGCGGCAATGCTGGAAATATTAGCTGATGGACGTAGACAACAGCGTCCGATAGGCTTGGCAATGGAGTCCAAGCAGATAGACAGCACAGTGTTGTACCATCGTTGCGTCGCTCGAAACTGCTTGCATGTACCTGCGAATATGGTCGTTTGGTACGACCAAGCTAGACCTACGGTGGCAGCAAGAGGTACATGTAACTAGACAGCTTGCGTGAAGGGGGAATGTATGTACCACTTTGAGCGGACAAAGGAGGGAACTCTCGCGAAACGTTGTATTCCATGCACAGGTCGACTTCGAGGTGCCTCCCATGGTAAGATGTTCCAGACTTCTCGAAGAATGCTTGGCGTCTGATGTGCTGTTCCTATCCTCAACGCTTTTCACGAGTCGCGTTGCCCTTCAGACAGCCGTTCTAGCGTGAAAGCTTCGGCGCGCGCATATTCCATAAGTTACTCGTCCACGACAGCGAGTTGATCGCGCAAGGGCGACGTGAAGTGGTGATATTGGTGTCCACGTGTCCACGGTTCGTGCACCCGTAGCTGCCAGAAGCGGCTGTTCGCATTGGTTCCACCGGCGTGCATTAATGCATGCCGGCTGGCCGATCTATGCATCTGCATCTACTGAGATGAGTACATGTAGTGATGGCGATTGCGATGGCAGTGAATATGGAATGTCGACATAAGGGCAATATCCATCGGTCGAAGGTTCACAATTGACGAGCGATGTCGTCAAAGCCATGGCTGAAGTGCGGCGTCCGCCAAACGCAGGGCCGGCGCAGGGATCAATGGTTGGCACATGCGTGTGCGACGTCAACTGGCGACGCCGACCACGGGCCCGAGCTGCTGACCGACGTCGAGTGACTGGGCCTGGCTGGCGGCGAGTCACTGAACAACGAACAACACTGCGCCCATCGCACCCTAGCCGCGACCTGCCAAAGCCTTCTTATTTGACCCATTACTCAGCCCAGCGCTTCCTTTAAAGCCAAACCCACGCCCTTCTGTCCTCTTCCACAGCACTTGCCTCGCCCAGCCGCCGACCTCAACCCGCCTTATCAGTTGCCACGACTCAACACCACCACACACCACACGTTCGCCTCACAGACACCCCTACCCAAGCGCTCACTCATCCCAACATCCTCTCCGACACCACTGCCATCATGCGTTCCAACAGCATCTCGTCACTGTCCTCCGTCTCCTCGCGTGCCTCATCTGCTG
Source organism: Zasmidium angulare (assembly GCA_002786045.1). NCBI lineage: Eukaryota > Fungi > Ascomycota > Dothideomycetes > Mycosphaerellales > Mycosphaerellaceae > Zasmidium > Zasmidium angulare. Next base: position 223,235 of record NHNX01000014.1, read on the forward strand.
AGCCGGAGCCGACGATGCAGATCTTCGTGAAGGACGCCTCAGGGAACAGTAAGGACATCGTACCTCGTTGCCGCTGTGCCTCATCTAACGTTCCGCAGCTTTCCCCATCACAATTCCCGAGTCCACGACCGTCGGCACCCTCCGCTCGCTCGTAGCCCTGCGAACCAACATGCCCGAGTCCGACCTACGCCTCGTCTACGCCGGCAAGCACCTTGCACCCTCAGAAACTCTCGCCACCTACTCCATCACCCGAGAGAGCACACTTCACGTTGCCCTTCCCATCCGTGGTGGCGCACCCAAGAAGATCCGCTGCAACTTCAAGGACTGCAAGGACGCCGCACAACGCATCGTCGGTGACTGCGGCTTCTGCAGTGGCCACTTCTGCGGCAAGCACCGCATGCTCGAGTCACACAACTGCACCGGTCTCGAAGACTGCAAGCAAGAAGAGAAAGAGCGCAACCGCGAGAAGCTCGAGAGCGAGCGCACAGTCGCCATCAAGGGAATCTAGAATCAGCACTAGATGATGGCTTCAGGCAGCACGAAACATACACATACTAGGCGTGCTGGCCCATGGGAGGAATGATTGCTTTCGCACATCTTGGGATGCGTAATACTACTGCACCAGAGGTAGAGCCTACCACAGAGGCTGTGCATCATATCACGAACTGGTCTTGGATTTTGGGCTTTGCGGGTTAGCATGGGGTAGGGTGGTCTCTGCCTCTTGGTTTCCTTTTATATCTCCGGCTTCATCTGCGTGCAAAGCGAGGCGCAGATTGGTAGACTACGATATGAATACAAGACCTTGAATGGTCGAATTTTGATGAACATTGAACATTCTTGAATCATTGCAGATCATCAACAGTGACTGATGCAGTGGCGCCGTTGCTCGGAACTATTCGATACTATAAGTGCAGCGATCCATGTATCGTTGAACACGTTATGCGCCACAACTCGTAATCGATAGCACCGCACGGGCGATTGCTAGAGCACCCATACGAGGGGAAGATAGTAACCATCTTCCACAGCGAACAGATCGTCTACTACCAAGGATGTATAGTGCTCTGTTTGTAGTCACAATACCGTAGACGCGGGCTTCACGAGTAACATCAACCCATCGGATTCGTCAAATGAATGTACATCTCGTATCACATTCTATCATATATCAACTGATGTCTTGCTTATCGTCCCTTGAAAGCGGGCTTTCTCTTCTCCCCGAAAGCCCTCAGAGCCTCGGTCCTGTCTTGCGTGGGAATGACCTGATCGTAAGCTGCGTTCTCACTCTGCTCGCCCTTCTCCCACCCACTGACGGCCTGCATAGCAGCTCGAATTGCAATCGGGCCACCCTCACAGATGACTGTCGCCATCTCCACGGCTTGCTCCAGGACCTTCCCCTTGGCGACACCAGCGCCGCCCTTTGCCTCATCTTCTGTGATTTGGACAATTCTATCACACAGTCCTATGAAGTACGCCTCTTCACCGCTGACCCGTCGACCAGTGAGGATGAGATCGCGAGCACGGCTTTCACCGATCAACGCTGGCAGTCGATAAGTACCACCAGCGCCAGGGACGATCGCAAGTCGGGTCTCTGGTAGGCCGACGGAGGCAGTCGAGGCCATGACGCGGAAGTTGGTACATAATGCCAACTCTAAGCCGCCGCCGAAGGCTATGCTACTGATGGCAGAGATGGTGGGGATGGGGAGGGTCGATAGGCGTGCGAAGGTGCCTCGAAGGTCCTTCAAGAAGGCTTTCGTGCTGCAGGGCAAGGAAAGTATGTTCAGCGGTACGAACTCGCATAGGGTGGTATTGTGGCTGCATACTCTTCCTCTGTGAACGTCAGGCGCTCTTTGAGATCTGCTCCCGCGCAGAAGGCATCGTCGCTCTCGCTGGCGAGGATCAGAGCGCGGGTGCTGCTCTTGGATCCCTCAGAGTGTAGCTGTTCGACCACTCTGTTCAGCTCGCCGAGGAGCTGGGTGTTGATGGCATTGCGGGCTTTGGGTCTGTTCAAGGACAGCACAGCGATCTCGCCTTGGTGGGGTGCTGGGATGTTGCTGAGCTTGATGGTCGACGACAGCGAGCCTGAGCCGCCGGAGGAACTGCTGTAAGGGTGGGAGGTGGTAGTCGCCTGCTTCATCCATTGTCCCGCAAGGCCATGGCGGCCCGACTGGCGTGTGATTGTGCGCAACATGTTACGGGCATAGTGCCGACTCGAGCGCGGAGGTGCGCGAAAGCTGAGGTCCTGGTGCGAGGCTCATCAAACTTCAAGCCACTCAGCCATGATCAAGCCACCGCCGAACCCTGGACGGCGCGAACCGGAGGAACCTCTGCTTTCACCCGCCATCCAATCAACACCACCACATCCTTCACGGTTTCGAAGCAAGGAGCGAGTCATGCGGGTGTTGCGTATGACCAGATGCCAACGATAGGGCCACGAGACGCCTCGGATTGAGAATTGCAGGCACGCCGGGCAGATCTCAATGCCGCCTGCCCTTGAACGACCTTCCTGAATGCGACTCTTCGGCTATCCTGCATTGGTCGCAAACTCTTCCCCGGCCGATCCACCAGCGCGAGGACACAACAGGAAGGCAGCGAGAGGCAAGAGCGTGGGAGGGTGTGATTTGATTGATTTGATATAGGACTAGGACGAAGTATGGCCTGGTATGCTCGCCTACAAAACGACTCGATAGCCCTCCTAGGAGGCCGGCTGCTGGACAGACCGGATTTGTTCTCTTTCGACAACATGCCTTCTGTACGCTCCTTTTCTGGCTTTGCTCTGTCGGCGCTGGGCGCTGCTCAGACTGCACTTGGGTATGGCTTGAAGAGTCCTGTAATCCGTCAGGCTGAAATGGGCAACTCAGCTACTTGCTCCAACCCGCAACTCTCTTGCCACAATACCTCTGCTGTGACAGATCTATGTTGTTTCAACTCGCCGGGCGGTTCCCTCCTGCAGACTCAGTTCTGGGATACCAACCCTGCGACTGGACCGGAAGATTCATGGACGATTCACGGACTTTGGGTACGACATGCATGCTCTTCTCTCTAAGTCTTTGAACTGATCGATCGTTAGCCCGACAACTGTGATGGCACCTACGAAGCCAACTGTGACGACGACCGTGCGTATACCAACATCACGGCCATCCTCAAGTCGTTTGGCAAGGACGACCTCGTGGACTACATGAACACTTACTGGACGTCCAACTCTGGATCAGCAGAGACCTTCTGGGAGCATGAGTGGGGGTAAGCAACGTTCACGGATCAATTGAATATCCCTTTCTAATCGATCTGTAGCAAGCACGGAACTTGCATCAGCACCCTGGATCCAGACTGTTACACCTCGTACCAGCCAACAGAAGAAGTGCCTGACTTCTTCGAACGCACCGTTGCTCTCTTCAAGGACCTTCCATCCTACACTTGGCTCTCCGATGCAGGCATCGTTCCTTCCAGCAGCACGACCTACACCCTCTCAGCGATCCAATCGGCATTGGCCAAGAACCATGGTGGCTATACGCCTTACGTCGGCTGCGCCTCTGGTGCTCTAGACGAGCTTTGGTATTTCTACAACACCAAGGGCTCGGTTCAAACAGGCACCTTCGTGGCAGCAGAGTCTCTGACCAAGTCCAACTGCCCAAGCAGCGGCATCAAGTACCTCCCCAAGAGCGGTGGCTCTTCTCCGTCCCCAACAACGACTACCACCGCACCAGGCTCTAGCCCAACCGGCGGGTCGTTCAGCGGCTCTGGCTACCTCAACGTCGTGAGCGGCGGCAGCAAGAACGGATGTATCATCTCTGCAGGCACCTGGTACACCAGCGGAACCTGCGCGACTTTCACCGCCTCAGCGTCCGGCAGCGGGTTCACGCTCAAGTCCTCCAAAGGCAACTGTGGCGTTTCATCTGGCGTCTTCACTTGCGGCTCTGGCGTCTCTAGCACCGTCTTCACGAGCTCCAACGGCAACTTGCTTTACAGCGGTTCCAGTGCCTTCTCTACCGACTCTGCGCCGTCGGGAAGCACGCAGGCGAAGGTGTATTCTGGCAGCAGCCATGCTACGAAGTTTACGATTACATGGCAGAGTGTTTGATCTCTTCCACTCTGACCTATAGAACATAGAATAAGCATGGTATATGAACATCGCAGTACCCCCATCTAGAACGTACAGAAGCGTATGAACATCCCTAGCTGACGAGCCTTACTCTGGCTGTCCATCAATCAATAGTCAACCATGGTCCCATTCTTCGGCATCGTCCCATTGATGAAATATGCATTCACCATCGCAGTCGCCACACTCCCCTCCCGTTCGCTATCGTACGTCGTGTGGCCAGGACCGAACTTCTTCGTCGTGACGAATACCGACCCAGGGATCTGCGCAGCGACATGTTGCGCGCCAGCAAATGGTGTCCGCAGATCGAAGATGGAATTCATCACCAAGACCTTGGGGAGCGTGGACCGATCCGCAAAGGCCAATTCATGCACTGTATTCCGCGCAAAGGGGAAGCCAGTACAGGCCATGTGGTAATCTTGCAAGGATGAATTGACGAACGTCGGCGCAGTGGATTCTAGCAGGGACTTTTGCTGTATGAGCTCGGCCAAGGAGTAGTTCGACGTTGGACGATTGTGGCACGCGATTGTGAGCTTGTCGATGTGTTTACGATCGAAGGCGGTCCAAGTACAGTTCGAGATGACCTGGCTGTCTCCAGTTGCCTGATCCGAGGCGAATGAAAGGGCTTTAACGACGAGGGGGTATTCCCGGCTCTCAAGACGACGATTTATGTAATTGGCCAGACAGCGTGCCTTGTCTGCCGCGAGGTCGAAGGCCCGGGTGGCGAGGGTGCGGACGTCGGGTCCTTTTCGTAGCGGACAGGTCTCGTTTCGATTGCACCAGTCGGCGAAACGGTCGAAGGCTGTCTGGGCTACCTCGCGCTCTTTGAGGACCTGGTCGAAAGGCGGGACTGTGTAGTCGAGCACGCCGTCGAGGAACATGGCATTGACCTGCAAAGAGAGAGGCAGAAGGTTAGCGAAACGTCTTGTCAGGTAAGGAAGATGGCCATTTGGCCTTGGGTGTCGTACATTGTCCGGATACAAGTCGAGATACGCAGTGCCAAGTTGAGTAGCCCAGGACATTCCAAAGAAGTTCAGCTTCCCTTCATCAAGGCCGAGTCGCAGAGCTTCGATATCGTGAGCCATGGAGACGGAGTCCATGTATCTGATGAGCGGATGATCGGCGGCGCACTGCTCGAAAGCGTCTTTGATGCATTGCTTGTTGGCTTCGTACTGCTCTTGGGTGGTCGGCCAGTCTACTGAGCAACGAGTGAAGTCTTGCGTGCAGGTCAGGGGGGAGCTTTTGCCCATACCACGGGGGTCCATTGTGACTTTGTGGTGATGAGTCGAGGAAACTGCATGATGTAGAGAGGATGATGAAAGCGCTCACCAATATCGAATCGCGACTGCAGAAGGCCAGATAGAGCTCCCAGACGGGACATAGCGGGTACAGGACCGCCTGGGTGCCAGAAGATGGTCCCCTTGCGAGACTTTGGATCCGTGCAGCGGTACTTCGCGAAGGCGACGACGGTGTTCTGGTCTGTCTCAGGGTTGGCCCAGTCGAGAGGGACGGTCATGTTCGTGCATTCAAATCGTGCGTCGTCGTATCCGCAGTCCATCCAGTGCAGCTTGGAGCTGTTGACCGCTGAGAGCCCGTCAGCCATGGTCTAGCGCTCTACGTAGGAGGACTTACCGCTCATCGTGCTCGATATTTCGCTGTTGTCATCTTCGTGCACATGAAGGGGCCTGCTGCTGACAAGCGACAGCAGCAGTGTGAGCGTCCACCAGTACTTCAGGTTTGCCATTTTGATGACATCGAGAATGTCGAGATGGTGTTGACAGTAGGGAGTGGACGTGACATATATGCTAGATTTCGATCGAAAAGTAACGCTAAATACTTTGGGTATCTCGTGGTAAGCAAATTCGAACACCTGGTTGATCTTGGGGCAATCCACGGTTCTGGGTATCTTATCTCGCGTGCGAAAAGGCACCATCTCATAATATGGTTCTTGTGGTGACTGTTGCAGCCTGAATGGAGCTCAATTCGCTATACTAAGCAGCATATTCTTCACGCTTTGACGGTCTCCATCGCAAAGGCAAGGTCGTATATCGCAAGAAAGTCGAGTCCGAGTGTCGTGACTTATCGCTGTTGAGCGAGTCTGATCTTGCGCTTGAAAATGCGAGCTTCCTCGTGCGCACATATCGTCTCGAGTCTGACCTGCTGTGAGCAGAGTGAAGGCGACAGGACTGGGATGCTCGTAATGCCCTGGAGTTGGAGGGGAGGTCAACTTTCTGGCATCACTGACTTTCGGATGTCGTTATGATATCGAGGGCTCTTGATCGAAGTTCTCCCATTCCTGCCCCTTGAAGACAACAGGTTTTGCTTCACCGCTCGTATCGCAGTGGGACCGAGGCAAAACTCGAGTCGTCGTGCTCTCGCATGTTGACTTCCTGCATATATGTGCTTTGTGACCATTGCGAGCACCGCGTCCATTGCGAGCCGGACTCACTCACTCCTCTTGAGCGGCTCGTATCCGCACGAGGACTGTTCCAAGGCGAGGAGGCGTCCATGGGCGATCCGAAGAGCCTTGATTGGGACTCTGCCGCCTCTAATCGTCCGGCCCATGACTGTTGACTCATGTCCGACTTGCGGAAACATGTCCTTCGTTGACGGTTGACGACCAGGGCCGCGAAGGCAATCTGTACGATGTACCTGTACGACGTTAGCAAGGAACGCCAGTGAAGTCTGAAGGAGCAACTCCTCACAGTAACAAGATGGTCGGCACAGCCCACTGCGCTCCCTTAGGACTTGCTGCAGACCACGGAGGATATCGGCCCCATGGCTCTCGGTACACCCAAGGGCAGTATCCTGGGACATCACCCGATCCTGCAGTGCACATTGACCAGAGCACGATCTGCAAGACCCACGCACCAATCGCAACGATGGACGACACGAGGATCCAGACGGGGTTCAATCGATTTGTCCAGAGGCAGAAGTACTCGCATGTCGAGATCACGAGGTATACGAATGGTACAACACACCAGAAGAGCACGAGCTGGCTGCCCCAACCGTTAGTACATGAATGGGCCAACGCATCAGGAGAGGGAGGGGTTCAACGTACGCTCTGATCTGCACACCATGTGATGCAAGGTATTCGGGTACATGTCGATCGTAGGACAGATCTAACGTGGCTGCATTGAACAGCGCAAGGACGAAGGCTGCGATGGTGTTGGCCAGAATGAGGGCGCCCACGATGGGCATGGCTACACGGAGCCATCCTTTCCATGGTGCTTTGATACCCATGGTTGCATGTATGCAGAAGCGATAATAGATTGAGATGTTGTGTAACTTTTCAGGATGAAGCGAGAGGGACATGGTCTTGGAAATAGTAACTTACATATTCTCGCTCGTCTACAGACACTCATTGATGCTGGTCAAGTGCGTTGGCTGTACGCTGTGCCTCTGTGCTGTGTTGGAGTTATTTTGTCGCTGCCAGTGGAGGCTGATGCGAGAGAGGATGCAAGCCGCCTGTGCCATTGGGGGCGGACGTATGATGAAACACGCTGTAGAGAGCTCCGAAATGTTGCGTTTGGCTGTAGACCCGACCCATCTTGCTGTGGGCTCGGTGGACTGAGGCACTCTCGCGTTGGTGTATCATCTACTCAGCCAGTTGGGTGGGTCACATGGGATATTATTAGCGCTGTGATGTGAGAGAAAGGGTGGTGTTGGAAGTGGGTGAGAGGCTGTGCGACAGACCGGCGCTTGAGCTGGGGGCTGTGGTGGAAGGATCGAACTCGCGCTACCTCGCCTTCCTCTGGTCGGGTAAAAAGGTCGTTGTTCGTGCTCTATAGCCAGTGCAAAAGCAGCGACGTTGGCGTCACACAGCCTGTCAAGACCCCAGCGATGCTCGCTACTGTGGTGGATTCTGTGCGACGTGACTCTCAGATCTCTGTGCGACTCATTGGCTTGAAACGCGTGCGGTGCCTCCACAGATCGGATAGATACGCGAGGTGGTTGTGCAGCAACATCGGTGGTCATGCCGTCGTGGAACGCAGGAAGCGATTGCCGGATCCAGTGTGCAAAGCAGGTCGAGGATGTATCGGGTGGATGCATAGCAATATAAGATGTTGTGGTCAATGTTGACGTGGAGAGAAGAGAGCCGTTCGTCGCGGTCGTGGAAGATCGATGGCCAGCGATGGGCCGACGCCACCACGACTATATTGTCCGAGTGGTCTATACGATCATCTGATACCGAGAACAACAGGATATCATGTAACGGTCTTGCTTTGACTGCCATAGCAAAGAAGCTTCATGGCGAGGCCGGTGCTAGCATCAGGCCCCCGACATGGAGAATCTCCCTATCGTTATCATACTCCTCAAGGCACACCTTCGCTTCGTGGTCCCCGGGCCCACTCAAGTGAATGCCCCGATTCGGAACTCGAGATCGGAAAAGGGCCGTTCCCTTCGGCGCGTGAGCGTGTTTCTGTGCACGCCAAGTGATGTCAGAGATCTTGCAAGATCGCAGCAATCGGAGCTAGCGAAGGCTAGCGCGCCTGCGATAGATCTCGTCAAACTGCACCACAACTTTTCGCTACCACGGCACTTGTCGTCGACGTCGTGACATCTCACTTGTCACCCTGCCTGCCCGCTGCACTACACTGGCCTGACGACCGCCACAGCCCTGCGTCCATCCCTTCTGCTGTGCTCCTCACTCTCCCTCCCGTTGCATCTGGACGCTGCAGCAGAGATTTCCGCGGCACAGATCCATCTTGCACCACCGCCGCCATGCCCAACCCAAATAAGCAGCGCGGCCGGCGCATGAAGAGGAAACATGAAGATGACCCCGAGGATCTTGTCACTGAATCTACTTCAAAACGGAGAAAGTCGATTGACGCTGGAGCCGAGCAAGACTACTTACCTGTCGAAGTCCAGGACGAAGACATGGGCGCTGCTTACCCAATGGAAAAGGCCTTTTTCGGCATGCTGGACGAGACCGAGCAGGAGTACTTCAGGCTGGCCGACGAGAAGCTCGAGTCTAATGAATTCGACTCTGCTGAGGAACGAGCCAAGTTTATCGACAATGTTTATCGAGAAGCGGATGGCAAAGAGCTCAAGATTGCTCATTCGCAATCAAGTTCTCGTTTCCTAGAGCGTCTAATCCGCACATCGAGTGCATCACAACTCAGGAACCTCTTTCAGAAGTTCAGTGGAAAGTGAGTGTGCCACATCGATGCTTGAGCTATCTGTTGCTAACATCACCCAGTTTCGTCAACCTGATAACCCACCGCTTCGCTTCACACGTCTGCGAAGCACTATTCACGTACGCGGCACCCTTTGTGAGCCAAGAACTCCGTGAGCCTGTCGTCGAAGCCAGTAGCAGCAGGGATGTAAACGAGGTCTACGTCTCCATGGAGAACCTGTTTCTGTACACAGTTGCAGAGCTGGAAGGCAATGTGGGCTTCCTTCTGACTGACCAGTACGCTTCCCACGCTCTCAGGATGCTGCTTTTGGTCCTTTCGGGCAAACCAATCTCTACGGAAGCCATGAAGGGTATCCTCCAAAGCAAACGCAAGGAAGGCAGCTCTACTCGTGGGGGCTCTAAAGCACATGCAGAGTCCACTGCCAAAGACCGACCTGTACCGGATTCCTTTTCCAAAGCTTTGGAAAAGCTCATCAGCGACAGTGTTGCAGGCCTCGATACCGATAAATTGCGAGCACTGGCGACGCATCCTAACGCCAACCCGACGCTCCAGCTTCTGCTTACCCTGGAGCTCACCCACTATGGCAAGCAACGTGCCAAGGACGAACGATCGATTATCCGAACGCTGCTACCAGACGACCCATTCACTGCTGAGTGCGAGAGCGCGGTCTTCATTGGTGGCATGGTTCACGACCCCATCGGATCGCACCTGATCGAGAAGATTATCGAGAGTTCGCCGGCAAAGTTGTTCAAAAGCCTCTACTCTAACTTTTTCAAGGAACGCCTCGCTTCGTACGCTAGGCACGAGACTGGAACCTACGTCGACTGCCGTCTCATCGAACGATTGGGCTACGATGATCTCTTGGAAGCTCATGAGATCTTGTGCCCAGTGCTACCGAGTCTCCTCGAGAAGCATTGGACAAGCCTGACGAGAACTCTCATCGAGCGTTGCACCCATCGCGATATCGATACTCAGGCAATTGCCGTTGTCATTGATGAAACTTTCACTGGGCCTCAAGGCTTCGATCTGCTCAAGATGTTGAAGGTTGACACAACACCTCACGTCTCCGACAGCCAGCTTATACAGGCGAATGGGACCAACAACCCTGATGGGACGACATTCTTCGCGCGACCAGACGAGGGCTCCAAGGTACATTTCAACATCCTGGCACAAGCCATGCTCATAGTTCCTGGGTCTTTGAGCGCCCTGATCGTCGACTCCATGATCCTACTGGAAACCCCTACGCTCGTCAAGATGGCGAAAGACTTCATTGCTACGCGAACACTCCAACAAGCACTCACTACTAAGAACGCATCGATGATTCAACGACGCAAGCTCGTACAACGATTCTATGGGAACATTGGCGACATGGCGCTTGAAAAGTCCGCATCTCATGTAGTAGATTGCATATGGGAAGGCACGCATGGTCTCGCTTTCATCCGGGAACGCATTGCAGAAGAATTGGCAGAGAATGAAGCTATGCTGCGTGAGTCTGCCAGCGGCCGCGCGGTCTGGAAGAACTGGAAAATGGACATTTACAAGCGCAAGCGGCAGGAGTGGATCAGACAGAGCAAGATCAAGGCCAGCAACGATGGTTTCCAGAGCTTCTCCGAACTGGACGTTAGAAAGAAGGGGGATGGAGCTCAGAAGACCCCGTTGCAATTGGCTCGGGAACGTCACGCTCGAGACAAGGCGCAGAGGACTGAGAGGGCGGATAAGTCAAGGCGGGCAGAGGATGCTGAGAAGGCAAAGAATGTCAACGATGCGGAAGAAGCAGACCAGGTGGGTCAACTGGAGACGGTAGAGAAGGTTGCCAAGGAGAAGAAGGAAAAGAAGGAGAAGAGGGAGAAGAAAGAGAAAAAGGAGAAGAGTGGCAGCGCGCGTCGATCGAGCAGGTCGAGCAACAGCGTCGTGTCTGGGCCTGCTCGTGCTCCAGCAGCTGCAGCAACTTGAGATCAATGATGCGACCATCGGATCACATGTCAATGATCGCAAAAGTGGAATCGGACGGCCGCTACTGTACCCCGGACGGCAAGCGCGGTCGAAAAAGATGGCATCATTTGCGGCGGCTTTCTGCTCACGCTTTTTCTTTGCTTACTGAGCGAAGGAGTTGCCGTGTACTTGTCTCTATGGGAAGGTTTGCATACTCTAAACATACTCGCTCATCGTTGTAAACGTCGCCATTGACCTATCCTTGCGTTGCATCTCAGTCTCTTTTCTCCTTGGTCTTTGACAATGACAGGAAACAAGACATCGTACACTAATGGTGCAAAGCCTTTGCAAAGAGCTGAGGAGGCCGAAGAGGTATGTGGCACAAGAGCGAAAGCACTCGAAACACCCCTGTTGACGATATTGGCAGCTTCTCTCAGCAGTACAGCAGCTTGTGACATCATTCATTCGGTCGGCCGACGACGAAGCGGCAGCAAAATCAGATATCAACTCTAGTAAAGGAAATGGATCAACGCCGACACTCACACGGCAACATCACCCGAAAGAACTCAAACAGTTACTCGACTTCTCCCTCCCAGAATGCGGAGTCGGCCACGATGGCTTCATCGACATGGTCAAGAAAGTGCTCCGATACAGCGTCAACACCTGGAGCCAAGGCTTCATCGATAAACTATATGCCAACACGACCCCAGTGGGACTGGCCACAGATCTTCTCTTGAGCTCTCTCAACACCAACGTACACGTGTACCAAGTATCGCCTGCACTCACGGTCATCGAAAAGACGGTCACGAAGGCTGTGGCGAAGTTGCTTGGATTCGATGGCCGTAATGCGGGAGGTGTGTCTCAACCTGGTGGAAGTGCGGCGAATCAGTCTTCGATGGTGATCGCGAGGAATAATCTCTTCCCAGAGACGAAGAGTGATGGCAATGGGCATCGAAAGTTTGTGCTCTTTACATCTGCGCATGGGCATTATAGCGTTGAGAAGGCGGCTCAGATCTGTGGTTTCGGGTCCAAGGCTGTTCGGGCGATAGAGGTGGACGAGCGAGGGTGTATGAGACCCGATGAGTTGGAGATTGCGGTACGAAGGGCGAAGGATGCAGGGGAGACGCCCTTTTACGTCAACGCTACAGCTGGCACGACAGTCCTTGGCTCCTTCGACCCTATCGATGCGATTGCAGCCGTGTGTCAGAGGCATGGTCTATGGCTCCACGTCGACGGCTCTTGGGGAGGCTCTGTCATCTTCAGCGAGAAGCATCGATACAAGCTCAAAGGGATCGAGCAGGCCGACTCCGTCACGATCTGTGCACACAAGATGCTCAACGTGCCCTTGACCTGCTCGTTCCTCTTTGGGAAAGATCTTCGACAGTTTCATAAAGGCATGACTCTACCTGCTGGCTACCTATTCCACAATACCGACGATGCCGATGGTGCAGACCCTGACCAGGAAGTCGAATACTGGGATCTCGCGGACCTGACACCGCAATGTGGACGCCGCGGCGACAGTTTGAAGCTCGCTCTGACATGGCTGTACTACGGGACGTCTGGACTGGCCGCCTACATCGACCACGCCTTTGAGATGGCTTCCCACTTGGCGTCTTTGGTAGAAGCCAATCAAAGGTTCACCCTGGTATCAGAGAAACCACCTCCTTGTCTGCAAATTTGCTTCTATATCGACAAGCAGGATAATGCTGAACGCAACAGCAAGAATACTGCCCAGATCGTGCACGCGTTGATTTCCAGAGGTTTTATGACGGACTATGCGCCTGGGCCTGATGGCAAGTTCTTCCGGGTCGTTGTCAACGGTCAGACGAGGAGGGAGACGATGGATGGGCTTGTCAAGACTCTTGAAGAGCTTGGAGATCAGATGAGCGGGGTACGAAGTCGTTCTCAGCTGAAGCCTGAATAATCGATCTTTGGGTGCTATACGGCAAAGGCTCGAAAAGACGCTGCAAAGACGCAAACCAGGAAAAGTGGGGCCAGCGCGGGATAGAGCCAATGAAGTCGCGCCGTGCGCGTGGGAGACGTTGCTCTATCTTGACCTCAGGTCCTGTCTACGACAACGAACACACCGTCGGAAGCATATCATGCGTATATGATGAAGCACGCTAGGAACCCACCTCGGTCGCTGTGAAGATGAGCTCGCGTAGCCATACACAGTGGATGGCGGGTATAGGCAAAGAAGATACAGTACCAGTCCCGATCTACCATACTCTGTGTGGCACTGTTGGAGCAGCACCGTGTCGACAACGAACGAGGAGATACTTTCAACAAGACGGCAACCTTGCCGTTGGTCATGGTTGGACGAATACCAAAGATGGCTGCAACTCCTCGCACGGAGATAGGAGATTGTGCATTGTTCTTCTTGCGGCTCCTCCGCGATTGCCCGTTGACTGGCTCTAGGGTATGCGAGCAACGAACTCGCGAAAAGATGTGCGTTCTTAATCATCAGATCCTTTTGATGAGCCATCGTGATTCCTCCACGAGATTGCCACTTCTAGCAATGTGGATGATTCCCTAGCTCTGCACAAGCTGACGGTGCTAAGATGAAAAGAGCTAGCTTTTTCGAGCAGTCAAGGACATATATTGCTTTCTGGTTACAGCGATTGCTCGTCTGAAAAACAAATATCTGGTACAATCGTTCTGTCACCCTGTAATCATCAGACGACGGCATGGTTTCGACTCAAAAGACTTGGCTGGTGACAGGAGCATCAAGCGGCTTCGGCACCGAAATCGCCCTCGCTGCTCTTCAGAAGGGCGATAAAGTTGTCGGGACAGCTCGCAACGTGGCAAAGGCAGAGAAGAACAATCCATCCTTTACCAAGTTGGGGGGCCATTGGCTTGAGCTCGATGTCACCTCTTCGAAATGCGAGCAGATTGTAGCCAAAGCTGTCAAGGAGCACAACGTTGATGTCCTGATCAACAATGCTGGATATGCTGAAGGGGGGACTTTGGAGGATAGCAGGTACGTCAGGATATGTGTTGGGTTTGGCCGAGAACGATAGTTGATTGATGATCAAACAGCATGACCACCATCCGCGCCCAGTTCGAAACCAACGTCTTCGGCGCCCTGGCTGTCATCAAAGGTTGCATCCCCCACTTCCGCACCCAACGCACCGGGACCATCGTCAACTTCTCGTCGACCGCTGCTATAGCGCCACACTGCTACTTCTCCTCTTACGCCGCCACCAAGTTCGCCCTCGAAGGAGCCTCGGAATCCCTCGCCGAAGAACTCTCGCCCTTCGGGATCCGCGTTCTGATCATCGAGCCTGGTGCTTTCCGTACGAGTTTCTTCGGGGCGTTACAGTATACGCCGATTAGTGAGGCTTATAAGGGCACGGTTGTGGAGGAGACGGTGCAGGCTTTCGAGAAGCTTGATGGGAAGCAGGATGGGGATCCGGCGAAGGCTGGGGCTGCTATCGTGGATGTTGTAAGGGGTGAAGGGAGAGGGGAGGCTTTGCAGGGGAACCTGAGAGTGCAGCTGGGGACCGATGCTGTGGCCAAGACCAGGGACAAGGCGAGGAAACTGAAGGAGGACTGGACGAGAGGCGAGGAGGTTGGGAACAGTTGTTCGTATGGTGGCTAGACACCGCTGTCAATGAAACGCAGTTCGTCTGCATATCTTCCGTAGCCATTGTCACGCCAGCTCGCTCGACTGGACAGAAATCTGCTGTATCATTGAAGTTGGACATCACTACTGGCTCAGGTACAAGTAGCTAGCTCAAACCACAAACCATATCGGCTAGGCTCAGTACTCATCTAATTCCACCCAGTATCTACAGCCGTCTAAACCCATCTCATTCACCTCATAATCATGTGGCGTCGAGCCTTCAATGCATCATCTCGCCCTCATCCGCTCTCGAAACTCATAACGGTATCCCTTTGTGCACGTGAAAGTTGTGGAAGAGAGCGCCCCCTACCAGCACTTGTGAATATGCCCTCTTCTCGCCGGGTGTTCTCATTACCCATTCCATGAAAACGCCATCCTGTATGCATAGACAACAAAGCATAGGTCTCAGCTGAAGATAAAGTCACGTTGAATGACACTCACTCCTAGAGAGCGCCATACTCCTGAGGCGGGTCGAGGTGGTACTGCTCCTGCTGCAGGCCGTCCATGGCTCGCTTACCCTCGTCGCTCAGAATCGCCCGACCGTCCTTCTCAGTCACGGTGGTGAAGAATCGTGGATGCCACTCCTTGCCTGTCTGCTGTCGTTCGGTGGCCTTCTCTCGCTGCCGCTCTTCGAGTTGTTGTTTCCGCGTCGTCGCTTGAGCGAACTGCTTCGAAAGGATGAATTCGGTGACATCGTTCCAGAATCGCCGGCTTTCATTAGGTAGCTGTTCTTCTTTTGGTGGGCATTTCTTCTGCACAGGTAGCAGAGGGGTGACGTCCATGAGCAGGACTCTATCCTTCTCAGGCACCTTCTTGAATTCGGTATCGCCATACACGAAGTAAATCTTCTCTGTCCACACGCCTTCTATCCTGCCGAGAATTTGTTCCTTGGGGACGTCTTTTAGTCGTGAGATGCTGTCCGTCTTGACATCCGTCGGTTTGTACACTACGCCTTCCACCTTGTTTTGTGTCTTGCCAAAGTAGCCTTCTTCGAGGTAGTGCAGGATGGTCTTGATGCCCGTCTTCTCGCAGGTGACGTAGCAGGTATCGGCAACTGTGACATAGAGATTTCCACGGAGGAAGCCTTGCAAGAACGCGGCGGGGTGGGTGAGGCTGTACTCTTCGTTTTCTCGGTTCTTCAGTCGAATGAAGATGCCCTGGTTGTGCTGGCCGGGCGTGACCTTGACGCTCGTGCCGGTGAACTTGGCGCTGAGTTGATCGTATCCGACCGCTTCGACTCCCTTATCTGGGCATTCGTAGACGAACGCTGAGACAGGTGGGTGGTGGCTCGTCTGCTCTGTGATGTAGTTGACCTTGACTGGCTTGCCCGCTTGGTTCTTCGACCCTTCGACTTCCCATGTACACCTGAAAAACTCTCCCAATGCGCTGTTGTATGGCTTGCATGGCTTCCCCTTGACGTACTTCAGATCTTTCGTAAACCAGAACCGCAAACAGCCCAGCATACGTTCAAGAGGATCTTCGCTGTCGCCGATAGCCGCGAAAGTCTCCGGCCTATCGAGGTAGTGCCAGTACTCGAGATTGGGGATGGGTTCCATGAGTTGCGCGGGCAAGCTGAAGCGTACTGCAGCGATGTCTGTCACGCCGATGAAGCGCTTGAGGATCATGAGGAACGTCCTCAACTTGCTGGTATCTGAGGGTGTCTGGCCGTCCACGGCGGCGGCTTGTGCCAGCTCTTCCTTTGCTTTGATAGGGTTGCCATTGGTATCGGATGGTGTGCTTTCTGATACGGGTGTGGTTGGGGTTTCGGTAGCAGCGGCTGAGGTGGAAGGCGAGTCTTCGACAGGCTGGTCGTTAGACTTCTTGCCAATTCCCAGGACCATGATTGCGGTGTAGCGGTAGGCAGCAAAGTCGCTGCGGTGGAGGTAGGAGATGTGCCCCTCGCTGGCGGCAGTAGTCAGGTATTTGTTCGGCGGCTCGGGCACGCAGGAGGAGTGGAGCAAAGGGCGAGTGTTTGCCGCGAGAAATTAAGTTTGGCTGATGAAGAGAAACAGATGCACAGGCACGACTTCGTTTGGGCGGTGGAGGAGTGGATGGATGGCAGCAACAAAAGCCGCCGAGAACGTGACGTAGGTCGAGCACGCCCCTCCCTCCTTCGTTGCAAGTGACCAAGGACTCGAGTTTCTGTTATTAGAGCGACTGCGGACTCGAGCTTCGAGAATGGACAAAAGAGATTCTTAGGCGATGGTTTAGATTTGGGAGAGACAGCAGTCGTGTGCTGGTCTTCGCAGGTGAGTCTTTGTCTGGCGGAGGGGAGAGGCAGGCGACAGGGTCTTGCGCGCGCCTGTTGAGGGACGAGGTCGACGACGCCTCCTGGCCACTCGTTCGACCACGAACTGCCTCTCAGCCACATCACCACACCCATCGTTGTCTTGTCGCATCTACACCGCTGTCGAGTCCCGGCAGATAGCGGCCACGAGATTGGGCCTCATGCACGTGAGAAGCAACGCTGACATTCCCTGCGTGATTCAGTACATAGCTATCCCTCGACGCCCGACCCGAGCAAACAGACCTCCAACTCCTCGCTAATACATCACAAACATGATCGCGTTCATCAGTCGTCCCACGTCTGCCACGTGCCGCAGTCGAGTGAGTTTGGCTGATCCACAAACAGCTCCACCACGAACCGCTCCTCGCGCGCTTCCGAGCTGACAGACATCCGATCCAGTACGATCCAACAGTCGCGAAACCCGTACTTGGTGAAGTCAGGTCCCAAGTCAAACGCATCCGTTCGAACTGGCCCACCGCTGTCTGAGTATTCGCCATTGTTTGTCGCGATGAAGATTCGCCGTTGGGACCCTCGTCCAAACTCCACGCTCAGTCGAATGTGAGAGTTGTTTGACCGTCGCGTAGTCGCATCACCAGTCTGTCGCTGGTCGATGTTTCTTGCAATGGCATACATGTTGACGAGCCTTCGTGGCGCTAGCGCCGCAGCGACTTTACTCTCGCCCTGCTTGAAAGTGACGGTACTGAGCTCTGTCCGAATTCTGCCAGCACCTTCCCGTGGAAGCAGTTTCGCTCGCACGGGTTGTGCAGACATGATATGCAGCGCAAAGTCGTCCAGTTGCTGAGGTTCAAATGTGCTGCAGATGATAGTATACTGCCCAGGTTCCAGGTCTTCGAACTCGGCCAAGCAGCAGCCTGGCCGATACTCTTTGCTGTCGACAATGATATCTCGGTTTCGAATACGGAATACTCTTTGGCCGTTGCTGTGCAGTAGCTTGACATGGACGTTCAATCTCTCGCTGCAACTCTCAAGAAGTAAACATATGCTAGTCTTCTGTGGCACGATCAGTGAGTATTGGGGATTATCGCAGTAGGTCATATGCTGAGCATTGCCGCCCGCAGTCTCCTTGGTCCATGATCCTGTGATGGGCAAAGTGTGAGTGTGACGAGGCGATGCCTCGCCCACCTTGATGTGCGCGTTGCTGAAGGTTGAGATCGTAAAAGTGTGATTCGTGGCTGGGAGACCTTGTTCGAGTGGGACAACTGTGTAAGGTGTGTCTGGCTCGCAATCTTCCAATTTCAGTAGTGTCTGAGGGCTGTCGACGAACCACCCTTTCTGCAGGTACTTCTCTGGAAGCAAGACTTTGCGTCCACGTGAGGAGAACGCTATGAGCGCGATGTGCCCACTCAGGTCGATGTGATGGCGTCCACTTTCGATCTCGTCTGACGTCGCATTCTCCGGTACCGAGTTCTGGAAGTGGCGCCAAAGGAGTATCCAGACATCGCTCTTCTTGGTGGTCGTGACCGTCAATTGCGGGTTGTGTTGAAGACTGAATGACGGTCCTCTCATCTTCTTAATGCCACTGTCATTGGTGGACTCGGACAGATCCCAAGCGAAATGGACGTCTTGACGATGGCGGAAAAGGCCAGAGTTCCAGTTGAGGTACATGGATTCGAAGTTCTGCAGGACATTGTCTAGGTCCATCCAGAAGGTCCCAGGCTTCAGCTGCTCGTTCACGTTCAGAAGATCTCGAGGAGATTGTACTGGCTCGCTGTCGTCTTCCAACTGAATCAGGTCATCACAAATTGCAGACTTGTCGGATGGCGTAGCCCCTTTGAATCGTCCTCGCCAGCTTGTGCCTTCGACCCACGGATTCTTGATAAGAAGCAGACGCTGTCCGTCTACTTCTCGCAAATCCAGAACCGCATAATCGTGCTCGCCAACAAGTCCCAGCGCCCTTTCAGTCTTGGATGACATCTTTCCGGTCCCCATAGTAATGAGGACGTCGCCGTAAGAAAATGCGTTCGAGATGCGCTTCCAGAATCGATTCAGCTCGAGGTCATCTTCCTGAAGAAACACTTGCTCAGGTATCCAACCCGTCAAGATCCATAGATCAGTGGCACTGTTGCTGCCTGGAAAATCGTAGCCGCCTCGGACTTTGAGATAGGCTTTTTCAAGAAGAGCGGGCCAGAGCAGACCTGGATTGTTTCTGTCAATGACATGGATGACTCGCGTCGTGGAACTCGTGGGTATCCGGTCGTCAATAACAACCTTTCTGTAGCAACCATTGAAGTTCATTCGCACGACATACTTGCCGTTCTGGGACAGAATCGGCATTGAACTCTTCAGATCGTTCGGGAAGAGGACCGCTTGCATCATCCTGGGATGACCACGATGACCTCTGGCCACTCCAGCACAGAGTGACGCAACGACAGAACAGTCGGTAGCTGCATCTTGCACCAGATCGGTATCACGATAGAAGTTCATGCTCGGTCCAGAAGAATCATGGTGTTCTCTTGGCCATGCTGGCGGCGGCAGTGCTTCATGTGGTCGCTTCCAATCGTCGAGAACGTCGAGCTGAAAGTCAGACAATGGAAGCTCGGACGCTTCGTCGCTTTGCAGACAGAGTATCAGTAGCAGACGATACACGAGGACGCAAGGAGACATACAGGAATGGTTCCTCACCGTCTTTCAGCTCAAACTCACTGGGAGGAGGAGCGCCATTCCATTCTGGAAACTTGACACCATTAAGAAAGCCGCCTCTGAGTAGGATGATGCGTTCCTTGGTGAATAGTTCACGCGTGTTGGCCGGTTCTGTGAGCACCCTCACCTGTGAAGCTTGCTGAACTGCCTGCCGCCAGTCGGTACTACGCTTAATGGTTTCGGCATCCTGCATGAGCTGCTTTGCTCGGGCTGTATAGTTGGCCTTGTCGTTCGCATCTTTCACCAACTTGAGGGCGCTGAATGCTGTCTCGGCTGCTTTAATGGCGATGTCCAGGGCTTCATCTTTGCTAGTGGCACGTGGGAGTCGTGCTGCGAGCTGGTCAGCGTCCTGTCGAAGTTGCTCGAGATCCTGGAGATGTGATTCCATCGTCTATGCTCAACATCTAGATGCAGCTTGTGCCGCACCACGCGTTGTTGTTGATGCGGTGGGAAGCGAGATATTTCCGATGCACAGAACGTCTCGGAAGCACGTGAAGGTGAATTGACGTAAGTTTCCGGGACCGCTCTCGCTTGCTTCTGCGAAGGAAGGAGCTCAACCTCGGCCTACACCCCGATCATGATCAAGCCGAACTGCCTTGGTATGCCCGTGTGCTTGCCGGGTCGTGATTCTTTGAGATTCGTAGGAAGCAATACAGTCTTCTCTGCTACTTCGCCTCAGACCCTTATGCTCGCAGTCTCTATACCGTAGTCTTCCCCATCGAACAGCTGCCGCCCCACCAGCCTCGGCCTGCCTGTGAGACTCGAGCGGATTCGGAGATAGCACTTCTGAGAGCGCACTCGACGGGCTACCGGCGTGGGAAGACGACAAAATGGCACCCGCCCTCTCGAAGCAAGAACTGCCGCCATGGGGCATTGCGCTTGCAGGCTCTGCGGGTGCGCTCGCAGCCAATGCCGTTGTATACCCTCTGGACATTGTCAAGACTCGATTGCAGGTGCAGGTCAAGAGGAGCGAGAAGGATGTACACGTCGACGAGGATGGCCATGTGCACTATGAAGGGACGATGCACGCTATTGGACACATCATGCAGGAGGAGGGCTTGTCGGGACTGTTCCAGGGCATCACCGGCAACCTGATCGGTGTGGTCAGCACCAACTTCGCATATTTCTACTGTTACTCTTTCATTCGGGACCTGTACCACACCAAGATCGCAAAGAACAATGCGCCCGCGTCCACTCCGGTCGAGCTGCTTCTGGGAGCTGCAGCCGGTGCCCTGGCGCAATTGTTCACGATCCCAATCTCGACGACGACCACGAGACAGCAGACACAAAGGAAAGGGGAGAAGAAAAGCGTACTCGCGACAGCAAAGGAGATCATCGATGGGCCTGAGGGAGTCCCGGGATTGTGGAGAGGCATTCGGGCTAGCATGGTGTTGGTGGTGAACCCAGCCATCACATATGGCGCCTACGAGAGACTGCGAACGCTTCTCTTCCCCAACAAGACTGCCCTCGCTGCACACGAGGCGTTCCGTAGGTGACAGTGTCGGTATGAGGCAGAGCGAAGCTAACTTGTGTTTAGTCCTCGGTGCACTATCCAAGATGATGGCTACGGTTGCGACACAACCGCTAATTATCGCAAAAGTTGGCCTACAGTCGAAACCACCACCACAGCGCCAGGGCAAGCCATTCACCTCGTTCATCGAAGTCATGAAGTTCGTGGTCGAGCGTGATGGCTTCCTCGGACTGTACAAGGGTATTGCACCTCAATTGCTGAAGGGCTTCTTGGTACAGGGGATCCTCATGATGACCAAGGAGCGTGTGGAGCTTCTCTTCGTCCTTCTGTTCAGAGCCGTCCGCAAGATGCGACAAGAGCAGCTCGACAAGTTGGCCCGCATTGCAGCCGAGAAGATTGACCAGGCCAAGGCACAAGTTCCGTCGTAGGCAAGGGAGGGCAACATATGTATAGTGCATTGGCATAGATGCCGAGCAAAGGTTCAGAAGCAAGCATTGGCGTTACAGGAGCGTAGAAAGGGCTTTTGCGGGAGCGATACACTTCTTGCATTATAGTACGCCCACGATTTGTTTCGCGTATGTTGGATGAGCGAGGTTGGCCTGCACCCTTATTGAACGGCTGGAAACGAGAGCGCGCAACGCGGGTCTGGGGTATATAGTGGCACAATGTACAAGAACAAGAATCTCGCACGCAGCTCTGCTTTCCCCTCAATCATCTGTGTTATTGTGTGTTGGATACCTCGAAACCTGCCTTGCGCCCTATTTCTTGGTCTTCACTTCCTCTTCCAGATTCTTGACGTAACCCTCTAGCCTCTGTACCGCGGATTGCAGAGCCTGCAACTCCAGTCAGTATCATATGCTCATTTCGAAGGCAGGCATAGCTCTTTAGATGGAGCTGTACGCACGTAGATGTCCTCAACTAGCAGCTCATTCGACACTTTGTATTCATCAACCACGTAGTAGTAGAGCCCACCGCCTGCAAGCACGGTTCCAAGAAGAAAACCGAACAGCCTGTCAGCCACCCTTGTTAGCCGTCCTGTCCCATAAATGCCCAGCTCTTGCTCTTGGCCGTTGTGCCGCTCCACATGCAGGCCATGTCTGGAAGACTCACGATCCTCTGAATGCACCAATTGGCTTCCTCGGCGACGTGATATCTGCCATCATCTTCCGGCTCGTTTGAAAACTCCGTCGTGCATTGTATGTTTGGGCGAAGGTCGAGGGTCGCGAAAGGGCCAAGGTACGGAGGACGGAGGGCATTCTTGCGGCCATGATCTCGCGATAGCTTGTTGGATGGTGACCTCGCTTCAATACGTGGCGCTTTCGTTCACTCGTTGCTATGTCGAGCAGAAGTGAGGTCTACCGGTTGTTGCCGTGGCTGAAGGTAGGTTGGAAGTCAGGTCGAGCTTCGTTCGGTCGGCACACGTGCCACCGTGCCGAGGAAGGACTGGGATTGAGGATGAATAGTGAACTTGGTCAGCGATGCGCATTCCAGTTGTTGGTGAATATATGTGTCCTCCTCAATTTACATCTCCGTCTACTTGCTACTCGATGTCAAGACTCGTCTTCCAATACTCTCCCTAAGGTTCTGCTCTACGTGTACCCAGCAATCTGGCTGATGTCGCTCCACAGGAAGGACGCCTCTTCAACGCGTGTTGCCATTATAGTACCTGGGCTGGACATGGCCGCAAACACCAGGAGATAAATGACTTGAAGATCGAAATCGACTTCATACGTGTCGAGGCGATCCGAGGAAGAACTTTCACGTTCTCCCATGCCGGATCGATCTCTGAGGCTCATTGTCAGGGACGCAGTCGCGAAACAATGCGGCGGTCTTCCAGGCGCGGTTACCACGAACCCACTGCTGGCAACCCAGATCTGATGTTATTTAATATGTACGCTCATGAGAAATCGCACCCGCGAGCGACCAAGAACGGGACCATACGCTCGACCACTGTTGTCGTCCACTCAAGCTTTGGACGACAGCTGCAACGCAAAGATCTACGGCACCGCTCTTGCTCCACAGGCTCTTTATGCAGCAAGTGATGTGCACTTGGACATTGCGCATCATGTCTTCCATTTCTCCGCGCATGCTTGCTTTTGGACGCTGCTCCATCAGTCGTACCGCTCGGACAGAGTTTTTGCAATGTCCAGACCTGCTCAGTGCTCACATCGAGAATCGAGAGAGGAGTCCGTCACTGGACCGTCATTCGTCATTCATCAGCCATCGCAAAGTCTGGAAAAGGTCCAACTTCCAAATAGAAAGCCTCCAAGCTCCACGGCTCCAATCGAAAGCTCCCGTCCAACTGCGTCATCACGAGCACCGACGCCAGCAAACCTTCCCGCGACTCCTACAAGCCACGACACGTGGTGAGCTATGTCCGTTGCCCGGGCTTCCACCTCGCCGATGGCCAATCTTGAATTTATGCTCCCAGCGGCGTCGAAAGTGTGCATGTCGAGTCTGGATGAGAAGCGGGGCACGGATTCGATTGACGTTTTGACTGCCGAGGGTTGAGGTGTCGAGTAGGTATAGATGCAAGTCTATCCGTCAGGTTGGTCATTTTCGATGTTTCCCGTTCACAAACGCGTTTGATCGCTTCCTCTTTGCCGCATTACTGTCCTTGACGAACCGACACATCCATCATGTCGAACAACAACGCAGCAGACAAGGCCAAGGAGAAGGCCAACCAGGCGAAGGACTTCGCAGAGCAAGGACAGCAGACAATCCTTGACAAGTTGAGAGAAGATGGCGTGTACGCAATGTTCAGGCAATGTCGGAACGCAAACGAATGCTAAAGACGGAACAGCGTCGAGCCACAAGGCCTCAGCATGTTTGCCTTCGGTGGCCTCTTCCTCGCCGCCGTACCCGTGACCTCTTGGATCGCTCAACCCAACGGTCTGCTCGAGAAGGCCGTCAACGGCGTATGCAGCAGTGTGGCCTTCCTAGGTTCCGCAGGTTCCACAAGCACCGTCGCGCAAACCGGCAAAATCGCAGCATTGGGAGCTCTCTACGTGACAGTGACCTACGCGCTCACTGGAGCTGGCAGCGCTGCAGCCTCAGCTTCGGGTGTCAAAGGAGGCAGAGACAACAACCACCCACGTGCCCAACTCCAGGAATTGAGGGGCTTGCCATTAAGGATGTATTCTGCGCATTACAACCTGATGGAGATGTTCCCTGGCTGGGCTATCAGTGCTGCCCTCGCACAGGCCATGGCTCCTGGAGATCAGACTCTGATCAATCTCTTGGGTCTGCATGTGTTGAGCAAGGTCTTTGTGTAAGTTTGAAGAGTACTGGTGGACTGTACGTGAACTGACAGTGTACGACAGGTATTACCCATCCTACCTGTTCAACATTGGTGGCGTGCGTTCGCTCGCCCACGTCACGGCAACTGCGAGTGTCATCAATGTGGCACTGCAGCTCGCAAAGAGGCCAATCCTCTAGACCGCGACATACCATTCCGATTGCAGGAGGCATCGTTAGAGGAGCGAAGGAATAGTAATATGTACGACTGCAAGAACGAGAGGAGCATAGATTGGAACAGCTCGTTTGATCTCGATTATACCCCTAGGCACAGATACTTGACGAACATAGGCTTTCGTTAATGCATACCAATGTACTTTTTAGTTCCCTGACCACCACACATAATCGTTCGTCTCCTCCGCAGTATCCCAAACTAGCGGCGAGCTGCTGTTCAAAGGCCTCTCAGGCCAAACGTTCTTCGTGCCGATCCAAGCTTCCACGCTCTCGAACGTTGCCTTCGATTCCTCGGCCACGTACAAGCCATAGCCAGTGCTACACAACTTAGATGGGTAGATTCTGGCTGTCAAAGCAAACCGCTCGTTCACGTAGATCTCCGCAATCGAGCCATCGATGAAGATGTTCATGGAGATGAGCTCGGTCTTGCCATCGACGGTGTATGGTTGGAAGTATCCAGTGATGGTGGCATTGTTGAACTCGACGATCTTGCTGCTGTGTAGGCGCTCGACGAGGATTGTGTGGTTGGATGGCTCGTACATGACGGTCGTGTATTCTTCGCCATCAGGAGAAGCTGCGAATCGAAGGCCTGCTGCGCCTGTAGCGGAGGTGATGGTTGCTTTGAGCTCCATATGTGATGAGCCCTGCTTTTCGAGGATCTTCGACGAGCTTTCAGTGCATTGGCTGTAAGTCTTGTGCTGAGCATCCTGGCGAAGGCCTTCCACAACCTCTGAGAGTGGGCGAACGCCCAGAGATCGTGCTACGCCATCTTCGACCGCCGCACTCTTGGACTCGGTAAGCTCATCTGTGACATCGACGTTCTCGACTTCGTGGACAAAGAGCTCTCGAGGTAGAGATAGAGCGCCCTGGAAGCCTTGCTGCTGGACGCTGAAGAGGCCGCCGTCTCCGACGTAGTCCTCCTTGAGCCAGGCATATTGCACACGCCTGTTGTTCTTGGTATCGTTGAAGCTGGTGAGAGCGTATCCAACTCCCCAGTCTCCAGCTCCACCGTACGTGGGCGTAAACTCAGCACTGCCATTCTCTCGACGGGTGATGCTGCCTCCATTCCAGAGAGCCCATTGCGCGGACTGATGGAACGAGACGTTGCCACCTTCGGTGCCCATGTTGACGAACCAGTGGTTGTTGCCCTTGCTATCTGGTAGAGGGAAGAAGCCCGAAACTTCGAAGTTGAAACCGTATGAGCCAGTTGAGAGAACGGGTCCCAGGGAGGTATTCTTTGCTGGCTCCCACAATGAACCAAGGAACGTCCAGTTGGCCAGATCGTTCGCTGGCGCACTCCAGAGTGGCATTCGTGGTCCTACACCCTTTATACCCGAGCCGAAGACCGAGTAGTAATGTGGTTCAGAGACTCCTAGGATGGTATCGAGCTCTGGGATAGGCTCGAAGAAAGGGTCACGAAATCCAGTGATATTCCAGTGCATGGGAGCAGTCTCGGTGGTGGCCTTGATCACTGGATTGCCCTCATACTCCTGCCAAGTCTCACCACCATCTTTGCTGATGGCCAGACTTTGCGTCTCCGTGTAGGGTTCGTAGAACGATTGCCAATTCGTGGGCAGATAGCTGACGGATGTGTAAAAGATGAGTAGGTCGCCACTGACTTCACCCTGGAGGTTGACTGGCTGTGCGGTGCCTGAAAAGATACCCAGCCCGTTGTATGTTCCGTTGCCTGCGGGGCCGAGTATCAAAGCATCACGACCCTTCCAACTTCCATGATCAGTCCATGTAATTAAGTCCTTGCTCGTCGCGCTTCCCCAGCTGATATTGCCCCAGTTGTAGTGCTCTGGATGCCATTGATAGGAAAGGTGATATTCGTCTCGGACAGGATCATACATCGCTCCGCAAGGGTCATTCATCCAGCCTGCAGGTGCCAGGAAGTGGCTTTGTGGTCTCCAGCGTTCGAAGAGGGAGTTGTTACCCATCGAGGTGATTTGTTCCGCCGTGATCTCGCTGCAACTCCCACCTCCTGGTTGGTGACTCCACGGCTTGCCTGGGTGACCACTGTTGCCCCATGGTCTTCCCCATTGACCAGCGTTACCGCCATGGCCTCCCCCAGATCCCCATTGCGCAGACGCAACAGAGACAAAGGTCAGCAAAGTTGAGGCTGAAGAACAGGACAGCATCTTCAATGTGCCAGAGTAGAGGAGATGAAGGGGATCAAGGTCGATGACAGAGCAAGACGCTCTTCAATTTTCTGGTCGAATGATGAAGACGAGAGAGACAAAAGACACAAACCTGGGTCATATTCCAGCATTTAAACTGCTTCTCGGTCAGATCATTACGAGATCTCCGCCATGCGACTCCCCTGCAAAGCCATCGACACGGACCACGAACCACCCACATGAGAAGGTAGTTCGTTATGGAAGTGAAGGGAGAAAACACCAAGAAGCTTCGGTAATGAGGTAACGACATGCAGGTGCTCCCCGCCGAGACCACTCCATCTGGAGCAAAGCTGGGGTGAGGGCCTCCACAAAGTCTGTCGGTCCGATTAGATTTCTGGCGGCTCAGGAACCAGGTCCTTCTGCCGTCGCTTGGCCTCACTCCGTCTCAGTAGTTAGCCTTGACAGAAAGGCGCGGTATTGGCAAGAAGATGTCTTGGAGGCGGTCCTTCTCCGGCGGTTCGGTCTTTGGCGGCGAAAGTTGCATGGCGGACAAGGGTAAGTTCGCGAGATTTGGCGCTGCATTCTGCTTTTCTCGGTCCTACTGTGCATCGTGGAGCGTTCAAGGCTGGAGATTGCGGAGACGGCTACGTGGCAGTTGACTGGAGAAGAACGCTAGAAGGAAGTTGCAGCAACGGTGAGCAGTTTCGTGAACATGGCCGTGAAGAATGGGCACTATGATTCGTTAGCAGCAAGGGCTATTCACCGTACCATGCACCACGCCGACCCGTCGAATGAGACACGGTCGACTTCGGGTATCAACTGCAAGACGGCGCTATGCCAGAGTCCAAGATGCGCCATGCTGCTCACTCTCGTGCCCCTGCAACATTATCTTCATCATCATATCGTCCTCGTCTATCATCTCATGCTTGCTGACCTTGAGCTTTGCCTTGCCAAAGCCCATTGATCGCTTGCTGTTGTCTCCTCTGTTGCTCGTTCATCTGCTCTTGCGTCTGACCCTTGGCATTGCTTCGCGGATCCATACTATCGACTGGTCGCACGGCGCCGGGCGTAGCTGCATCTGCATCGGTCATGTCGACATCTTCATTCTTCGGCTTTACACGATCGGGGTTGAATGACATGGCACCATCCATCATACCCATTCCACCAGCGCGGAGCTGGTTGATCGCACGGACTGTGTCGATAGCCTTGTGCAGTGTTCGTCGAGCGTTGAAGTTCTTCTTGACAGTCGGGAGCAGATCCTCGTCACCGCGGCCACTCTCTGGACCAGCGATCCATTCGTGAGTGAGCGCCTCGTGGGCAGTCATTCGTTTCGTTGGGTCGATCGTAAGGCATCGCTTGATGAACTGCCGGGCCGTCAGACTGACTCCGCGCCAGTATTCCAAAGGTGTGAAGCTGTAATCCGCAACCAAGATGGCCTGCATCTCCTCCAAGTTGCTATCCCTATCGAAGGGGGTGTATCCACACAGAAGAAAGTATGTGATCACGCCAATGGCCCACACATCCACCGGCTTGCCATGCCCGCTCTTCTTGAAGATTTCAGGTGCCATATATCCTGGTGTGCCGCACGTAGTGGTCAAGACATGGAACTGCTCTTCATCCATGATTCGCGAGAGGCCAAAATCGGCAATCAGCAGGTCGGCATTGTCCTCTGGCGTTCGGAAGAGGAGGTTCTCGGGCTTGAGATCGCGATGTACGATACCATGGTCGTGAAGATAAGCGACTGCTGAGAGAGTTGCTCGGATAAGGTCGGCCGCATCGGACTCGTAGTATGAACCTTTTCGACAGATACGGTCGAAGAGCTCGCCGCCGAGGGCCAAATCAGTGACAAGGTAGACTGGAATGATCAGTCTTGCTTTCGATATCCGCGATCGCATCCTTCACATACGATTGTTCATGGTCTCAAAATAGTCGACCAGTGTGAGGATATTCTGATGTCCCATTGACACTCTCTTCAGTACCGCAATCTCATTCCTAACCATGTGCTCCCGCCCGGCCATAAGCCTCTTGTTGATGACCTTTGCCGCATAATATCGGCCAGTATCGATGTGGACGCATTCTTTCACAACACTGTACGAGCCCGCTCCCAGCGTTTTCCCAGTCTTGTATCGGCACGGCTGGACTTGTGCTTGCGGTTGAGCCATGGTGTGCTGACGCAGGTTTGGCGCACGGCGTGTGACGGGTATTAGCTCGACCGCTGTCGGGTTGAATGGTCAACGTATTTGTTGCGATATGAGCGAGCGTGGACGAGGATATAGATCAAAGGTAGAATAGAATCATGACAAGGGTCAAGGTGTTGTGTTCTCCAGCTTTGACCGTCGCAGCTGACAGCGAGCGTGTGAGAAGCAGTCGCGAGAGTGGGGTCTGGTGCCGAAGCGATTCGCCCGTGCTAGTGGTATTTTTGGTCAGCCCCGGTAGTCCCTTGATGTTCTGGGCCCTCAATGAATCAACGCTGCGTGCATTCGCTGATACTCTGTCTATTCGTATGTTGTTTGTGCTTGCCAGTTCTTGTTACCGTTGTCGCCGTTCAAAAGTCAGGCGCTCACTAGCGCAATGCCAAGCCAAGGCTGTGTATATCAAAACATTGCCTCCCACGCCGATATCTCAACGCAAAAGGATTGAATGGCCACAATAACGATTGCCAGGCTCAGTGCGGTCACGCCTCGAAGTCGCACACGAATCTCAACGTTGTCAGAGCAGAACAGACGCCATAAAGAGTTCAACTTGCAAAAAAATTGAAATTTGTACAATCTTGAGCTCCCCACCTGTTACACACTGTCAGAACGATACGATAACAACGGCACGTGTTATATAGGCATACCTGGTTCGAACAAGTGACCTTAGGATTATTGCGAGTTGTACTGCAATCCCACGCTCTACCTGTTGCGTTGTAAGCAATTTGATCGATGGACGAGCAAGGGACTGTGAGAGACGAACCACTGAGCTAGAGGAGCTGCTGTCTGTGATTGGATGAGCATTACAAGCAGATAATAAGTTATGTACCCTGACTTTTGATCGGCCGAGCTAAATCCGCAGTCCTTGTTTGATCCGTCCGCAGCCCAGCCTCCTACGTCCCTATTCTGACGCAGAGAGTTGCACACTCAACCATGCCGAACCGAATGCAATCGTTGGTGTAATGGTGTGGTCCCTTTGCGCGGAGGAATGGCCTCAATCGAGCACAGAAGTGTGGAAGGTAGGCATTGATCCGCCAAGCCTCGCCACCTCCCAATCCTCCAACCCCCTTTTCCACGACCATTCGCTTCGACCTTCAACTTTTGCTTAACTAGCTCGTGACGCACGACAACACTCACTAACCGAGCCTCTGAGACTTCCCTTGTTTCCTTGCCTTACTGGCCTCGAATTGTCTCCAGCCTGATCCGTCACGCCACGATGCGGTTACAGGTCTTTGGCTTCGATCTTCCTGGAGGACACGAGCTCGGATGATGTTAAACAATAGCTTGACAAAGATGTCTCAAGTACTACGGGGTCAAAAGTAAACAGCACACTGGTATAAGCAGAGCAATCGCGATCTTTTCTCTGCACGAACGCAGCTCTACTTGCGACACCTTCGATTGAGCGCAGGGCTACATGGCGAAACATGCCAAACAGTTTACGACAACGTCTCCAATGATTAGATGACGCTTGACATAGTGTACAGTGATTTGGACGTGGTTCAGGACGTAGCCACTTCCGCTGAAACCGACGAAGATGCGTCTCAGCCGGACATTGCTGGAGTCGACCTACCTCACTCACAAATGTGCTTGCATCTAAGGCATTTTTCTGCGGCTCGACAACACAGTACAACTTTCGAATGATTACAGACTGGCTGTCACTGTAAATTGCACCACGGAGCACCCGCACTGGCCTTTCGGTGGGTGCTTGTAGCATTATGACAATCTATGGCTGTTCCGACAACTTCAAAGCTTCTGAAGTAGCTTCCTACTCATCCGCAATCGCACCACAGCCACGAGTCCGGCAGCGCCCAAGGCCATCGATCCAGCATAGTAGATGGCTGGTCGGTATGCTTTGAAGCCTGCTGACTCGCCGCCGTAGTCTTCGAGAAGATAGCCTGCGATTGGAGCGCCCTGATTTTGGTTAGAAGTTGCCTGGAGACTTGACTAGACATTACTTACCAGCAGGTATCCGCCACTCCAACCTGTGACCAGCATCCCCATAGCGACGCTCAGACGAGCGCTGCCGAAGATTGAGCCAGCAACTGTTGGAAACACCGAGAAGAACCCGCCACAAGCAGCCCCATTGATAACCACAAAAGCGATTAACGGTCCAAGACTTTCCGAGATGGGCCACAGAGCGAGCATGCTCAACGCCACCAAGGTCAAAGTCAGGAAGAGAGAATTCAGTGCCCCGATCTTGTCGCAGCAGAACCCCAAAATGATCCTGCCCACTGCAGATGCCATATTGTAGCCAGCTACCAGGGCTGCCGCCGCGCCTGGCATCCCGATTGAAACGCTATACAGCGGAAGAAAGAATGGCGGGACGAGAAGTGGAAAGGTTCCCACGGCACCGCAGAGGAAGAGCAAGAAGAAGCTGGGGTCGTTGAAGAGCGTCCAGTCGATGAAGGTCGTTCGGTTTGGAGCGACACGATCCCGATTGAAGAAAGCTGCTGGCAGGCCGGCGGCCAGTGTCATTAGGGCCATGATGCGAAACGACCACGCAGTGCCGACTTTGTTGATGAGAGCATCGATCACGAAGCTATTGGCTGCTCCGCCCGCGCCACCCTGTCAAGAACTTCGTCAGCACATTGCTACACCGCAGAAGGTACTGTCAAACATACCGCTGCATAGATCAACCCAGTCGCAAGGCCTCGCCTTCGACTAAAGTACTGAGCAGGAATCGACGCAGTAATCATAAAGCACAACGCAATGCCAATCCCAGTCACCACACCCGTACAAACAAACAACCCCCCAACATTCGTCGTCGAAAACCCACTACCCAACTCCCCCAGCGCGAGCAAGACGACGCCCAACATACCCGTCTTCTGCGAGCCCAGGCTGCGCAGGATCCTCGCATTGACGATGGCGGAGATCGACACCATTGCGACGCTGAGAGAGCCTACCCATGGCAGTACGGATGTCGATGAAAAGCCCTCCTCGATGAGCCCTTTCTGGATTACGCCCCAGGCATAGGCGAAACCTATGGACCAGAAGGCTAGGATTCCGGAGCAGAGGATGATTACCCAGCCGTAGCCGCCTTCTGGCACACCGGCGTCAGCGAGGCGGGAGGCTTCGGCGATGGAAGTGAGAGGGTTCGCGAGGTCTTCATCGTCAATCTGAGATTGAGTTGAGTGGTTGTAATTGTGTCTTGACTCCGCGGGTCCATGTGAGGAACTCGGCCTGGTGTGATCGAATGTATCGAGCTCAAGCGCCGACGTGCTTGTAATCGTGATCGCCATGGCAGCCGCTCTAGACCAGTCTGATGTCGAATGGAGCTGAGGTCAAAAATTTGTACAGAGGAGAAGAGTCATCACGTCCGCTTAGGTACCGTGGGATACCTCCGGCTTGGCAACCCTCACAGGCGACATCGAGGGATGCTGTTGAGAAGCACCATAGAAAAATGTACTTAATGAAAGGTACATGGCAGATACGAATCAAGAAAGAGAGATTTCGCTTGGGTTCACTTCGTGTTGTAAGGCTCTCGACACTACCTTCTATCACATTCAGCCTTTGTCTCAAGAGATACGACTTTCATTGCAGCAGGACTATACACGCGGGGAATCAATTGGAAGATAGTCGACACATCCATGAAGCTCTTCCAAGTCCCATGTAGCTATTCCGGGACATGGGAACCACAAACGCCAGCTCGAAGTCATACCCCAATGCCATGTGTGGCACGGTTCTATTAGTCGAGGCGTCAAGTCCACCACTGCCCGTGAGCTTAACCAGATAGGACTCTGCTCGTAAAACGCTGCGTGAACGCTATCAAAAGTCCCGGACGTCCAACTTTCAGCTCCTGCCGTTGATGCAACTCTTGATTTCGGTCTCCATGATGAACATGGGGACGCTCTCAAAGTCGTGGAAAAATACAACCGTACTTTACAAGAATATCATGCCCATGCCAGAGACAAGACCAAGGATGGTCATGAAAGCAACAGGCAACAAGCTGGTCTCAACGCTTGGGACCGCGGCCATAGGACCAGCTGCGGCAGATGAGGACGAGCTGCTACCAGAGCCACTGCCGCTGCCGCTGTTGGAGTTGCTTTGCGCGTCAGAGTTGGCGGTAGGAGAGGTCGTGACGAGACCGGTGCCAGCGGTGCCAGCTTGAGACATCAGGGTTGCGCAAGAGCCAGAGGCAGTGGTGGCATCTTTGGTTGCGGCGGCACCCTTGAAGTCACAGGCATCGGATGCGCTGTTCTGGCTCAGGTAGTACTGGTTGAAAGCAAAGGCGAGCTGCTCGGTGGAGTTGCACATGCTGTAGGCACCGTAGTCACCAGTCGAGCCGTTGGCAGTGATGCCGGCACAGATGCTGTCGCCGTAGCCGCACACAGTGCCGAAAAGATCGCTGTAGTCATCGGTGTCGGTGCCCGAAGTGACAACACAGCTCAAGGAGTTGTACATGCAGTCGCAAAGCTCCTTGTTGGGCGATGGTGGGAGAGGCGAGGCCTTGGCGTCCCAGTCTGAACCCTCGGTCGGGCATGATGCGGCAGAGTTGGTCGGGCTGTATGAGGCAGAGTTGACACCAGTTGGCGAGACGCTGGCGAGCTGAGTCTTGAGGTTGTTGAAGTCTTCGCGGGTGGAGACGCTGTTGCCGTCAACGGAGACAAGACCGTAGTTGTTGGCCTCCTGGAAGTACATGTAGACAATGCCGCCAGACCAAACGTCATTCATCTTCGAGCCGTAGAGAGCCTGGACTTCGGTGAATGGACGTGGCTCAACGTCGTTGCAGCCATATTCGGCGAAGAAAGCGGGCACAGAGTAGGTGGAGAACTCCTTGGTACGGACATCGTAGCCAGACTCTGTGTACGAGGAGTCACCGCACCACGAGTAGATGTTGTAACCCCAGAAGTCAATGGCATTGGCCTCGTCACCGCAGTTGAAGTAGTTGGCCATGTTCTCACGAATGTCAGCATCGTCGTTGGTGGCGTAACCAACACCAATGGTGCGGTAGTTTTGAGACTTGATGTAAGCCTTGGTATCACGAACGGCAGCCTTGACGAAGGCGCTGGCATCGGTGTTGTTGGGAGCGTTGGAGACTTCGTTGCCAGCAAAGAAGCCCAGAACGTTGGTGTAGTTATGCATGGCGTCAACCACGGCGGTGTAGCGCTCGTAGAGAGCGTCGTTCCATGCCGGGGAAGCACGGTTGATGGAAGAGCCATCAATTGGCGCAGAAAGATCTGCAATAACGTAAATGCCGGCGTTGGTGAGCGCGGTCATGCACTCGTCGTGGTTTGAATCGGGGTTGATGGCGTAGACACGAATGGTGTTGGTGTACAGCTGCTGGAGGTATGGGATATCTCGCTTGCAAGCATCCGCGTCGGCAAGGGGATCAGTGTATGTCTGGCTGTCCGAGACTGTGCCATTGCCCGAGTAGTCTTGCTGGTATGCGACACCGCGCATGTAGCTGTGGTGCTGTCAGTATCCAGTTCTTGCCAGGCCCATCTTGACCGCGCTCTTACAATTGTGTGCCGTTGTTCTCGTAAAAGAATTTGGAGCCCTTGATGACGATGGAGGGCAGATCGGCCGCGTAAACGGTGTTGGCAAAGAGGCTTGCCGCCGCAACTGCGGACGACACGATTCCGGCGCCTCTCATGGTGGGTTGAAGATAGCGATTAAAGTGGTAGTGTGGTGTTGGTACAATGGACAAGATGCTTCAAGGTGCCGGTGAATTGGCAGGGATGACTTGGAATGTGACACAGTCACAGAGCGAGGGTGGAGGTCGCAATGAACGAGTGAATGATAGCTGCGATGGCGACGCCAAGGAAAGAACGGCAACAAGCACAACAAGAATCGCTGCCGTGCAAAGTGTTGCTGGGCTGGAGAGAGTGACTGCAGGTGAGGGTGTTGTTCAGGAGACGAGACGCGGCCGAGCCTGCGACCTCTCGGCTTGCGCGTTCTCCTTCTCCCGCCATGCCTGTTTCGAGCGGTGGATCTGTGCAGCGCCACCACCGTCGACCAGTACACAGGCCATGATTGGCCATGCAAGGGAGGCCCTTCTTCGCAATTCATCCATCCAGGGGCACGACTGGTGCGGTTCTGAAGATGCGACGCCTTCGACTATGATCAGAAACGCCGTCGTCGATTCCCTGCCAGCGGACTCCTTCTCGAAAGGCTCGCAGCACGACTCACGTGCAGCCAGCAAAGCATGACGATTGCGTGGCGTGCTAATTACAGCAGCACGGGGCATCGAGAGAAACGGCGTGCCGGTGCACTACTATCGCTTGGCTCAACGTTTTTTTCAGACACTTCACCTCATCATAGACCATCTTTTTCTGAAAGCCGGACACCCGACGGTCGCCAATTGTGCGTGCTTCCAAATCCGACTTCGAATTCGCTTCCATCCGGTGGAAGTCTGTGATGAGGTCAAGGCAGTCGGCCAGACGGATTGTTGTTTTCTAGGAGGCCGATGAGGGACCGCCAGCTGATGCCATGCCCCGGACGCGTCCTCCATCCATCGAGTCAGGCCTAGGTTGCTGATATCGGCATCCTGCCAGCATCCCGAATACTTGCAGAACGTACGCCACGGTTGAGAAACGTACGTTGTAAGCACATGGAGGCTCATAGCTAGGAGCTTGAGATGGTGCAGTACCACAGCTTCGGAGTGGGCAGTTCAGTCTTTGGCGTCATGAGTTCCCCAGCCTAACGCAGGTACAAACCCAACGATATGCGGGGGATGATATAGAGCTGCAACTCCTGGCAGAGACACGTCTCAAATCAAGGAAGACCGCATGCTCAGGACGATCGGCGTGTAGATATCTTTGCTACACTTTCAACATGTGCTGACTGCGCCTCAAGAGTGCAAGGCAAGACTGTCGTCGTGGTGCCATACCCATTGATTACGAAACGCTCTGCCAGTGCACAGAGTTGCCGCTCAGGCGTTTCAGGACTCCATGCTGTGCATAAGCTCTCCGGTACTGGCCGGCTTTGCACGGAAGCTAAGCAGTCTCTGTCCAGTGGGTGAGCTCGAAAAGACCAGCAAGATACTGCTTTGGGCGACGTGCGTGCTTTGAATGGCTGGTGGGGAGAGCCTCCATCTTACGGGCTGCAGGATCTGATCGGTTTATTGAAGTCAAGTCAAGCTGGTGGCCGGACGATGGAAGGACTCGTGAGAACTGTTGCTCGCAGGATGTTGTGAACGCGAGGATACGACGGTGGCAAGGCTGGCGGGTGCGGACTACTTGACAAGATACGCGAAGGTGGCATAATATGAAAGTAAAATGTAGCCGGCGCAAAAATAGAATCGATAGCACTCTATCTTCGCCACAGCGGATACTCGCAGCAAGGCATTGTGCATGTTTCTGCGGCAGTAGTTGTGCGTCTGCAGCAGGCGCTTGTCTCTATACCGCAAAGATGCGTAACGAATCGTCGATAAGGCGGACTTGATAACACGGCAGTGGTAAGGTGCGGCTGACCAGGGGTCTGGCGGTGGCGGTTGTGGTTGAAAGAACGGTTGGACACAACAGCTGGGACGCGGGCAGTCGAAGGCGTCCGCTCCGGCGCGATTGTGTGGACGAGTCGAAAATGCAGGAGCGTGTTGGCCTGTCACAGCGAGCACAGGCAGGGAGAGATCCACTCGCGGAAGCAATCGTGGTTTAGCCGTTCGGATGAGTTTGAAGAGAGCCAGCGGCCAAGCGAGTTGCTGCAAAATCCGACCCCCTTTTGCTAATGCTGGGTGGACGCCGCCGAGTCTGCTCCCTGCCCTGCCACGCATCCATCGCAGCGCCGGCTTCTCCCACGCCACCAGCGACTTTCTCTCCGCCTGCCTCGTGTTCTCCTCCCCTCGTCTTCAACCTCACCATCTGCTTGTACATAGTCACTCGTTTGCCTGCGTGCTAAGTGTCGGACGAGACGCTGCTGCTACGCCAACGACGACGCAGGATCCTGTGTGCGACGGAAAAGCCGCGAGACTTTGCCGCCGGCCCAATCACCGCCCACGCTACAGGAGAGCATTGGGCGAGCGCCTCCAACGCGCGTTCGTTCTCCCAGCAACAGAGCAACACACCTCTGCGTCTGCTTCACCACTGCGGCGTTGCTTTGCTTTGCTTTGCTGTTGTTCATCACACACACTCTCCCGCACCAGCGGCGCCTACCTGCTGTTTCGACGTGAGCGCTGCTCCTGGCAACTGCCACGCCCGCTCGCTTCTCGCACCACGCCTGCCGTCCGTGTCGCAGCGCACCTTCCTGGCTCGCCCGCCCGTTCAACGCTCGCTTCTTCGTGCACCACTCGACGACGACACCGCTGCACCGCTCGCTCGCAGACCCCGTCTACCCACCGTCGACCACCGCCGCCCTTAATCCCCGCTGCTGCTGCAAGGCACGTCTGCATCTCCATGGTCGACGCTTGAACAAGGTGCGTCTTCACCGCAGCAACCTGTCGCAGCCCCGTTTCACCCTCCCGCGCCCTTGCATGTGCTTGTTTGCGCCCGCCATCTGCTGCCCAGCACTGCTCAAGACTCTCATTGCTGACGCATCTGCCCAGTAATATCTAATTCACACCTCCACCATGGCCCAACCCCATCAGGGCGGCTATGATGATGGCTACGGCGGCCATCCCGCCGAGCATCCTGCTGATCACCATGCCGACAGCTACTACCAAGACGATCAGCAGGCCTACTACGACCAGCAAGGCTACGGCCAAGGCCAGCACGATGGCTACTACGATGACAACGGCTACTATCAGGCCGGCCACGATGGATACCAGCAAGACGGTTACTACGAAGCTGGCCAGCAAGGCTATCAAGATGAGTACTACAACGATCAGTACTACGACCAAGGAGCTCCCGCTGCGGGCCAGTATCAGCAACAAGGTCGCGGATACGGTCAGCGCAAGGGTCGTCGCGGCCACGACTCCGAAGAGGACTCTGAGACCTTCAGCGACTTCACCATGAGATCTGACATGGCCCGCGCGGCTGAGATGGACTACTATGGCCGCGGCGATGAGCGATACAACTCGTATGGTGAGGGTCAAGGCCGTGGTTACCGCCCACCATCATCCCAGGTCTCGTACGGTGGCAACCGCTCATCAGGAGCCTCCACGCCTGTCTACGGCATGGATTACTCCAGCGCTCTACCAGCTGGCCAAAGGTCTAGGGAGCCATACCCAGCCTGGACTTCTGACGCGCAAATCCCTCTCTCTAAGGAGGAGATTGAGGACATCTTCCTCGACTTGACAGCCAAATTCGGTTTCCAGCGTGACAGCATGCGAAACATGTTCGACCACCTCATGACCCTGCTCGACTCTCGTGCATCCCGCATGTCTCCCAACCAAGCCCTCCTTTCTCTCCACGCCGACTACATTGGCGGCGAAAACGCCAACTACAGAAGATGGTACTTTGCAGCACATCTCGACCTCGACGATGCTGTCGGTTTCGCCAACATGAAGCTCGGAAAGGCCAACAGGGCGACTAGGAAGGCTCGTAAGGCAGCCAAGAAGAAGAACGCTGGAGCCGACCCACAGAACGAGGAGCAGACTCTCGAGAGCCTCGAAGGAGACAACAGCTTGGAAGCCGCTGAATACCGCTGGAAGACCCGCATGAACCGCATGTCTCAGCACGACAGAGTCCGCCAAATCGCTCTGTACTTGCTTTGCTGGGGAGAGGCCAACCAAGTGCGTTACATGTCAGAAGTTCTCTGCTTCCTGTTCAAGTGCGCAGACGACTATTACCACTCGCCAGCTTGCCAAAACCGCGTTGAGCCAGTTGAAGAGTTCACATACCTAAACAACTGCATCACACCACTCTACAACTACTGCAGAGATCAGGGCTATGAAATTTTCGAGGGCAAGTATGTCCGCAAAGAGCGTGATCACAACAAGGTCATCGGTTACGACGACATGAACCAGCTTTTCTGGTACCCAGAGGGCATTGAGCGGATCGCCTTCGAAGATAAGACTCGACTGGTCGACCTGCCGCCAGCGGAGCGATACGAGCGTCTCAAGGACGTGGTTTGGAAGAAGGCATTCTTCAAGACCTACAAGGAGACCCGTTCCTGGTTCCACATGTTGACCAACTTCAACCGCATCTGGATCATCCACGTCTGTATCTTCTGGTTCTACACCGCCTTCAACTCGCCTACCCTGTACACCAAGAACTACCAGCAGCAGCTTAACAACCAGCCGCATGGATCAGCTCATTGGTCTGCAGTGGCTCTTGGTGGTACCCTCGCTTGTCTGATCCAAATTCTGGCTACTCTGGTTGAATGGATGTACGTGCCACGACGATGGGCTGGCGCTCAGCACTTGACGAAGCGTCTGCTCGTCCTGATTGTCATGTTCGTCATCAACATTGCACCATCGGTCTACATCTTCGGCGTTTCGCAAACGGGCAAGGTCGCTCTTATTCTGGGCGTCGTACAGTTCCTGATTGCTTTGGCCACTGTCTTCTTCTTCGCCATCATGCCTTTGGGTGGTCTCTTCGGAAGCTATCTCAACGGCAAGCGAAGGCAGTACGTCGCCAGCCAGACTTTCACGGCTAGCTGGCCTCGTCTTCGCGGCAACGATATGTGGATGTCGTACGGTCTCTGGGTGCTCGTCTTCGCGGCCAAGCTTGCTGAGTCCTATTTCTTCCTGACTCTCTCGCTTCGTGACCCGATCCGCATCTTGTCAACAATGAAGATCCAGAACTGCCTTGGAGACAAAATGATCGGTACCACGCTCTGCTACCACCAACCGACTGTGTTGCTCATCCTCATGTACTTCACGGACTTGATTTTGTTCTTCTTGGATACCTATCTCTGGTATGTCATCTGGAACTGCGTCTTCTCCGTGGCTCGATCTTTCTACCTGGGTGTATCTATCTGGACACCTTGGAGGAACATCTTCTCGCGCCTGCCCAAGCGTGTCTACTCCAAGATCCTGGCTACCACGGACATGGAGATCAAGTACAAGCCCAAGGTGCTTATCTCTCAGATTTGGAACGCTATTGTCATCTCCATGTACCGCGAGCACTTGCTCGCCATCGACCACGTTCAGAAGCTGCTCTACCATCAGGTCCCATCTGAGCAGGAAGGCAAGCGCACTCTGCGTGCTCCGACTTTCTTCGTGTCTCAGGAGGACCACTCGTTTAAGACCGAGTTCTTCCCAACTCAGTCCGAGGCCGAGCGTCGTATTTCGTTCTTCGCCCAGTCGCTTTCGACTCCAATCCCTGAGCCTCTGCCTGTTGACAACATGCCCACCTTCACGGTCATGATTCCCCACTACGGCGAGAAGATTCTTCTCTCCCTGCGTGAGATCATTCGTGAGGATGAGCCATACTCTCGCGTCACTATGTTGGAGTACCTCAAGCAGTTGCATCCTCACGAGTGGGATTGCTTCGTTAAGGACACGAAGATCCTCGCTGATGAGACCTCACAATTCAATGGCGACTACGAGAAGACCGAGAAGGACGCACAGAAGAGCAAGATCGACGACTTGCCATTCTACTGCATCGGGTTCAAGTCTGCTGCTCCTGAGTACACCCTTCGAACTCGTATTTGGGCCTCTCTCCGTTCGCAGACCCTTTACCGCACCATCTCTGGCTTCATGAACTACAGCCGTGCCATCAAGCTTCTTTACCGCGTGGAGAACCCTGAGGTCGTCCAGATGTTCGGTGGAAACTCTGACAAGCTCGAGCGAGAGTTGGAGCGCATGGCTCGCCGCAAGTTCAAGATCGTCGTGTCCATGCAGCGCTACGCCAAGTTTTCAAAGGAAGAGCGCGAGAACGCCGAGTTCCTTCTTCGTGCCTATCCTGACTTGCAGATTGCCTACCTGGACGAGGAGCCTCCGACTCAGGAGGGAGAGGATCCAAGACTTTTCTCTGCCCTCATCGACGGTCACTCTGAGCTCATGGAGAACGGAATGCGTCGGCCCAAGTTCCGCATCATGCTTTCTGGCAACCCCATCCTTGGTGATGGCAAGTCCGACAACCAGAACCACTGCTTGATCTTCTACCGTGGCGAGTACATTCAACTCATCGACGCCAACCAGGACAACTACCTCGAGGAGTGCTTGAAGATTCGCTCTGTGCTTGCTGAATTCGAAGAGATGACGACGGATAACGTCTCGCCATACACCCCAGGTCTCCCGCCCACCAAGTTCAACCCAGTCGCCATTCTTGGAGCCCGTGAATACATCTTCTCCGAGAACATTGGTATCCTTGGTGACGTTGCCGCTGGAAAGGAACAGACATTCGGTACTCTCTTCGCTCGTACGCTCGCCCAGATTGGTGGCAAGTTGCATTACGGACATCCCGATTTCCTGAACGGTATCTTCATGACTACTCGCGGTGGTGTTTCCAAAGCTCAGAAGGGTCTGCACTTGAACGAGGACATCTACGCTGGTATGAACGCCATTCTCCGCGGTGGTCGCATCAAGCACTGCGAGTACTACCAGTGTGGCAAGGGTCGTGATTTGGGCTTCGGTTCTATCCTGAACTTCACCACCAAGATCGGTACTGGTATGGGCGAGCAAATGTTGTCCCGCGAGTACTACTATCTCGGCACTCAACTTCCTCTGGACCGCTTCCTGTCGTTCTACTACGCCCATCCTGGTTTCCACATCAACAACTTGTTCGTCATGTTGTCGGTGCAGCTGTTCATGTGGTGCTTGCTCAACCTGGGTGCCCTCCGCCACGAGACCATCACTTGCAACTACAACAGGAACGTTCCAGAGACGGACCCGCTCTACCCCACCGGCTGCGCGAACATCATCCCTATCATGGACTGGGTTCAGCGTTGTATCGTGTCCATCTTCATCGTGTTCTTCATCTCCTTCGTCCCACTGACGATCCAGGAGTTGACGGAGCGTGGATTCTGGCGAGCAGCAACACGTCTGGCCAAGCACTTTTCCTCGCTGTCTCCGCTGTTCGAGGTGTTCGTCACTCAGATTTACGCCTTCTCTCTGCAGCAAGATCTGTCGTTTGGAGGAGCTCGCTACATCGGTACTGGTCGTGGTTTCGCCACTGCCCGTATGCCATTCGGTGTCCTCTACTCGCGTTTCGCCAGCCCATCGATTTACTTGGGAGCTCGTCTTCTGATGATGCTTCTGTTCGGTACGCTTACAGTCTGGGGTTACTGGCTGCTTTGGTTCTGGGTGTCTTTGCTGGCTCTCTGCATTTCGCCCTTCTTGTTCAACCCGCATCAGTTCGCATGGTCCGACTTCTTCATCGACTACCGCGAGTTCTTGCGATGGCTGTCTCGAGGAAACACCAAGGCTCACTCTGCCTCTTGGATTGGGTTCGTCCGTCTCTCCCGTACTCGCCTTACTGGTTTCAAGCGCAAGGCACTCGGCGACCCATCTGCTAAGCTGTCTGGCGACACTCCAAGAGCCCACTTCACCAATGTCTTCTTCAGTGAAGTCATCGGACCGCTTGTCCTCGTCGCTGCAACACTTATCCCTTACCTGTACATCAACGCAGGAACTGGAGTCATTGCGTCCAACAACCGAGGCAAGGACATCACACCAACCAACGCTTTGATCCGTGTCGCCATTGTAGCTTTCGCTCCAATCGGTGTCAATGCTGGTGTGGCCATCGGATTCTTCGCCATGGCATGTTGCATGGGTCCACTCCTCAGCATGTGCTGCAAGAAGTTCGGTGCTGTTCTGGCCGCCATCGCCCACGCAATCGCCGTCATCATGCTGCTTGTGTTCTTCGAAGTCATGTTCTTCCTGGAAGGCTGGAGCTTTACTAAGGCTCTTTTGGGAATGATTGCTGTCGTCGCTCTTCAGCGATTTGTCTTCAAGCTGATCATTGCCCTTGCCCTGACCAGAGAATTCCGCGCGGACACCTCAAACATAGCATGGTGGACTGGCAAGTGGTACGCGCTCGGCTGGCACACGCTCTCACAGCCAGGACGTGAATTCCTGTGCAAGATCACCGAGATGGGCTTCTTCGCCGCCGACTTCATACTCGGCCACTGCCTCCTGTTCTTCATGCTGCCACCGCTTCTCATCCCATACATTGACAAGTTCCACTCTGTCATGCTCTTCTGGCTGCGCCCAAGGTAAGCAGACACTTACCCGTTGACTTGAATCATCTACTGACTAGGTTTACAGCCGCCAAATTCGCCCTCCCATCTACTCTCTGAAGCAGTCGAAGCTTCGCAAGCGACGAGTCATCCGCTACGCCATCCTCTACTTCACAATGTTCGTCCTCTTCCTGGTCCTCATCGTCGGCCCAGTCATCCTCAAGAAGTTTG
The DNA here is from genome assembly GCA_002786045.1 of Zasmidium angulare. Taxonomy (NCBI): domain Eukaryota; kingdom Fungi; phylum Ascomycota; class Dothideomycetes; order Mycosphaerellales; family Mycosphaerellaceae; genus Zasmidium; species Zasmidium angulare. The sequence continues at coordinate 266,397 of NHNX01000014.1, forward strand.
TGACGTTCAATGTGGACCTTCCTCTGCAGCTCCAGCAGCCATCTGACTGGAACAACAACGACACGACCAGCAAGCATACCGGTACTGGAGTCAAGGGCGCCGCGGCATCTGCGACAGCCACCGCCGGCTCCAAGCTTGTGAGGATGATGTTTGAATACAATGCATAGATGAAGCGGACCACTTTCTTGACGGCCGAAGCGATGTTTGACGACGCCTCTCCTACCCAATCATCACACATACAACAACCACCACCACGAGATTGCAGATGTGCTCCTCAAAATACTCTGTACCAACAGCATCAGGGGAAGGAGATGTGGCCGAACCTCTGAAAGAAGAGGACATGATTTCGACCGGTAATGAGCGGTGTGTAATCACTTTCAAGGGTGGGAAGAGCATCAGAGAAAGGACTGGCGCAATTTCTGGTTTCGTCTCTTCATTCTTCGCAAAATCGCGCGGCGCAACAAACATACTCTTACTACTACACACGACTGGAAAGGAATGGCAAATTCGGAGTCTTATTTCCCTTACATTGATTGTTCTTGTTGTTGGGTGGGAGGAGTCGAAGTCTGCACGGCATGGTAAATGGTAAATGCCAAGTGGAAGATCATCACAAGTTTGGATGGTTTCTACTACTACTATTATAGAAAGGAATCGAGAATGTGCGTATCTTTTGAAAGCCTCCTTGACTCAGACTCGCTTCTACATCTCCGATTCTGCTCACCTAGTGCTACTACTACTGTGCTGATGTACATGTACTGGAAAGGGCTGTTTCATTGCTACCCAGCCCAGCCTGGCAGCAACGATGATTGCTGAAGCCTGCTTGCTTGCTGCTTGCCCCGCCATCATCGATTTGCACGGATGCATGCAGGAACCCGCCCTCCTTGTGAGGCGTCAGCATGTCGGGTACCTGCCACCTCCATTCTTGACGACACGAGCAACATCAACTTCCAGGTTCCGCCAACTCATATCCATCAGCTTGAAGCTCACACAGCACACCATGGAGGCCATCAAAGGTATCTTCCCAGGTTCAGCACCGAACAACGTCGCGGCTTGGGCGTTGAAGCCCAAAACCCGCCCTCTTGTTGTCGGCGCAGCACCATATACCAAACCACCCTATGGACACATCGTAGTGAAGGTGTACGATGTAGCTGTTAACCCTATCGACTGGATTCTTCAAGACGATGACCTTTTTGACTTGGAGTACCCTACTGTATTCGGCTCAGATGTGGCGGGTGAGATCCAGGCTGTCGCGGACGATGTCAAGGACTTTCGGATTGGTACACGAGTGATTGCGTGAGTTGGCTCGAAAGAGCCTGTCGAACTGCTAGAACATAACAAGTATCAATGGCTAACACTACTCAAAAACAGACATTGCTCTCGCGCCCAGAATGCAGATTTGCCCGTTGGAGCAACGGGAGCGTTCCAAAAGTACGTCGTGGTGCAGAAGAGTGCCGTCGCCGAGCTGCCATACAAGATTGCCACCTCAGTGGGTGTGGTCTTGCCATTAGGCATATCGACAGCAGCAGCCGGACTCTATCAGAAAGACTTCCTCGGACTCCCACTCCCCAGCGCTGAGGACAAGCCCAAGCCACTGGAACGAACGATTTTGATCTGGGGAGGCAGCTCCAGCGTGGGATCTTGTGCCATCCAGCTCGCTGTGGCATCTGGCGCTGAAGTAGTGACGACTGCAAGTTCCAAGAATGCGGATTACTGCAAGAGTCTTGGAGCTGCGGAAGTCTTCGACTATCACTCCAAGTCCGTCGAAGATGACATCGTCAAGTGGTTGGACGGCAAGACGGTCGCTGGTGCTTATCACGCCGTTGGCGCTGATGGTGCGGTGCAAAGTTGTGCTCGGATCGTGGACCGTAGCAAGGGCAAGGCGATCGTCGTTTCCGTGCGAGGGATTCCGGACGATGGTATTCCTCATGCCGTGAGGACCAAGTCAAGTAAGTGTTGACAATTTCGTCTTCGCGAAGTCTCTAGACGCTGACGAGATGGCAGTCTCTTCATCGGCCATCTTCAGTAACGACGTAGGGCCCAAGATCTGGCGTGAGTTCCTGCCAAAGGCATTGAAAAGCGGCACCATCAAGCCCAAGCCCGATGCGAAGATTGTTGGCGAGGAGCTTCGATCCGTCCAGCTTGGTCTTGATACCCAGAAGAAAGGCGTGAGCGCGCAGAAAGTGGTTGTGTCGTACATATCGTAGGGAAGAACCATCAAAGATACGAATGGTATCATCCCGAGATGTCATCAAAGACTGTGGCATCGAATCAGGTCTTCCACAAGTCGTAAACCGAAAGTTGTGAGGGCAATTCCCCCTTCCAAAGGCGAGCTTCTCTTCACACATCTTTATTCGAGCTCTTCTCATCACTGAGCTCGCCTGACTCCAGCCTTCTATCGATGTCCTCTGCTTTCTGCTTGAAGCCGAGGAAGTTCGATATATCCCGCTCTTCCTTGAGCCCTTCAATCTTCCAGCGGTTGAAGGAGTAATTGACTGGACTCTCACCACCCTTGAAGATGCATAGATCGTATATCAGACCTCCCAAAAGGGCTCCTGTGATCGTTGCGCAACAAGGACCCCATATCCACCAATTCTGATGCGAGGTGAAAGATCCTGTTGGGTAGCCGACTGCGATGGATGCCAAACGAGGTCCAAGGTCTCTGACGGGGTTGAAACACCCGCCTGTGCTGTAGCCTAACGCCATGGTGACTGTGGTCGTCAGGAGTCCAATGATGAAGGCGTGCATACCAGCGCCTGGAGGAGAGTTGTGGGAGTCACCAAGTGCCATGATGGAGCAGCCGATGACGGCCGTCCCAAGCATTTCTGTGAAGAAGGCCGTCGAGTTACTGACCCAGTCTTTCGGTTGGGTGTACAGTACGACGCCGGTGGAGCTGGGTATGAGTCCACCGTCGAGATGAATGATGTCGTCGCGGTAAATGGCAAATGCGAGCAGAGCGCCCGTGAATGCACCGAGAAGCTGGGCGAGGATATAAACTGGCACTCTTCCTGCTGGAAAGCCACGGAAGACGGACAGCATGATCGTCAGTGCTGGGTTCAGAAACGCGCCACTGCCACCGCCGGAAATGTAGATGGCGAGCATAACGGCGAATCCCCAGCACCAGTACATTGATTGCATGGAACCCGTTTGATAGTTGGACGTGATGACTGACAAGTTGCCACAGGTCCCGATGAACATGAATATGGTCGTGCCCAGCCATTCGGCAAGAGGTCGTTGGAGATGCAGTCGGATCCTGGCCCAGAAGTTGAACGGTCGATCGTCGGGGTCGAGAGGTGCTGCGAAGTCTTCTTGTGCGATGGATCCGATACGTTGGCCATTTGATCGATAGGCGTCGACGTGGCGATGTTGAATTTGTGTATCGTTGGACGCTTCTCCTCCATCGACTTCCGTGCTTGCTTCAGAGTCGACTAAAGAAGGAGTCAGCAACACATCTTGCGACGAGAAAGACGGCGACGTACACTTCGCCTCCTGGCCATCCTGTGGCTGCTCTGCTTCTCCCTCCGTCGCCTGCCTCGTTGCCTCTTCTACTTGCGGCGCTGCCTCCACACCAGTAGGCTCAGAAGCCTCCGTCAACCTAGGCTCTCCCTCCTTGGGCTTCTTCCTACCCCATCTTATATGATGCGGAAACGTCCCTGCCAGACTGAAGCTGGAACCGGGCTTCTCATTCCCCATCCAAGGATTGGCTTGGCGATATCCTTCCTGGTAGTACGTGTTGTGAGGATCATGTCCCTGCGACAGTATGCGCTCCTGAATCTGGGGGGCGGAAGGACCGGCAAGACTGTAGCCATCGCCAACACTTGTAGCCGTCGCGGCCGTCCTCGCGGTCGCGCTCCTGCCACCTGCGGGAGGTCGATTCGATGTCGATCGCAGCTGTTGTCTGCCTGACATCACACCCTGTCTCACTTTTGTTTCTTGCTTTGCAGTCCGTGGGAAATGTAAGGGGAGTGCGTATTGGGGGAAGTGTACGCGAGGAATGTGAACGACCTACGCCTGGGAGGAGGGAAAGTCTTTTGGGCTACACATCGGGATAAAGGGCTTTAAAATGTAAGAAGGCTAGCAACTTGCGGCGAGCCCGAGCGTAACGCATGCGTTGATGATGATGCTGAAGTGTCCTATCCAGGTGGATCCCGCGATAGTAGTGTCTGCATGATCCTGGAGAGATATCGCCACTTGGGACGTGCGAGTTCGTGTTGTGGCTAGTTAGCATCAACTTGCTGATATGGCGCTCTATTTAGCCTCGAAAGATCGATGCCGTGCTTTGCAAGCCGTGATCCCGCTCCAATCGACAGCTCTCGCATCAGACGTGGAGATAATCTGCGACATCAGAGCCTTCTAAGGCGGTCATGTAGCTCGTCTAATTAGACACGAGCGAAGAAGTTGTACAGAGTCATATCTTAGTGGGAAATGGGGTGAGTTCGGTCTTGGTAGCGGACCGAAGGCTGTGGCAAAGCCGTGAAGAAACGCCAATTATTTCCTTCGTTCGGGATGATATCTCCTAGACTAGGCCGGGGTGAAGGTGTGAGTGTGGCTTCGAGGTGAGTCGGTAGATCGATCGCGGTGCGAATTGTGAAATTTATGATGCGGGTGACGTTAGGTTGACAACATCCCTGAATCCCTGTCCGTCCACTCTTTCGAAGAGAACATATCGAGTGGTGATACTTTCTCCTCACCAGTCGGATGCCCGCCGATGTAGTCGTCGCTGCATGTATAGGAGATCTGGTGGCGAACTGTGGCGCTGCAATGCAAGTCCATCTCCATCAGCAAGTGTTGTGTGCCCATGTCAGATCGTTTTCTCACTGGGGTATCGGGCCGACGAAAGATAGTCAGATGCGGAAAGTCACTAGTCGTTTAGTTTCCTGATATCAATGCGCTGCACGACTGCTGCTCAATCGTGGGCGTCCCGTTCGAACATTACTATGTCCCTAAGACGACACGGGATTCATGCTCCACTCTAAAGGTCATCGGGTGCACTAGGTTCATCAGAGAAACCCGCAGGCTCGATCAGCACATCTCGTCCTCTGGTGCACCGCAATTGAAAACCAAGGACCAAGACGTATTGCCGAGGATGCTGTGGTTTGATGGAATGCTACCCTCTATGCCCAGCGAGTTTCAAGCTGGCAAAGGCGTGGTCATGAAGCCGGGTCATCGGAACCGGTCTCAAGTCTTCAACCGCCCTGCTGGAGAGCAATCTCCTTCGCAGATATCACGAGATAGAGAGTGGAAAGACCCAATGCCGAGATGCCGAGATGCAAAGGCTCATGTGGAATGTTGGCAGATTGTGCGCCGGCAATATGCAGGACGAGATCGTGAAGCGTCGTGTAAGTGCTGACAATTAGATATCGTAGTAGTAGTCATGAACTTCGTGACATCGTGGAAGTGGACAGGTCTCAAGCATTCGTCCTCTTTCTTCGAAACAATCCGAATATGCCCCTTCTCTTCGCCGGCGCTTGCACATTGCCATCCACATCTCGTACAGGCCAGCCATTCATCTCAGCTTCTCTATTCAGTCTCGACATGGCGTCGAAGTCATATGGTTCAGCCCACTTGTGCATCGGGATTTCACCCAGCTTAGTGGCGGCTGACTCGATTGAATAGTACGTTGGAGTGGGTTTCCGTCTGCGTGGCTCCATACCTGGTACGGGCGTGGGAGTGAATATCTGTGGAACGGATCGATGGTGTAGTGCAGTCGTTGCAAGGCGTGGGGTTGATTGAGTGGCGCGCAGCTTGTCATCTCGTTGCACGTTTTTCGAGACGTCCATAGCTGACTGCTTCCTCTGAGGCCTGATATCGCTATGAGGCTGGGTTGGTGAGCGGTAAGTTGGTGGTCGTGAGGGGAGAGCCGGCGCCTCCAAGGTAAGGGACGTGGTCGACTGTACTTGGGGAGATGTTGAGGTCGATGATTGTCCTGGCTTGCGCTTACGCTCACCCGGTCTCACCATTGCCACTTGCGAAGGCTTGCTGGAATCTGCAATGACCACCCTTGCGAGCATAGGTCCTTTGACTTTGTGGTGTTTCGGACTTGATATCTTCCTTTCGCTTGTCGAAGACAAGTTGGACTTCGTCCTTGGCCTAGCCTCGTGCCGGTGCCTCTCTACATGTAGCGGAGCCAGGGCACGGAGTTGCATCATCCGGCGATACAATTGGCGAAGCGTCGCGCACGTGTCAAGTCTGGACCTCTCAGACAAGCTCGTCAAGGACTGGTAGTCGAGCTTGGGGTCTTGCTTGTCGCGTGTAAGAAAGGTATTGATTATGGTGACCAAGCCGGTATTGAGTTTCAAGAGAATCTCGGCGAGAGCAGTCTGGGCGACACCTGCAGCGCATGTGCCATTAGCTTGGTCCAGGAAGCAGGTCAGACACACCCACCATCGCCATGAGCGAACTGATCTCCTGCGAACTGTAGACTTCTCTGGTATTCTCTACCGATATCCTCGGGTCCTTGTCTCAGGCTCCTTGCTAGTCTCAGCTCTTCGTCATCCACTGACGCGTTCTTCTTGCTCCTCCGCTTCCTGCTCTTGCGCGAGTCTCGAAACTTCTTAAAGACATCCAGGCCGCTCGTAAAGGACGCTATGATCGACAGCACGCAACTTGACACGTTGGTCTGCGCCATTACCGATGCTTAAACAATGTGGAAACGCGGTCGAAGGTGATCTGGACGTCAGCTCTGCCAAGTCATGTTTGTGCCGTCACAAGGTCATGTCCAAAACGAAGAGCGTCGCACAAGACATGCTCGCGGCCGTGGATGTGTTGTCCCTCCAGGCGAAGCGAGGCAAACAGAGATAGGGAGCGAGCCTGACTCTGCATGCTTCATGTATTATCGACCGGGCGTAGACGCATCCTCGGCCGCCTCGATGCAACTCAAACAACGTCGAAAGAGGATGCCGAGCGGTTCCCAGGCCACTCAACAGGCAGGCGATGCAGGTCCAACAAATGGCACGAAATGCGACGTCGCTGCGGCTGCAGGACCAACAGACGAAGGGGCATCGATTGGAGGAGAGGTGCAGCTGTCGTGAACCTGGCGGCCGCCGGCTCGTCCAGAATCCTCCGAACAGGCAAAGCTCGTGCTGCAAGGGAGTCCTTGCTCAGCAAGACCCACCTTTCACGTGCTTGTTCAGACTTCACTCTGCGACTCCCGAGTCTGCAACAACACACTCTTACCATGGTTCATCACCTTCCTAATTGCTGCACCTCAATATCATCAGACTGAAGCATGCAGGCAACCTTTGATGTGGTCAAATGCAACGGCATTTCCTCCCACCCTTTTGAATGGGCCATCTCGTCAGATCAAGTCCACCAGCCTTTCTCTCACCGATCAGTGCGTAGTTGCATGTCAAATTCGATTTTAGCAGCTCCATTGCGATGTCTCCCTGTACCTTTTGATTGCCTTCGAGGCGTTCACAGGCTCTATCTTTCTGAAAGTACTTGGCCTGGCAGCGGTCCAGTATGGCAACAAGGCATTGCGCACAGTGCCTCAGGCCCGTGCCTTCTCATGGACATAGACACTGGAAAACATGCGTATATGACCACCGATGCAGAGCACTCATAGGACTATCAGCAGCGGCCATGCTGATGTCTTCGCAATGTCTTATGAAGATCCTGAACTGAATACATATAGGTACTTCATCTCTAACACTCAGACGCCATGTGTACACGTGCGATTATGCCCCTGCCAGTGCTCAGATGACCGCTAGCAATCGTATCTCTCCTCCAGCCGTCTATAGAAGACCGCACAATCTCCAACCACAGTCCAAAACACTACACTTCTCTTACAACTCCAACAACTCAGCCGACTTCCACACAAAAGAACACGTTCGACACCGACACAATGCTCAACCTCAACCATCTCCTCGCTGGCCTCATCATGCTCTTCCTCTTCTCCTCTCCTGCAGCCTCTTGGTCTATCACCTTCTACGAAACCATGGACGATTGCACGTGCACCCAAGGCCCCTGCCGTGAGACCTATATCTCATACGAGGGTTCCACCGGTCGATCTACGTGCTTCGCAACTGGTGCTATAGGCCCCGACTCCAATGCGGATTGTGTCTACACCACAGATGGCGGGCGGACCCTGATCCCATGCGACCATTACATGAGCATGGGGGCATTCGCCATTGGTGCCGACACTTGGTGCGACTGGGGGAAAATCAATGGCACTGTGTGCTCAGACTATCATGCCGTGCAGGTTGACACAGGCAGCTGCCTCAACGCCACTGCGTATGAGCCAGAGGCGTTGAACTTTTCCTGCAAGGACACCTAACTCTCCGCCGACGAGAGTTTGAGGCTACTTCGAAACAAGGTCCGCAACCCGGATTTCTGACAGCTCACCCTTTCCCATCTCTTCCTTCCGACACAATCAAGTCGACTTCACCTTCCTCAGAGACTAAAGCGAGCCGGCAAATGCACCTGACCTTTTACTTCCAGCTTCAGGCCACGCCTTCCACACAAATATCTCAAGTATCTCGCCACATCCAGCCCCTCAAACGATCTTTCAATTTCCCACATCATCTCGAACAGAAAAGCAAACCCATACACACAGATACCCACCAATCTCATCAACCAAGATGCACTTCAAATCTCCAGCCACGACCATCATCCTCTCACTTCTTGCCATCCATTATGCCACAGCCTGGACACTCACTATCTACCCCGACACAGAAGACTGCACTGGAAACACATACGTCAAGTACGACTCGACTCACACCTCACCACAATGCTTCGTCGCTGGCCGACCAGGAGCAGGGGCAGACTGTCAGCTCACTACCGACGGCGGCAAGAATTGGGTGGACTGCGAGGACGATGCAGCGGCCGCTGATCCACACAAGCTATCTTTCTCAATCTCCAAAGGCAATTACTGTGCTTGGGCGACGGCCGGCGACGCTTGTGCTGCAAGCTCACTTGCATCTGATGGAGAGTGTCTAGAGGGCAGTGACTATGGGTCTGGACACGAGATGCGATTTCAGTGTGCGAACAAATGAGTGCGTTTCCAATTTCCAGTTGAGCGCGCGTGTCTTCAGGAGACGAGAGTACGGAGAGACACCACCATGATTGATTTACACTAGCGAGCGACAGATCGGTACTTTTAATATTCCAGAATAAGTGGTATGCCAACAAGAGTGGAATCCTCTCTACTCCCAGTGCCTACATTACCAAGGCATCGCATTATGCTTTGGCCCCAACACTAGCGTCTCCTAAGTGAATCCGTAACCTCCAGAACTCGCGCGTACACCTCATACCAGTCAGCATAACACCCAATCGTGAGGTCATCGAATGGATCAAAGACATCACCACCAACAACGCTTTTCCTCTTCCACAACATCGAGCTGCAGCAAGACTGTTGCTCTCATGTCCATATCATCCCCAGCCTCCGCCCTCTGAGGTCCAACCATGGCAGCGCCTTTCCACCGCCTTCTCGCCTTCTACTCCAACCGCAACCCCAACGACTCCCAAACGATCCGTCTGCAAGACTCCATCCGCGGAAACCTTGCTCTAGGCCTCGACTTTCCCGTCGCGCTGGGAGTAGCAGTAGGCCGACACCTGTGGCTAAAGAATACGGGCTTCTTCTCGTTGAGCATTCACGTCCCCAGCGTGTCGTGGAAAGAGACGCCGCTACATGGAGTGCCTGTGGATGGGAAGAAGGAGTACACGAGAAGTGAGTTTGTGAGTTTGGCACGGCAGGAGAAGGGAATGTTTGGGGCTGTGGATGCGCTCGGATTGTGGAGTCTTGCGGCGGACGTGAAGACGGGGTTATTGAAGGGTGAGGACGTGGTGGGGTTTCAGGAGGGGAGTGTATTCGAGAGGATTGAAAGACGAAGGAAGGATAGAGGTCAGGTGTTGCCTTTGTGGCGTGGAGGACCGATTTCTGTTGCAGGACATTCGTGGGTCGTTGGGAGGATGTTTGGCGTGGAGGTATATCGCAATGATTGGAAGGAGGAGTAAGGGAAGAAGAGAGGGTTGAGTTTGGAGAGGTAGACTACGAGAGTCACAGAACATTGGAGAAGTGGGTGTAGATGTGTCCAGGACTCGAATCGCCATGTCGAGACCGATGCTCATATACAGTGACGACCAGATGGTGGCCGCGGAACTACCGTCGTCTGCTCCTGTCCAGGACTGACCCGATGCTCGATTATGCTCTACCCGACTTGGTAGCATTCGTGCCTCGACGATCGATACACCATGCTTAGCAACAGCATAGCTCTAGACGACGGCCTGCGCTGATCCCGCGCGACATCGGTGCAAGCTTATCCAAAAACTCACTATTCAAGTCTCGGTACAGACGTCCTCGCTTGCTTCTTTACCCCTTGCTGGATGTGGGACTGGCGGACGAAGAACCTGCAGGCGTTGCACTTCCGCTTCGCTGGCTCCCGCTATCGCGACGGCTTTGACTGGCGTTCGAACTGGTGGGCGACCGCAGCAGCTTCGTCGCTTGTCGATCTCGCCACTCTCGATAGTTGCTGACGGGAACGAGCTCGTTATAGTGACCGCTGAAGAAGTTCGCATAAGCACTAGGTGCGAGGAGTGGAAAACGTGGACGACATACCTCGCAAGACGCATCTTGTGCTTCCTCCACCATGCTATGGACATGCCAATCATGACAGCAACGACCACGCCGACGGCAAACATGGCCCAGAACGGCCCCTTCAGCATCGGCCTGCTGCGAGCGGGCTCGGGCAATGACGTCGAGGCTGTCATCTGGTTCGTGTCGTGCTCGACAATGCCTGATACTGCGGCGAAAGGCGGCGTGGTATAGGTGAGGGGTTCTGGAGGACTTCCTGCCGGCATCTTGGCAGCCACACGGTCTTCGCCGGAATCTCGATCTTGGTGTAGTTGACTCGTATCACACGTTGTGATTGAGTGCCCCTGGGATCTGCGCAACGGGAGAAACCAGGACCCGTGAATTTACATCGCTCCTGTCAGGTGCAATGTTGAGGATGTGCGGTGGGTCGCAACCCGTCAAGTCTGGTATTGCTTACCTTCGGCTGCCATCGCAATGGCCGCCCTTGTAGCTGCTCCGCTACGATGACCGAGCCATTGCGGCTGCTTTGCCCGACCGTGCAAAACTGATGAGACGCGGACAATCGAAGTCCGGATGCTGTACGATTCAGAACGACAACGACCGCACGATGAAGCCGAAGAGAGCCTGTCGCAAGAAACCGTCTTGGCATATGCTCAAAAATCACGGACACGGCGACTTGTCCCAAGGCCGACATCCCACCTCACTTGCTCCAATCAAAATCCTCTCAAAGGTGCTTCCATCAGCAGTAATGGCTCGCATCGGAACATATCACCAGCATACCATTACCCTTCAGGGACGAAACTCTCGCGAAGACGCTGAAGTCTGCGACCTGAGTTCGGATCTTACAGCCTTACTAGGAACCTCACACCAGGGGTTGCGCAGATACAGATCCCAATTCAAACCACGATAAGCCATCTCTGACCAGGAGCTAGCTCCGTCCGGTAGAGATCCACACCAGTGCAAAGTCTACACTTCCGAGTATCCAATCCTTCTCCCTCGATGACATTTGAGCATTGAGAATGACGCAGCGGGCGTAGACTGCGTAGACCCGAACATCTGTCATGCTTCGAAGCCACTAGCAGCTGCTCCATGTTTCCGCGAACGCATTGACTCGTCCTGGTAAGGTTCTATGCTGATTTGACGGAGAGCTAGGGGGATTTGGATGTGGTTCTTGTGTGGGCTAGTCAGTAGCCTTCCACCATCGTGCTCGTTTGGGGGCTGTGGTACTTTGGGCCCTGGCTGGGCCCATTCATGTGCCTGTTTCCCCCGAGAGCTCGAATCGCTCTGCATGCCTCGTCGTTTCGAGTGCTGGTGTTGCTGAGAAAGGGGCTCTGCAGACGGAGAAGTGAATGTTGCGGTCGTTACGTTCTCATTGAAACACGTACGTACAAGGTGGAACAATCGATGAAAGACAGAAATGTGCGCGTGTCAAAATGAGCGTTCTCACGTTCAGCAAATTCATTGGTTTTCGTTTTCCCTCAGTCATGTATCCTCGCAATAGTGTGCTACAGTAGTAACGTACATGTGCAACACCCCTTTCCCATCCCTCAAAATGAATTGGGTATCCCAAAATCCTTGTTATCTGTCCCAAGACCAAGACGCCTAGCAAGCAAACCCTCCATTGGGGTTGAGACGCTCCAACAACGCCATGCCATCGTATCAGGAAAATCGTTGCTCATCTCATGTCTTAGCTCAGCCGCGAGCAATACACTGCTCAGACGGCAGTGAGTGGAGAGTAAAATCGCTCATTAATACAATCGAGGCTCCAAGGAGAGCCTCGAGGAAGTCAATGTAGTGCTTTTGCATTGCTCGGATTGCACATTAGAGGTCTGCGTTCTTGTATATTCAACGCTTTGTCGTGAGGTATTCGAGCGGTGCGAGTCGAGTCGATCAATGGCGCAGCCAGACAGCTTAAAAAGCCAAGCGGTCTATCTGCTCTTGATGTGTGAAGCATCGACAGCAAGGCGAAAGGTGGCACTTTTGGCCGCTTTCGTGTCCACATCATGATGTAGGTAGCTGTTCAGCAGCATCCTCGTAATTGAACATGTCAGCTCCCCAGTCCGGCTCTGCATTGCTGCCAGGAGTGATCTGACCGCTCAGACCGAAAGTAGTCGAGAAGTCAAAATCCAGGTCACCGAAATTCTGCATGCCGCTATTCATCATGGCATCGAACGACATGTCAGCGGGAGCGGACACAGCAGAATGTGGCTCGGTCTTGTTGAATGAGTGACTCGAGTACATGTCTGCGGGCGAGAGCGTCTGGTCCAGGCCACCGAAGTAAGACGTCTGGTCGCCACTGGATGAGTGCTTGGGCTTGCCGTTGGGGTTGTAGCTGTAACCCATAGACGGCGTGGGTAGGCCCGGTGATAATTGTGAAGGGTGTGTTGCGTTGCTGCCCATCAGTTGCTGTGTCGCAAGTGGCAGCTTCGTGGTTAATGGGAAGATCTGGGCCTCGACATTGGCATCATAGCTTGGAATGGGAGGCACACCGGCACTGGCACGCTGCTGCGGCATATGCTCCTGACCAGATGCAGAGTAGGGTGTCGGCACTTGCGTAGGTGACTGACCTATCGCATGAGGTGTAGGCGGGTGACTTGATGAGTTGCTGCGTGGGTGTGATGCAACTGGGGAGGGAACGCCCGGCGAGACGGTAGTAGCCGGTACTGACATGCGTCGAGCATCCAGGTGCGTCGATGTGGCGGGCTTCATGTTCGCGTTCTGCCTTTGCTGCTGTGAAAACGCGTGAAGCTCCTGGGGCGTGGCGATAGACGCTGCGCGATGATGGGCGAGGTTCGGTCGCATGCCTTGCATGTTGTTGTTCTGCATGGGATAAGGCGACTGTTGCATGCCGTTGACACCGTTGGAGAACATTTGAGGTTGCATGCCTTGCATGTTTTGCATGTTGTTCGCCGCCATCATTGGATTGAAGAACTGGGCCTGGTTCATGGTGTTCTGGTTGGCAGCGTAGATGGCGTTGTGAAGATACTCCCTCATACCTGCTTGGCCCTGCAGGTATTGGGTGAGTCTGCCGTTCAAGAAGCCGGGGTTGAGAGCTGATATTCGTCGATACTGCATGGGCAAGTCGTCGTCTTCCTCTTCGTACATCTCCTCGTTCATGACATCTTCCTCTCGAACGCGGAGTGAGCGACCGGTGCGTTTCTTGTGAATCTCAGACGCTCGCCGTGCTGATTCGACGCGCGCCTCGAGGCTGCGGTCGCTTCGTCGAGATGCGGCGATGTATGCTCTTTCTTGGTTCTCTTCGTGTGTGCGCTCGGTGCGCATGGGCTTGGTCGGGGGAGTCCTGAAGGGAGGCATTTTCTGTAGTGATGGCGAGCTTGAAGTGCTGGGTAGCTGTGTTTAGACTGGTCAGAAATGACTGGTTCTTCCTTGGACACAAATATGAAGCGATCGATAGCACGGTGGGGACGAGATGAATGCTGGAAAGAGTGTCGGGTATGAAGCGCGAATTATGCACGCAGGACGATGGTTGTGCGCGAAACGCTCGTCGGCGATGATACCATGGGGTGTGTGCAGTATTACTATGGACATACCGATGAAGGTTACGCTGTATTGGAAAAGGCGGGCGCTGACCAGCTGCCCGGTGTGAGGTGAGGCGGCTTCGCTGAGCGGGGCGGAAGCAGAGCTGTCTGTGGGCGGGTGGCGAAGTGAGAGTTGAGTTGGGAGCGGGTGGTGTGACTTGGCGGGAGTGGACGGAAGGCGGACAGGGTGTCTGTCGTGGTCGTCTAATAACGAGGCGCCGGTGTCAGTGAGAGAGCAATGTTGGCGAAGAATGCTGGACGGCAGAGGTGAAAGAGACGTGGAGGCGTGCGAGGACCGCCGTTGGAGATGTACCTCTCTCTGCGCCCTCGAGCACCGCACCGCACCAGCGCCAGCACCCCAGCGATCGCAAGCGGCACTGCAGCACCTAGCTACCTTACGAGGCTAACTTTCTCCCATGCGCGCTGCTATCCCCGTCAGCGCAGGAGCGACCGACCGACATGGGATCGAGTCTTGGCCGAGGAGCAGGCCTGGCGCGGCCAGCGGGCGGTGGTGATTGGGCGTGCGGAGGGAGTGGCACCCAGATTGACTCCAAGATCTCAACCCGCCGCCCGCGCTAGCGCGCTAGCACAGCAATTTGCGTGGTTTCTCAGATCCCTCCTCGATGGCCCTACCCTGCTTTTGGCAGGAGCGAAACCCCGCCGATCTGGCGCGCGCATTTGCAAACGCTTGCCATGACGGAAGAGAGAGGCACTGCACTCGAGGCCCCATCGCTTGCACACGCTGCCCATGGGTGGCCCAGCATCGACGTAGCCTTGCCTACCACATCGTGCATGCACCGACCCTTCAGCGTGGAGCAGGCCAATGCACAGTGAGCACTCGGGCACACGTCTGCCGGGCGGCGACAGCTCCGACATGTGAACCTACCTACCTACCGTTTGTGCTTCCATCCTTGCCTGAGACTTGGCCGTGTCTGCGAAAAGCCAACTGCAACGGTGGCGAGCTCTGTCCAGAGCAATTTATTTCGTGCCGCAGAGTGTTGCTACTCGTTTCTTCGCCGACGGACGTAGTGCTAGTCGAATGGCATTGGAAGAGTAATTGGAATCGAAAGCTCCAAGTACGAGCCTGCGCCCGGCCAGCGGTGACCTCAGCGGCTCAATCGGCCGCGAGCAGAGCCAGACTTCTGCGTAAAGCCCCGATGCTAGCGACACCAGGGGCTCCACTCTTACGCAGGTGTCCGCTATCCTGGCGGCAGTGGGAATAAAGAGGACGCTTGTCGAGGACTACGGTGCGACGGTGGTGCTGATGGTGTCGGCGAGCGAGCAGCCAGTGGCCAATCTCTGCCGGCGCAGATGACACGGCAACCTTCGATCGCGCAGGATCTGGTGAGATGCACTGGCGTCGCTCGTGCTTTGCCTGTTCCTACCTAGCGCACCTCGCGTATCTCATTCGATCGCGCCGTTGCTGCGTGCGGAGACGTGTCTCAGACACACAGGACGCCTTCTCTGCTGCTGTGCCGTGCGTCTGCGGAGCTCTGTCACTGAAAACTCGTCCACTCCCGCCGGGGATCCATGTTCCGCCCGCCATGCGATCGAAAGCAACCCGGACCCGTCCAAAGTATCAATGGCCAGGCTGCGGTCTTATTCAAAGCTCAGGCAGACTCCCTTCCACGGCAGGAAGAGCAATCGCTTCCACCACCTCGCTCCATAAGATTGGCGAGCATTGCACGAGCCGCCTTGTACAACGGCAACAACATGGCATGAACCCTGCCGTATCACCACCTGAACATCCTCAGACCTCCTCGGTTCGCACTTACAACCCCTGTAACATGAAGGCACATCCTCCAGGTGCTGGTCCGTCTCGAAGCCCGTCAATGGAGCGTACACATGCCTTTGAACCGAAGCTGTCTATGCGATAGCAGCTCACTGGCCTAGCTGTCCGCGTACCTCACCGTCCAACGGCTTACATGTATGCATGCGTATGGCACGTCTGACGCCACTCCCTTCCCGTCACAACAACCAGACATGGGATATTCCTTCGGAGCCCGGCTGAAAGAAGGGTCGCAGATCTACTCGTCCCGTTGAGGCATCTCATCCACGGTGATACAACAAGCCCCTACACATTCTGGACCTCGCCCATGCACGATTATCGGGACGTGGTACTGGACAGGCTTGCTCTATCCGTCGAATGGGACGCAGAGCAGCCCTTTCACAAACGTCCTCGTCTCCAGGATCTGGATCTCGTGCCGCGTCTGCGGAATGGCCATGAGATAAGACAGCCAGATCGCATGTGTTGCAACGATGCCACTTCCCCTTACCGAGCCCATTTTGGGAAACCTGCATGTGCCTCTCAGATGTCGGGTCTCACGGCCCCTCCCCCGATCGCCTCCAGGACGTATCACGACTGGGGTGGAGAAACTTCCGCCTTCTTGCGAGCGACGGCATCGCCAGAGCTGGCCGAAATGCTGATCTTGTTCGTCGGCGATACCTCCGTCGACTTCATCGGCTGAACAGACCAGGGGCAGACTAAGAATTAGTTCGCCCAACACGCGATAAATCGCTCCACTGGTCGAGATGCCAAAGACGTCTTCGTCTGTGTATTGCTGTCAACAGGTTTAAGCGAGGACAAAAAGTGACAAGAAGCCTCGTAGATCCATCATTACCCAATTTGACCTTCTGAAACGCGCAGCTGAAAGCCACGAGAGGGACAACCCCTCGCATCTCTCGCAAACCTTGTCCCCAAAACATTTACCACGAGTGCGTACGAGTTCTACCATTGGCCCGGCCGAATCTCATGAACAAGAAGCTCGAAGCAAGCAAAGGAGCACCAACGTGAGGCTCGGAAGATTCCCAAAACGCCACAAATCGGGGAGCTGCAGTAGCCTGGCTGCACGAGGCCAATAATTCCAATACACCCAACCCAATTGATCCTTCCCATCGTCCTGGCACGCATCTAGCATCCCCAGCGCGAACTCCACGTTCTCCGGTGTGGAGTGACTTGCATCTCAACCACTTGATTACAGTTCGAATGTTCTATCAAGCAGCTGTTATTACCAAGCAAGCTCCATAGATAGGTAAGACTATTGAGTGTCAGATAGGAAAGATGGCACTATTCAGACTTCAATACCGTCGGATCTTTTCAGACGGGTCCCCATATGCTACCTGTAGCCGCTGCTGACATGCATCGGGCTCAGGACCCCTAGGCCCCCAATGGCATCTCGCTCACCCTGGCTTCATCATCTTGAAGGGGAAGATCTTCTACCATTCGGCATCGATAAGACGGGTCGCTTGCGCAACATGTATATGGCGTGCTTGCGTTCATGCTTCTCGAGAGTCCACCTCGCGTGTATGTAGGGCTGATCACTCAACAACCAGCACAGCTGGCGCATGCAAAGCCTCCGAACACTGGAGCCACGAACCATAGAATCCGCCGACGACCCGCCGCTCGCTCGCCAGCTCATATCCTGCACGAGCGCGAACGAGCACGAGCGCTGCGTTGCTGCAATGCAGCCAAGCGCACGGCGAGGACTCACATCTGAGCCCGAAAGGGATGTTACAGCTTGTGACATTGTCGTTTGGTCGATCGACCTTCTCTTGCTGCCCGGACTCGTGAAGGCGTTTTCACGTTGGGGCGGCGCGGCGAAGGTGGTATTGCGAGATGCTTCTCGAAGCGTAATGTTTGTGGATACCTCATGCGAAGCCTGCTGACGGGCATTGCCAAGACTAGGGAGGTCAACTTTTCAATTCACTCGTTTGATTCATTGCGATTCACGCTGCTATCGTAGCATCTAGGACCCAAGGGATCCAACGACCCACAGGTCGCTGTGCTGAGAACAGCCAGGTATCCCAGAACCCCGTACAGTGGCCCCAACGCAGCAGCAATCACCTTCTCAAGCCTTGGACGTGAAGTCCCTATCGCATCCCCTCCAACTCTCATAGCCAGGAAGCCATCCTGTAGTCTTCTGATATCGAAGTCAGGTCGTCTACCTCAGACTTCATCATCGCTATCCGCACCAATGAGTCCCGCATCGTTCATGTTTGAGAACTCCTTAGCGCCTTTCAGGAGCTTGCTGACACCATTCTCATCATCGACGTCGGCTTCTCTCTTGACCTTGTCCTTGTCTCCGTCGTCGTCAGAGTCGGCAGCAGCAGCTGCTGCAACCTCAGCCTTGGTCTTGCGACCGCGCTTCTTGGGCGTGGCATCCGTAGTCGCACCAGCATCCTTGGCAGTGCGCTTCTTGGGTGTCTTCTTGGGAGTTGCAGCAGGCGTACCCTCGCCATCAGCGCCGTCCATGCCAGCCTCAGCCATGGCCTCAACCTTCTTCTTGACCTTGTTCCACATGACGCCCGTGGAGCCCTTGGTGAAGCCCGTCAGTGCGGAGAGCTTGTCGTAGTCGACCTGTGCCGCGAGTCAGTCAGTGATGTGGTGGTGATGCGAAAGAGATAATGCCGAACCTTGGGGAAGCCTCCGCCATCGATGCAAAGCCAGGCGCGTGAGAGGAGCTTAATGTCCGAGTCGGTGAAGGTGAGCGACATGTTGGCGGATGGACGTGGAGAGGTGTATTCAAGGTGGTGTCTGGGGGAAGGAAGGGGTAGAAAAGCGTTGTTGTGAAGTGTTGAGTAGTGTTAAAAGTGCGTCCGATGTTGTGGAAGGAAGGGTTGCTTTTGGAAGGAAATGGAGCTTTCAAAAGGGCCAAACGGCGAAGCTCACATGTGAAGTTCTGGCGGTCCTTCCACTTCCACTTCACCGTTTGCTAATGGTTCACTCGCAGTAAGTTCAGAGTGGGACTTCGGGAGAGCTTTTGAAAGTTCGTGTCAGTCTTGACATCAATTCAATATTCTACACGTGCGAATGCACGTACAAGGTCCATGCTGCTTTTGACGTTTGCGCGCGATACACGCAGGATCCACTCCGTCGCTGTGTGCAACGCCTTGCCTGACCCCTCAAATCTGGCACCTCGACTCGATTCCCGACATGCGTCTTTCCTCCTTCCCGAGCCTTTCAGAAAGCACGCGGTGCACCTGCACGGCGGCCTAAATGTTACCATGTCAATATCATCAGAATCCTCGACCACGACCTCTCCCACCACCCCGTCCCCTACCTCTGCCGCCACCGCCACGTGGGCCACCCCGTCCACCTCGCATGCCACCAGAAGGACCGCCGCTCTTATCCTGCTCTTTGCGTGCTTTGTTCTTTGGCTTCGGTGCGTCGTCGATGAGAAGTGTGTCGAGCGGCAACGAGTCAGGAAGGATGTAGTACCGAATCTCGCTGCCACGAATGCTGACGTGGTCGAGCGAGATCTGAGCGCCGTTCTTGGGAGTCATCTTAGCGTTGCGGAGGTTGGTGTTCATCTGTGGAGAGACGGATGCGATCGTGCCCATGACGATCGTGCCTGGAAAAGGTCGTACGTGTTAGCAAGTAATGTGCTTGGGTAGGGTATAATAGAGATCCACATACCAGTCTTGAGTTCAATCGTGACCGTCTCGTTGGTGCATTTCATCAAAAACCTACCATGCCCGTCAGCCAGGCTCTGTGTCCGATCGCAGCCTTCAAAATGTGTCTTTCAGCAATGCGCTTCCGCTTGCTTCGCGGCACAGGATTGGCTTACCTGACGAGCTTCATGTTGGCAATGAGCGCGTGAGTCGCGCGTTCTTCCGAGTGTCTGAAGTCTTTTCGTAATTCCCTGTCCACGTCCCCTGCCTGCCCTCGACTGCTCACTGCTGGGCTCCTCTTCTCACTCTTTCTCGGGCTCGGAATGTAGGCTGCGAATGTCGTGCTGGTATTCGAATGTCGTGGATGGCAGATTGGAGAGTTCCTGTCGAGGTATTATGGAGTATTGCTGTGCGCGGTGGGTGATTGCGCAAGGACAAAGTTGTGTACGCGGGTGCTTGAGATGAAGTTCGAAGTCGTGGAGTCAAAGTTTCAAGACGCTAAAATGAAGATCACGTGACGAGTTTTGCGTGAACTACAACCTCTTGAAGGTGGGTAAAAAGTAGCGAAACACTGGGCGTAGCCTCTAGACGCCATACTGAACAGCGAGATTGAAGATAGCATTCAGATCAACTTGGTCTTGTGACATACAACCCTATTCAACGAGCAAGTACCACGCATCACCTCTCGTCCACCTTCTCCCACTCACTGTCTGTGCTGATCTCGCTCGCACTCTTATCCCCATCGTCGGCCTTACCTTGCCTCTTTCTCACGTCTCCGGGCGCGGCCTTCGATCCTGAGCTTCCACTGACCTTCATCGCATCTAGAATTTCCTCCCTCATTTTCTCGTCTTCCTTGCTCGGCTCCCAGCTGCCACTGCTGACCATACTCGCTTTCATGGCATCCGTCTCAACCTCAGTATCCTCGCCTTCATCGTCTGCAGCACCCTCGTCATCTGCCCTGCCACTGCCTCCAGCTCTCGCATTCTTCTTCCTTATCCGATCTGCTTCCACCTCTTTTGCTTGAGCTGCCGCTATCTCTGCTGCAAACCAGTTGATGCTGTACCAGAGACCGCCGCAGAGTACACTTAGGATTGCGAAGTGAATGCTGTATGTTGCGTACAGGAGGACTGCCAGAAGGACTTGGAGAGCGCCGAAAGTCACATTCGTTGCGACAAGGAGAGTTGGAGTGGGGCCGGCAGTGAAAACAGACTCCCATAGTTGGGATAAGAAGTCTGCCATTTCGAAGCGATTGACTCTGATCTCTTCGGCCGGCGATGAATGGGTTCGTCCTAGTCCGGAGCCGCTTGCTCTTTGAGGGAGCTAATGTGATAGAGCAGCTGGATACAATTTCTCGTTGCCTCTGGTTGTCTCTGAACACCTTCTGTTGATTATTGACCTGCTTCACCAGCTAGATTGTGCTACGCGCCGAGGCGTTTTGAGAGCTCCGATAAGGTCCCTTGTGCACTTCGCTGGCAGCTCGTTCTTCTTTGAGCTTCTTGTGACTGGACACTTGTGCGTTTGGCAGACGACACTTTGCGACGAGGTGAGCTTCCAGGCAGCGAGGGACGAAAAGGACAGATAGCTGTGTTTTGTCAGTAATTGGAGCAATGGAGGTGTTTGCGAGTGAACGATCGGGACGTGAAAGCTCACGTCATGCCGCAGCTCACGCGCCGTGGCCGTCGTTGGCCGTCGTCACGCGAGCCATGTCACGCCGCAGCACTCTCGGGGGGTCTATTGAGATACATTGTTGTCAAACTATTGCACAAGAGAGCTTGCCGACCTGCCAGTGCTTGAACCCTGAAGGCATAGAGATTCGGGACGGTGTTGCCATGCACCAGTCGAACGTTGATGGAAGCCCGTGCACGGGTCCACTTTCCAGACCACGCTCGATGTGAATGTTCGCCATTGCCATCAACATCGACGACCGACATTGATATACATCAACGCTTAGCTTGAGAGACTACCACAGACGTCCGACAATGGCTCAATGAGCTTTTCTATTCTGGCAGGCCATTGCTCGCCCTTGAATACCTCATAGCAGGCAGTTCTGACCTCCATTCACCCACTCGACAATAGGAACGAGATCAGACCTTTTGATCACAATAGCCACAATAGATACAATAGACACAATAAGAGTAAGATCCGCCTCGTAGTATAAGTATTCTCTCGTTCTCCTCTTTCTTTTCGACCCCTCCTCTCCAGCAACCACACAACTCTCTTCTTCACGCCGTTCAATTCCTCCTTATTCGGCCAGGCGCCTTCCAAGCACATATACCACAAGAGCAGGCCTCTTCTCAGCGCATTGTCATCAAATGTATCAATTCAACACCAGCGCCAACGGCAGCATGGTAAGTATTGATAACAGAAGCCGCCATTCGTATTACAGAAAAAAGCTCACCTCGGCCTGCAGAAAAAGTCATCATCCCCCAAGTCCGACGACGACTACGATAGCAATGCCGCTTCCGATGGCATCGTCGCTGCCACGACCGGCGAGATGGCAACTGGTCTTGCCTTCCCGCTCAGCGAGAGCACGGCTCTCTTCGAGCTCAACCCGACCGCCGCCGCCATCAGCGCCACGCCAAAGCGCCAATACGTGCGCTACCTCACCGAGAAAGACAACTATCTCTTCATCACCATGCGTTTTGGCGCCGTCTGCGCCGCCCTCACCCGGTTCAGAATGAACGAGGCTGCTACCAACATCGGCCAATTCGCGATCGACTTTCTCGGCCGAGGGATGTTTCTCACTGCCCTCGAACATTACCTGGGTGAGCTTGAGCTCGGCGACGACATAGTGTCGGTCAAATACTGCATGTCCGATATCATCGAAGATTTCGAGGTTTACCTCGACTCGAAGATGACCAGCAGCTTTGGCACCGATCTGCGCAAGGTTGTCACGCAATGCGATCTGGTGTACGATCCAAATGAGGTTCCTGAAGAGGTCGAAATGCCCGAGATTGCCGTGGTTGAAGAGATGGCGATGGCAGATGCTGATTACGAGACCGACGACATGTATGAGGATTGAGCTGTTCTCGCGACATGAGAGGAGGCCATTGTACCTTGATTGATATTTTGGTGGTGCTTGACTATGAGACTAGATCTCTTTATCGACTGGCTTCGATGATCCATGCAGAAAGCGTTTGAGCGAGCGAAAGATACCCGTCAGCGATGCAATAACAAAATGATTGTACAGATGCCTTCCATCATCTCACAGTCTTCTACATGAACTCCTTAATGCGTGTTCATCAAATTATCTTGCGTTGCTTCCAGCTTCGAGCAAAGCTACCAACCAAACGAGTTGAGGAGAAGAGAACAAAGCAGCTGTATACAGCTTACAAGATCGCAGACTGAGCGACGGCTTCTATAACCCCCACAACGCCTTCTAGAGTTGATTAAGAGAGCAGCGTTTTCCTTTTCCAAACCCCAAACGCCTCGCGATGCCCCAGAAATGACCATGCATCTGTCACGCCCTCACCAGCATCTCACCCTTCTACACGCTCGACCATCAACTCCCTTTACTCGGCTTCGAATACTCCACATCGTTCTCCTGATTATCTGCCCTAGCCTCGTCGAGCATCGTGTCGATACCTCGCTCCTTCAGCGCCTTCTACAATACCCATTAGCAAGGACTCTACACGACCTTCAAAAGTGGTGGGACTCACCCCAAGACATTCCTTGTACTGGCGGAACAAGGGCTCACACTCATCGCTCTTGGCAGTGCCTCGGAGGTATTTTTCGCTGTACCATTTTAGAAAGCAGGTGTCATAGCGTCTGAATCGATGTTATTGACGTGTTTCGATGAGAAAAGGTTGGAGAATTGGGGCCGGTGGTCGACCACTGGAGTTCTTACTCTTTGACTTCATTGCACTCCGGGGCTAATGAGGCTGACATAGTTGGTCGACACTTCCGTGATGGAAAAAGGATGATGCGATGTACCTAGGACTTCTTAGAAACGAGTGCTGTCTGCCTCCGGGTTCATCGCCACGGATGCTTGCGTTGTACTCATACCGGTATGAGAAGTACGCCATCGAGCCGGCGCTGACATGTGACACAGGTACACTAGATGTATGTGACGAAAGGCTGAAGCCCGTTGGGAGATGTTGATTGCGTGGCGTGTGGCTGCACTTCATTGATGCTGTCTCTCGATCTACCGCTACCAATGCGGGCTCCAGTGCCAACCCGGCCTCCCTCCGCTCTGAGCAAGGACTTTCCCATCCTTGTTCACAATCCTCACAATCTGTTGACTCCCACTCAAACGTGCCTTAGTCACCATGCCTTCTCCATCCCAGGAGAAATCTACACTCCCTCCACCTCTGATCCTCAGGCCCCTCACACTCCCGTTGCCCCAAGCAGCAGGAATAGCAGGCCCAAGCACGACCGTCCTACCGCGTTGTCCTCTCCCGCCCATCTGTTCGTTCGACAAAGGCAAATCGACAACCAGCATACTGAGCACTGCACCCGCGAATCCAAAGTTGGCATCGATCTGAAAAGGTAGCTGCTTGCCAGAGTACATGCTGAGCAAGTTGCCAGCCCAGTTCTCCCCAATCGTTAGTCGAAGTTCGTAATGCGCCTGATCAGCGTTCTTGAGTCGGGCCCAGCAGGCAGCTCGCCAGACCTTCTCCCATCCTGCGTTCGAGTCCGCAATGCCGATACCGCGAGAGTACAACGTCGTCTCTACTGCCTGACGAATCGTATCGTTGTTGTATCCGTCTTGATACGAAGACATGGAGAAGCCCGGATGCCAGCCAATAAGGTTGGAAAGATGACGATGGGTGTCATTTTGGACGTCCATGTCGATCTTCCATTCTTGGATCTGGCCCCATTTACCGATATGTAGGCCCTTGTCGAGCTGAGTGAGCTGGCTCTGGACTTCGGACAGAAAGCGACGGTCACGGTCTCCTACAGCTGTGGCAGACTGGAGCGTCGTCTCGAACAGTTGGTAAATGAGTTGTTGAAAGTGCGTACAGCCGAGGGTAGTTGCGCCGTGCTCGGCGCTGTTGCAAGGGTTGACAACAAGTGTACCATCCTTGAAGTACTGATCTTTCTGCAGCTGGCTCAACCAGAACTGTGAGATCTGCTTCAACATCGGGTATCCCGTCGAGCGAAGGAAAGCAATATCTTGGCTGTAGTCGAAGTGGTCCCAGACGTGGAGCATCATCCAAGCCGCGGCGATTGGATAGTCTGCCCATATCGCGTCACCAGTCTTCATGCTTGTGTGACCGAAGATATTCATCTCATCGTGGACGACCCAGCCTGGAGCATCGTACAGTAGCTTAGCGGTCTCGGCGCCTCTTGGTGCCCAGTTCTGCATGAGGTAGTCCCAAAGTGGAGTTTGCAGGCCACCTAATCCAGTCTGATCGGCGTGCCAGTGATTCATTTGAACATTGATGTTGGCGTGGTAGTCAGCGCTCCAGGCGCTACTCAGCTGGTCTGACCACTTGCCTTGCAAGTTCGGAGGCAGGGCGCCATCTCGAGAGGAAGTGATGAACAAGTGGCGCGCCAGGTCGAACGTCAGCGACTCCAAATATGGGTCTCCCGTGGTACCGTTGGCGTTGTAACGGGACACCAGCTCGGCGGTCTCCAGCTTTGACGATCCTTGCGTATCAGGTAAGTCAAGGCTGAAAGCGTTCGCGAGAGCGCTATAATCTGCTATGTGCGCTGCCAGAAGTTGTCCGGCACTCTTCCCAGATGCCTGTTCGACGGCATTATTGACATAAGACGCAGGGTCGACGCCACGGAATGAGAAGTCGTTTTCGGGGTTGCCCTTGGTCTGATCGAAAGTCGTACCCGCAGCAATGACAAAAGTAGCCTCACGCTGAGCGCTGGCTGGCAATACCAACGAGGCATTGCTACAATGCGTACGAATATTGCGACCCACTACCCTGGTGGCTGCCTGATAGATCATGCCAATTCCAGCCTTTGTGGTCCCGCGCAGCTGTACTTGGCCCCGCAAGCAGCTCGACTTCACGAGTGTTGCATTCGTCAACGTATTGGACATGGAGAGCGAGATGCTCGGAAGCGGCCTTGTGGACTTTATACCATACACGCATACATCGTCCGGGTATGAGCAGTATGTATTGCTTGAAAATGTCAGAGACTTTCGACTTGTTTGAACGCGTTACTTACATCGTGTACGCTGAGCCATTTGAGCTATATGTCGTCGTGTGAAGCCCTGTGTTGAGGTCAAGCGTTCGTCTGTACTTGCTGACATCCCCAACGCCATCGATGATGACTGTAAGATTTCCCAACACTGCGAAGGCTCCATAATTATTGTTGTCACCCATGAGTTTGGTTACATTGCCAGTTCCATTCTGCCAGATCCAATCTCTGATCCCGGGCAAGAATTGGTGTCTCTGCCCAGCGTTGCCGCCAGCATAGCTGCTGTTCTCGAACGGCCCGCCGGACCATAGGCTATCTCGATTGATACTCAACGTTTCGCGGCCGGCTTGACCGTAAGGTAGTGCGGCGACGCGTCCATTTCCAATCGGATATGATGTGCGCAACGCATCATCTGCGACTGCTGGCTTGCTCGACCATAGGCTCTTTGCGAATGAAGTAGAGCTGCATAGGAGCAGCAGAGAAGTGAGGGTCGGGAGATGCATGTTTGTGAACAGTGAGGGATGAGAGTTACCTGCCTTTCGATGATATACAGCCTGCCACATGGGATACCCCACAGTGCGTCTCTGCATGTACATGTAGCCATTATACGAGGTGGTACTGGGATGTGGAGGAGAGTGCGGAGAGAGTCAGAAATGGCTATTTCTTCCGCAAGATCGACATTATCTGTCGAAGATGAGTATTCACGAGGGAGTAGCACCCTCCGACTTGCAGATAGCCAAGCCAGGATCGTTAACGGAGCCTCCACATATCCGACGGTTGCGAGGCGAGCCATGCTACTGTCGTCGTGTCCGGTGGCCGGGGTGCGTGAAGTGAGAGTAGACGGGATCGTGGAAGCAGAACGGAGAAGGAGACGGGAGGTTGGTCGGCACTTCGGGGGAGCCCTGCCGAGCATTTAGCCGGACTGACGCTAGTGAAATAAGCAGCGGCCCGTGCTTGTGCATGCATCTTGTGAATGGAACTTTTTGATCTGAAGACTGGAACACACTTGCCTCGACATGGACACGAACATACTGCCTCAACCAACGACATAACAAAAACTAGGTCGCGCATGATGGAGGACTTCAACAGCGTCGAAGAGAGCATCAAATCCGCCCTCTTGTCCACCATTCGCAGCGCCAACTCGCTGGGCGACGAGGACATTGCCTTTCACCGATCCCTCGATCCCTCAGTCGGCACCACCCTCGACCGACAGAATGCGCGCCTTCTTAGCCTTGCGGACCGCCTGGTGGGCTCTGCAACAGCGAATACGGAGATAGTACGTCCTCCGCGACTGAGCGATCTCGAGTCGATCGAAGGCAACTGGAAGGCCGTGGTTGATGTCGTCGACAGCCTGCTCGAGCGCGCAGATACGGCGCTTGACGAGTTCACCGGCGCTGTAAAGAGATTGAGTCCTGGAGTAGATCAGGTAGGCGCTACAGAAAGAGAGAACATTGAAGGAATTTAATACTGAATGTCACGAAAGGCAGCAGCACACAGAGCTCCCAAGAGGTCAAGAGTTGAGACGGCTCTCAGATCGCAAGATATTGAGAAGCCACAGCTCAAGTTTGATCATGTTCCCAAGAACGATGAGACTTTACCCTTCAAGCCATTGCTGCTGAGCAAGCCTCATGCATCAGTGCCGCTGGAGACTGAGCCCATCGCTTCTGACTCTGAGACACAGTCAGCGTACGCATCCCATCTCATTATCAACTCTCGTCTGGGGGTGTTTGACCATGCAGATGGACTCAGGCATCTCTTCCCCCTTAAGGACAGAACTCAACATCAACATCTCTTCCCTTCGAAGAAGAGGGAAAGACACACGTATCTGAATATAGATCCTGACTCACCAAACAGATACCCACATCCGTATCAGCTCGAGCTCGAACAATACCGCTACCCCTCATCAGTCTATACGTACAGCGACCCCATAATGTACCAGCCGTTCGAATCGACGACAGCAACGTTTGTTGAAGATGAAGAAGCACTTAAGGAGATGCTCGGGGAGCTGAAGCATGCGAAAGAAATCGCCATCGATCTCGAGCATCACGACAATCGCTCATATATCGGTATAGTAAGTCTGATGCAGATTAGTACCCGCGAAAAGGACTGGATCGTCGACACCCTCAAGCCATGGCGACGGAAGTTGCAGTGTCTAAACCAGGTCTTTGCCGACCCGAGCATTGTCAAGGTGCTGCACGGAGCTTTCATGGATGTCATGTGGTTGCAGCGGGACCTTGGACTTTATCTCGTGGGGCTCTTCGACACACATTACGCCGCCCGGGCAC
The DNA here is from genome assembly GCA_002786045.1 of Zasmidium angulare. Taxonomy (NCBI): domain Eukaryota; kingdom Fungi; phylum Ascomycota; class Dothideomycetes; order Mycosphaerellales; family Mycosphaerellaceae; genus Zasmidium; species Zasmidium angulare. The sequence continues at coordinate 294,236 of NHNX01000014.1, forward strand.
TCGGCTACCAAGGCGGCAGTCTTGCCTTCCTGCTCAAGAAGTTCATCGACTTCGATGCGCAGAAGCAATACCAGATGGCAGATTGGCGGGTTCGGCCATTGCCCCAAGAGCTTTTCGATTATGCGCGTAGCGACACGCACTTCCTCTTGTACATCTTCGATTGCATGCGCAACGAACTCATCGAGCGATCTCACTTCGACGCCCCGGATCATGAAGGTGACAAGATTTGGGATGTTTTGCAAAAGAGTACCGAAACTGCTCTGCAACGCTACGAACATCCCATCTACGATGTGGAGTCTGGCCAAGGTCCCATGGGTTGGTACAGGCTTCTTTCTCGAACTCCGGCGCTCCTTGACAAGCAACAGTTCGCTGTTTTCCGAGCTGTGCATAAGTGGCGAGACGATGTGGCCCGCGAACAAGACGACAGCATACACTATATCGTGCCAAACCATCAGATCTTTACGATCGCCAAGGCTATGCCGCCAACCAGACTAGCGCTATTCGGCATTGCCCAGCCTGTCACGCAAACGGTGAAGCTGCGTGCAGACGAGCTTGTCAGCGTCGTTGCAAAGGCCAAGGCAGACGGTACAGATGGCCCTGATATGGTTGACACGATGAGGCGACTAGATCCACGCAAGTATGATTCCCCTGATCCACAGCCTGCACCAGTCCAGCAAGCGAAAGCTCCAATGCCGCAACCAGTCCCTATTGCTGTGAACGGTATGAGCTCGACATTACCGCTCCGAAGCAGTAGCTCTGCTTTCTGGGGCTCTGCTTTCGAGAGTCACTCTCATCAAAAGCGCGCAGCCTCTTCAAGAGCCGATATCTCGCTCACTGTTCCGCTCCCTCCACTCACAGCAGAGATATTTGCTGATCCGTCTGAGATCATGGCTAACGACAATGAGCCCCCGACTCCAGAGTCAGTATCTGCCGAGGAAGTCCAGGAAGTGCCCGACGATACGTTCGTGCTTAAGGATCTCAGCAAGAAGCGCAAGCGAGTGGATCCGTTCGATGGCATGGCCGCCAATTCGGACGAGGTCAACCTAAACGGGCCATCGAGAGAAGAGACAAGGCTTCGAGAACGGGCCGAGAAGAAGACCGCTAAGAAGGCAGCAAAGAAAGCGGTCAAAGCAGCTGGTTCTGGTGAAGTAGAAGAGCGGGCTGAGGACGAGCTCGAAGAAGATGTTCCGTTCGACTACGCGGCTGCACCCAGTATTCTGAACCCACCGCGAGAGTCTAAGGAGAGTGCCAAGGAACGAAAGAAGAGAGAAAAACAGCTGAACCCATACGCAAAGTCTCTGGACGCCCCGAAAGGACTGCCGAGGAACCAGAAGGAGAAAGCAGGGAAGAGCAAGACTTTCAGGAATTGAGTTGAGAAGCATAAAGCGACGGCGTTCGAAGGTCTTTTACAATGGATCAGCATCAAGCAGCATAGCAGGGGTTAGGTGACTTTCGATGTATTTGCTGTATCATACAGAAGCACAGCTCTGGTCGTGCAAGGACACCGCTCTACGGCCGAAGACCTCTTCCCACTTTCAGCTTCCATTCAATCACTCAACTTCGCATCCTACTACGCTGGGTTCCAGGAAAGCCTCCATGGATGTGGTCATAACTTCGGCACGATCATCAGACCTCGCGTGTCGCGTTGCTGCGTCCTCCGCGGACTTACCGGAGCCACATGGTGAACCATCCCAGCCACTTCACATGGAAGACCACGACGTGCATCCGAAAGACGTATGCTTTGCGACTCGTCCAATTGTGCATGGCCTTCGTCGATGAGCTGTAGACAACGACAGAGCCGAGCGCATCCTCGTCCAGCGGCTTGGCACGTACAGTCCACGGAACGAATAGGCGCACTCAATGTTCATCAAATGCGGTCGAGACAACAATGACCCCCCGTCTATAAGTAGATCTATCCAAACGTCTTGTAATTGACTCGAGCAGGACTTCATCAACGCCACATAACATTCCATCCCCAGTGAAGTCCAAGAACTCCTTTGCTTGAACTCAATCTCAATGGCCGATTCCCAAACCTGCCGTGTCAAAATCCAAGCACTCGTTCGAGAGCTGGTCCTGCTGGCAGAGAAGTACGAGACCCCCGCTCCAGGCGCCTTTGGTGTTGAAGATCCTCTCATTACCAAAGCGAAGGAACTCATCGCTCAGGCTCAAACACCAGTCGACCATGCTACCTGCCTTATGGTCACAACGCTGGAAGCGATCTCACTACGCACGCTTCTCCACCTGAATGCCCTTCAGGCGCTACCGAAAACTGGCAGCATATCCCTGGCAGACCTCTCGACCAGGACAGGAGTCCAAGATGCTCTCCTTGAGCGCCTCCTACGTGTGCCCGTGAGCACAAACTTCATCAACCAAGACCAGTCTTCGGGAGAGTACTTTCACACCCACCTGTCCATCGGCTACATCGAAGCAGACTCCATGGCTTCCAAACTCTTCCCCTTCATCTACGACGAGGGTCTCTGCGGGCTCATGCCTCTGCCTCAATACCTCACGCACCAGCACGAACAGACAGGCAGATGGGAAGAACCTGGCGCCTCTCGCGACTCCACACGCTTCAATCTCGAGACTTGGCGGGCAAACGTAGAAGGTGTCAAGACTGCTTTTGAGGTCATGGAGATGAACCCGGAACGCATGAAGAATTTCCAGAGGACGATGGGCATCGGCGAACATTTGAATCCCTTTGTCGGCTACTACGATTTCGACAAACTCGCCACCAGAGAGACAGACAGGAAGGTCCTCGTCGACGTCGGTGGCGGTCAAGGTCTTGCCCTCGCCGCCATCCTCAAAGCTCATCCATCTATCAAGGCCACCCAATGCGTGCTCCAAGACACCGGCCCTGTCATCTCCCTCGCGAAAACATCCAACCCAGCCAACCTGCCCGAGGGAATCACCTACCAAACCCACGACTTCTTCCTGCCGCAACCTGTCCGCGGCGCAAAGGCATATTACCTCAAAGCTATTGCACACGATCTCAGCGATGCGAATCTCATAGCCGTCCTGCGTCAAATCGTGGATGTCATGTCATCGGACAGTAAAGTTCTCATTGCGGAGAACGTCTTGCCGGCTAAAGGTGGAAGTGGGATGATGGGCCTGATGGACTTGATGATGATGTCGATTGGCGGGAAGGAGAGGACGGAGGAAGGCTTTGAGAGCGTTGTTCAGGATGCTGGATTGGTGGTTGAGGGGGTTTGGAGGGCAGGAGGGAAGAGGAACTATGCGATTGTGGAGGCGAAGCTGAAGTAAAGCAGGGTTTGGTCCGCCCGGCTAGTCCATTCAGAGCGTAACATACAGTCAGTGTGTTTCATGGCGCCAAAGACGTACATTTGGCGCACTTCTTTTGGTCAGCCAGGTACTGTACATTCGTTCCGTCTCTACCCCAGCTAGTTCACTGAACGCCTGCACAATCGAAAGCCATGTCCAACCCTGCAACCAAAAACCCAACGCCCATGGCACCATCGCTCGCTTTTGCACATTTCAGACCCAGTCTTAAACGCCAGCGTCTTCGGGCTTGACGTTCAAGTTCCAGTCAATAACTCCATCCTCTCCATACCTCTGCTCCAACCACTCGTTCGCCTTCTTGAAATGTCCAGAGTCAAACCATCCTTTGGAAGCACTGAGAGGACTAGGATGCACGCTCTTCAGCACCAAATGCTTACTCGCGTTGATCTTTGCACACCGATCTTGCGCCGGCTTTCCCCAGGCCAGGAACACGACACCTCTCGTCCTCTTAGCAGCTACAGTATCGATGACTTTCTGTGTGAAGCGTTCCCAGCCCTTCTTGGCATGTGAATTGGCCTCATGCGCACGCACAGTCAAGCAAGTGTTCAGCAGCAGGACGCCACGATCGGCCCAGGGTGTCAGAAGTCCTCCCCCGTTCGGCGGCTCTTTAAAGTCGGGGTACTGTTTCTTCAACGCAATATACATGTTCTTGAGTGAAGGAGGAGCTTTGGTTGGTGGGCGGACGGAGAAGCAGAGGCCGTGAGCTTGGTTGACATTGTGGTAGGGATCTTGGCCGAGAATGACAGCTTTGACGCTTGGGAGAGGGGTGTGTCGCGACCTGTGGTGGAACAGCTCGTCAGTGAGGTACTTTGGGCACCGTACCTGGTAGAACATACCAGCTGTAGACATCCTCGCTGGGCGGGAAGACTTTCTTCCCACCTTCAACCTCCTTCTTCAGGAACTTTTTGAGTTCGAGGAATTGAGGACTTGTAACCTCGTCTTTGAGTACAGCAAGCCAGCTTTCGTGTAGTGTCTCGATCTCTAGCTTCAGCAGGGCCTTCTGTTCGACAGAGAGCTTCTCGATCCAAGCCTTTTTGTCAAACTTGGTAGGGGCTGTTTCCAGTGCTGTTGGCGAGGAAGTCGGCTGTGATGGATTGGTGGATGAGGTAGGCGGGTTCGTCTTGGGCTGGCCGAAGAAAGACGTAATCGACCCATTAGCTTTTGGCTTCTTCGCAGCTTCGGTGGCCACGTCGACCGCCTTTCGCTTGAGTGACATGCTGTGCAATGTATGGCTTTCTTGTGAGATGCTGCGCTGAGCGGATCACAAGCTGGAGCTGGAGTCGCGTCGATGATGTCGACGCGTTGATTGACGTTATGTAAGCGGGCTAGCTAAACCTTAACCAAAACATTGTTGGGTTTGGCCCTTACTCAAGTGAGAACACCTCATGAAGTCCTTCAAGCGATTCGCTTGCTGCTGTCCATATTGGCGTGGTTCTCTGCCGAGAGTCAGCCTTCTTGTTGAGACATGTGAGCGCCACCTTTGTGCTTCACTGTGTTCAAAATTCGCGAAAGTCAAGTTTCTAACAAGACGATCGAGTACTTTCGCCCCGGATCATAGGCCCTTCTTCATCCACTTTCCTTACTCTTCCCCTTTCCCATGAGCCTCACAGAATCCACGCCAGACTCTATCAGTGACGCAGTGATACCGATAGCATCCTGCATGCCGACCAAGGCTGCTGTGGCAATGACTATGCCTTCAATGACTTCTGCAGTCAAGTTTGGCTCGAACGGTAGGATAGTTAGGTGTCCCTGATGCTTCGCCCACGGAGCCGCACGGGTGTAAGTCGCCAGGAGTCGGTCGGAGACTTCTTCAACCAGTTGCTGTGTCGGAAATGGCGTCCAAGTCGGGCTTTTCATCGTTGACCCTCTCCGATCCTTGTCTGTCATCTGCACGGATTGCCTCTTGGATCTACTTGAAGCCTGTTGGCTGGTGATCTCCTGTTCAGGGTACTCTTTCGCAAGCTCCTTGCCCTTCTGGACCATCCACGTCACTCTCGATCCACTCAGCGCTGGCAGGTCCATAGAGAATTTGGTCGTAAGCCAACCGGAGCAATTCATCAATCTGTCCGTTGCAGAAACATGCCGGAGCCCTCGTCGTGCGATCTCCTCTTCATGAGGCCAAAATGTGATCATGGGTCCTGTAGTAGGGGTAACAGTCTCAGGGAAATTGATCTCTGCAACTGCTTTGTAAGGCAAGCTTGACTGCGGTTCGGGCGCATGTCTTCGCAACGCAGCTTTGTATCTTGTACTGTATCTTAGTTGCCAATACGACAGGTCCGGCAAAGGCTCCAAAGGTGTAATGTTCAAGGTCCAGAAGTCCAACATGGGTTTCTTGAAATCAACCACAAATTCTAGAGTCGCAAAAGGGCGCTGGGGAGAGGCATTCGAGCTCGACACTGATTGTAATGACCGCCGTAGCCTCTCCTTCTCGTCTCTGTATCCGTTCTGGTATTCGGGAAGTGGCAGGCTTGCTGATGATCCCATGGCTTCGGCATATGAAGGCGGCGGCGCTCCATCCTGTTCATGATCTTGATCTTCATCTGCGCGATGCCTTGACATGATGAAGGTAATGGGAAGAAGGCTTTTTCTGACGGGTATGAGATTGGAGGCGAGTCCGTGACTTTTGCGAGATGCTTGAAAAGTTGCGCAAGAAGCACAGATGGATTTTAGGAGTAGGCAGAGCCAACCAGTACTCACCTGTCGTGGCTCTGTGACCTGACCTTCCACGCGCTTACCCAAGAATAGTAGTGAATGTCTGCAGTTGCATGTAGTAGACAGTCCGCAGTGGGCGCGGAAAGTTCGGACTCGTTCACGTTGGCCTGTGCACACGAGGGCAACGTCAACAAACGACTTCGCCTCCTTCACCATCCACATCATCGACTCCATCTCCTCGTCACATCGAGACACCTGACACTATCGCCGGCGCAGACGAGACTTCGACAATCGGACATGCAGCGCGGAATTTTTCCGATGATGGCGCCCTTCTTGTACGACATCGACATGGACCCTCGAGGCAGGTCATGAGAAAAATCAGGCGAGAGTCCGGCAGTTCGATATGTGTCCGATACCAGTGTAATAAGTTACGGTAGGTCAAGTTGGAGACGAAAGAGCCTGCTAATCGAACATGTGGACGTTTTCTCTCGGCTGCAGGAGACTATTGGGCGCCTTCCAAGCCACACGTATGGGGGCCAGACCACATCCGATCGTGCAAGCGCCAGCTCGACAGACTTCAGCTCCTCTTCATGGTGCATCGACTTGTGTACATGTACAGACTGGCATCAGTCTCCGATGGCAGCGCTGCCCCAAGAGTACTGGAAAACACCGATATGGGCCACGAGTCTCACGCAAGCGCCAATCCAACTTCCAGTCCATTACGACCACTATGAGCCTCTACCCGGCTCGGAGTGGATTCGCATACTGGTCATAGAGCCTGCACGCAGTCTTGAGTATCCCCTGGAATGCAGCATCCAAGTGGTGCCGCTTCAGCCATCATCCAACTATGCAGCATTGTCTTACAGTTGGGGCATGAACAGCGATGGTGACAAATCTCTTTCACGCTCCATCGAAGTCTCAGGAAAGTCTATGCACATCACACAGAATCTTTACGAAGGGCTGCGAAGAATTCGTCCACGTGGTGAAGCTTGGGATGCGCCAAAGCGAGTATGGATTGATGGCATCTGTATCAACCAAGCAGACGATGTCGAGCGAGGTGCTCAGGTGGCAGTCATGGCCTTGATATACCAGTACTCCACCGAAACAATCCTATGGCTCGGCGAGGGTGAGAACAAGAACGATGATGTGTTGGTTCTGCGACTACTGGAGCAATTGGAGGCTTGTCCGGGTCACGACCTTGCCACGATGTTCAAGGCTATTATTCATACACGCTCCTGTCTCTGGCGCTTGCACCGCGCCAGCTGCGTGTGTATCTGCAGTGACCCGATGCTTGACCAGAGTCTTGGACTCGTCAATGGCCAAAGGATTGGCGAATTTGGTCGAGCTTTGCCGGACGCGATAAGACAAATCGTCGACGATGGGCGCCCTGAGCTTCTCGATGTTATCGAGCAAATTGGAGTGATCTTGGCAGCTTTTCTGCAGCGCAGATACTGGAATCGGCGCTGGATTGTGCAAGAGCTCTACTATTCGAGATCCAAGCAGATGTACTGGGGACCGTGTAGGTTGGATCTCTCCCACCGAAAGCTGGACGAATCTTTGGATAAGATCAGAGCCATCATGAAGAACATAAGCTGGATGAGGTTGGGCGAGGTGACTGAAGGCATCGACGACAACTGCCCTTTCCAAAAGCTCTCTGACACCGCCGATGCCATTAGAGAACTATTTCGACCATCCTATCCAGACTCCACGTCACTACTTGTGCACGCGCTCGGTCGATTCAGTGATATGGAATGTCAGGATCCGCGAGATAGGCTGTACTCGTTCATATCTCTCGACCAGAGCCTTAAGATTGCTCCAAGCTATCAGCTCACCGTTGCAGAGGCCTATTTGCAATTCGCACAAGCTCTCATCGACCGCGGAATGTTCATGGACATCTTCCACAACCTACGGCAACGGTACGCCATTCCGAAGAAAGAGCAGTTGGATCTCCCAAGCTGGGTGCCAGATTTGAGGCTCACATTCACCTCGATTCCCAGACGAACGGTCAAGATACCCAAGGAGCTCTGGGCTCATCGCGACGGGTCGCTCAGCTGTTCTCTCTACTTCATCGGAAAGGTGGAGATGGTCGGCATGGCCACCGCGACCACCTTCTCGGTCGCGCTCTCACCAAGCGCTATAAAGCACGCCGGCACGGGTTACTCTCAGCGCAATCTTAAAGATTTCGCCACCAAGTCATTTATCGCACGACTTGACATCTTGGTTGGTGGCAATCCTCGGAAGTTATTGATTGAGCCTGGCGACTGTCTTTTCTCTCCAATCCCAATGGACTTTCCATCAAGTCAATGGGAGACCACAAGGGTGATGTTCCTACGCCATGTGGGATCGTACGGAAGTACACCGGCTTATTCAGTGATCGGTGCTTTGCCAGCATATGCACTTGATCGAGCAGACAATGATGACCTTGACGTGCTAGAGTGCAGAGAGACAATACTCCGTCTTGTCTGAAGTAAGTGACGTGGTGTGCAATGCTTCCTCACTTGCATTGCTGAGAGGGCTATTGGGGTCTAGTAGGTCTTTTGCTGCGCATCATCGCCACGAGCTAATTCCTCTCCAAACAGATAGTCGTACAGTTTGTAATCTCAAAGGCTCCACGATAGATCAGCCACACGGCAGGGTAAGGCACCTGCCATCTCAGTGCATCAATCTGTTCATATATTCTTGCCACAGTCCAAGCTCTACAATAGCAGTGCAGCACCAGCAGCGCCCAACACAATGTTACTAAACATTGACGCCCCACCAGTCACAGCCACACCTGCAGCGCTGCTGGAGCTGCTGGAAGTCTGCGCGGCAGCTGAACCGGAATTGGACTCGGATCCAGATGGTGAGACCGTGGTCTCAGCAGCGCTGCTCATGGCCATGGATGTAGCCATAGATGAAGACGAATCCGTCGCCGTGGAGTCCGCATTGGTCACCGGCGTGGAGCTGCCGCCGGCCTGCGCAGCCAAAGAGCTGACAATGGATGAGTAGTTGGGATCGCTGTATTGGACGGTCGTGCTGCACGACTGCTGGGGCCCCATTGTACCGATGCCGATGCAGCAGGCCCCTTGGTCGTCGATCTGGATTTCGCTTCCCGGACAGCAGAAAACTTGCGGGTTGTTGCCGATGTTGTTGCTGCTCCAGCCGCTGGGACAGGAACTAGAGTCGCCGAGCTAGACAGCTGGTGTCAGTATGGGCAAAAGATGAAGCGAACACGCGAAGCGTACAATTTGGGTGTACCCTCCAGCGACCGCGACGACGCCAAAGGCGGCGACGATGGCTGCTTGGGAAAACATATCGATTACAGTCGTGAGGTTGTCTTTTGATAAATTGTGAGTATTTTGACTGACAAAGTCCCAGATTTGGAGTACAATTGAGTCCACAAGTGCTAATCATTCATCATATATATACCTCGAGACCACCCGACGTCCTCCGACCAGCTGAACGATGATCATCATGCTCTGAACCGTTCAACGAAGCCACCAGGCAATGATCGCCACTGCACGGTCGAGGTTTGCAACCAGCGACTGCGTCTTGAAGTAACAGTGGCCCGCTGCACAGACATAGCATTCTCCTTGATTGGATCTCGTGACTACGACCTTTGGGAGACCTGACGCTACGAAGTATAGCGACCGTTGCAGGCATACCTGAAGAGGAAAAGTTCATCGGATGGCCCATTTGGGAAGGAGCTGACAGAATGTCCAACGATGCAAAGGAATGACTACGAAGGTCATGACACTATACAATACGACTAACGAGCACCGAACTATCCTAACAAATTGAAGGAGCGGCCAACGCTATTTCGCCGCACGCATTCGAGTCGTAGAACAACCAGATGACTCCACGTGTCGCGCACAAGCCCCAGTGCCACACTCTCGAAACGATCCTTCGGAAGACAACCCTATGTGGCTGCGTTTAGATCGCAAAACGCTTTAAGGCCATACACTTGATCGTAGATCATTGCCCACCAGACACATGGCACGGTTCGACCAGCCAAGGAAACATATATCCAATCGCCGACCGCGAGAGGTTGATCATATCGAGAAAGTTTCAAGCTAGCGGCCGCGTGGTCGTCTTCGACCTTAGCTCGGAGGTAGTGTCCTCCAAAGACCGATCAAGATGCTGCTGCCCTGACTTGTCGTCTTCAACGTACTGGCCGTGGCTTCAAGACGGCGATAGGTGACAATAATATTCGACTTCCGTCGTACGCGGGATTGCGACTCCAAAGACCTGCCTTCATGGGTCGCCTGACACCACAGATGGCTTGTGGGACCAAGGTTCATAAGTCAAGATATGGACGACGAGGTGGGTTGGAATCTGCCCCTGCAATTCTCAGACCCTCGACCTCCCATTTACTCATGTCTTTCAACGCATCAGACCTCATTCTCGTCCTCGGTGCCAGTGGCCACATTGGTCCTCATCTCGTAGACATCCTTCTGGAAGACAATAATGGCCCACGAGTAAGAGCAGTGATCCGATTAACGAGTCCCGCAGTGCCTGTCTGAGAGACTTTCAGACCATCCATCGGTGCAGGCCATCTCCATTTCTAATACGTCGCGGACATGGCCGTCCTCGGCACCTATGACAAAGCAGCTTGGAGATACCATCGCGCGAGTGTTGTAGGTGGAAAGGGGAAGGGCTGGAGGCTCTCAACGTTATTTGCCAACGTATGTAGTCGGCCTTTGCGTGCTCTCTTACCATCGACGCCCTTCGGTCCCTTGAGAGGAAGCACGGACGTCGATATGTAAATGGCGTTTACATATAGCTGACAATATGAGAACCACAGGCTACAGTTTCAAGCAGTACAAGATCATTGACATCTTGCAGCGTGGCACGAACGAAGCTCTCGTAGACGACTTCTATTTCTGGGTAGACGTGCGAGACGTGGCGCAAGCACATGTGCCTGTTGCGACCCGTGGCGTATTGATATCATTGGATGCTCGCGTGTCAGAAGGTCAGAATGTGGCAGCTGGCACGATCGATCAGAGGCCAGCTTCTGCAGTGGAAGGTCGAAGTCGTCGAGGAGGAGGATGAGTGCTTTGATATTAGCTGTGACGAGTCCTTGGGTGCGCTTGGGCTGGGCAAGCGAATTGGTCTTGATGAGATGGTAAGAAATACTGCCAGGCCTTCGCAGACACGTCTCGAGCTTTGATATGAACAGGTTGAATCGCTGAATTGGTTTCGCTGCTTTCTCGGTCTATTTGTACACAGTGTAGAATGTCGCTATCGTCACAAAACCCTCCATCTTCGTTCCATCTTCGGACGATCAAGCCATGCCTCCATTGATCCTCAGAACTTGGCCTGTGACCCATCGACTCTGCTCTCCACAGAGAAGGGTGACAGCGTCAGCGACCTCGTCGGGCTCGCCGATACGGCCGTGTGGGTTGGTGCTGCCGATACCCTTGATCATCTCGTCCGATTTGCCCTTGAGGAAGAGCTCGGTAGCGGTGGGACCAGGAGCGACGCAGTTGACATTGATGCCCTTGGCGGCGAGGTCCTTGCTCATGACACGGGTCATCTGCTCGATGGCGCCCTTGGTGGCGTTGTAGAGGAGATAGGCAGGTGCGACTTGCGAGACAGCAGTCAGACTGGTGGAGAAGAAGACGATGCGGCCGGTGTTGGACATGTGAGGGACGGCTTTCTGCGCTATTCGTCAGTATAAGTGTTGGATTGAGTGCGGCATGTGACATACCTGTGCGAGGAAGTAGGGTCCCTTCACGTTGAGTGCGAAGGTGTCGTCGAAGTCCTTTTCAGTCGTCTTGTCCAATGTTCTCATTGGAAGGACACCAGCGCATGGGACGAGGATGTCGATCTTGCCGTGCTGCTTGACGACCTGGTCGACCATGGACTCAATCTCAGGAATACTGGCAGCGTTGGCCTTGACGGTAGTAGCCGATCCAATGCCATTCTTCTTGATCTTCTCGACGACCTTGTCCGCCGCTGAGGAGTCGGAAGAGTAGTTGATGGCAACGGTAGCGCCAAGGCTGGCAAGGCGCTCGCTGAGAGCTGCACCGATGCCCTTGGAGCCACCAGTGACCAGTGCGACCTTTCCAGCGAGTGGGCTCATATTGTCGGTGTTGTTGGCTTTCTTGTCGCTTCGATGGGTGAGTTTAGCTTTGATGGTATTCATGTGGGACGTGTGATGGGTAGAGGTGGTTGTTGTTTGTTTCTCAGCCGTCGCAGCTGCCTTCTTTTATGCGCCGCCATGGCCTCAGGATTGCGGCGTCTTTGTGCGGCGTTTGTTGTCGTCCATCAAGGCGTTTACACATGACGTAAGGAGACAAACAGATGGGTTCAGGTACAGCTGCTGAGGCAGCCAACAGCTCCGTAGCAGCTCGTTCAATCCGCCTTGCAGTGTGGCTGCAGTCGCTGCACCGAAACCGCAGCCCGGACGAGACAGCAATCCTTCGAACTTCAGCTCCGGCCAGGGCGAAGTCGTCCCGCCGATCGCTTCTATAAGCGGATGTCCCGCGCTGCTCCCGCCAGCGGAACGATAACGGCTTCCCCACAATGCCATTTCCGACTTGTCCGTGTCGTCTCCTAACTCCCCGGCAAAGCCTGTGCATCAACAGCCCATTCCAACGCGTTTTCCTTCTATCTCCATTATCAAATTGCGCTGTTCGCTGCCCCGAACCAGGCACATCGAACGTTCCACGAATATGTGTCCGTGTCCGAGTTGGTCTGACGGAGATTGAGGTCCTGGATCGCCGCAACCTCTTTGCAACCGCCGACGGACTTGACCTATCGCTGGACATAGCCACCAAGCAACATTTGCTGGCGAAGCTGAGCTTCAGCTATATGTTTATGGCTCGCAGGGAGGTCAACGCACATACATCGTCGCCATGCTCGGGATATGCGCTGCTAAGTCGGAGACGCTTACCATCGCCATGCCACATGGGACATAGCTGAACATCTGTGTTGCTTCAATCGCACTGGATTTCGAGCCACCAGGGGACGAGATGGGTTGCTAGCACTCGCCGCATCGCTCAAAAGAGGCCGAAGCCAGGCATGCTTCCTGTACCAGCAGTCGGCAACTTTGACAAGCTGGAGAGATGGAGACGATTGCTTTGGCGAGCTCTTTTGGTCCGTCGGCTTCTTCATGTCTGGTGTTTGCATGATCTTCCACTCGCAGTTTCGCGTCAGAGACTGCTCAGGATTGTTCAGAAGTCGAGCAGAAGATTCGCCATAACGATTGTTGCCAACTGGGCGTCCGCTCGCATGATGCAATGTCACCAGCCTATCACACTGTGTTTGAAGTCACTGACGAATTGTGAAACAACAATGAACAGTGAGCGGTCTCGAATGTGAAAGAGGCTGGCAGTGGGGAGAGAGGGAGTGAGGTCCGCATGTGGTCGATCCTTCAGGTAATCAAAGTTGAGCTAAGGTCTCTAGTGTACCGCCAACGTACGCTTTGTCCAATTCGAGAAAACGAGGTTCGCTCAACTGTGGGTCTCCTCACAAGACATCTCGCCTCTTGTCTTGGTCATTCTGTATTGGACCTCAGTTGCTTAAAGCTCGAAATGCCTGCTCTTGCGAACTCAGGTCGGTATACGACCGAGAGCCAGCCATGGCACCATCTCTCACAGCGACCACCACGGGCGAGGCGCCTGCCTTCCACGTCTTCTCCGTAAAGAACGCCCAATCACCAGGGGCTAGACCCAGACCCGACTCCGTGAGGGACACCAAGGACTACATCGTACGGCGAACACACCGGAAATCCAGAGCAGGATGTTCTACGTGCAAGATCAAGCGCGTGAAGTGCGATGAGAGGAAGCCCAATTGTTCACGGTGCCTTCGCAACTACACAGAATGCAGCTACGACAACAAGGCCTCTCCTAGAGCTTCGAACGGACCTTTCTTTACAGTCACACTTTTGGATGATATCACATCTCTAGCCAAAAACACAATTTCTCCTGCACTATCCGCGTCAAAGACGCTCATTCGCTCTTCGACCGACCTGCACCTTTTGAAACACTTCGATACTCTCAGCAACGAAGCTCTGATCGTTGGACCTGCCGCTGAAGGATACCGCAACGCGATACTTCGCCTAGCACAGAGTGTGAGTGACAAAAACGCCGTGAAAACTGGCATTCGAAAATGTACTGAGCTTGTCTTGATAGCACTCATTCCTGTTCCATACCATGTTAGCATTGGCTGCAAACCACTTGCACGAGATCGGAGCTGATGGCTGGCGAGCGCCCAAGCTTGCACACCTCTCTACAGCTCTGCAACAATTTCAGCGGACCATATCGAGGCCCATCGCCAAGAACCAATCTGACGCGGTCTTGATGACTTGCCTAATGATCAACGTTCAGTATTTCAGCTGGGTTGATACCACCAACCCCAAAGACTCCTGGGTTTTCTCCAAAGATTCTGATCGTTTGTTATGGTTGTCCGTACAGCAAGGTATGGGCGCGCTACTCGAACAAGTCCGCCCATTTCTAGTCGATACCGAGGTCCTGCACTACTTCTATGTTTTGCCAACAGATCGCAAGGACGTCCGACGACTACCGGACGCCATGTGGGAGCTTTGCGACGTCACAGATGAAATGGGGCCACCCTCTGTACATTCGAACCCCTACCACGATCCACTGCATGCCTTGGCTCTTTTGATGCCGTTTGAGCCCGATAACTTTATGAAGTACCTACACTTCGGTGCACGGATATACCCACCATACGTCAAGCTGCTCAAGGCGAACGACCATCGAGCACTTTTGATCTTAAGCTACTGGTTTGCTTTACTTGGTGGATCAGATATTTGGTGGTGTCGAAGACGGGTGCAGCGAGATTGCCTTGCCATCTGCATGCTCCTTGACGCGTTTGGGAGCGACACAATTCACTCTCTATTGGATTTCCCAGCCAGTGCTTGTGGGTATGAACTTCGCCAAAGGATGAGACCCACGGGAGACTCGAGCAGTTCGAACACCGCACTCGCGATAAGTATGCCCGAGCGACTGACCGCATGATGGCCTTCAGCCCGCTGCGAAGGTATACTACTTCGACATCTTTCGCCCGAGGAATGTCTCATTCTAACGCCACCGTGGGAGACTGCAGGACTTCGCATGCGATCCGAGGCGACTTGGGGTCAAGTACGGCTCAGCGGACTCTTATAGCGGTTCGCTAGACGTGGAGCCGTTGTTCGTTAATTTGCAGACATACAGAGAGACCCGGAGAATGCCTATTATGTCGTCAATCAAGCACACAAAGTGGACTGGCCCTGCAATAAGATTCATTTGACACGCATCAAGCGTGTGGACCTGGACCCGAAGGCTTGTTGGTGACAAGGATACGACTTGGATCCGGGAACTGCATGGCGGAGAGGTCCTCAACCAAACAACATACGAATGCGTACGGCTTCCCACCTCACTATGCCTTAGCATCAACGCAGCCCTCGTACATAGTGTGGTATGCCTCGCGATGGCATTATGCCGAGCTGAGGGGTCGACGCTCGTTGGTCAATCGCAACACATATTAAGTTCTTGGCAGGAATAGATCAACATGAAACGAGATGTTCCACCTATCCCGGACAACGACCCAAAGAGAAATAGTTACACTCGCTTAGAAGAAGCGCTTGATATATCAAAACGATTCATCAACCCCTATCGACAGGAACATACCCACTTCGACCTCCATTTGAACTTCATCTGGTGCTGGCACCATGTTGGCAAAATCCCTCTTTGCAGCCGCAATCAGCTTCGGGTCACTCGCCACGGCTGAGTTCGGCCTTACAGACAACGATGATAGCTATATCGTCGACGCCGGCTCTTCATACTCGCTCGTCGTCACAGTCGATAAGGGCAGTTGTGATGTAACCTCCATCGTTTACCGTGGCAGCGAGCTCCAATATCCGAGTCCCTATACCCACATTGGATCTGGCTTGGGGACTGCTACGGTCTCTGCTCAGACCATCAACGGTATGGCTTCATCACACTCCAATGAAGGAAAGGCTGATTTCGAGACCAGACCAGTATGTAAAGGTCACTTGTGAGACCGACACGCTCACGCACTACATTGTCGTCAAGTCGGGAGAGGCAAACATGTACATGGCCACTTACACTTCAGCCGAGCCAGACATCGGAGAGCTACGATACATCGCTCGTCTCGACAATAGCATTCTGCCGTCGAGTTATCCGTTCGGTGACGTCTCGAAGACTGTTGGCAGTAGCGAAACAATCGAAGGGTCGGATGTCTTTCTAGTCGACGGCGAGACCCGAAGCAAGTTCTACTCGTCTGAACGCTTCATCGATGACCATGTCCACTGCGTATATGGCGACGATACTCACGCATGCTTCGTCAAGCCACCAGTCGCATACGAAACCTCATCAGGAGGCCCATTCCACCGCGACATCGACACCAACAACGGAGGCGACTACACTTCGCTCACTTTCTACATGAACTCTGGCCACGTGCAAACCGAGGACTATCGCATGGGTTTACACGGGCCATATGCCTTGACCTTCAGCAGGAGTGGTGTTCCGGCGCTCGCAGACTTCGACTTCTCCTTCTTCGCTGATCTGGACATCACAGGATACGTTGCAGAGTCTGACCGAGGCTATGTCTCCGGCACAGCTTCTGGGGTCAGCAGTGATTACGAGATGGTAGTGAGTTGGTCGAACGACGATGCGCAGTATTGGGTGTATGCCTCTTCGGCCGGCACTTTCACTTCGCCGGCCATGTTACCGGGAACGTACACCATGACTCTGTACCAGACCGAGCTCAAGGTCGCATCTCAAAGCGTGGATGTTTCAGCGGGCTCCACAACGTCCAGTGACATCGCCAGCACATTGATCGCTCCAGATACCAGCCTCTGGACCATCGGTTCTTGTGACGGCCAGCCAACAGGTTTCCTCAACTCCGATAAGCAGCTCAGAATGCACCCATCCGACTCCAGAATGTCTGATTGGGGACCCACAGACTTTGTCGTTGGCGATGACGATGCCTCGACATTCCCAATGGCCCTGTTCAAATCTGTAAACAGTGGACAGAATATCACCTTCGATCTTGACGATGCGAGCAGTGATGCTAGTCTGCGGATCCGTACGACGCTTGCTTTCGCCAGTGGTCGTCCTCAGGTTGTTGTCAACAGCTGGACTGGTGATGCTCCGGCTGCGCCTACCAAGATCGACAGCCGTGGTGTCACGAGGGGTGCTTACAGAGGTTATGGCGAGTCTTATGAAGTCGAAATACCGAGCAGCGAGCTGGTTGCTGGCACGAACAGTATCCAGATCAATGTCATTTCTGGTAGTTCTGGCGATGACTTCCTTTCGCCGAATTTTGTAAGTTGTTGGCGACTTTGTGTGGACTGCTGCTTGTGCTGACGATTTGTGCAGATTCTTGATTGTATCGAGCTGTATAAATGAGTGTGGCCGATATTGCATTGGCTTTCAGATCTACCTGTCGTGTTTCGTGGCGGAGCTGTATTGTAGTTGAACGAGTTGCAGGGCAATAATCAGAGCATCTAGGACGATTCCTGCCGTATAGTGGCTACAATTGATCGTGCTGGCGATGAAGGACTATGACCTTGCATCTGGGTATTCTTGCCAACGTCCACGGTGCTTGGCCATCTTCGAGACTTGTTGCACATCCAATATGAACGAACCGAATATTGAAAGCGATTTCGACGACATGAAAAGCGTTTACAATCATTGCAGCGAAGTGGAAGATTCACCTGTAGTCTGGTCCGTGCATCAGCAATTTCGGCTCAACGGCTTCTTCAGACATTCAGACCTCGCCGCATCGTGCTTTCAATCATCTGCCGGACAATCACAGATGTTGCTGTCGAAGTACCGGCTACGGGAGTCTGGCCGATCGATAGCGTGATTGTAAGCTCTCTGGATTGGAAATCATCAGCCACGGCATGTCGCGCCTTGCGTCATCGAAGGGCGCATGAAAGGCGAGGTAAAAGAAACAGTGGGGAAATGATATATGCACTGCTTCGTGGTAGATACTCACACATAGGACTTCCTCTCTTGAACTCAGCAGCCTACGCCATCTGCTGACATCCTGCACCCTTACCGAGCATACAGACCTCCTGCGAGCCAAGATGACGACCGCAATCTTCAAACACATCGACACATCCTCGTACTCTGGCAAGCCATGGGTCAAGGTCGACGGGCCGGGTAAATCCTACAAAGAGATGGACGTCGAGCGCCCGGTACAAAACATTCGTGGCAGAGAAGAGGAGTTTAGCACGGAGATATCCGGCTTCGCGGTGTACAATTCGCCTGCAAAGGAGAAGGCTTTCGTCGACGACAAGGCCGTAAGAACTGGCTACTACCAAGAGGTGGAGGATCTGCTCAGGAAAACACATGCTGGCATTAAAAAGGTAGTCATCTTCGACCACACTATCCGACGTCGAAGCAAAGACTCGCCGCGACAGCCTGTGCAACAGGTGCATGTTGACCAGACCCCTGGCGCTACACAAGTTCGAGTGCGCCGTCATCTCCCTGAAGACGAGGCCGAGGAATTACTCAAGGGTCGATATCAAATCATCAACGTTTGGAGACCTATCGAGAACCCGGCATCTGACTTCCCCCTTGCCGTGATCGACTGGCGGTCGACATCCCCAGCCGACTTCATCCCAGTGGACCTCATGTATCCGAAGCGCCCTGATTCCGCAATGGACGACGATGACCGCGGCAAGGAGCAATTGCCTGATGCGGCTACACTCTACTCGACAGAAGGATATGAGCCGAGAGGCGAGACCTTGTCTGTCGCACCAAACCCACAGCATCAGTTCTGGTACTACAAGGACATGACTCCAGATGAGGTGATGATGCTGAAATGCTACGATTCGTACGGAGACTCTGAGCCAATGGGAAAGGATGGGCTTGCTGTGAGAACGCCACACACGGCTTTCGTCGACCCGCAGACCGCGAAGGATGCCCCATATCGACAGTCGATTGAGGTTCGCTGCTTGGTGTTCTACGAGTGATAAGAGACAGCAAATGCATTTACCATTGACGTTCACCAATCAGTCCTAATGTGCCTATGGGCTTTGTAAGTTGTGGATACTGAAGAAGTGGAGTCGCCCGTTAGTGACGAATTCCTTGCATCTTCAACTTGTCGGCGCATAGTGCATATACTGTACGATAAGAGCTTCAGTGGCGAAACTTTTTGAGCAACGGTCACAGCCTGTAAGTGTGGCTGGGATCGAGATTCCCCAAAACAGGGTGCGACGGGCGACGGCAGTCATGTGATCGACAGCCGTGAAGAGAGGTCTCACGCAGTGGCGAGGCTCATCAGGCGGGTCAAGTACGTTACATGCACGGCACCCAGCAGAGATCCCAGACGATCCCTACCACACATGACGATGCAGAATCGTCAAGACGTGCGGAGACACAGTGATTGATTCCCAAGGAGGCAACTCCGGCTGTTGTAAAACTCACATGCATGCATGTCACAGGCTGGGGATCTGGCGTGGTGCGCCACAGGTAGAGGGAGCCGGCGTAGGGCAGTAGCCCTACTACTACTAGCGGGTAGTAACCAGTGGGTGCGTTGGTCAGAAAGAGCTAACTTAAACCGATGGCTGTTGTGATCGGTATGCGCCTGCACATGGCACCCAAACCAGTCGACAGCACGTCTCATCGCCCGCCCGACGAGGCACAAGCCAAAGTGAAGGCCGCGTGCGAAGCCTGCCGCACCAGGAAGATCAAGGTATTGTTGAGTCCTTCACGCTCGGGGCGATGCCACTGGAAGCGAGGGTGGACTAACCGTTTAGTGTGACGGACTTCGTCCAGTCTGCACAAGTTGCCAGAGGAAGGACAAGGACTGCGTCTACATCACCGAGCCCGACGAGTTGCGCATCACTGCGTTGAAGCGCAGGTATGCAGAACTATCAAGGACATCGTCCGAAGAACATGCTTTGCTCCGTCTGCTTCGCGAGACGCCAGACCACGAGGCACAAGTCATTCTCCAACGCATTCGCGCCGATGAAAGTCCCTCATCCATCGTGACCGGCGGCGCCGACGAACAGACTGGCAGAGACGCTCCCGCAACCAACTTGTTCCTCGCAGTTGAGAGCGCAGAGGCCCAACGCTCTACCGGTTCCTCGTCGTCTGACTCCAGCACCCCTCAAACGCAGCAGACCGTACCACCCACCGAGCACTCTAGGGGCAAGGTCGACCGACAATCCATCGCATACTTGGTCGAGTCGACCCAGCAGGAGGCACGTGAGGAAAAGGCTTCGGCACCTTCATCGAGCACAAATGCAGCAGCACAGGATCAGGATCAGGATCAGGAGCATCGTCTGTTGAAAACTTCATCAGAGCCACACTTGGAGGTAGAAAAGCTTTCTCGAGCCGCGACCGCCCATCTCAGACCTATAGTCTCACACCCACCTCCAACGCCCAGAGCACGAAGCCATGAGAAGCGCATACAAACGGACGAACCGAGTCGTGCAAGCCCTCAAGCACGACCAAATTTTACTACGCCAGCGACCTTCCGTCCCAAACCAGGTTCTGGTGTCGAACTACTAGCGACGAAAGCACGTACTACCGACGCGTCATGGAAGAGCAGTCTAAAACATGTGAAGGCGAGTGATTGGAACGTGTGGTACACGAATGATGAGACTTTCCTGGACATACTCAAGTGCTACTTCGTATGGGAGAACCCGACGCTTGGATTAGTAGACGAAGACTCGTTCTGGGCTGGCCTCATTGCAGGCGGTTCAGACTTCTGTAATGAGACCTTGGTGCATGCCATTGTAGCGTTTGCAGCTGTAAGCTCTGTCTACACTGACGACGACGCGCTTTTCCACAGCTGACGTCGATGTAGAAGATGTGTTTTCTTTTCTTCCCTGGGGACGCGGTCAAGATTGGACACCATGCTCTGATAAAAGTGACCGAGCTGTGGGATTGGGATGCGGACGCTTTCGTGCCTGCCAATTCGTCTACAGGACTCTTGATCCACGCGACATTGGCGAGTAATGGGCAAGACATGGACGGTAGTCCATACTTGTCTGGCGCGGTCAATCTTGCTAATTCGTGTGAGCTATTCTCGAGCGAACGGTCGTCCCAAACGTACCCAAGCTCTGATCCAGAAATGGCGACGACCAGGGCTAGGTTTGCGTGGAATTTGTATTCGCATCAAGGGTGAGTGACTGGGACCACGAAGTGTTGTGTCCTGCGCGCTGACAATAGTTGGCAGAATGCACCTCCTGAAGTATCCTCAACACGAAACGCTGTTAGACGACCCACCACCTGTCGACATACCTGTGGTTGAGAAAGAGCGAGACAGCAAGGAATGGACTCCGTTTCCCCTGCAGATGTCATCGAGACCTGGTCTTATGAGCAGCCATCAAGTCGCACGCGCGATGTTGTGGAGGACAGGTAGTAAGATTCGCACGCTTCACCAAAGATACAAAGACAACCCCAGCAGCGAGGACCACTGGACCGACGCGCTTGAGCTCTTCGAGGAACTCCTAAGCCGACGAAAAGCCTTGAATGGACGCTTGGGCATTCTGCATGGTGCTCCTCCACACGTCTTTTCGTTGCAGTAAGTACAAAGCCCAACGCGTGACAAGAGGTGCCGTGTTGACGAGTCCATATAGCTCTGACTACCACCGGTGCGTCATTGATCTTTTCAGGCCATTTGTAGTCGGGGATGCAGACGTCCAGGCTCAAGCCAAGTTCAAGCCCGCCCATGACCACACCGAGGCGTCTCGGCTCCAGCTGAGGTTGCTCGTCCACCAAATGGAACTTGAGCTGCCCAATCTGCCCATCTCTCTTCACTTCCTGGCGTCTACCTTAGTCTTCGTTGCTCACGACGCCCTCGTGGTGCTGAAAGGGAAGCCTGAGGTGTCTGACGAGAGCTTCTACTTCTGCCTGTGTCTTCAGATGATGAGGCGCACAGTGGACGCATACCCGCTGGCTAGACATCTCATCGTTGCATTTCAGCAGATTGCGCGTCGTCTAGACACCGATCTGCCAGCCAAAGCCAAAGCTATCGTGAAGAGCTTAGGCCCAGTGATACAGCCACCTCTTGTACCCAATGGCGACCTTCCTGTGCAGCTGGATCTGGTCGCTTCTGATGTGGAAGCGTCTACACTGCAAAGGCTGAACGCAGAGTTCCTGGGCATAACGGACGAAGCAGCGGTGGGAGCGGCGTCAGGGAAGGAAGGGAAGGGTTGAGGAATCTCGGAGCGCGGCGGGTGTCACTAGAAGGTCATCAGTCCAAAAGCTACCTTTCACCATGTCTTGGCCATGGCATGCCGATAGAGCAGCGAGAATGAAAGGCGGACGAACTGCGAGCAATCGCGCGTCACAGTTTGAACAGAACTTGATCTGCCAGACGCCACCTTTCGCGCAACTTGAAATGTTCCCTTGAACGCTGTCACTCTTGAAGACCTTGCAAATGGTCAAGCGACGAGCAACGAGCTCCAGCCGTCAGTAGAACTTCGATATGCTAGCGACACCCGACAGTAACGAGATGGCTGCGACACGGGACATTGATTCCTTCATATTCCAGCAAGTTCATTTTATGACCTCAGACATTCCAGCATGAGCCACACGGGTCGTCATCCCATTGTGTACTGAGGACTGTGTGCCTATCACAAGTCTCATGGCGTCTAGGCTCTCGACGCCGTCTCGCAAGGTAGTTACTCTCGACGCGGGCCAGAAGTAGACGTGCAAAGTGCCAGTCGGGCTTCTGTCCGATGGGTCGCAGTCGTCGTAATTGTAGAGAAAAGTCTGAGGAGCATAGTGACATGCTCGAAGACCTGTGGGAGCGATGAAGGAGGTGTGTGGGATGAAGTTGAGGCATGGAGGCTGGAGCGTAGACTGGCATCGAAGCTTCCAATACGCGACATCCGCGACTTGGTCACCAAGAATGCGAGCAATGTGAACTGGTGGTCCAGGTGTACGGTCTGGTCACTAATGATGGTCGGATTGCGCTCGGATGCTGTCTTAGATTGTAAAGACATGCTCTCTGCCTTCTCGTGAGAGAACGAAGAAAACGTCTCTGCTCCATGAGTACCTCATAATTGTGTTGGTCTGACCACAAGGACAGACGCCACCGTCGAACATCTCGATGAATCCACAACTTTTCATCATAGAAAAGCCCCCTGCAGACTCCTGGCACTGCGAATTCAGGAGAGATTCACTTGCTGTATCAACGGCGGCCATAATGCCCTGCTCCCCGGAGGCCCACAAGAACGACTTCACGCCTGACGCGAAAACCTGAAAGATCCACCATTTTCGCCTCGCGAAGTGCTAAGCCACAGGTTCGTCATGGCATTCCATCGCTTTCGATACCCGACACAAGTGGTGTTTTGCCAGTCAGAAGTTTTGGTGGAAGGTTTTTGCGCACCGGACAGAGCTCCGGGTGGCTTGGGCTGGGTCGGTCGACATTAGATCCGTCTTTTGAACCTGCTTTCTGCACACTACTCATGTCTCGTTCAACTTTGCACCATCACTACACACTCTAGACGCCTTGCTGGACTCATTCCACCGTCAGATCACATGTCGTCGACGCGTCGTCCTCCCTCGGAGACGCATCCGCTTTCTTCTCAGCTGGACCTGCGTGGATGGAACGACTCCGGAAGAGGTCTGTCGAAGTCCTGGACGCTCACCGACGTAGAAACAGTCTTACCAGCGATGTGGACTGTCTGTGAGATAAGACAAGGTGGATGATTGAATTCCTAACCCGCATCATAAGCCTTCTGGACCTCGGCTTCCGAGCAAACCACGAGTGCGAACCTGAAAGACGAAAAGTCGGGCGAAACACAAGACTGAGCCCGACTGAAGACGATGATCATGAACACGTTATACGGGACCCTGTATGCAGGCGTCTGCAAGGCTGCTGCTGAAGCTCCTCGATTTACTTGCGATATACCTGGAGACGACCACCCCGACGCGTTGTCCAACTACGGTTTCTTGAATCCTTCGAGAACCAGTCGCGGGTGTCCGTAGAAGGGCTCGGTGAACGAGGAAGATGCGTCCACCTCCTGACGATAAGGCTGTGCTTTGGCTAGCTGAGCTAAGCTACCTGTTCGTCGTCGATCGCAAACCCTTTCGAGACACACCTGCACAACCCGGTCCCGACAAGCACTAGGACGAGGCCGGAAAGTACAGCACGCGCCATCTAGGCCAGAAGAACACAGTCGATGCGGCAGGAACAGGCTTGGGTCTGCCGACTATATGCCATGCCACTTTGCAGAGTGTCACGCACAGTCGACAGTTACTGGACGGAACAGCTACGACGGGACAGCCAGAGCATCACGCCTCGGCACGCAATCAACAGCGACGTCGACTTCGATGTGGAGTGACGAGTGTCGTTGGATGGAACCACATGCCGCGCCCAGCGGATTGCTGTCACAAAACCCATAAGCAAATGTGCACGAACAGCGGCAAGTTGGTTAAGGCGTGCAGACAAGCACGCTAGCTCTATCATTATGGGAAGTACAATACGAGGTAGGTCCTGTCGATGACTTGCGGACAGCACCAGCCGGGAACAGTCGATCACGCCGCCTTTGCAGGCTAGCAAAGTGCAGCAAAGCGTGGCTTGCGACAACCAGCAGGTCTGATCAAGACTTTATGTGCGGAAAGGGAGTGTAAGACTTGCACTGTCTCCCCAGCAACACGAATTCATTGCGGTCAGTTATAATCCTACCGTACTTCGTGCTGCTTAGCTGTAGGTACAAGTCTCTTCACAGTTCAACGTCGCTCCGCAACAGCTCGAGCCCCACATCAAAGGCGCCGCCCGTCATTGATGAGTTCAGGTCATCCGCTTGTACGAAGACTCGTGCACGCCTTCATCCCAATATCTATGATCGTACTCGTCGATCCTGGTAATCTTTCCAGCCTCAGAGATCTTCACGAAGAAGCCGACATGAGTCTTGAACTCTTTCCCGCTACCTCGAATGACGGCAGTGCCATCCGGTCGAACAATGTCGTTCGTGCATCGACCGATCCACAGCTGCTCAACGGCTGCTCCATCCGTAGTGGGCAAGAGGCTCTACAAGATCATCAGACACAATCCAAGACATATGCAGTTTGCAAGAAGTAAGGCCGCACTCACCTTGATTTCCGCTCTGAAGGGATCATTGCAATGCCGGAAACCTGTCCGCAAGCCAAGAATAGCTTTGTGGCCAACCCGACAAATATGGAACCCGTGGTCGTACCATTCCACCTGCGGGTCGAAATCTCTCTGGATGCTCTGCAGTGCTTCCGCTTCGCTCAACGACTTCGAGAAGTCGTCGCACCAGTTGGTGATGACTTCTTGAACTTGTGCAACACGGGCCTCGCTGATATGGATGGACATGGTTGGATTGGACGCTTTTGAGTGTATTTTGAAACAGGCGAGTCAACTCGATTGTTCTGCCGTAACTTTGGGTGCTCATTCACGAGCTTTTATGGTGCTACGAATGAACAGCAAGACATGGTACGGCATCCTCGGCCCTCGGTTGATATGGTCATCTTTTGGAGATACACGATGAGTTGACGTTCAGCCTTCCAGACGAATCTGCCCTTCAAGTTGTGTAGGGCACAGCTGAGAGGTATTCATAGCGGTGGAGCTCAAGGTTGCGCTAGTGCAGAGACTAACCTAAAGGTTAAGTGAATGACAGTGAACCTTTGGAATCGCCTTGCAACTTCTTTGCAGTCACTACGGAGGATAGAAAGCTTGGTAGTCATCGAAATTGTGGCTTGGGTTTTGTGAATTTCACACTTGTGGAGCTATACAGGATGCTGATCATGTGTTAGGCTGCATCGTCTCCGGAGCAAAGGCCGCAAACGGATCACTACGGACTCAAGTCGAACGAATGTACAGCTTGCGCAGGACATTATTATAAACGTCAAGAGACATCACTGTGACTCGAGCATGTAGGTGAATGGGCGATGATGTTGTCATTGCCACGCGTGATTCACTTTCCTCCTTTTTCATTCTTCTCAAATGGAGCTCAGCTTCTCCTTTGATCCACTTCAGCAACCACATGACAAGATGGGTTTCGAATTCACGAACAAGCCTCCAGCGAAAGCGGGCACTGGAAATGCTTTCAGCCCGATTCCTGCCCTCCACGGCAGCTTTGGCATTTCGCGCAATGCCCGAGGCCCTGTTGTGAACATACAACCCGCCTCAGTCTCCGCCCCTCGACTTCCACCCGCCTTTGGTGCTCGCACAACCGAGTCTCGCACCACCATGGCGCGAGACACCACGGGCGGCAGCAGCGATGCCATCAGCTTCTTTCGGGACCTTAAAGCACCTTCCAAGCGAGAACTCTGGTATGACAAGGACGAAGATGATACTAGCAAGTCACTCGGCAAAACCCTCAGCAAGTTCAAATGCGACTGCCCCAGAACCGCCACGGCCACCACTCCAGCATCGTACCAGCCAAGCACTGCTGCACACACAATTCGTCGATGTCATTTGTGTGAGTCGAAATCAGAGACGGCCAGCAAACCTCGTCCTTTCCGCTTCCTGGACCTCCCTGCTGAAGTTCGCAACTCGATCTATCGAGCCGCTATTAGTCCTGGCCACATTTCCCTTCGGAGCTGTCCAATTCATCACTTCTCAGTCGGTGTGAGTCCCATTCTCGCCACCAGCATCTTCGCCACCAACAAGCAACTGGCACACGAGACTCAGGACTTGGTGTTTGAGAGCACGTTCATTGTGGACATCTACCTCGAGCCCGGTGTCCGCCCTGTCATCGACCCTCATCAGTTGCCCAGTCATCTGTTGGACAAGATCCAGCATATAGTCTTGGTACTTGACATCACTCGGGTATTGTTTTTGAATCCAGGAACAATCGACTGGAGGCCTCTGCAGGCAATGACAGCACTCAAGTCTTTGAGGCTATGTGCAATCCAGATGGGATCCGCTGGTGCACTGAATAGCCCCTACCGAAGACTGCAGTATCACCGCGAATACATCATTCAGACCGTCCTCGAATGCATCCCGGCGACATGTGTTGTCGAATATGGTTGGCGACACGAGGTGGAGGAGGAGCACATCAAGGAGATGCACCGCCGCATTCTTCCGTTGCATGGTCCTCATGATGAGAGCTTCTCTGACGCCGACATAGCTGATCCGGCTGAATTAGCTGCCGCGGCTAGCAAGATCGAGGACGACACGAGCAAAGGGTGGAAGAACGGAAGCAATGTCGACTTTCGCTTCACTAGCCGCACAATCTAGTGAAAGGCAAGTCGCATGCATCGCTCTATGAAACGGGGTTTGTCTGCGAAGAAAGTATAAGTCTGAGCTCTGAGCGATTGCACTGTCTGAAGGCAGAAGAGAGAACGGACAAGTGTATCTGACAAGGGGGTTGTATGGACGAATGCTTTGTGAGACATTAGGATCGTAGTAATCAAGAAACATGCCTTCGACTCTCCCGTCTCTAATACCCTGTTCGTTGTGCGAGCCCTTTTGTCGTGGTCTGCAAGATACATGTAGTGATGGCAGTGTAGAAGGGTATAGGAGGTACCTTAAGGTTCGACGACGAGAGAACAAGGTTGCAGGGATGCTGGGGTGACTTTCGGTAACGCAGTCCCGGCATCTTAGCGCAACGGGGATCATCTCCGCGCTACTGCAAGACTCCTTCCTCGCGCATGTCGAGAACGCGCTCTCTCCCACGAGCCCATCGGTTCGTTTTGTGGTCGCAAGACGTTGTCGCGGCACTTCCAAACCGCTGGAAAAGTCGAGAGCGCGACGAATCAATTCTCGGTCATCAGCTGCCCACTGTCACCCGCCAAGGGCAACATCACCGTCACCAATGCAACCCGCACCACCCTTTCCCCTCTTCGCGCCCATCTAAGTATGGACGACTCCCTCCCACGTCTGCCCAGCTATGGCAGCGTGAATTCCTCGTCCTTTACCGACGACTTTTCCCAATACGATACGCACGACGACGACCGGCCCGAGACACCACGCGCAAAGACTACGGCCGCCCTCTCCCACTTCGACGCGCCTACAGACACTGCCATTGCCCAACATGTTCAAAGCATACAAGTCCCCGAGACGATCGCTAGGGACTTTCGCCTCCGGAATCGCTCGTCGTCGCCAGCGGCTCGACGGCCTATGTCGTCCAGCGGCTTGGACAGTAGTACTCTTAGCATCCTCGACCGTCCACGTAGAGCCTTGACGCTCAAGGAACAAAACACCAAGATCGACAAGCTCACCAAGGAGAACTTCGACCTGAAACTGAAGATCCACTTCTTAGATCAAGCACTGCAGACTCGGTCCGACGATGGGGTCAAGGAGCTCATTGAGAAGAATGTACAGCTCCAGACGGACCTCGCCAACGAGCGCAAGGAGTCTCAGACGATGCGCCGAAAGATGCGGGAGATGGAGCAAAAGATCGCAGAGCAGGACGAAGCTTTGGCCGAGGCACGACACCATAAGGCGGCGAAGGAGGAAGAGGACGATGACCCAACGCTGCAGGCTGAAATGCACGAAGAGATCTTATATTTGCGACAGCAGCTCGATCACTCTGAGAATCAAGTCACGACGCTCCGCGATGAGGTCATGACTAAAGAGCTGGAGAAGAGGAAGATGGCCGAGCACATGCGCAGCATGGCGGGCAAGCGTGGAGAGGACACTGCCGGCATGAAAGAGACCATGGACATGTGGCAGGACCTGCTCAACGCCGAGACAGGGCGGCGTGAACAAGCAGAAGAGGATGCTAGCAAGCTGCGTGACGAACTGACTGCGCTGCGTTTGCACCACGCCTCTCCAGCTAACCAGCACCAGCAGCATGACAAGAGACGTCGAAGTCGTCTCGACACTGCTCAGAGCCCAGCGAGTGACCCAGAAGCTGATCTTGTCGAAAGTATGGAGAGTGCCGAGACAGGCGCACTCATTGAACAACTGAAGCACGAAAATGCCGAGCTCAGACGTGATCTAGGTGCTCAGACCAGCATGTTGACCTCTCGCAACCGTGAGCGCGAACGACTGCAGCAGGAGATTGAAGATCTGAAGCTGTTGTCACGCAAGGGTGATGGTGCTAGGTCCCTTGCTGGTGAAAGCATCTTTGATCGCTCTATATCGCGAGCTCACCAGCGTAGCCAGTCGAGGATCAGTGATCACACGCAGGTGACTGAAGCTGAGCGTGAGGAGTGGGATAAGAAAGAGGGCCAGTTGAGAGACACAAATGCCGAGCTCAGGATCAAATATCAGGAGCTTGATCGCACACATCAAAAGTACCTCCACTATGTCGACGTCATTGAGAACGACTACAAAGGAATGGAAGACGAGCTCAACGAATGCCGAGATGACCTTGTCAAACTGCAAAAGGAGCGTGATGATGCACTGCAGGCCTACCAGGAGCAGGAATCAGAGTACGCAGCTCTCAAGCAGGAGGCGCTTGAAGAGATCCAAGCGCTCGATGAGGAGAAGAAGATGCTGGATGCTGAGTTGCAGGAGACAGAAAGGAAGCTGCAGAAAGTCAGCTCCAAATTACAAACCACCACGGACGACTACAAAGGCCTCCAGAGCGAGCTCCGTCAGCTCACATCGAGGGTCAACAATCTGGAGGATCTCAAGGAGCGTAATATGCGGACAATCGAGACACTGGAACAGCAGCTATCTGAAGCTGAGGATGAGCTGCAGAAGTGGGAGCAAAAGTGCAATGAGCTTGACTCGAAGAATCGCAAACTCGAAATCACGCAGGAAAGCTTGCACTCCGAAATCACTTTCCTGCGCGAAGAGCAAGAAGGGGACAAAATTAAGATTGGCGAACTCGAAAATGCGCTCAGTGCTGCACAGCAGACGATCCAAGACGAGCAGGAAAAGCTGCGTGAGATGGAGGATGAAAGGATGGAAGAGAGGCAACAACGGGACATACTCGAGAATCAATCCAAGGAGGAAGTACAAAAGGTGCTTGACGACCTCAATGCAGAGAGTGCGAAGACGAAGGATGAGGTCAGGAAACTTCGCCGTTCACTGTCCGCTAAAGAAGTCGAAGCTGGCAGCTGGAAGCACAAGTTGGAAGAGCTGGAGCAGGCTCTACGACATATATTGGGAGATCCCGATGGCACTAAGCCAACGCTCCTTGCCGACATCGAGAAGCTGCAAAGGGAGCTGGAGACGACCACGAATGACCTCGAAAGGGCGCGAATGGATCTGTCCGACAAGGATCGCCTGCTGAGACATCGCGATGGTCTACTGGAGAGCACTAGCCTCGAGTCTCGTAGGCTTTCGGACCTTCTTGACAAGGAGCGGTCCTCTCGCAAACACGACCTGGACAGGTTCGAGAAGGCTCACAGTGGCCAAGCGACGCACTTGCGCACCATTGCTCAAAAGGAAACTCGCGTTCTTGAGCTTGAGACTGTCCTCACGCAGGACAGGAGAAAGATGGCCTCCCTCGAGCAGCAATACCGTGAGCAGCTGCATGAGCGGAACAATCTCCTCCTTGCACTCTGGAATCGCTTGTCCACGCTTTGCGGCTCTGACTGGGCGCAAAACCACAGTCTCGTCAATGGCGAGCTGCCAAGCGCAGATGTCATCAACAAGAATCTGCAAAGCTTTAACAAGAATATCATCTCGGCTGTCAAGACGATTGAGGCGCTCATTGGAAGCTTCAAGGTCCGGATCCGTAGCATTGAGAAGGACCTGTGGAGAGACTACCAAACAATCGAGCACAATTTGGAGATCCGTGTGCGCAGGATGGACGCCATCGAGCGAGCCGTCAAGGAGACCCAACATGCGATGGTGGAAGAGGCTGCACAAAGACCACAAGCCAGCCGAACGGTCAGCACCAAGAGCATCAAGGGTAGTGAAGAGTTGTCCAAGCTCAAGGCTGATATGAAGCTCCTTAGGTCGGAGCTGAAGCTACACCGTCAATACCCAAGCGCCATGGCACAACAGCTCATAAATCAGGAGACGCAGCAGAACCCAGAGCATCTACGCCGCCAGTCGAGTAGTGGTGGCTCGAATGGCAGGTCACAATACAGCCCAGCCAGAAACTTGGTAAACAATCTCTTTCGACACCATTCGACTTCCGCAGTCGAACAATTCCAGATCCCAAACGATGAGCCTCCTCCACGACCTCAGCCGATCATGCTACCACAGGTGCCTGTACAGGCCAATGATGTTCGCTGGAATCATCGTTTGAAGGAACTAGAGAAGCGACTCAAAGCCGAGCGAGAAGCACGACTGCTGGACCGTCGTGGAGCTAGGCAAAGGCTCGAGGAGGCCAGTATTGAGAATGAAGAGCTGAGGGCACGCCTAGAACGGGCTGAATCTCGCAGGTCGAGCGTGCAAGAGGCGAGCGGCGCTGTTAGCGAGCGGTCGATTGATTGAGACTTGCGAGGAGCAGTACAACTACCCAGCGATGGGACACGCAATAGCTACTGACGAGAGGCGACAGTAGCTGTACATGAAGACATTTGGGGGCGAAGAGCAGGATAAGCCTCTGATGTGAAAGTACACGATACGCGGGAAGGACGGCCGAAGATGTGTATAATATTGCTACAATTAGCTTCGAGACACGAGGAATGATACACGAATGCTCCTGAGCTGAAGTTGTCTTTGTGACTGTCGCTATCCATTGTGAGTGATGAGTGAATGAATGTTGCATGTCCCCTCATCCCCTCATCAAGCTTTCTCTGCACGCCCGGCCCGCCAAAGCCGCGCTGGCTTGGCTGGACAATCGATGCAAGGTGGTTGTGTACTTGTCTCGACGGTGCCTGCGCGAGCCGTGTCAGAGTTGCGATTCATCTGCCTGCTAAAGGGAGAGCCATGCAACCGACTCCACTGCCTTAGTCACGCTCCACCACCGCCGACTCACTAGTCGCCGCCATCATGTCCACCGACACGGCTCACCGCAAAGACTCGGACGCTCGTCCACCACTCCAGCCCCCTCAACCAAACCACCAGAACCCGTTCATGTCCACGCTCTCCTACTTCACTGAACCAGTCTCATACACCGTCAAAGGCCTGGTGAGGCGGCTGTCAGAAGACGAAGCTCCTACCCCACTAGCAAGAGCACTGAGTGCGAATTACAACGGCTCAATGACAGACCCTACGTTGGGGGTCTACCACCCGCCACAGGCCCCGAAGAGGAGGAAATCGCCTTTCCAGCCTCCGCCCTTGACTCCCTTGACTCTGACGGGCTACAAGCCAGGCACGGCAGGAAGAGCAAAGTTACTGAGGAAAGCAGTGGCAGAAGAGATCAGGTTGCTGCTCCCACCACGGCTACAGCTAATGGACAACTGGAAACTCATCTATTCGGTCGACCAGAACGGCAGCACTCTTTCAACGCTATACGGCCTCAGCGATCAATACAGAGGCAAGCGAGGTGGCTTCGTGGTGGTCGTCCGCGACTCAACCGGTGGGACTTTTGGCGCATACCTTTCCGAAGCACCCAAGCCGCAACCTCACTACTTTGGCAATGGAGAGTGCTTCCTCTGGCGTGCTCTTGTGCTGCCCGCTATCCCAGACCTCCTCGACTTACCACCTCCACCCAGCGCAGACACTACGCATGCACAGCGCATGACCACCATTGGTGTCGCGAGAAACGGCTCTTCAGCATCGCTTGCATCGCTGAACGTACCCAATGGAACCAACGGCCACGCAACTGGCACCGCCACCCCAGAAAGAATACGCTTCAAAGCCTTCCCATACACTGGCGAGAATGACTTCCAGGTCTACTGCCAACCAGACTATCTGTCAGTCGGCGGAGGAGACGGCCACTACGGGTTGTGGCTGGACCAGAGCCTGAGCAATGGCGTTAGCGACACTTGTCCTACCTTCGGCAACGAGCAGCTCAGCGACGAAGGCTCCAAGTTCGAGGTCATGGGCGTAGAGCTGTGGTACGTGGGATCGTAGTTACAGACATCTCGACAGGTTTTGGAGGCTCGCTCGTTGAGAGCCTCGACGCTGGAGATGGAAAGCAGGCATCAAAGGCATACTAGATGGGGCGTGCTGTTTTGGAGAAGGGCGGCGTTATTGGCATAGAAGATACCCGGCTTGGAAGAACCAATGCAAACAAGAAAGAAAGACATTCGAAATCGGCAACGAAGGACCATGAACTTCCTGTTGTAAGTCAGCCACATGTGGTCTCAACAAGCGCTCATTCGTTAATGGCGATGGCTGGGAGGTAGGATTCAATTTTCCGTTCCATCCTTCATTCTCACTCTCCAGGACCCTGCTGAAGGAGTCGTAGCAGAGTACCAATAGGGCCACTCTCGCAATGAAGTGCCCCCTAATGCGGCGCAGAAACCGGTTTCGAGAACTCTCTTGTTCTCAGCATATCGCACTCAGCCGGTGTGGCTACGAGAGCCATGTAGGATGGGCCGTATAAGCCGAAGATGGACGGCGACGACTACTGGAGACAAACCAAATACCACTCTAGCCTTGTACTCTGGACTCTGACTCTGATACGATACCTAATATCGATGGATCTGTCTTAATTCGCAGTGCAATTCGTAGCATTCGAGACCGGGCCATCAGGTCACTGGACGCACGCGGCACATCTCGCGAGATCCACCGGGCCCAAACGACAGTCTCGCCGACCTGGTGGTATCAGCCGTCGGACTCACACATCGACGCCTACATGCAGGCCGTACCGCAAGCAGGCGCTCCACGGCCGTAGGCTTGGCTTACTGCAGGTACACAGGATCCTTTCGAAGGCTAGAAATAGCCACATAGGCTAGAGCCTAGCAAGGTTCATCTACCGTCGTGGAACATATGAGCCTTTGAGTGCGCCGCAGCCACGATCCCACGGCTTGAGGACCGAATGTGTAGTGTTATTATAAGCTCGATTGCTCGCTCCTCAAGATGCTCTATTGTCATCGCTGTCTAGACATTTGAGCGGGCAACCTCGACGAGCAAGATGAGTCGGTTGACGTTGGGTATCTTGTGCTTGTGTTTGAACAGGTGGGTTCCCGTTGGTGCCATTGCGGTTCCATCGGTGTTCGCCAATACGACGAGTACGACAAAAGATGCGACTGCTGCACAGCTGAATGACCCAAGGACGACTTCATCGACGGGTTCGAGCAGTGCGACTACTGGTAATGTCGCCGATTACATCATGCAAGGTCTTAGCACAACCACGATCCATAGCACCATGGCCATAGTCGAGACGACCACGGCGAAAAACGATAGTTGGCAGGCTTGTCAATTGAGTCTGGTGTCATGGTCGGAAGAATACAGCAAGACACTCTCGCCCACGGTGTACACCACGACCAGATGGAGCACGTTTACCGAAAGCTACAACATCACATCCGGAATCGGCGATGTCTATACGACTATTGACGGCATTCCTCATGCGCATGGAAACATCACTCCTACTGCTGTTGGAACATATCTCTGGTACGTCTTTGCCCTTTCAAAACCACAACATCGTCCTGATTGATGAGTCGACAGGACATTTTCCGAGCCACTTGTAATTACCTCGACCATAACGCTCGATGTCTCCTTTGTAACACCGTCGCCGACCTGCAGCATACCACTCGCCCAGTGCAGCAAGCTATGGCAGAGCTATCTGCTCAGCTTGGGCATCACCACACCACTCGACCGGGTAACAGAGCCCACGATTACGCCCATGCCAACCAATCGACCAAGATGCTCGATTGGCAATGCCCACTGGACCCATACGATGGCCACTTGGGACAATACGTGCTTCATTTCTGGAGATCGCGTAGGGCTGTACTACTGGCCGTCAGCAACTGAGGAAGTGATGGCTACGCCGACGTATAGGGCAAATATGACTGCTGCACCCGTTACTGCCGTCGTAGGGAACTTCACATTCACCTCGCCGTCAGTATACCTGTCCTTCAACACTTTATATGCGATTCAAGGCCACGACATCGATCAAATCAGCGCTACCGAGATTGTACCCCTTGGAGCCAGAGCCAGTACAGTCTCCGAAGAGTTGCTCGGAGGGTATTACCCTGAACCTGTGGGTCCCACGTTGACGAACCGAATCGTGTCATTACATCCCACGGAGCTCTCAAGCGTTATTGCGAACTTGGGTCCAGGGGTCAATACAGCCAGTGCCATCAGCGAGATTGCACACGGAGGACCCGACTATGCAAAATGGATCTCTGCTCTCAAGGACTCCAAACCAGTTCCCACGGCCAACAACTCGTACCTGATACGCCCAGTCAACTTCGCGAGTCTGACGATGCCGGGTATAGATGACTACTACCTCCAGCCTAGCATCGCACCAGGTTGCTTCAACCCACACGGGCCGCATCCTGCATGCAGCACAATCTTCGAAGGCGCGTATAGAGCGCAATTGCTCGTACCGCAAGAGGTGCGTAATCTCGCCCCTGAGTGGGCTGGCTGTGGGATACCTCTTGATGGAGTATACGACCCTCCCTCGGCGTTGCACTCGGTGGCTTCAGAGGCGAAGCCTCAACCTCCTTCATCTGCTCCTGCTGTCAGAACGAGCGCAGCAGTGCCGTTGGACCCTACAATAGTAGCCAGTAGCAACAGCGAGGAACCTAAGCCGCAGCCTACAGTCAGCGATTCATTGCCAGTTAAGACAGCAACGCCTTCATCGCAGCCAGATCAAATTGTGCATACCAGCGCTGAAGGGAGTGTTTCGAAAGAGCCTGATCCACAACCGACTCAAGGCACACCTACGACTGGGCAAGCTACCGATGTGATGTCTTCACCAGGCTCTGTTAGCGACTCGCAAAGCTCAAATGGTGTTGCTTCGACGCCTGGATCTCTGTCGCAGTCCGACAATGCAGGATTCCCGACCTCGCCCAGTGACGACCCTTCTGTAATTATCGATCCAGTGCAGACTTCAGCGACTGCAAATCCGCCTCAGTATTCAGAGCGCATCTCATCAGCTTCTTCCAATGACGGAGGCGAATCGTCACAAACTGCCGTGATTATTGTGGGAACCCAGACTTTGTCCGTTCCAGCGCCAGGGCCATCTACGCCTGGCCAGATTGATGCGCCTGTTGCACAGTCGGGGCCCACAAACGCTTTGTCGGTCCTTGCAGCTGCTCAGAGCAGCAATGGACAGCCAGCAGCTCCACGCCCAACACAGCCTGCGCCTCAAACTCCGTCAATGGCCGCTGTGGTCAATCTAGCGGGTTCCACAATCATTGTTGTAAGCCCACAGTCTGAGAGCGATGCAGTCACGATTGGCTCAGCTACCCTATCGCCCGGCGGGCCAGCAACGACCATCGACAACCACGAAGTCAGCGCCGATACCCAGGGGATCGTCATCGACTCACAGGCCTTAGCATATGCCACGTACCAAGTACTCAATGACGCTGCATCACCGCGACCAGCAACCGCAACCTCGCCAAATGCTGCGCTCAGCGAGCCACAAGATGCGCCCACGATCGCCGCCCTCGTCACCTTTGGATCCACCGCGGTGATCATAGCAAGCCCGAGTGGAAGTGGTCACGCTATAGTGCTGGGGTCTGACACGATGACACCTGGTGGTCCAGCCATGACCGTTGCTGGCCACGAAGTCAGTGCTGCTTCTCAAGGGATCATGGTAGATTCGCAATTGGCCGCATACTCCACGATGCTTGTTGGTGAATCTACCGGGACGCTCACGGCAGGCAGTGCAAGTCAATCGCCTGGTCCGTCGGCGGAGGTGACAGCAGTGACTGTCGATGGCCATATCTACTCCATATATGAGGCTCCTGGCTCCAGTGCTGTGATTGTCAATGGTCAAAGATTGGGCGAGGGTTCTCCAGCTGCGACGACATCAGGTCAGGCCATTTCTTTTGGTAGTGACATGCTTGTTATTGGATCGCAGACCGTGAGCATGGCGAATGCCGGATCTGGAACACTTTCACCTTCGCTCGTTGAGCTAGGTGCTGGAACATATGTCTATGGCTCTCAGACCATCACAGCAGGCGGTGCTGTGCACACAGTGCTCGGCCACGCCGTGACAGCGGTCTCTTCAGGAGTAATTGTCGATGGCACTACTTTGCACCCAGATACTAGCGAGGAGAGCGATGCGACGCGCTCTAGCAGTTCCCAATCGCCAAGTAGCCATGCTACCACCGCTAGCTCGATAATTTCGACTTTCAGGGACGCGGCGACTACCTCGACTGCAAGCATCGCCAGCGCTACCACCTCTCGAAGCACAGCGTCAAGAATGTCAATGAGGTCGGCGTCTTGCCTCGCGGCTCTACTGGCACTGTTAGCGATCATCCTGGTTACATGAATAATGTAATAGTAATGAATCTATATGCCGAATGAGGTACGGACTATGGAACAAAAATCGTAGTATGCCTGTTGCTACAGTGCATTCATGATACCCGTTTTTCAGCCTCAGATGATAGGGCATGAAGGATCGTCGCACGCCGAGCACGCATGAATGGAGAGCGTCGATAATGAGTCACCGAATGTAATGTCATCGCAGAAGTTCTTGTGTCGTTTCTCCTCAATCCTGAACATTCACTTCTGTAAGTGACATGCTCACCTTCCTCGCGAAGTGCACGTGCCACATGCCAAGACTTGGGCTGCTTAGCGTGATAAGGCTTTCGACAGCAAGTGCTGGTCACTGTCTGCATTTATCAGACCGCTCAAGTTCACCAGCAACTTAACTTCAGGTACGTCTTTCGATGTCAACATCACCTCAAGCATATTCTTGCGCTCGAGAGAATTTGTGCGGCCATGACGATGCACTCGCCATGATTAGTCGAGGCACGGCGAGCACCTCATTATGCAGCTGCTTTTTGCTCCTGGCGCTGCCGAGGCGTTCAGCGTACTGCCATCGGTACTCGAGATAACAATGCTAACAAGTGATTTGAACAGCAGAGAGTGGTGTGCGTAGGGCACACTATTGCCTTCGCCGCCCACGATGCCCGCCATGCTCGACGACCCCACTGCCCAGCCCATCTACCGCAACTCCGGTCAGCAACCTTTTCCCGAACCGTATGGTCCTCTCCCAGACAACATCACGCCTCGAACCGTCACCCTCCGCGATCGCGTGACTACCGCGACTCTCGTTCCATTCTCCTCGCCTCACCAAGTTCCGCCCCACCTTACAGCATATCTATGCGAGCTGCTGAACCGAGAAATTGAGAAGGGTGATACCTACCCCATGGTGGAGCCCATGGCTCTGTCCGTTTTTGGCATGTATTGGTTCGCCAACTTCGGCGCGATAATGATCTTGGGAGACATACAGACGCCTGAGGAGGTCACGCAGATGGAGGAACGAGGTGTGGACTGGGCAAAGCAGTGCTTGGGCAGCTTCTATGTCAAGCCAAACTATCCGGGTAGGAGTAGCCATGTGTGCAATGGCGGCTTCTTGGTCACGGATGCTGCTCGTAACCGTGGTGTTGGACGTTTGATGGGCGAGGGATACCTTGAGTGGGCACCGAAGCTGGGCTACACATACTCGGTCTTCAATCTCGTATATGAAACGAACGTGGCTTCTTTGCGCATTTGGGATGCCCTGGGCTTCAAGCGGATCGGTCGAGTCAAGGGTTGCGGAAGTCTTAAGAGTTATCCGGATCAGCTTATCGACGCTATCATCTTTGGCCGGGAACTTGGAGGCGAGGGAGACGAGTATGTCAGCGAGGAGCGGTTTGAGAAGATTCGCTTTTACCTCAAGAACGGCTCATACCCGAACGGCTCCGATCGAGCTGAGAAGTCGAGATTGCGCTCAGCAGCAACCCATTATAGACTTGTGCCAAACGAGAACGGAGACGGCGACGACGACAAACTCATGCTGAAGAACAAGGAGGTCATCTCTGACCCACACAAGCAATACGAAATTGCCCGTGCCTTGCACGTCCAGTCACACGGCGGCATCAACAAGACGACGGCAGCCATCGCCGAGAAATATCACTGGGTGCGCATCAAGGATACTGTTAGCGCCGCTATCCGGAACTGCAACGAGTGCAAAGACTCTACGACAACGAAGCCAGAAACCCCTTTCCGCGCCACCATAAAGAGCTTGTCATCGCCGTTGAAAGCAAGCTCTTCCTCTTCTCGAGCAACTGCTCGCGAGACCGTGACCGCGTCCGCAGATTCAAGCTCGGACGCCGTGGAAGGTGCATCTGCTGAGGATCAGCACCAAAACGCTGCTCCTCCAGCATCCATGCAGGGCCTCCAATACGGTGTCGATATGCCACACGACTACGGCGACATGCCTGTGGATCCTCAAATCATGCAGAGCATGCAAGAGTGGTCCAACTCCAATTCCAACTCCACCGCAGCCCAACAGGCCATGCTCTTGGACGCAGGCAACCATGCAAACAACACCACGGCGTTTGAGGAGCAAGATGATGAGGACGACGATCCTACTGCAACACTCAGAGCTGAGCTAGAGAGTGCAGCATATAATGCTGGCGACAATCACGATGCCTATACCGCAACCGCGGCGTCTCAGGTGCAGCGAGCGCGGAACCGATAGGATCAAGTTTCAGCGGAATCACAGCAGCGAGAGAAGGAAGCAGCTCAGGTGCAACAACAGCAGCGGTCGGCGCAGATGGAGATAGACCCGACACTGCAGCAAAAGGAGAACGAGCTGCCGTTGACGCAGGAGTCAACGCATTGCCAGCCTCAAGCAGATGCCCAAATGGCGGAGCTTGGAGAGTTGCCAGAGATGTCAATCGATCCAGATGCATGCCAAGGCGATGCATTTCAGTCCTATCTGCACTTGATGGGTCTGGAGAACGTGGCGGCGCATAGTTGAGCGGACGACGCCGCGCAGCTCGAGCGTTGCAGTGCTGTCAGGCAAAGGCAGCATGGCATCGCTGGTGGGGAGGAGAGTCGAAGAGACGGTGCTTCCGAGGAAAAAGCGGTTGTTCCACATATCGAACGACAGCAAATCAAGAGAAGTCGACAGAGCTGGTATTCAATGAACAAAAGTGTTGCTTTCATCGATGTATACATGCATACCTGAATCTCGTTCCCGTGGCCCGTCGAATCAATGCGCCACATGTCACTCGATGCCCAGCGATAGCCTGGCTGACGTCTCTCTTCCGATTCCCAGGCGGTTATGCGTACGAGTACAGTACGAGCTGTGCAGACGTCTCTTAAGTCGCGCGGATGACTTTCACTTTGGTATGCCTTACCTGCCACTGCTAGCCTTGGTACCGCTCAAGATCCGAGTCTCGGCTTGACATGCGAGCCACCTCTTGCAAGACGCACCCAAGAGCACGATTCGGTCACTTGCCGCATGGTGGCTCTCAGTAAGCATCTGTTGGGAACGTAGTGTCCTCATCCCAGCTTCGCCACGACTTCATCCAGTCCTTCCATCCCCTCCTCCAGATAAGCATCAAACTCGCCCTTCATCTTCTCGTGATCCTCATTGATATCGTCCGTCCAGCGATAAATATACACCGTCTTCATACCTACCTCCTACACTCACACACATCAGCATAATCATCAGTCTCCCTCAACGCCACAACTCACCTTCGCCCCTCGAACATCATACCCATGCGCTGCAACCATAACACACTCCTCAGCCTCCCTCTTAATCAAACCCAAACACCTCATATAATTCTCCCTAGCTGGTTTGATATGGCCCAGCATCTCACTTGAGAACAACAGATCGAAACAATCCCCCAGACCCGCAGATCTCGTTATGTCGAGCTGCAGCCTCGTCGTGCCGTTGGCGTGAACGAACACTTCATAGCCTCGTTGACGGAGCTTGACGAGAGCGGGTCGGACGTCGTGCCAGGCGGTTTGGCGGTGCCATTGTGCTACACATTTCGTTTTGATCTCGCCGGTGAAGAAGGAGGCAAAGGGTTGCCAGCGGGGGCGGGTGAGCATTTCGTCCAAGGTGGTTTGATGCGTGATATCGA
This sequence comes from Zasmidium angulare, assembly GCA_002786045.1. Lineage (NCBI taxonomy): Eukaryota > Fungi > Ascomycota > Dothideomycetes > Mycosphaerellales > Mycosphaerellaceae > Zasmidium > Zasmidium angulare. The sequence continues at coordinate 334,855 of NHNX01000014.1, forward strand.
TGTCTTCGGGCGGATCACCGCGGGCTTGTCGCGCGGCGTTGGTGTCGAAGTAGAGCTGTCGCCATTCGAGTGCGAAGTCGGATCGGTCTGCTTGAGGCATGGAGGTTGGGAGGATGTTCGAGATGCCGGTGTGCCAGTCGAGGCAGGTGCCCATGTAGTCGAAGAGAACGGCTTTGATTGGCATCTTTGCCGTATGTTGACGTACGCGGTCAAGTGGTCTCTTGTGAACTTGTCTTGTTGTATTGTGCTTTCGTTTGTCTAGTTCGTTCAATATCAATGTCGCCGGCTTGCAGAAAGGCGCGGTTACGTCAGCTCAGCTTGCCGGGCATCCATGGATGTGAATGATCTGCTGCAGAAGGGCGTCCTTAGGAGTCAGTGAAGCGAATGCTGAGCCTACTTTGGGATGTTGTCGCAATGTGCTTGGGAAGGGCTGCACATCACAGGCAAAGAAACTTAATTTGCACAGGTCTGCTCCCGACCTCGAAGATTTATCTATACAGTCAGCTTTTCTTCGCTCGAAGCACAACCTCACCACTCGTCTCTCTCCTTTACCGTCCTTTCTTGACCCAATCCTGCACAGCTTCCCTCGCCTCTTGTACTTTATCCTCTGCCATGTTGAGACCCATCTGAGAGTGCGCCTTGCCCGTCTCCATGAAGTGCCTGACCCCTTGGCTTATCCTCAAATGGTTGTCGCGCACGGCTGGGAACTTCTCCTCGTAGCTCCAGATCAAGTTGCCCACATTTTCGGTCGTTCGTGGGATGACATAGTTTGCAGTGACCACACCCGTCACAATCGGGGTCGCGAATCGGACGAGAATGTTCCTGTTCCGGCTGACAATGGAGCCCGCCATGGCAGCGACTAAGACATATATGCCACCTGGTAGCAGCTTCTCGTTCGACTCTTTCGGCGGGGCGAGGGAGGCTATGGTGGATGTGAAGGATTTCTCGGTCTCCATGAAGCTGGTCATGCCGTTGTTAACAGCGTCTTCGGCTTTCACAGCGTAGCCATGTAGGAAGAGACGCGATGCCTTGACCTGTTCGGCGAGGCGATCTGTCGGGGACGGTCTCCGCGGCGCATCATCGTGCTTCTGCTCTTGAGGTTTTGTGGTGATGCCGGAGGCTGGAGGAGGGGTGGTACTGGCGATGTTGCGAATATCCGCTTCGAGGGGCGCGTCGTAGATCGGCTTTCGAATGCGCTAAGCAGGTATGAGTATGTTTCCATGCCGTTCAAGTCGTTCTGCATACAATCTCTTTAATAGGATCTGAGGGACGCTCTTCGGCCTGAACGGATCGTGTAGGGACGAGCGCGAGGGCGGTGCTGAGGCCCGCAAGGGGCAGGACGTGCTGGGTCAATTAGTCGTGATCGCAGATACATCTACACTAATTCTTACCTGCCGCAGCAGCGGAGCGAAGGCCATGAGGGGAGAGTGTGGTGGTCAATGGCTCGCCAAAGCGACTCAATGTTTCTCCCAGCAAGCAGCGTCAAGCTTCCGACTTCCTTCCTTCTCCTCGCTTGATCCCGCAACACCGGGCAGGTCTACCCGACCTCGGATGTCCGTCATCTGCACATGTCAATCTGCAGCGCGAATCCTTCACCTTTACATTCACCTCGACACGCGAGCATGTTGAAGCGGCTGGAGCGTCAGGCGTGGACGTGTCCAAAGTGCCTACGAATCCAAGTGCGACAGTCACGACGATGCCTCGTCACCTCCAGCCAAAGCAAAGGCGCAGCAACAGCCGCGGCCATCGCAGACGATGAACCACAACACCCTGTATCCAAGACGCCGCCAAACATCGCACACGATGACCGTACTCTACGACAGATCTTCGATTCCCCTGCTTTCTGGAAAGACTTTTCGTCCAAGACGCGATATCGCCATGGCGGTAGGAGCGCAGGCTTGCTGCAGAATCGCTACCTTACTCGACCCCAAGGCTTCGCCGAGTTCACCAATGTTACGCTCCAGAAGTGTCAAAAGATCGTTGCGCAGGTGTTACAGTACGACAGTGTAGAGCAGTACAAAAGGATTACACGGGACCTGGATAGATTGAGTGATTTGCTGTGTCGAGTCATCGATCTCAGCGACTTTATACGAGCCGTGCACCCAGACAGGACGATACAAGCAGCGGCGACCCAGGCTTACGCCGCCATGTTTCAATACATGAACGTGTTGAATACTACAAGTGGGCTGAACGACCAGCTCAAGAAGGCAGCATCGATCCCTGAAGTGTATTCAAGCTGGAGCGAGGAAGAGAAGACAGTCGCTGAGATTTTGATCAAGGACTTTTCTAAATCAGCTATCGATCTACCAGAGGGAGAGAAGAATGCTTTCATCGCTTTGTCAGATGAGATTGCCACAGTCGGCAACGAGTTCGTGGACAACATGGCTGCTGAGAGGCCTTACCTGTCGATTGACAGCAGCAAGATGAGGGGTATGGATCCTGTTTTTGTCAGGCAGTTGACAAAATGGGGCAGGGTCAATCTGCCAACAGAGGGTATGCCCGCGACTCTAGCATTACGTACGGTTGAAGACCCAGAGACACGACAGGAGATATACATGGCCAACCGCACCTCCTCCAAGGACAACATACACCGATTAGAACGATTACTGAAACGACGTGCAGAGCTGGCGAAGCTTTCTGGATATGAGAGCTTTGCGCATATGACCCTGGCCGACAAGATGGCCAAATCGCCAGAAGCCGTCACCTCATTCTTGGACGGATTGGCCCAAGTTAACGCACCGCAGGTTAGGGAAGAACTGCAGGAGTTACTGGAATTGAAGAGAGGTGACGCTCATTCAGAAAACTTTCCAAATATGTTGAATGCATGGGATCGAGACTTCTACACCGCTAAACTCATGTCGTCGATGCGGTCAAAAGCACGCACGCCAGACTTTCTCAGCGCATACTTCTCACTCGGGACGGTCTTCCAGGGATTGTCAAGGCTCTTCCATCGCCTTTATGGCATTCGTCTCGTGCCTCATGAGACTCTACCCGGAGAAACGTGGAACTCAGATGTTCGACGACTCGATGTGATCGACGACCATGACGGCCATATCGCAGTGGTCTATTGCGATCTTTTCGAAAGAGCTGGGAAAAGTCCAAACCCTGCCCACTTCACGTTACGCTGTTCAAGAAAGATCAGCGAGGAGGAACTTCAAGAAGCTGCTCTACTCACTTCGCAGTCGTCGTCCACTTTTGCTACAGCACAGGAGGCTGTGAATGACGGGCTCGCGACCAACTTCAACCGCCGCGACGGCAATGCTCTTTACCAGCTTCCCACCATCGCACTTATTTGCGACTTTGCCTTGCCACCTCCAGGCTCTAAGAGACCGACTCTATTGACCTTCCGCGAGCTCACCACGCTCTTTCACGAAATGGGTCACGCTCTACACTCCATCTGCGGTCGAACAGCGCTGCAGAACGTGTCTGGCACACGATGTGCGACCGACTTTGCCGAGCTTCCTTCAGTGCTGATGGAGAACTTTGCATCCGCTCCAGAAGTGTTAGCCTTATATGCACGACACTGGGAGACTGACGCCCCGCTGGACCCACAGCGAGTGAAGGAGAGAGTAGAGATCGATCGAAGAATGCAAGGGGCCGAGACGGAAAGTCAAATCTTGCTGGGGATGCTGGATCAGAGGTATCATTCATCGATTCCACGAGAGTGGCCGGAGGATGCGGTCGGTGCAAGCACGAAGGAATATCATGAAGTGTGGAACAAATACTCGTCTGTCCGCGAACCTCCTGGCACCAGCTGGCAGGGTTTCTTTGGCCATCTATTCGGCTATGGAGCAACGTACTATTCGTACCTCTTCGACCGCGCCATTGCGGGGAAGATTTGGAGAGATGTGTTTCAACGGCAGATGGGTGATGCGGTGAATCCTGAGCAGGGACATGTTTTCCGCGAGCAGGTGCTCAATCATGGCGGTGGTCGGGACGGGTGGAGGTGTGTTGCAGGGGCTCTTGGAGACCGGGAGGGAGTGCTTTCGGAGGGTGGAAAGGGTGCGATGGAGATGGTCGGCAAATGGGGGGTGCACACTTGAGGTGTTGTACGAGCCAGACGCTAGCGGTGTACACTACATGTACCACCTTCTATGCTTACCTTATGCCCATAGCACGAGGAGATGATCGCAAGTACACTTCATCGGCGCGTTTCGGTGTTCCGGCGTTGCAGATAGATAGTAGGTGCCAGCGTGTGAAGATACCAATACCGGCTAAAAACGTGCATGGCAGGTGGATAGTTTGATTATGCAGTCGACCCTGGACAGCTGACATCGCAGCATGGGTCCAGATTCGGAGTCGATGATGATCCTTCGCGCCCAGGGCTGCTGCATGTCGTCCCAGCTACGACCGAGACGTTGGGGCTGCTGTTTGCCATCGACACTCACGATATTCGAGACTATCATTACATTATATGCCTATCAGCATCTTGACTGTTGCATTATTATATCAGCTCTTGGCCATAACCGAGGGATAGGCAAAGCGATGAGCCGGGGAGGAGGATTGATTACTTAGCTGAACAGGAACGAACGCGAGCCACGAGGTACGAAGCACGTCGCGATCGCTTTCGAGTGTGCATCTGCTCTTTTGCGTCTGCCTGGCATTATCTTAACTGCTGTGGTGGCTGTGGAGGAGAGAGAAACAAGACAAGAAGGACGAGAAGCCTGCAACGATACCTCGTTCCACTTGCCACGCGAGAGCCACGCAGCAGCTGTCTACCTGTCTCGGCCGTAATCGACATCACCAAGACCAGCATCACATGGCAGATTCTTGGATGTACCTCCATTCAGCTTCCGCCGGCACATCTGCTCCCGGCAACGCGAACTACGATGGCGCCAACAGCCAGAGAGATTCGCTCGACAACAGCAACAATGCTCCCCCCACCACCTACTCGGCCATCCAAGCCGCCACCTACCGAGATTCAACCTCACCCGACCACCAACAAGCCAATGCCAAATCCACCGGCGCAGCCCATCTTCCCCGGATTCGACGACGCAACCGCCAAATCACTTCCTGTCTAGAATGCCGTCGCCGCAAACTGAAATGCGACAAGCAGGCGCCATGTTCGAACTGTACTCGCTTCCGCAGGGATTGTCTGTACCTCGCCCCAGCCTTGGATCCGCAGAGCCAGCAAAAACTCGCGGACATCAAGGAGAAGATGGGTGCGCTGGAGAAGAACCTCGAACGGGAAGTCGCGGCGAAGAACTCCAAGGCGCACCTTGGTGGCGGCAAGGTGACCAAGTTGCCTGAGGACGTCAAGGCTGAGATGGTGGCGACGGCGGTGGGGGAGTTGGAAAGTGATGGGGAGGATGCGGAAGAGGATGAGAATGAATTGGAGCCCACGCCCTTGGCCGCGTTGGATCAGGTCTATGAGGATACCGTGGACGATGAGATAATGGATCTTGGGTAAGACCTCAGTCTTCACTTCCTTCGTAACGTCGACGAATCGCTAACTCAACCCCACCTCGTTCAGAGTCCAAATGGGCAAGATGCGCATATCCGAACGCATAGGTGGCTGGATTCGTCCCAAGCTCGTCGAGGAGCTCAACGACACCCTGCAGGACGTCAAGGCTGGCAAATCTCGACACTCGCAAACCCCTACCACGGTCGATCATCGTGACTTACGGCCGGGAGCAGGTCCCAAGCTGCAAGCCTCGCCCAAGAGCTACATCGGACCTGGACCAGGTAATTATAACATATACAACTGTACTAGAAAGATAAAACTGACCGTATGCAGATTACATTGCTCCCGCGAGTAGCTTTTTCTTCCCGGGCACCAATATGAGCACGAGTTTGATTGACTACCTGCCGTCCAAGAATGCTGCCGATCAGCTCATTGCGCAGTATTGGCATGCGGTGCATTACCTGGCCAGGGCGGTTCATCGACCGACGTTCGAGGCGCAGTATACGCTCTTTTGGGGCCAGATTGCGACTGGTAGCGAGCCTGTGCCATCCGTGCAAGGCATCATATTCGCCGCTATGTTCTCGGCGGCGGTAAGTATGAGCGACGAGCAAGTCATGCAGCGGTTTGGCACATCGAGAAGTGCGCTTGTCGACAGCCTCCGTTCAGGCACGGAGCAAGCCCTTGCAAAGGCAAACTTCCTCCGCACCACCAAAGTCGACACCATGCAAGCCTTCGTCATGTACCTCACCCCTCTGGTCAGGTCTGAAGTCTCTCGTGCCCACTCGGCTCTCGTAGGCACGGCGATCCGTCTCGCAGAATGCATGGGCCTCCACCGAGACGGCTCCTTCTACAATATGACACCCGTCGAAATCCATGTGAGAAGAATGATCTGGCACCAGCTCTGCTTCCTCGACATGCGAACCTGCGAAGCCACCGGCCCTCGCCCTCAAATCCGTAAAGAAGACTACGACACCAAAATGCCCCTGAACGTTGACGACATGGACCTCCTGGACCCCAACGGGCCCCCGAAAGAAGACAAACCCCACTGGACCGACATGACCTTCATGCGCATCCGCGCCGAGTGCCAAGAAATGCGCCGCATCGCCTGGTACGACATCGTCGCCATGGACAAGAAGAAGAAAACCCTCACGTCCATCCTCGTCAAGGTTCAGAAGTTCATCAAATCCATGGAGGAGCGCTTCCTGCCCATGTTCGACGACTCGGTCCCATTCCAACGCCTCGGTCACCATATCTTTGAAATGCACACCAAAGCCCTGCACCTCCAGACCCTCCACCGTTACCTCTTCAGCACCACCCAACGCATGCCCGACCGTCTTCGCCAGGTCCTCATCGAAGCGGGACTCATTCAGATGGAGAACTCCATCGCCTTCGAGACGGACCCGGCCATGTCGGCCTGGACGTGGTATCGCGGTGCCTTCAACCAGTACCACGCGGCGCTCCTCCTCATGGTCGAGGTCTACGCCTACCCGATGCGTCGCGAAGCCGCCCGGCTGTGGAAATGTCTCGACTACATTTTCGAGATCCCGGCACATCTGGCGCCTAAGCAGAAAGCCGAGCTCGTGCTGACGGATCTGAGGGATCGTATGGAGGTGTACCATCAGATGCGGAAGTTGAAGGTTAGTAATCAAATGGAGCAGAGGGTTGGTGGACAGAAAATTGGACTTTATGGCAGGGCGGAGTATAGGGTTGTGGATAGTTTGGGCCAGATGGTGCAGCAAAATCCTAATGAGTTCAGTCCACCACCACCTGTGGCGAGCTCGGACTCGAACTCGAATCCTAGTGAGAGTCGGCAGGGGAGTGTAGCAGGAGGCGTTGGTGGAAATGTTGCGGGCACGGGGATGAGCACGACCGCTGTAGGGCAAGGCGCAGGAGCAGGCGATGTGCAAATGAGCATGATGGACGACATCGACTGGGTAAGTCCTCATCCACCGCCACACACACCCTTACTTTTCATACTAACGTCGCCCTTCACAGGCGGAATGGGAAAAAGTCTTCAACCCCGAAATCTACACCGGCGACCTCAACATCCCCGACTTCAACATGACCGACTTCACAGGCCCCTATACAACAACCAGCTCCAACGCCCCCACAACCTCCACGACCTCATCTTCTCTCCCCAACACCTCCTCCCTCGATCCGATGACATTCCACATCCAAGCCGCGGCCAACATGTCGCAGATAGGGATCACTAGTAGCGAGGCGTTGAATTTGCCCACGGCCGAGGATTTGAGCGATGTGAGGTTTACGCCGACGTGGTTCCCTAATGCGCCGACTTCGAGGAATCAGGGAGGTGGAGAGGGTGGTGGAGGCTATGGCGATTGGGCGGCGCAGGGGCAGGGAAGGTATGGGTCTTGACTTGGTGTGTTTTAATGATGTTTACGATCTGGGGGTTGTGGGTACAACGCGGTTGGAGGGGCCATCTATGCTCTGATTTGATCTGAAGGGTGAAACATTGTCGATGTTGACTGGCAGCAGCCCGGCGGGCAGGGTATCAATACAAGTGAGACACCTGCGGTCTTCTCCTTCTCCTTCTCTTTTCTCTATTAGACGACTACGCCTACGGTTATAGTAACAGCCGCGTAGTCACTTCACGAGTTGCGGGGATATCTTGCTTTTCAAGTAGATCTGTTCGCCACAGTCCAGGCATACCTACATTGCTAGAGTTAGAGTGTCTCATTTCTTCTGCTACCCTGCCTGCCGGTCGGAGAAGAGTTGCATCTTCACATGTTCGCTCGCGCCACTTTGGTAGATTCACCACTTACAACCAAAGTATATATGCATCATTCCTCGTGTCTGTCGTCATGCCGTAAGCCGTCGTAGTACTGTTCCCCCACCTACCAAGACAAGCTGCTCTAGGCCTTCTCCTGCTCTGCCTCATCTTCCTCCTCCTCCTCATCCACCTCCTCCAAAGCATTAGAATATACCCCCTTCCCCCTAACCTCTCTACACCACAGCCCCCAAGGCCTCTCCACATGCTCCATATTCGCCTTCCAAGCATCCTTCGCCTCTCTTTCACTTAAATACTTGATCCCCTCTTGCTTAACCTCCCTCTCCCCGCCCTCCTTAGGCTTCCCACTTAAGCCCTCCGCCATCAAACTCATATTATAGCTCTGCTGCATGAGCAACGCAGTCGTTTGCACGCGGGCGTTGGCGCAGATGAAGATGGCGCGGTAGACGGCTTCTTGAATTGTAGTGCCGATACAGGTGAAGCCGTGGCCCCGCATTAGGAGGGTGGGCTGGGGTGGGAAGGCAGGAGGGGATGAGGTGCTGGAGGTTATGTAGTTTTTGATCATGGTTGTGGCTTTGGTGGTCATTGTGGTTGGGTTGAAGCCGGCGGCGAGGGCTGTATGGTCGTTAGAGTGCCATGGATTGGTAATGAGAATGGGTCACTAAGACGTACCCTCTCCTAGGTGGGAGTTTGTGACGAGGAGGGAGTGGAGTTCATCGCTGGACTTGTAGTGGTTGGCGATGTCGTAGACAGGTGGTTGGGATCCTACTGAGAGATACAATGAGAATGAGCACCAACCGTTGGACGAAGATGATATTGGAGATAGCTGGCGTATGAAGGCAAGTGTTGAACTTACACGTCCCGCCCATGTGGAAGACTGGCTTCAACGGCACACTTGTGATGCTAAACGGCAGAACACTCTCGTTATGCGCATGAACCACGCTGTTCACGCCGGAGTACTTCTTATATTAGCTCTACGCGTAATGAGCGAGAGGGAAGAAGTACTTTTTTATACGTCTCGGAGTGGATGAAGCGTTCCGCATATCCCTTTGGCGCGCCCTCATCAACAGGACTCGCATCTTCCACGCGATACTCTTGCAGGTCTTCCTTCTTCGAGACTAATGCTGGAGCGAGGGATCGCGAGAGGAAGAAGGTTTGAGGGTTCTGGGGGTTGCGGACCGAGATGTGGCCGTAGGCGTCAACGACGCTGTGGTTGTGCAGGATGTGGTTGGCGGTGATGAGGGTGCTGAAGAGCTCCCTGGAGGGCGGTTTGGAGGCGCGGAGGAGGGCGGATCGCTGGTCTTCCGACGGCATGGCGAGGCAGGTGAGGTTTGATGAGAAGGGGTCTTATGTCCGTTGGTGGTGGCTCATCAAGGTCGGCCGGTGGGAGAGCAAGCGGCTTGGTGTGGAGTTGGTGACAGTAGGAGGCGGTGGTGGGAGCCTCGGAGCTCTCGTAGCTACCTCCTAGCAAGCTCCCCATGTCATATGGCGGGGATATGCCCATCGGCGTACGGCGTTTCAACAGGTGTATGTACATGTAGCTTAGCCTGTGCTAGGATGACGTTCGATGCATCGAGACTTGGAGGGGTCGGCCTTTAAATGTTGCTCGAGCTGTGGGATACCCGACATAGGTTGCTTGATCTCACGTCGCCAGTTCAGTCAACACATTCAATACACCCAAGCTAGTAGCTTGTAAAGAACGTTCTCCCTCATCGACATGCCTACCACCGAGTTCGTCGTCGCTGCTCTGCAGCCAGGCACTGAGATTGGAGACCCCGACAATGCTGGGGCCAAGGCAATGAAAGAGTGCAGTGATACGCTTTCCAAAGCAGATGGAGTCCAGGTAATTCAATACAAGGAATAGAAGGTGGTATAGTTCTTGGTTTCGCTCATGGTTTTGAAGAACATCCACTTCGGCATGGAGGTCGAGAATCCAGGCACCTTCCGGATGGCGGTTGGTAAGTCGTTATCAACCTTTTCACCCTCTGACTCGCTTGAGAGGCGTATCGTCCGAGAATAGATCCAGCCCAGCTAATCGAGTCGTGATCGCGTACAGAATGGGACCACATCGACAAGCACAAAGAGTTCATGGCTCAGGAGAGCTACAAGCCCTTCCTCGAGCGCTTCCTGGGCATTGCGGCTGGCAAGCCTGAGATCATCCACGCCGACATGGTACCCGAAGGTGCGGTGGCCAAGGCCTTTGCTGCTCCTGTGACGGAGATTGCCACGTTCTACTTCGGCGGCGAGGCTCCCAGTGACTATCTCGACAAGGTGTTGGCGTTTGGACAGGCGCTGGAGAAGGAGCAGCCCGAGGGTTATTTGGCGTCGGCAGTCGGGCTTACACACGAGGAGATCGAGAAGGACGGTCACAAGGGCAAAGGAGCCATCTTGACGATTGGATGGACGTCTGTTGACGCGCACATGGCCTACCGCGAGACGGACTCGTTCAAGCAAGGCGCGCCGGTGCTACGGAGTGGTGTGAAGACGGCTAATGTGATCCACGTCGCCATGCTGAAGGTCGCCGAATAGGTGGTGAGCGATTGAGTAAGCGAGTGGTGTCATGAGCGACGATGAGAAGTCGGTAGGATAGTTGACATTTTCGTGATAGATTGTTGGCATATTGATGATAGATTGTTGAAATCCCAGCTCGTCTAGCTACACCTGCATACATGTGATCTGCAACGCGGGTGTCAGCGATTCAGCGTCCTGGTTGAGATCGACACTCGATGGTCAGTTGGGCATGAACGGTCAAGATACAATGGCCTGCTTGCCTGCATATTCTCAAGCACGAGATCGATCACCTGATGTGATGGATTGTGTGATGCAAGAAGAGAGGGTTCGGTTCGTTGCTTTGCCCGCCAAGAGGTCGGTAGGTTCATGAGGAGGTGGAGTGGAGGCCGTCGGGGAGGATTTCTTTTGAGCCGGACGGGATGCCGCTGTGGGCCAAGTCTTCAGGTTCCTGGGGAGCCACGACCACGACGGCAACGTCTTCTGTTTCAGCACCGCGTTTGAATATTGCCCAATGCCTGGTTATTAGCACTCAGCAAGGCATCTCGAACTACAAAGCTGGAGGCATCGTGATGGGCGTGTGGATGCATCGTGTGTGGCATCGCTAACTCCGTGCGGCGCGAGCTCCTCTCTGCGGTGCTGCTTGCTGCTGTTAGGTTGCTTGTGCTGCTGCTGCTTTCCGCCGACTCGACGTGTCTTGGGCGGGATGCGGCTCTGACATCCACCATCCCACTCACCCATCCAACCCTCTTCCCGACTCTACCAATCTGCACACTGCAGAGCTATCCTCCCTCCTCCACGGCCCCGAGTATTATTTCCTCGGCCAACATTGATATCTTACCAACACCGCCCCCATCGCAATCGCCCGCACAGCACGTTGCGGCCCGACGACGGATTGCGCCTGATTCGCCTGGCGGACTGAAGTCCTGTCCCGTAGACCTGGTACACCACCACACCCACCCACCGCCCTCCCATCACCGCCCGCGAGCCCCCCGATCCTATCTTGTCTCCTCGTCTGACGACTTCTCGCGCGCGCCCCCTGCTCGCCGCGCAGCACTTATGCTGCGCTCTGGTCGTAGAGCCATCACCGAGCGGCGGGCGATACTGCTGCTGGCCCGCCATCACCCCGGCCCTACTATCAATCTCCCGCCAGGAGCCCTGCGAGCGAAACATCGCCCATCATGAACGGATACTCCTACAATGGCGCCTACGTGGGGCATGGCATGGACCACGGCGATGAGGCCCAGGATAATGGCATGATGATGATGGATCAGAGCGGCATGGCTATGACGGGCACCATGGGAGGGCAGTCGCTGGACGATATTGTCAACAACAACGCCAAGATGATCCGTCGCCAGAGCATGCCCCAGGGATACGGCACCAGCCCGCAGCATCTGAACGCCGACATGCGCCGTGTCTCAATGCTCGACTACGCCGGACAGTCGCCCGCAGGCTCCATGGGTGACTTTCACTACGATCCCAACCACGCCCTCGACCATGCGGGCTTCGCATCAGGCCAGGTCACTCCTGCTGCTGCGTCCAACACCCAGCGAAGACCACAGCCGACCCCAAACCACCGTCGACAGTCGGGCAGCGAGCTGTCGCTCAACACCCAATTCGCGAACAATCAACAGAGCTTCACCAACACCATGATGCCCCCCAATTCGGCCTATGCTGCCTCGCCCGCGCATCCCCAGACTAGCATGGACCTGTCAGCTATGGATAGTCCGTACATTGAGTCTTCCATGGGCGTGAACATGGAATATGGCATGGACCAGAACTTGAACAACGGGGCCGCCGGCGACACAATGCCCATCAACCTGTACAGCCAGCCCCAGTTCACCCCTTCGAATTTGTCATCGCCCATGCATCAGCAACAACACCAAGGCACGCCGCAGTCCGGGAGGTTGTCCTCCCACCACGACCAGGCCGGGGGCAACAGCGTGCGGTCACAGTATAGTGGCCATGGTCGAACACCGACGTCACACGCCAACATTCGCCATCTGCAGCGCACCCAAAGTTTAAATGTGCCCGATATGAACAGTCCCGCGCATGGTGCCTCGCCATTGAGTGCACCTCCAACTGCCGCGCCTGCCATGCCTCAGCGGTCATCTTCTCATTCTTATTCTCAGTCGCATTCTCAGCCGCAATCACAACAGCAGACGCCAGGCAATAAAACGCCGGGCGGTGGTTTTGCTCCTCAACCGCAGAATCCGCAACCTGGGTCGTATCAGGACCGAGGCGTTGGTCAATTGTCTGCGCAGGGATATGATGGAGTGAATGGCCCTGTGCCGGTCGCCGTGACACCGCAGAACTACAATCCGAATAACCAGAACTTTCCCTGGGAAGTGCCAGAGGGTGGGTGGCCTTCGACCATGGTCGGGAAGCCGCACATGAACTCGGCCTACAAGAATGCGTATTCGTCAACAGGGTTCGATATGCTTGGCGTTTTGGTGAGCTTCTCTGCAGTTCTGTTACACAGCATGACAGCTAACCGTCCACCTTTAGATGCGCGTCGCGACACGTCCGAATCCTGAAATCAACATCGGCTCTGTCGACCTGTCCTGCGCGTTTGTCGTCTGCGATGCAGAAAAGGATGATTTTCCCATTGTGTACTGCTCTGACAACTTTGAACGTTTGACCGGCTACACGAAGCACATGATTCTGGGACGTAATTGTCGCTTCCTGCAGTCGCCCGATGGCAACGTCGCGCCAGGGGTAAAGCGCAAGTACGTCGACGACGATTCGGTGCTGTATTTGAAAAACATGATCAATTTGCGTCGCGAGGCTCAAATATCCCTGATCAACTACCGCCGCGGCGGCCAGCCGTTTATGAACCTGCTGACCATGATCCCCATCAATTGGGACACAGATCAGGTCAAGTTCTTCGTCGGTTTTCAGGTGGATTTGGTGGAGCAACCGAATGCGGTCACGAACAAGAACCCCGGTATGTGCCATCGACCGATGGATGAGCCGATTTGCACCGATCGTCTCAGCCCAGAACACTCCACCCTCGCGTAACACGAAATTGTGCCCTGCTGACAGGTGTGTACAGATGGCTCCTACTCCATCAACTACCAGCGCGGCATGACGATGCCTCGTTATGTCCTGAACGCGCCAGAAAACACGCAGAAGTCTGATCTCGGCCAAACGGTACCCCGTGATGATGTCTCGGCCATCCTCAGCACGATAGGGAGCGGCGAATCCGAATACGCTAAGCGCATGTGGGACAAGGTCCTGCTTGAGAATACTGACGATGTAGTCCACGTCCTGTCCCTCAAAGGACTCTTCCAATGGGTCTCGCCGTCCGCTCTGCGAGTGCTGGAATACGAGCCCAGCGAACTTATTGGCACCGCCCTCAGCTCGGTGTGTCATCCGAGTGACATTGTGCCTGTTACGCGCGAGCTCAAGGATACCTCGACGGGCGCTTCAGTCAATGTCGTTTTTCGGATGCGGCGGAAGAACAGCGGCTACATGTGGTTTGAGGGACATGGATCGCTGCACACCGAACAGGGCAAAGGACGCAAGTCGATCATCATGGTCGGCCGCGAAAGACCGGTGTACAGTCTCAGCAAGAACGAGATTCTCAACGCTGGTGGCATTGGAGAGAATGAGCTCTGGACTAAGATGTCGACCTCGGGCATGTTCTTGTTTGTGTCTTCCAACGTACGGCAGCTTCTGGATCGGCAGCCTGATGAGCTTGTGGGAGTGAGCGTACAATCGCTTATGCGTACCGAGTCCAAAGCTGAGTTCGGTCGAATCCTGGAGCATGCTCGCACGGGCAAGAAGGCTTCGGTGAAGCACGAGATGATCAACCGGAGGGGCCAAGTGCTTTCTGCATTCACCACACTCTATCCAGGAGACGCAACCGAAGGACAGAAGCCCACGTTCATCGTGGCCCAGACCAAACTCATCAAGTTCTCTCGTGGCAATCAGACCACTCGACCACCAATCTATCCCAAAGCTGAGAGGAATTCAAACGACTCACTGCAGTCTGGTCAGACTCTTGGCATTCAGGGACACGATGACAGCACGCAAACGCCCAACTCGGTTCTGTCAGGACGATATATGCCTACTGATGGGTCGGCGGTCACGTATGCTGGGCAGAATGGCCTGCAAATTGGGCATCAAGATCAGTCGCTGGCGGCAGAGGACAATCTGTTTGACGAACTCAAGACGACGAAATCCAGCTCATGGCAATATGAGATCCGACAGCTCGAGAAGCGCAATCGCTTACTCGCGGAAGAGGTGCAGTCACTCATTGCTGCCAAGAAGAAGCGAAAGAGGAGAAAGGGGGCAGGTAATCAACAGAAAGACTGCGCCAACTGCCATACACGGGTGACGCCTGAGTGGAGACGTGGGCCAAGTGGACAGAGAGATCTTTGCAATAGCTGTGGGCTAAGATGGGCCAAGTTGGTAAGTTGTGCAATTCTGGTGAGCGACTCGAGTTCGAACGCTGACGTTTTTCTCTCCAGAATGGCCGCGTCTCGCCGCGCACCAACTCACAACACAGTGTACACTCGGCGGCTTCTGACAAGGCGTCCAAAGCCAGCGCCTCGCCGCGAAACCCATCGATATCGAATGGTGGCGCTACGAACAA
The DNA here is from genome assembly GCA_002786045.1 of Zasmidium angulare. NCBI lineage: Eukaryota > Fungi > Ascomycota > Dothideomycetes > Mycosphaerellales > Mycosphaerellaceae > Zasmidium > Zasmidium angulare. The sequence continues at coordinate 350,116 of NHNX01000014.1, forward strand.
CGTCAAGCACGAAGGTCTTAACGACGTCAACCGAGCTGCTGCTGCTGCTGCTGGCGGGATGGGCGATGCACATAAAGTCAATGCCTCCTCGCCGAAGCACAATATGGGTCAGCAGCAGCATGGCTACGCTGCGAGCATGGAGGGAGCGAGTGGTGTGCCTGCCAAGATCGACGAGGCGATTGAGCCGGATTGAGACTGTTCCGCCATTGGACTGAGCTACGAAATCATCCTGCCCGCCTGAATGCTTGCGCCCGCTGTACATCAATAACGGAGGACGACCAGACTGCTTTACTGGTTGCCCCAGACTGGCCGCACACCTCGTCCGCATAGCGTCCCGAGGCTCCTCACGACCCAACCGACCTGCGAAACGGACGACGATCTACACTTCTTTTTACTTTTTTTTTGTGACGACTGCGATTACATTTCTTGCAACTCGATACCCCGTCGGTCCCAGTTCTGCTGGGCTGACTGATGCTGCTAACGAACTGGGACGGAAAACTCGTTTCTATCTTTGGATACGCATGGGACATTTACTTTACGCGCACTGCGTTGATGCCCAAGTCAAGGGCATGACGATACATGAATGCGATGATAGCTTCGAGGAGCCTTCTGCTTGAATTATACAGTGTGAATGGGGATGAGCAGGAGGAGGACAAGGTGGAGACTCGATGGAGAGAGTTGAATGAGGAGGGAAACGTCGAGAGACATGAGCGCAAGCTGCCGCTATTTTGATGAAAGCTCTTTTAGGGGTGACTTTGTCTCGGCGTTGATTGCAAAGGGTCGAAGAAAGCAAAGCGGGAACATGTGTGCAATGGAACGGCCAGATTTGTCCGTCGAGTGTTTATTAGTTGGCAAGCCATGTACAGAGTGCGATGTGTAGAAGGAGGAGCAATGAATGAGGTCGAAATGATTGGACCTCTGGATTTGTGTGCTTCGGTTGTGAGAAGAGTCGTTGTGTTTGAGAGAGGTGTGAAGTGAGGACAGTAGGTAAGTATTGCTGGCGCGGATGCTATACTCCACTCGCCGTTGACCCTCACGGTGATGTCGTGCAGTAGCCGGGAGTTATGTAGGCTATAAGATCAAAGAGCCGCATCAACCTACCTCCTAGGAGACAGCATTGAGATGTTGATGAGGTCGAGGACTGGAGGGAAGCAGAGTGCCATTTGGAATAGCCACTGCTCGTCTACTGAACAAGTGACTTGCATATGTTGGTACAGAGGTACGAGTACCGCAGCTCGTTCGCCTCGGTTTGTGGGTGCCGAACCAGGTGCATGGGAGGGATCTGGATGTCGTTTGCGGGAGACGGGAGAGTTGAATCTAGCTCCACCTTGAGAATTGATCAGAAAATTGATGAGAATATTGATGGATAGACTTGACTGACACCAGTCAAAATCCTGGCTAGGATCTTAATCAAAACTCCACACGAACCAGATCTGCGACAAGGACTGTCTGTAGTCGTGAATCTTTCCAAGCGGGCGGTGCCCAAAGAAAACCTTTACCTTTCCCCTCACTATTGCTTTGCTTGCATGTGCTTGCTTACCCCTGGCACCTGGACCAGCTCTCCCTGTCACCAAATACGCCAGACGCCCGAGCTGGCTGCGAGCTGCTGCGGCTCGTTGGGCACGAATGCACGCTGCTGCTGCCCGTCATCCATTCTGACCTTCTCCTCTGGCCCAAGTCCTGGCGCTATCACTGCTACTTTGCTTTACGAGGCCCCGGCCGACCGTTGGGTTGCGGTGGTCTCAGAGACAACTAAACTTTGTTGCTAATGCCTAATGGCCAGTTTCATGACAAGCGCACGTTGAAGCACGAAACATCAAGAGAGACCCTTTTTCCTGACAATCTCCTTTCCTGGCGACTATTGTTTTGTTTAATAACTACTACCTACATACTGACGGTAGCACCCACGGAACACGCAATACCTACGTACGCAGTCCTTCTTATCTTCGGTGGCACGAACGAGCGAACGTTACTTGTGAAACCGGAGCCCCAGCATTGCATCCTCCGCCTCACTTCAGCCTTCCACTGCCATCCATCCACCCACACTTCTTGGTACCGCGTGGTGGAGTGAACGAACCGAGCCTCCGGACGCGCAGTGTCAGCCTCCCCTGCAACGGGGAAGTGAGGCGTGGTGAAGAGAGGAGAGGAGAGGGAAGAGGAGTAGAAGATACAGACGTCTGGTATTTGTCGACAAACCCGTCTGGCCTGTTCTTCCTGTGCGACTTGTACGACCTCGTCGCGCGTTTGACGATTCTACATCCCTCTCGGCGATATCTATCTGCAGCACTCGTTGTCGCGATACCTCACTTCCACGTAATGGACGACAACCATAAGATCTCCATCACCGTCTGCGGCGATGGTGGCTGCGGCAAGTCGTCTATCACACTGCGTCTTGTCCGTAGCCAATGGACACATGAGTATGTCAATCAGTCCCTGAACATCCACAAAATCTCCCCCTCTCTCTAACCCTTCAATCCTCCAGATACGACCCCACAATCGAAGACTCCTACTCTGTAACCCGCACCATCGATGGCACCACCTACTCCCTCGCCCTGACCGACACCGCCGGCCAAGAAGAATACCGCGGCCTCTGGTCCTCCTCCAACATCACCTCCGACGCGTTCCTGCTCGTCTACGACATCACCCAGCAAATGTCTCTAACAGCCCTCGACTACTTCAACCAGCTGATCGAGATGGAGAAAGAGAATCGCTTGGAACGCGGCGCCGTCTTGCCCGTGTGTATCGTCGCGGGGAATAAGTGTGATTTGCAGGGTATAAGGCAGGTGGGCGCGAGGGAGGGTTTGGAGTGGGCGAGGAGTCGCGGGTACGGGTTTATGGAGACGAGTGCGAGGGAGATGGTGAATATTGAGGAGACGTTTGCTCGTATGCATATCCCGTCAATACGCATATCTGGACGTGTTGCTGATTGAAGTGTTCACAGTGCTGGTACGTCGAGTTGTTCAGGCGAGGAAACAACACCAAGACGGTAGTGGCATTTCTCCCAACTTGCCTTCGTCGACGGCGAGGACACGACCGCTGGATCCTTTGCCGAGTCAAAATGAAAAGGCGCTGCCTCCGGATCCTAAGTGGGACGATGAAGAGGATGCGAAGCCATTGAAGTGGTGGCAGAAGTTGAAGTGTTGGTGAGAGACATGTCAACACTCTGCTTCTTCCTGGCCTTGTTGACACACGACGATCGCCGCATACCCGAAGCTGGATCAACTGCGGAACTGACCGGCTCCACGGCCTCTGGACTGATCACACGTGAGATCTCCACGTCAGGTATACGGTCTACTCTGGTGAGACCGGCGCCTTCTCGAGGCACTTGCAGACGAGATTTACCCCAACCTAAAGCCCACGACGACTATACTACCCACGACCATCAATTGGCCTTCTAACGACATAACTACGTGCATGGTTATCAGTGCCTGCACCTCACATACCCAAGATCCGTCCGGCCCACCACATAATCCGACTGGACCAGATCTACTGCACATCTGCAACAAAAGCCCATATATGTAATTATCTGCGGACATACCCTCTTGGATGGATTTGTTGTTAGATGGAATGGAGCAAAGCGGCATATGCAAACTTCGATACCCCTGTATTCGTATATACGACATGACTATAACGATGGAACCTGTACCTTGATTCGCATCATCTTCCTGGAGTTTGGCGGGTCGTTTCATCACTTCCAATCCCTTGAGATTCTCACCCAGATGGCAGGCACTGAGGCGGCGTCCGATCGATGCTACTCGCCTACTGATCGATCGGACAGCGAACTCAAACGTCGAACATGAAAGGCAGAACATCGAGGAGTCTATACAGCTTTCGCCGAACAGTAATAAGGCGAGGCATATCTCCTAGCCCTGACCAATAGCAGAGAAAGCGAATGCGTCTCGACAAGTCTCCCATACTTGGTACGTTTCCGACTTTCCAGCAAAACCCCAGGCATACGAGCATCTCTGACCAGCATTCTTCTAGGGCTCGACCATTCACCCTGATGGTGTACGACACAAGCACTTCAAGCCCATGCCTCCCGGGCTACTCGCCACGCGTTTGAAACCACGCCTAGACACTGCGACCTTGTCAAGCACGAACTTTGTTTTCATGAGAAGACCCGGCTGAACAGCGGCTTCCCAACTTCGCGACCCTCCTTGATTCTGTCTCCTCTATAACCATCGTGTTTCGATGTGACAGGCGTCGCGTGCTTCGTGTCGACGGTCGTACCTTGGCAGAGATATGGAAGGTAAGATTGGGTATTTAAGCACTGTCTTCGCCCACGTGGTGGATGGTGTCTGATTTACGAGAGTGAAATCCTAACGACAGTCTCTACTATTTCTTGCTTCGTTCTTGGTCTTTTGAAGACATACACGCTCTTTTGGTCCTGAATTGGAGACTTTCAAGATCCTCTTCGCGACAGTCGTTTCTCTATTGCTTGAAAAGGATTAGAGACGCTTGGCCAACCTGTTCACATTTTGAGGCGTTCGATCAGGAGAGGCATTCAACCCTGTCTGTATACCTGCCCTTGAATTGCTTGAGGATGCTTATTCGAAGGAGCGGCGGCCGCCCACCGGGGGGCTCGGTGTTATCCTCATGCCTAGCACTGCTGCTTTGCATATCGACATTGGCCAGTGCTGCACACGTTTATAATGGCCATGCCAAGTTTCACCATGCTGTGGAATCAAGAGGCGAGCAGTTGGACGCAGTGGCAAGGCAGGCTACACAGCACGTCCAACATGGCTTCAAGACGATAGGATACTACGTCAGGTCAGTATATGGAAAGCTCCTACAGATATACATTTCTGACTTCCCATCACAGCTGGGCCATCTACGGTCGAAATTGGCCCATTACCAATCTCCAATCCTCTGAACTCACCCACGTCCTCTACGCTTTCGCAGGTATCGATAACAAGACTGGCGAAGCCTCCCTCACAGACACCTATGCCGACATCGAGAAGAGGTACCCTGGCGATGTCGACCCAGCAGACAACCGAACCACCAACCTCCATGGCAATCTCAAACAGCTCTACCTCCAGAAGAAAGCCAACCGCAACATGAAGACCCTCCTCTCCTTCGGCGGCTGGAATCTCCGCACGTACTTCGCCCCAGCCTTGCAAAACCTATCCGGACGCCAGAACTTCGCCAGGACGAGCGTACAGTTGCTCAAAGATCTCGGCTTCGACGGTCTGGACATCGATTGGGAGTATCCCAATTCAACAAAGGAAGCCTCCGACCTCGTCGACACCTGTCGGCTCTTCCGCGAGGAACTCGATAATTACTCTCGCAACCTGACCGGTCATCCGCATTTCCTCCTCACGCTCGCTGTGCCTGCGGGACCGGATCACTTCAAGTACTTTGACATGCCTGGGCTCCTTCCCTATGTCGACTTTATCAGCCTTATGGCGTACGACTATATGGGGTCTTTCTCGAACTACTCAGGACATCAGAGCAATTTGTACAAGAGCAGGACTAGTCCTCGTTCGACGGAGTTCGACACGCAGACAGCCGTAAATTATTATTTGAACTCTGGGTGGCCAAGGGAGAAGTTGAACCTGGGCATGCCTTTATATGGACGCGCCTTCGCGAACACCCTAGGTCCAGGAACGAACTTCACCGCGAGCACAGTGGGAAGCTGGGAAGCTGGAAGTTGGGATTACAAGGTACACATATCTCTCCTCCCACACAAACCTCCTCATAAGACCTCCACTAACCCTCGCTCTTTATCACACAGGTCCTCCCCGCCGCCCTCAACGGCTCGCAAACCTACCACGACGACCAAGTCGTCGCCTCTTGGGCCTACAACAACCGCACACGTTACATGGTCTCCTACGACGATCCTTCCATCGCCGCGCAAAAGGCCAAATACATTGAACATAATGGACTAGGAGGCGCCATGTGGTGGGAGACATCCGGGGATCGTCCAGTGAACGATACGGGGAGTTTGATCAGGACTGTGAAGGAGAGTTTTGAGAACTGTGGGGTGGGGATTGAGAGGTGTGAGAATTGGTTGGAGTATCCGTATAGTAAGTATGCGAATTTGAGGAGGGGGATGGAGGGGGAGTAGAGGGGTGAGTGAAGGGTGGATGTGGAGTATGGGAGAGGCGGATTATGTACGGACTGAAGATCGCTGGCTTATGACGATGTAGACGACGGCAGGTCCAGGAGTCTTACTGACCGCGTGCGAGAGAGGTTTCGGTGAGCAAGGTGTCCTTGCATTCCCCGAAATTTTGAGACTCCCTATCGTATCTTCAAATGCTCCTTCTGATCCTCTCTGCAGATCAGTCTCTCGATCCATACATCCAGCAGTGGTGTTGTTGTCTGCATTACTGAGAACATCACAGCCATGTTCATATTGGTATATCAACCAGATTATTGACTGCCATGCTTGTCGAGGTTGTTACACATGTCATGTACTCAGCCTTCCTTTTTCAGCCACCACCACAACTGCCGCCCCATTACAGGTACCTATACATGTACACTCGTACCTTGTACACCAACGCACGCCGATGTATGGACCCTAGATAAAGCTCGTGGCCATCGCGACAAAGGCAAGCTCTTCGCTTTCGCCTAATGGTGTTGGTAGCGTAGCGAGGCGTTGGTTCGCTGTCCGGGGGTCTTGGATGCGGTAGCTGGCCGAAGGGAGCGAGGGGAGTCTTCATAATCATGCACTACACGAACCTGAAGGATCAGGCCGAGATGTGGTCAGCCAAGTGTGATGAGCGTGTTGGACTTCTTGTTGCGGGAAACGAGCATGAAGTACTGTACTTTGGCTTGGTTCTGTGCCGATGTCCAATTCATTCAGTTGCTTCTGCGCAGTGCTGGTATGAACAAAGGAAATCGTGCTACGTATAAGCACATCCAACGGTTCGCAATTTGAACATCGCCGGGTCGTTCAGACTGAGTGTCGGGACATTCAGACGATGTCCTCCTCATCTAAATCCACTTCCTCGCTCTCCCTATTGTTGCCAACCGCTGCGACCCAGCAGAGCGAATCGCCAGTACTCGTAGCCGACCAAAGATTCCAGCAGACACACGCAACATCCGAGCTCGAGACTTTGACCCGCAGAGTCATCGATGCCCTGAATGCTCGCTCGTACCAGCCAATCCACGATCTCGTGGCGCCGAAGTATTCGGCCGACTTAGACGACATATCGCAAGTGGATTCGTACGACCAGAATGTAAAACAATTTTTTAACCTAAGCTCTTCGAATCCAGGGTACCATCTCGAAGTGGTTGAAGTGCAGGCGGATGTCGACGAGCAGCGTGGGTATGCGATTGGTGAGTCCAAATGATTTGACTTGAGCATGAAGCAGAACCCGGCGTGCTAATTCGAATGTGGATAGTATATTGCTTGCTGTCGGTGATGGGCAGACCAGAACATGTGAGAAGGCAGTCGGTTTCGATAGTCGAATGGATGAGGCATAAGGACCACTGGTTGTTTTATAAGGCTACCGTTATGAGAGGCCTGGATGGGAGCGAAATCGCACACCCTGGATGCACCCGATGTGCTCACAAGCGCCCCAGACGGGATTGTGCAGTGGATGCAGCGTGACCGTGAGAAGTGATTTGGGTGCGTTCGTTGCAAGTGCCGGAGGCGTTCAGGGAGTCAGCGCCGATGGCCAAGGACTTGTTGTTGCTTTTGTCTCCTATCCGAACGCCAGTGAGCGTACTCGTTTTGCCAGCGAGCCCTTCGAACGGACATACGCCACCACTGCATCCTGAAGGTCGTGCACAGGTTGAAAAGGTGGTGCACAAGTAAGTGCCGAGTCCGGAGCCAACACCAACGATATGTCTGCACTATCGACGGCACAGACACATTCGAACGCTCGCCATGTACCACTGCACGTTTCAACGCCAGACTGAGATGGCCACCAACAAGTTTGAAGACTGCCAGAAGCTCGCGAAGAGGCAAGGCGAAGACAGCTTCCGCTCTAACAGTCTGAAGCTTCGAGTCGAGTTCGCACGATATCTTCAAGGACTTGAGTGGATGTTGAAGCCGCTGTGGCCGCGAGGGTAGAGGCCAGGCCAAGCTGAGACCCACTTTAGGAGTGCTTTTGACGGTGCATGTGGTTTGACGTTGAACTTGTCGCAATGTGACCAGAAATCTGGTGAATGACGAGAAGACGACCATGGCCATAAGATGTCGGAAGTGAGAAGGAGGAAGGAGGAGGAGCGTGGCGGCAACGGGGTACGACCTGCATTGATACAGCTCGCGGAACTACCGAAAGATTACGCCCAACCGTTCTCGTACAATATATGTCCAATGGCCTTGGGGTTTTGTACGATGTCGACCGACGACACTGGCTGGAGGAAGGACTGCGTTGGAAATTGAATAATCCCGAATCCCCGATGCGAGCACTTGTAGACGTTAAGTGTGGCTGCAGATTGGACATACGTTGCAGTTGCCAGCGGCATCAGAATGGTTCTTCAGGAGTTATCGTCTTTGCCATGTCCTTGGACATAGTTCCTAAGCTTATCCAATGCTAGGACCGTAGCTACAGTGCTCTTGTCCTTCAACAGTGCCTTTCCTTTGGCGCCGTCCATAAAGCGCTCGAGCTGATCTGTTGATAGAAGCACCTCGAGGTTGTAAAGGGGCACATATGTAGAGCTCAACATCTCGCCCTGTAGCGCAGAACTTCCAGAGACAAGAATGCAGACCAGACCGTCACTTTCCGCCTGATCATCTTCCAGATCTATCAGCAGACTTTCCTTCTTTGAGCAATGGTCCAGAGCATCCAGAACATTCGCCCTGAGCTGCCTCAGCACTGTCTCCGCCATCTCGCGGTCCCAGGCCCATTCCTTGGGGGCGACATCTTTTCCCATTGCAGTTTCCGCGCGAGCTCTTACATGGTCATTCAGCAGCACCTGCCACTTGCCCTTTTTCCCGCTAATGAGATCCAAAGCTTCGCGAGTACCGGTGATGTATGTTTTGCCTTGGACCCTGGTGCGAAGGGCCGGCACTAGCGATGGCTGTCGCTGGCTTTGATCCACATCGTTGGCTGCAGGAACGTCGGCTGCGAAAGGGACGAGGAAGTGGGAGGGCAGAGGAGCTTGCGTGAGGCGACATTGGCGGATCTCAGTCGCGAGAGCATGGGCTGTCGGTACAGTGTTAGCATGGCAGTATCGTCAAGTAGCTTGTCACCATTCGTACCGTATGGGTTGAGCCGAAGCTTCTTCTGAAAGTCGCTCAGCTCATCTTGCTTGACAACGACCCGATCCTTCATCTGCTTGTGCCTTTGTTTGCCCGCAATGGCTATGGGATCCATGATAGGCGGTAGCGGCAAGCTCTTGTTGCCATGTTTCCTGATTCGTAACGTTTTGCTGCCATCTTCGCTGATCACGGTGGGCTGTGCTTCGGCTTCGAAGGCAGGATTGGTCTTCCAGGCGTAGAACCGCCGCTGGAGAAGTCCATAGCTGCTTGTGCCGAGAACGCTCGTGGCTCGATGTCTTCCCGTGTACATTACATGGTGGAAGAAGAAGGACGTGGAGCTGCTCGCGTGGTCATTTGAGATTCGCTCGCGAGCTCGTAGGAGCGGAAGGTGGGGCGAGGGCATCTCCTTCCATCAACAACGTGAGACGTTCGACTCTATCTCCATAACGACCATATCATGGAGCACTTTGCTAGATCAAGCCTCAAGGCCACCAGGTCACATGTCCTTCGTCAAGCCGCTCGACGACATGCTCGAACCTTCACCAGGATACCACCTTTCCCATCGACTGGCAATGGCTCCCCGCCGAAACCACCCAGCTCAGCCTTGCCAATGCCATTCGTGACGGAGACTGTAGGCGGTGGCTGGCATACTTGTACGTCGTAGCCACATCTGCTGTTTATAGTCGCGGCTGATTGTATCTTTCAAAGACGACATCTTCTCCCGCCTCCTCAAAGAACGAATCATCTGCCTCAACGGCGAAGTAGAAGAGACCAGCTCAGCCTCCATCGTCGCCCAACTCCTCTTCCTCGAAGCCGAGAACCCATCCAAACCAATCTCCCTCTACATCAACTCTCCCGGCGGTTCGGTCACCGCGGGCCTCGCGATCTATGACACCATGCAATACATCCAGTCGCCTGTGTCGACGATATGTTTAGGACAAGCGGCGTCCATGGGAAGTCTGTTACTCTGCGGTGGAGCGAAGGGAAAGAGATACTGTCTTCCGCATAGCAGGATAATGGTGCATCAGGTTAGCGGTGGATACCACGGCCAGGCGAGCGATATTGCGATCCATGCTAAGGAGATCCTGAGGATACGGGAGAGTTTGAACAGGATCTATCAGAGGCATCTGACGAAGGAGCGAAGTCTGGAGGAGATTGCTGGGGTTATGGAGAGAGACTTCTTCATGAGTGCGGAAGAGGCGAGGGAGTGGGGCATTGTGGATGAGGTGTTAGACCGAAGGACGAAGGACGGGGAAGAAGGCGGAGATGGAAGGTGAGAATATCAAAGTCTCGATGGGATGGAGGGTGTACACCAATTGCCAGGCCCGAGGAAGAAGACTGCTCGATTGACAGCCAACGGTTGAAGTCGTTGGAAAGCCTACATATGGTATTGTCTATCTGCCAGGAATGGCATCCAATGCCGTCTGGAAGACCTTGACCAGGGAGGCAGTATCCTCCAGCCCGACACTGAAGCGCACCAGACTCGCCTCGCAGCCAAACTCTGCCGCCCAGTCGAGCTCAGCGTAATGAGCAAGTACAACGAATGGCGAGCTCAACGTAAAGTTGGTGCCCAGGCTGGGTCCTTTCTGCGAGTCGAGGTTGTCATAGAAGATAGCAGCATCTTCGACCGAATGGAACGTGGCGCTCAGAAGTCCACCATACCCTCCTTCAGGTAGTCGACAAGCGTCGTAAAAGTCCTTGGTCGGGCTGTACTTCGGGTAGTTCACCTGCTTGACACTAGCGTGGCTACGCAAGACATCCGCGATCGCTTCGGCATTGTGATTGACTCGTTTGATGCGGTCAACAAAGTCTCGACTGTTGCGTTCGAGGTAGACACTGTCCTCTTCGAACTGGTTGTCTTCATACTCCGTGGCCAGCACCTGCTTGAGGTTGCTGTAACATTGAGATCGAGGATTTAAAATCATGGCGCCTCCCATGACGTTGCTGTCGCCACTGAAGATCTTGGTTAAGCTGCTCACGACTATGTCTGCGTGAGGAAGAACGTGGACGTTCAAGAAATTGCCGATGGTTTCATCGACCACGATAGCGAATTCGTACTTGTCTGCTAGTGTCCGCAGACGCTTTATGTCCGGTGTCTTCAACAGCGGGTTTCCAGGAAATTCGCAGTACAGTGAGAGGAATCGCTCTCCTGATTGGAGTCGACGTTCGAGATCGTCTATATCGTCCGAGTTGCCGTGGCCATAGAAGACGGCCCCCGGTCCAAACTTCTCCAGCACTTTCAGTGTGTCGACATAAGGGAAGCCGTACATGATGCTCTTCATCTCACCGCGCGCCAGTCTCAAAGCTCGATGGGACGTGAAGATGGAGTTCATGCCAGTACCAAAAAGATACACATCGTCCACAGTAAACTCTGGCACGTCTCGTGTTCGTTCTCGACTAGGGTCCACCGGCTCGTCCAAAGACTGTGGCAAATCCGTATTAGTGGTCAATGAGCCAGCGATGCGCTTGCGAATGGCTAGCTTTGCTTGTGCTGCAAACTTGGCATCCAAATTGCGTCCGAAGCGTTCCTCGACGAATTGGGCCGAGTCAAGGACGTTGTCGCCATTGATCACAGCATGGTCTCCATTCTGTTCTTTGGTGTGGCCATTGGTGGCTCCAATGTCAACAGAAGTCTGCCGTTGGTATCGCTTGGGCCCTTTAGTCACCCTAGGAGTTTGAGGAGGTGTCAACGAAGCCTTATCCACAAGAAGTTTGTCGTCAAACGCTCGTTGGCAGAACTCGGCCCGCCGAGAAGAGATGCCTTCGCCAGTGTGCTGCCAGAAGACTTTTGCCGCTGGCCAGCACTCTTTGGGGTAGATGATGGCTGACACCTTGGGAAGAACACGACCGGGCTCTTGGTCTGTCATCTTTGCCGGGTCGGGGACGAAGTCCAGGTGGCGAATAGTCGAGGGGTCCGTCTTCGGTGACTGGCTTGCTATGAACTCCCTGCAGCGCGCGGCGCATCTAGGAGATGGTAGAAGCATCGCCAGCTCCGTCTCTGGTGATCCATGCGCTGCCACTATGCTCTCGGCCAGACGTTGGATCAGTTTATGAATGAAGAACCTGATGTGATCAGTAGATGCTCATGAAGTGGTGGATGGCAACTCGATGGAAGCGGGAATGGTATGGTCAGTAGGAACAATTGGTATATTAAGAATGCCCTCATAGAGGAAGTCGGGTGTACAAATAGATGTCATCATTGCATGGACTGATGAAAGGGAGAAGGGTGTCTTGACTCACCTGGGATAGCCACATTGCATCTTCTTCACGACCCATTCTTCACCTTCTTCGTAGCCAACGTTGGACTTCCATGTTGGCAATGAGACGCTGACGGCCTACAGAGCGTCAGTATGCAGTCTCAAGAGCATATTGATCCTCCTCACATGTGGGGTATCAGGTGGTATGGTTTCGCCCAATGTCTGGTTGAAGGGCAGTGGCGTCAATGCACCAGGCACTTTGACTCCCGGCATGCCGAAAAGATTTCAATTGTCGATTGCCTGCTCGTTAGGTGGGTAGAAGTGCTTGATATGAAGGGGATGTTTCTGTTCAATATCAAGACCGAGCAAGGTGTACGGAGAGCGGACGATATCGGGGAGTCAGAGCCAGAGTCAGAATACAAATGCCGGAGAATCATGGATGGGGTCTATTTTCCTCTTGCAGTCCTGATCCCTGTCACTCGCGTGGGACTTAGAGTTTGCGCCAGAAAGCTTGGCTCTGTCGAGCTCTTTGGAGATTTTGCAAGTCCTAGAGGTACTTTGTTGTCGATCGCATATCGTACTACGCTCTCAACATGGCTCCACCTGCGAGCAAGAGGAGGAAAGTCGATCATGTGTCTTCAGGCGACGAGGACGACGAGGCTTCTTTTGCCTCTTTTGGCAGCGACGAATCCGACGGCGATGAGACCAAAGACCAGGTAAATGGCTCTGTCAAAGAGGTGGATACCAGTGGGCAATTTGAGTCTGGAGGCGAGGACGAGGATGAGGAAGAGGACGAAGAGGACCTGCCCTCAACGTTAGGAGGCGCTCAAAGCAAAGCAGGAGCTGGAAAACAGGACCAGGCCGCAAAAGCTCCAAGGCTTGCAAAAACACAACAACCGAGCATAAGCACACTCACGAACGGATCCTTCAAGAGCAATGTGTTCAAACTACAAGTGGACGAGTTGTTGGGGCAGATACGACCTCGTCGTGGGAAGCGCGAGACTGATGCTGAGAGCACACTGCACTCCGTTAAAAAGACCATTGAGCAGATGGAACCACGAGGTCCGTTCACTGTGGCCGACGCTGAGCGCGATCTTATCAGGGACAAGGTTGCAATTCCCTTTCCCCACTGCAGGCCCCCTAAGGACGCGAAGTACAAGTTCGCCTATGCAAAGCCGGCCAACGTCAATGTTGTTGGTAGTTACGCTTTGAAGACGGCGAGCAGATCAAAAGACGTCCTGGAGATCGACATGGTTGTGACTATGCCTGACTCCCTGTTCGACGACAGAGACTATTTGAACTACCGATACTTTCACAAGAGGGCGTACTATCTGGCTTGTATCGCCTCTGGACTGAAAGCTTCTTTGAGCAAGGAAATATCGCTTCGGTTTAAGCTATTTCATGACAACCATCTGAAGCCCATACTGGCAATCAGGCCTATCGACAAGACTGGCAGTGCTAATGGCAGTGCACCTGTACCGAAATGGTGCATCAATATCATTCCTTGTGTGATGGAAAGTCAGTTCGCGGCAGCGAAGCTCAGGCCAGACCGGAATTGCGTTCGAAACCCGCAAAAGCAGGATGATGCGCAATCGCCGACCCCCTTTTACAATTCCTCTCTGAGATCAGACATGATCATGACGTCCTATCTGAAGCTGCTACGCGGAGGTTCGAAAAGCTGTGAATCTTTTGTGGATGCGTGTCTGCTCGGCTCGACTTGGCTCCGGCAGCGAGGCTTTCAATCGTCCCTAGACTGTGGTGGCTTTGGTAGCTTTGGATGGAATGCTCTGATGGCTCTCTGCTTGCAAGGCGGTGGCCCAAATGGGAAGCCATTGCTCAGTGAGGGCTACAGCAGCTACCAGCTCTTCAAGGCGACCCTGCAGCTGGTGGCGATGAAGGACTTCACGAAGCAGCCCTTGACCTTCGGCGAAGCTCAGACTGCCGTGAAGGTTGCCAGTGACGGGACGCCGCTATTATGGGACGCATTGCGCGGTCACAACGTACTTTTCGAAACGAGCCCATGGTCTTACAAACTGCTCAGACAAGAGGCGAGGACCACCATTACAGCTCTTGGAGATCAAACACATGACGGCTTTGATGCCACCTTCATCCTTCGTGTACTGGAGCCGCTATACCGCTTTGACTGTCTAGTGGACATTCCAACAAAGTCGCTCACGGTAGCCGATTTGGTTCAAGAGCGATGTATCCAGCTATATGAAGTGCTCAAGCAGGGTCTAGGTGACCGCGCTCCACAGATCAACATCTCAAGGACGCCTCTACCTGAATGGGCCTTGGGCTCATCGGTACCTCAACCTAAGGACAGTATCACGATCGGATTCATGCTGAACGCGGAGACCGCAAGGCGTACGGTTGACCACGGGCCATCAGCTGAGAACAAGGCGGAAGCTGCAGACTTCCGCAAATTTTGGGGAGAGAAGGCCGAACTTCGTCGCTTCAAAGATGGGAGCATTCTCGAAAGCTTGGTATGGTCCCCTTCTGAAAGTGGCATGTCTGTTGTTGAGCAGATCATCCGCTACCTACTCGGCGCTCATTTCGGACTCGTGACCATGGACGATATCACCTTCTTTGGTGACGGTTTTGCCAAACTCATCAAAGGCGATCGAGCCAGCTTCGACCCGTTGATGGCACAGTATAAGAAGTTCGAGAACGACATTCGAGGCCTACATGAGCTGCCACTGTCAATACGGCAGATAATGCCTGCGGATCCTCAGCTTCGTTTCGCCTCCATCAAACTGCCTCCCCACGGCAAATTAACACACAAACATGTACCATCAAACGTGATGATACAATTTGAGGGATCTTCACGGTGGCCGGACGACCTCATCGCTATACAACGCACCAAAATTGCTTTTCTGCTTAAGATTAACGACCTGCTGCAAGACGCAGTGGACAATGTCACAACGCGAGTTGGTCTCGAGAACGAAGGACAAGATGTGTTAAACCAAGCATACCTGGACGTGTCATATGATTCGGATGCCACCTTCAGGCTACGCATATATCACGACCGCGAGCAAATCTTGTTCGAACGGATGCTCAAGGACAAGACTGCGGATCCCAGATCTCGAGAGACCGCAGCGACTGGCCTCGCCAAGTACAAACGAGATTTTGTCAAGAATCCTGCGCACACACAAGCCATTGCACGCCTGTGCACTCGACATGCTGTCCTGAGCGGATCTATCAGATTGATGAAAAAGTGGTTCGCCTCGCATCTCTTGTCCAATCACATTGCGGACGAGGTTATTGAGCTGCTGGTTGTGCGCACATTCACTCAGCCATGGCCCTGGCAAATGCCGTCAAGCATGCAGACCGGCTTCTTGAGAACTTTGCTATGGATCTCCCGATGGGATTGGCGTCAAGATCCCTTGGTTGTCGATCTGTCGGCAAGTGGTGAGCTCAAACAACCAGGATTCCAAGCCATCACGACCAATTTTGAGGCGTGGCGGAAGCTGGATCCTGCGATGAATAGAGTGGCTTTGTTCGCTGCGTCGAATATCGACCCTGACGGGACCACGTGGACAGATGGCGTTCCTGCAAAGGTTGTAGCAGGTCGCATGACTGCCTTGGCGAAGGCTGCTTGCGCGGAAGTCTCAGAAAAGCAGTTGCTGCTGGAGCCTGCTGCCTTGTTCAATTCGCCTCTTGGAGACTTTGACCTAGTCCTCCAGTTGAATCCGCTCTACACAAGCGGCAAGCCCAAGAAGATGAGCAGCAACGGCTTGGTGTTCAAGAATCTGGAAGTCGACGCACTCTCCAACACTGACATGATCGGCCATGAGCCTGTACGGGACTGTCTAAATGAGCTGGAAAGCCTGTATGGGTCTGCGCTCCTGCTCTTTCATGGAGGGACTCATGGGTCCATTATTGCTGGCTTGTGGAGCCCACTCACGGCAAGGCGAAGCTGGAAGGTCAATCTCTCGTACTCTACGATACCGGTGAAAGGCATAAGCGACGATGACGATGTCTTAGCGGACCTGAATAAGGACGCTGTCCTTGCAGAAATCGCTCGGCTCGGCGGAGATCTGATTGAGAAGATCGAGGTGAACAGCCATTGAAAGCAGCCCGTCTGTTAGTGCAATGGTTGCATACTGTAGATGTTGTAGATTCGCCCGCAGATCCGGCGAGAATGCTCCAGGTTGAGTGGTGTCTACAGATACTACTAATACAGAAACCTCGTCCCTGGCCATCACTTGCCAATCACTCCTTGATCACGCTTCTTTCTCCGCATCCTCACCACCACATCGCCGCTAGGAAACTCCATATCGCCGAAGTGCACAGTCTTCGGCTTCTCCTTGAGCGGCTCCAAGTCAAACTTCTGGACCATATGTCCCAGCATCAACTTCATCACATGGACTGCGAAGAATCTTCCCGGGCAGGCGTGCCTCCCTAGCCCCCACGGCAAGAACTCAGCGCTGACTTGGACAGAACTCTTTTGGCTTTCCGGACCAGCAGTCGAGAGATCGTAGTATCGCAAGGGATCAAACTCATCAGCGTGTGTCCCGAAGAGATCCACGTCGTGGTGCATATTCCTGACGATAGTAGAGACATGAATTCCTTCTGGTAGATACACGCCATCAGGTGTCGTCAGTCCGCCCGGCTTGACGACTTGTCTGGCTAGACCTTGCGGAGCCAAAGGGTTGTATCGCAGCGTTTCGCGGATCAAAGAGTCGAGTTTGCTCATTTCTCGGATCTGGCGTGGGTCGTCGAGGATCTTGGGCATGATTTCGCTGGCCTCAGCATGGAGCTGTGGGATCAGCGAAGAGGCGTGGGATGAGGTGAGGAGGTTGAGTATAGTATTTGCGCTCTGAACGCCTGTTGTAGCAGTGGCTGACACGGAAGTCAGCTTCATGCGCAAATGCTCAACGAGGGCGTGTGCTTACCAAAGATGTTGAACAAGATCATCTTTCCCGCGATGTTCTGCGGTTCCATCTCTTGTGGATCCTCTTTGGTTGCATTCTGGTTGATGATCCATTGCATCATATCATTATCCTTGACTCCATTCCCATCTGCCAGCCTTGCCAATCTCTCTTCAATCCTCGGCAGAGAGAATCTCGCCGCGCGCCGTTCGAGGTATTTGGTCGGTATTGCAGCGATCCTCAAGAACAGGCCTCTGAGTCTCCCTTCCGGTACTAGGAACCTCAATATCATCCCCGTACTGATTCCAAACGCCTGCGTCCATCGATCGACCGCTCGCTTGTACGCTTTGTCTCTGCACATCGGCAGTCCCACAAAGATCCTATTACTTGCTCGAAAGGACACATTCAGGATCACTTCCTGCAACTTGACATCTGTCCACGCATCCTCACCGACCTCGGCCAAGCCATCATCGAATGCTGCTTGGATCTCTTCGTAGACTTGATCTGACAATCTCATGATCTGCCGTGTCAGGTCCCTTCGAATCACGGTGAAGTCCCTGCTGGAATCTGCGCTGGGGCTATGTGTGATGTGTTTGAGACCCATGAGCTCGTCGAGTGTCGTCGTACCGCTGAGGATCGAATCTGGCTGTTGTGCGATCCAGGACGCGTGGGACGGGGGAAGTACGATGGTATTCCAGAGTAGGCTGGGGAGGATGAAGGGCTTGCCGTGCTTGCCATACTGGAGAACATCGTAAGTACGGATAAATGAGAATGACATCGATCAAGGAGTCGTAAGCTTCAGATACCTTCTCATAGCCTTGATCGATCATCGCTCGGCCGGCCGTGAGTTCGGAAAAGCATGCTCGTAACTTGGGAAGAACCTTTCGCTCCTTGAGCCCGACCCAGGGAATGTGAGGCGGTGCTTTTGTGATTCGAATGAGGTGGAGTGTTGTGAAGACCGCTAAGCAGACAGCGAGTCCTACGATGCATCGAACGGTGTAGATGAGTGACGTCTGGACGTAAACAATCATCCTTTGTTGTGTTGGATGTGATGGAAATCAAGCAAGAATACAATGTTGTTTATACAGCCATCAAAGCCCAGTTCTACAAGCTCTATATATTTACATCGTCCAATGTGTGCCTTCGGTATCGTTGTGCTGGTCCAGTCATAGTGGTATACGAATACGAAGCCAATAAGATTCACTTACTCTGGCTCAATTGCCTCTTTCAGCTTCGCTATCTCTCAAGCGATCACATGCTCCAGACGTCACTAGAATCACAAGCTGGATAATCAGACTATTGAGAATGGCAAAAACGTGACTTGATCGTGTTCGTTCCATTGAAGGCTTCAAGATGTACAAGCTTTTGTGCAGTCAGGCATAAATTGTGTCATCGTCTCATTCACCTGCTCAGTTTACTGAGTCTCCCGCAAGCCTTCTGTTCTTCCATATTAAAGCGATCACTCAAGCAGGCTTCGTGCTCATAGACCTTCCACCGGCCAGGAACCGATGCGTGATGTCAAACAACACCGGCGAGCGAATGTGCTCCTGCACAGCATGTCCAATTCTATCGACCGTCTGGTAGTTATACTCCGCATCCGGAAACAGCACTCCAGTGTCTTTTGGCTGTTCGCCACAGCTAGCTGGTCCAATTACCGGACTTCCAGGGCCACAGAATGCCTGATCTTGTTCCCCATCGACGACGAGTACGCGACTTGTGAAGCCAACACCATTAAAAGGGAAAGCGTATACGCTCACGAACTGCCCGATGGACACGACATCTTTGCGTTCGAAGAAGAGGTTCGCGACGACATCCTCGTAGTCGACTTGAGCTTTGGAGCCGAAGAAGGAGTTCGTGCGGCCCTCTTCGCTGGACGTGGTGAGATATCCCATGGGAAGAGCACCGAATCGAACAGGGTCGACAGTCTGAGCAGGTTTGGCTTCAATCATGCCTACGCCGGCGAAGCCTTTCTGCGGAGAGTCGGTGAAACCGGTGAGAATGTATTCGTTGTAAGCATTCGAGTACATTCCTGCTATGCTTGCGCCGAGCTGCGAGCCGTAGGAGTTGCCAACATAAATCAAATGGTCATAAGAGCCTCCAAGTTGCTGATCTCCAAAACGAATCTGACGGGCGAGGTCATTGTAGAGCGACATTCTAGTTCAATTATCAGCCAGCACATCTCGTAAGTGACTTGCGAACGACCTACTCATACGGGGCCTGAACCACGAGAACAGGATCTGGGTGGGACGACTTTCCATTGCCCAAACGATCAATCGAAAGGGTTGGGTACCCCTGAGCATTCGCGTACCGCACCCACGAATACACCTCTGGCTTATAGGCGTCGTATTCACTTCCAACTCCACCAAGGGCCGACCAAGCGGTGCGATCGGCGGTGATGCTGTGGAAGAGAACCTGCAGCTTCTCATTGTTGGAGTTGTACGTCGAAGCCTGGCAATATGTGCCTTTGATCGTTTGGAGTCCCGAGACATTCACCGGCGGTGCTTTGTTATAAAAGTCGACGATAGAGCTCAGACCTTCGCTCAGAGGTACGCCAGTGAGATTTTTGTTGAGAGCTTCACCGAGGAGATCAAAGCTGACATCCTTGCAACTAGGTCCGTAGGCGATCCCAAGTGATGCCGAGGAGAAAGCTAAAAGGATCTTTTTCATAGTCGATCTGCGCGGCTGTGTGACTAAACGCACGCAAAGCTACGAAAAGATCGAGATGGTCCAACGACCAATATATGGTCGCTCCCATTAGGCCACTCGCAAGACTCAATGTAACTCAATCGCGTATACTGGCATGGATAGAGCCTTGTCTGAAGCGGAGACTGCGCCGTCACCATTGTATTCTTCCAGGGTTCCTGGCCCGTCAAACTTGGCCACCTTGAGGCTGCGTGGAGTCGAAACAGGGTCCTGAACAGCGCCATGGGTCTTCGAGGCGCAAGCTGCTTCGCAAAACAGAGAGTTCCAGAGCACCATATAGGGCATCGTTTCGAAATGGTGACGTTACGACAAAGCTTTGACGACATATGGCGGCTGAGGCATGGAGTTGAAAGGCGACTGTTCAGGGACTCAACAATATATCCCTCTTGGCGACCTCTCGAGAGTGAAGTCGGCGTCCCAGCGGGCGATGAAGTGTACTAGGATGATCGTCAATCGGAGTCGGTATTCACCTTCGCCGTTGCCAACCATCGCACGCGAAGCCTAGCCTGGAATGACTATACGCCACAATCCACTAAGGCGTCTGATCAGGCTGAAGGAAGTGACTCGGCCGACGCTCCTCGGCGTTACAGTCAGAACCTTGGTCAGCCGGGCGTATGTTGACGCTACTCACAGAGTCTGATGAACAGTTGAGTGAGCCGTACCATCTTTGTTGTTGCCAGGGTTGCCCCAATGCCAATGTATAGGCCTCGGGACTATTCCGCGGGTATTCGCAATACAGCCCGGAGTTTGCGACAGATCAGCAATCCCGGCCGGGACGTCGTACTCTAATCGGATGGGGTAAGAAGAGGCGTTTGGACAGGAAGTCGCAACATGTTTATTCCGCGGCCTGGTTCCCGGGTCTGTAATCAAGGATAAGGTATTGTACAGCTTCACCAAGATCAGTTTATATGTGCATGCCGTTCGTCGCTTGGAATGAACATACCGGCAGACTCTACTCTTCCGCTCACCAATCACTTCTCCAAGTAACAATGGCCACATACAAGAACATCGCAATCGCAGGTGCGACAGGCACGCTAGGCCCATCAATCGTCAACGCCCTCATCGATGCCGGATTCTCAGTAACAGCACTCAGCCGAACCGGCCGGACAAACACTCAAGATCGCCTGACCAACAAAAGCACCGGAACGCTGCCCTCAGCTGTCAAAAGCGTCCAAGTCGACTACGATTCGCAGGAGTCTCTGGTGAACGCTCTCAAGGGCCACGACGCCGTCGTCTCCAACGTGACGGACCACAATATCGAGCCGCGTCTGATCGATGCCGCCATCAAAGCCGGCGTGAAGCGTTATCTGCCTGCCGAATTCGGCAGCAATGTCAGCGGGAACGCAAAGAACGCTGCGTTGCCAGTGTTCAAGGATAGCAAGGCTGCGATCCAGAAGTATCTCAAGGAGCGCGAGGGGGAGATCAGCTATACGCTTGTCGTGAATGGCTTCTTCCTCGACTGGGGTCTCGAAGTCGGCGTCTTGATCAGTTCTAAAAGCGAACGACCAGCCAAAGTCTTCGATGGTGGCAATGCGAAGCACTCCCTCTCGACACGCGCTGACATCGGCAAGGCCGTCGCGGGGATCTTGCAGCATCCGGAGGAGACGAAGAACCGCGCTGTATATGTCCAGAGCACAGCCATATCGCAGAACGACCTGATTGAGATTGCCAAGAAGGTCAAGCCTGGTTTCGAGCCGCAAGCCCAGCATGTGACGACCGAGCAGACCTTGAAGGACTCGTACGCTGCATTGGAGAAAGGTGATAAGAGCGTGATGTTCAACTTCATCGCGATATCGTGTTTTTCGGAGGATGGTTATGGCAACGATTGGACGGAGTATAGTGACAACAAGCTGCTTGGCATCGAAGAAATGTCGCGGGCGGATCTTGAGAAGCTTGTGGCTCAGTTGTTATGAGAGGGCTTTCATATTGGAGCGTCAGTCATGAACGAACTCCAAACTTCATAAGCTCTAGTACTTGCCTTTCGAGGTCCTCGAATGATCGACCTGGTATTGCTGTAACCCTTCAGAGCAATCACCGAACGACCTAGCCTGGGGATCCGGGCCTTCGAAAATCGCAGATTCATCATTCATCGTCTAAGTAAGCATCAGCTGAACTCCTCGACCACCTCGCGTCCTTTGCATCTATGCAATTGTAGTCCAGAAACGCCCGGCTCATACCATGCTCATGCCCATGATCCAACACCTGCCTCACACAGATGCCTTGAAACCCTCCAAAACGCCATCCAACATCCTCAATCCATAAAATCGCGCCACACTCCCATAAACCTTCAGCATCTTCAACACCTCATCTTTCTTCACAGTCCCCACCCATTCACCCGCACAAGCACAGTGGTCCATGAACTCGTTCGTCCGAACCCGTGCACATTTCTTGCACTTCAAGTCCTGCGTCATCCACTGCACTGCAAGCTTCTGCACATCACACAGCAAGCGCTCTTCGATGGCCAGACGATCGAAGGATGCATTGCAGTTATCGCATTGTACCGCAAGTATAGGCTCCGTTGACGAGGCCGGTGTCAGATCGCTGTCGCGGCAGAGGTCAATGTCCTTAGGGACGCAGCATTCTGCACAGCTGACTTGCTTGAGGCACAGGCTGGAGCTGGGATTGACGAATGCTCCCTCGGCGCTGAATTCGCGGATATCAAAGAGCTGAAGGAGATCCTTGCGAAGGAGCCGAGCTTCGAGCGTGATGGTCTTGTCCAGACTTAGGACTTGCATGATGCTCTTGACCAGTTCCAGTACTGGGTTCTGGGGGTTCAGGTGCGAGCCTGGCTGGCTGGGGAATGTCCAGTCCTGCAAGAGCTCTTCGTGCATGGCCTCTGTTCGCTGTCTCTTGATCAGTTGAGCAATCTGCTTCTGCAACGGCTTGGCTACTGTTTTCGACAAGATATTCCCCGGCGTCGTTTGGTCGTCTTTCTCAGAGTTGAAGATCGAGGCATGGATCGGTAGCTGTGTTGCTCGAGGCGTGCCATTTGCTAGACCTTCGGGTCTCTTCCGCTGGTGCATCAGCTCGATGTACTCCACAACCCAATCGTTGAATGTCGGCTGCAATATGGGAGGGAGGAACGTCGCCATCTGCCAATGCATGATCGTGTCCATCTGCTGGTTCTCTTCCTCGACAACCTCCGTGCAGCCCTTACCACCATAGTTGAACTCATCGTACCACGCAAGGTAATCCCAGAACTCAGTAATGGCAAGATCCAAGAAATGGAAAGCCGGCTTCGTGCTGACGGTCTTCAGAATGTAGTTGCTGTATGCATACGCATTACCCACTTCCAACTTTGACGTCTGGAGGAGGAGTCGTCCTGCGCTGGCGAATACAACATGGGATCCGTTCCTCCTGAATTCTGACATCAGCTGTTGGAAAGCCTTTCGCGACATTACCTGCACGTAGTAGTGCAGGTTCCTGTCATAGAGGTGAGAGCTTGGGCTTTCTACCCATCGCACCAAATGCTGGACCAGAACATCCGCCATCGTGCTGCCGCCATTGCACGCTTCTTGCCACCAGGATCGCACCATTTCTCGTAGAGCACCAATTCCAGCAGCTGCAAAGGCGTTCTCGGACTGTATAGTTTGGGCAGTCTCATCGAGTGCATCTTCCTTGGCACCAGCTCCCGAGATGCCCATAGGATCTGCTCCTTCCGCTTCGTTGAGGACAGCCGATGAGAGTATCGTGTTGATGGCAAGATTTTTCACACTCAGGTCAATGCACACCGACGAGTATGTGCCAGGATTGTTTACAGCTGGCATCTCGACGGTCTCCATAGATCCAAGAATGTCGTCCCTTTCGTGACCAGCGTGATCAGGCCTGGCATCCTGTGACCACCACAGCACCACCTTCTCTTTTTGCAGGCGCCGTGCATACGTGATGTCGATGAGGAAACGAGGGTCGTCCATCTCCAGGTTGCAGAGCGGCACGTTGCCGTATCTCGAGAACTCGAGCAGATGGGAGATCCACAGGCCTAGGTCGAGGTAGTGGCTGACCACCCGCTTGGCCACAAACGACTGCCATCCCAGAGGCGGCAATTGTTTGTCCGTCTCGTCTGCACGTAGGCGTAGTGCTGGGAAAGATTGCAGAACCGGCAGGTCATGCATCAGCATTGTAGCAGAATGCGACTGGAGTACGAGCATGATCGGCTGTGTTTCCTCTCTCTGAAGCTTCTTGACGGCATCACCGAGTTCCTGTAAAGCACGCCGATGTGTCGTGACTTGGACAGTTTTGAAGTGGAGCGACTCTTGGTAGTCAACAACATTCTGCCAAGGCTGGCCACCTGCTTCGCCCAGCTTCCGGGTGAGCATCTCTTCGTAGATACGGTCGACGTTGGGCATGCCTTGCTCGCTCCTCGCCCTGTTCAGGACCACAATTTTTGCTTCTGCTTTGGTCGAAGAGAAGAGAGCGTAGATCTGTCTCTCCCCAGCACTAATGTGGTACAGCGCCAGGTAGCTGAAAGGAGAGGTACTCATATATGGCTTCTTTGGCGGGACAGTCCTGAGAGCAGAAAGGTCGAATCCCTGTTCCAGTCCTTTGCCGAGCACACCACGCTGGCTCTCGTCAAAAGTACAGACACACCCAAGGTCCAGCAGAGCTCGCACGTCAAGTGGCACTTGTCGCTCATAGACACCCTCGACGCTGGCATGGTTGAAGAGCATCGACAGCTTCTCCGTCTCCTTGACATAGATCTGTTCATTCATCGTGAGCTTGAACAAATGTGTCGAGGGGTGTCCATTAGGCAGCGTGTGATTGATGACTTTCTCTGCCTTGACGCCGTCAACGTCAACGTCGGGGAGGTCATTTTCCTTGAGATTGAGGTACAGCTGTCGGGGGACGATGATCTTCAGCTGGTGCACTTTCTTGTCGATCAACACGAAAGCCTTGACTTCACCAGGGGTCTCAGTCTCGCGTAGCTGGAGCACTTGCCAGTCCGTCGTGTACAGCAGCTCTGCTTGATTGCGGAAGAAGGATCCAATAGCATCTGCGGCATCTTGACGCTTCTCGCCAAAGAGCTGCCGCCGTCGTGCCCTCGCTGCC
Organism: Zasmidium angulare; assembly: GCA_002786045.1. Classification (NCBI taxonomy): domain Eukaryota; kingdom Fungi; phylum Ascomycota; class Dothideomycetes; order Mycosphaerellales; family Mycosphaerellaceae; genus Zasmidium; species Zasmidium angulare. The sequence continues at coordinate 375,087 of NHNX01000014.1, forward strand.
TTTTGAATCTTCCACTTCTTCTTTTGATACCTCAACCAGCCCCGGTAGTCTTCGGTAATCGATGGCATGGATGCAGGCAGGGTGTCGTATGGGTTGACAGGTGCAGCTGCAGTGTCTATGGCCTTCCGCTTCTGCGAGCTGGCAATCTTCGCTGCTGTTGCCGGTTTCAGCTTCGACATGGGGGTGGCACCAAAGTCTTCAAGATCGCCACCAGTCCGAGGCTTCACAATGTTAGCATCACGCTCGGCTAATGGTTGTTTCTGAAACATGTCCGTCATCTTGGTCTGTTGGAAGCGGTCTTCCTTTGTCCGGATCCTTCTGCTCAACCAGTCGGGATGTGCAACTCGTGGGACAGGATTGCTAATCTTTTGCAGAGCCGCCGGAATGGTGATGAGTTTCTGAATGACGGAACCCAGTCGCTCGAGGTAGTAGTTCCAATCAATGATAGTCCTTGGATCCATGTCTCCTGGGTCTTCTCGAAGCCACTTGCGGAGGTAGTGCTGTTTGATGGTCTCATCTGAGGAGAAGATGGCGACTGGTATCGCACGCTCGGTGACGGGTGCATTCCTTGGCCTGGAAGAGATAATGTACTTGCAGTTCAAGCCCTTGTCTTTAACCATCTGCTCGCCAAGGAATTCAGCAAGGCGCTTCGCAGTGGTGATTGCGGTCGACTTCTGCGCCCCGTACTCTTCCAGACTTTTTGTCATGCTCTTGTTCTCGCAGATCAGGTCGATGAGTTCCTCGTCCGAGAGTGTGCTGCCGCGGGAGTCCAACACATCAAGCCATTTGTTCGCAACCTTGGCAACAGCGCCGTAGGTCTCTGCAAGTGTTGTGCCCTCGAGGAAGAACTTGAAAATCTGTTGCTGAAAGATCTTGATCAGCTTCAGCTCGCCTCTTCGCTTGACCTCGAACCCCTTGAGTTCCGCCAGTGAGCCGTCATTGTTGAAGACTGCATAGCGCTTCTTCAAGTTCTTGTCCTCTTCTTTCGAAGTGGGCAAGATCATCGCCTTGTACGGCCCATCGACTTCGAAGAAGATGGTGTTGTCACTATGCGTCTCGTACCGGAAAGTCGCAGGATCGACCAATTCTTGGTATTGGTGATTGGTGAACTTGGCGTGAACAAGATGGTTCAGCATGACACAAGGATAGGAAATCGTCATCTTCTTGCCATTCTTGAGCTTGAAGGCGAAGTTCTCCGGGAAGGTGGCTGGAAGGATGCACCAGATACCATCAGTGTCCAGTTCGAGTGGCCTCCCGATCCGCTCGACGAGTTGTCTTGCCATCTGGATGATACGTGCACCGGTAAGACATGTCACACCGGCCATGTCCAGTGAGTACCAGCGGGACCCTTTGCGCATGACATATCCGTAGAAGGAATTGAGAATGACTTTGTGGGCCAGCTGTAGCGAGTCAAAGAGAACGATCATCTTCTTCGCCTCTTCGATCTCTGACGAACTGGCCCCAGCCTTCTCCAAGTCCGATGTCTTGCCTTTCCACACCTTCTGCTTGCCTTTAAAGTCGTACCGGCGGTCACGGAAGTCCTTCACAGTGTCAACGTAGAAGGGATTCTCTCGTTGGCAGATGATCGCCTCTCGTTCCATCGTTTTGGTGTCGTGGATCTTGTGATAGATTTTCTTGCTGTAGTCTGTCAGGCGGCTCTTCACTTTTGACGTTTGTTCGTCCAGGCTCAATTCCTGAAAAGCTCGTGGTAGGCTGTTAGGACCTTTGCCTGGGAACTTCTCATTCTCCAGAGCGTGTCGGACCATGTTGTACTCGTCACGCTTAGCGGGCAGGAATTCGCCTCTCCAGGACCAGGGCATTCTCCTGTCGCACGTCTTCCCAGGTCGATTGAAGTCGCAAGCGGCACATACGGACTCGTCGATCATACTGTCCGGCTGCAGTCGATTAGTCGTCATGATGTTCGGATACATGGATGCGACGTCCAAATGGTAGATCAGAGGTCGCTCGCTCCGATTTGGCGTCTCCTTCAGTTGTCGTAACCGATCGATGATTTGAGCTTTCACCTCTTCGTAGTTGTCTACATCATCCATGGATTTCTTCTCTTCTACAGTGATGCAGAACTCCAATGCTGCGTCTAAGTCGTTCATAAGTTCGTCAATCGCGGTTGGATCCACAGCAAAGTTGTACGGGAAGTCGCTTCTGAATACGCCAGCTTCAATGCTCTCAACATGGCCGCCGACGTACGTTTCTGACTCAAGCAGATGTCCTTCCCAGAACGACTCGCGTGCTTGCACGTGCTTGTTGGGGAGCACAATTTCCTTCTGATAGGCCTGAACCATCAGCAACATCTCGCAAAGCGTTCCAGTTCCTTTCCGCAGGACGTCATCCGGACCCAGAGGAATGATTGTGCACAGTGAGAAGATGAAAGGATGTACGTATTTCATGTACAGGTAGTACGTCGCAACGGCATCGGAGACCGAATACTCTGCGAGCACTTGAGGCCGCTCCACTGCGTAGGGGGTCATCAATTCCGGATCCAGCTCATCAGGATCGTAGCCCAGTTTTGCGACAGTGACGGCCTTGAGACCTCGACTGCCTTGTGGAAGATAAGAGTCACGATTGACCCAAGCAAAAGCGTCCATGTGCGCACAATGGGTTGACTGGTATATGTCTTCGCTGTTTTTCCGGAAGCCAATCTCCTGGTACATGTCGATGCCGTGAACGCTTGCTCGGGCTTCGACGAAAGGCCAATCGAAGAAGTCACCGTTGTAGGTGACCATGACCGTCGGTCTCGCCTCCTTGATCATGCTGAAGAAGCGCTCCAGCACTGCTTCCTCGTTGGGCTCGTTGAAGATCATGAAAGGACCCTGAAACTCTGGCTTTGGGGTGTAATCGAAGTCTTGGATATCCTCAGAGACGATCTCTCGATTGGTGATGAGAAAGCCTTGCCCGTCTATCATGTATGAAATCATCATGACTTGATCTATTGCTGCGTCTGGGAATTTCAGGGGGAGCTTGGTGGTCTCGATGTCGAACGCCATGACAATAGGGTCTGCGCGCTGTAGTCGCTCTTCTATGCAGCTGAGAGAGACGTGGCCATGCTTTGCTTCAACATGGTACCATTTCCCGACTCGTATGTCCATGTCGATGGCAACGCGAACGTGGTACGGCACGTCATATTCCCGAATGTCCACGATGAAGTCGCTCGCATCAGCAATTGTCGTTGGTCGTCTGCTCCTATCCGCCTCATCATCGTCAAACAAATCAAATCCGGCATTTGCACTTGCAACCTCAGCATATGTGTCCATTGCGCTGACTTTGGATTTGTTCTTCTCAGCAATTGGTGTGATTGCTCTCCGCACTGCAAGCAAGTCGTTGACATTGGCGAAGAGCAGCTTCAGAAATGTCCGTCTGTAACCCAACAGATGATTCGGCATCTTCAGATCTTCCTTGTCTACCCTCTCGACGCCTCTTACGAGTCCCTCATGACCTCTGCGTACCCACTCTTCAACCTCTGGCTCTTTCCCGTTCTTGACTGCGATCAGAAAGTATGGCTGGTACTCGACCGCAGCTTTGAACGTCTCGCCTTGATCGCCAATGAAATAGAAGTCAACAGCCGCACGACCTCCAGGAATCTTGGAGTCCTCAATAGCGGTGCTGTGTATGTTACAGAGCCACCCGACGCGCTTTTTGCCGGCTTCAAAGCGTTCGAAACCCTGGGCTTCATCGATGCGATTGACCAGACGGGTGGCCTCAATTCGCTCGTTGTTGGAGGTGATCTCGGAGGAGCGCAGACTGCCAGAGTCCACGACCTTGACTCGTCTCGTCCGGTCATTAAACTGACCAGACTTGGCGCCATAACGCGAGCGGCCTTCGTTCCTGCGGACTGGCATTGTGGAGGACAGGTGAGGCCAAGCTGGCCTAAGTTCAAGGTTTTATGATCGCATTGCCGTATATGTCGGGTCGGGGAAGATCAGCCGTATCGTGGGTATCGTGAGAGGGTGATTGTGCGGGTGGTCTTTGAGCAAGATGTCAGTGAAGCGAATGTCGCGCCAAACGCGTCCGGCATCCAGATTGGACGCGACTTTAGGTTTGGCGCGTCAAATTCGCTTATGTCATCACCCGGACCCGGCTCCGTGGCTGACAGCACCTCTAGGTTGATGAGCACTTTCACGCACCTACACTCCACTCCCAAACTCCATCTTTGCAGCACGTCAAGGCCAGGAGCGGTCGAGGGACGAAGAATTCGTCTCAAGCTGATCCTCGATCCTTGGCTCACCACAATCACGCGCTATCACCGACACAGATCTAGCTGCTCTGCACCACGACACGATATGCACTCGCAAGACAGCCCGATGCAGTCCCACTTTTTCCGACTTGCACCGGAACTACGGAACAACATCTATCGCCTGGTGCTTCCAACTGGCAACCAGTACCACATGTACCAAACCCAAGCGCCATGCAATTCAGAAGTGCCTCCGGAGCCCGCTGTCCTCCAAACGAATTGTCAGATTCGAAATGAAGCCATCACCATCTACTACGGGGAGAACGAGTGGGTCTTCCTCATGGTTGATCTGATGGCCTGGCGCTACATTCGATGGAGTAAACAATCGCCATACAGGATTGCAGCCAACATTCGATGGACTTTCTTGCCATGCCCCGAGGTTGCCAGATTCCCCGTAGACCCCTACCCTCAGACTCTCCGTAACTGGTGGATCGGCTTGAAGCAATGGCTGGAGGCCTATTATTGGGGTTCCTGCTTGCGTGTCCACGCCTCAGATGTCCAAAGCAAGGACTCGCTTATGGGACGGTACTTGCTCGTAGCGGCGCAGCTCTTTGAGATGGTCCACAATCTGCGTGAAAATCATGGCTTCTATTGGCCGCAGATCAGACCCCTCCTCGAAAATGCTCATCAGGCGGTAGCAGCTGCGAACGGTCTGTGATGGACTTGAAGCCTGGAGAATACGAATTACAATTGGAAACCTCGTCCGAGTTGGCCTGAGTTTCTCTGCGGAATCAAGATTGCTGCTGCAGTTGCGTGATAACACAAGTGCTCTTCAAGCTTTAGCACGCCCCGAAGCGGCGCCGAACATTCACTTGCAATGCACGCTAAGCGGTCCGCTTGCGCTTTTTCTCGCGCTAGTATGTCTGCGCTTTCCGCCCTTAGCACCCTAAGCCACAAGGCGCGCGACTGCGACATAGGAACAAAACACCGAGATCTGCGATAATGCTACGCAACGCCCGTACCAAATACCCTCCGCGAAGCCCGCCATGTGACATCCGAATGACTCCCAGCAATTGTACTCGTTGCCAACCCTAATTTTCCAGGCGACCCCAGCTATTCGCCCAGTCAGTATCAGCTCGAACATATCATATCTAGACCGAGGCACCCACATCAGAAGCAGGACTTTCACCTCGTGTCGAACAAATACTGCTGCTCAATCGAGGGCGCTCGGACCTTCATACTTACATCGCCGCATACTACCACTTCTGTCACCATGATCACAACCCACCCGCTGTCCATTGTCCTGAGAAGGACTGTCAGCTTGCTTTCACCAAACTCGATACTTTGGAGGTGTACTGGGATTTTTTACACAACCAGGACTTTTTCGTCTACAGCTGCATAATGCCCGACTGGGGCTTAGCTCTCCTATCTCGCGAGCAAGTGTTTGAGCGTCTCGTCCGCTCTCACAGTATTGGGTATTCGTTCTTCACGGCCGTTGGGCCACTTCAAGAGCATTGTTGCACACGTCTTATGTACCATTCCAGCACTCAAGCGTCCGGGAAGCTTTTGCTGCCAACATATTGGATTGCCGAGAGACTGCGAAGAAGGTAGTCAAGTCGCATAGTCAGCGTGAATTATTTTCCGCCAAGCCACTTCATACCACTTCATTCAATCCTCCAGACATCCACCTCCGTAGAGCGTTGATGTTGCAAATCCCTTCTCGTTCCACGTCATCAAACTCTTGACCCTTCGGCTCAGTAATAAGTGCTTCACGACCACCTCGACATAGTCCACCACCCTCTCCTAGCTCCAAAACAGGCACCATGCCCACTCTGCCATGCGCGCAAACAAAGGGGAACACGCAATTGGCAACCTTTGTCATCAGAGATCGACACGCCTCCAAGCTCAAAATGTCGTTGAACATGATAGCGCTGCGACACGCGCGCGAGTGAAGCATCTCCAGAAGCTTGTTTGGCATGAGGGGAAGGAGCGTGAGCCAAAGTGGCGAGGCATCTTCGGCAAACTTGGATGGCATGGTCGAGAGAGGTCTTTTCGATCCGTCTGCCAAAGCCCAGACTTCCGATCGGAGAAGATCGATGGCAAGGGTAGGCGAGTGAGCGCAGCGGGCGGCCACGAGGGAGGGGAGGTGGGTGAGCTTAAGGATGCAGGAAAGGTCTGTGTTCATGGAGCCTCTCGTTGGCGAGACTTGGTAAATCATTCCCCAGGTAGTGAAGTGCTGTCGATGCTGCTGAAATAGGTCGTTCTCCTGAGAAGAGACCTGGAAATGCAGTGGCTTAGCCTTCGTGGTTTCTTGTTCCAGACTGGCTGTTTTGACTTGTCCCCCAGAGTCGCAAAGTCCTGCGAGCAAGTCTTCCAGGATGATGCGCTCCGATGCAGCATGTTGGTCCGCTAGGATGAAAGTATCGTTGTTGCTACTATCAGTCGCGGGCATTCTACATAATATAAACTTGCGATCCGCTTGGCCGATGACCCGTGCTCGCTGGAGGGCCGCCTTCGACAGCCTTGTGCCAGCATTTTGGAGCACGTCTCGATCAAGGGTGTGTCGTCCATCAGCATCGTGTGAACAGCATTTGCCATTCTTATCCAGCTCCAATACGCCAGACCCAGAAAGTGAGGTGGTGCGGATGGGGTCTTCCTTCTGCGTGACGAAGACTGGGTTATTCCAATCTCGCAAGAATCCAGGGAGCCACTTGTCGTTCGTATGACCGGCAGTGGCTTGCTTGTCGTTCGTAGCGAAAGCCTTCCTTCGAGTTAGACTCAACGGCTTTCCGGCAGATGATAGCGTTGTGTTGATACCAGCACGCTGCCTTGGCTGACTCATTCCGTGCTCGTTTTCGTTGATGGGCGGCGTGTCACCAGACAGTGGCAAGACAACACCAGTCCTTGCGTTGACGCTGAACAACTGACCCGTTGCTGGATCGTTCCACGTGACAGCTGCATCCTCGCCATCGTTGTTTAGATGTGGTGTCTCCAGCTCTGATTGATGTAAGAGTTGGATACCCATTTCTGCCGCGATCAGCTGGGTGTCGTCAATACTTCCGAAGTCGTCGCTGGAGAGTATTCGCTCGCTTGGATCAGGTTGGACTTTGGGCTGGATCTGCAAGTTGAAGCCTTGGGGAGGAGGGCTTCGTGGGCGATCATTGAGTGTTCCCACCTCAACGGGCTGGGATCGAAGGCCGACGTCCAGACGATCCGAGGTCGACAGTGAACGAAAGGCAACACTTCCATTGCTGGCAGACCTTGCGTTCTGACAGCTACTCTGCTCGACAGATGGAGCTCTAGGAACTCCCTTCCTTATATTGCTGAGGCTAGCGTGATCTAGACTGAGAGAGGACTGCAGTTGTGTGGTTGGTCTGTCGAGGCGAGCATCGGGACGAAACGATAGATCGATGACCTTACGACGTTTTGGAGCTGCGTCTTCTTCGATCCTATCACCTGGGGACGACGGACCATCTTGATCTCCATCTGTCCGAATTGCGGTGCCCAGAGACGAACACTTTCGTGCTGATACTGGCCGGTCAGGAACTCCAGACCGGCTCGAAGTTGTTTCTGGCCGGTCATTGTGACGCTTTCGACGTCTCCTGGGTCGAAAGTGATTCTTCTCAAGCCAAGCATGAACGGTAGTAGTCATTACGCCAACGATAGCTGTCAGAGAAGACTCGCTCAAGCGGTCCGGATCAACCGCTGACGTAGAGGTGTTCGTAAGAAGGCTGATCTGGAGGGTGTACATCGGACAGCGATCGATGCCTTTGCGAAGCTGTGACTGCTTCGCCGCAGAAGCAGCCCCGCGAACCTTGCTCGGACTTGCTTTCGCACCAAGTTCAAGACCCTCTTCTATTGTACCAAAATTGCTGTTTTCAAACACTTTGTTGACGGCGTCATGAAACTCAGTCTGACCAGAAAAGAATCCGCAAGGTCGTACACCAATGGAGATGAGCTGACACAATTTCGTTGGCGCAGGATCGAGACAAATGAGACCCTTTAAAGAAATAGACGCAGAGGAAGCTACGACGGGGATCCATCGTGGTCGACTGTCGCTAGGGGCGAGTCCAGCTTGGAAAAGCATCGAGAGAGCATCGCGGATATCATAGCGAGAGGATGCACTTCTACCGCCAAGTCGATGCAAGCTCTTCTCCGTCAGTGAAGTAGATACGCTATGGTGCTGTGATGAAAGATTGATACTCCTCGCATCGGCGTTCGTGTCATGCAGTCGCACAGAGCATGGCTTCGGCCAGGCGTGGAGGAGAGCTACAATACCACGTTTGAGTTCCTGCCATGCTCGATCTCGGCTCTTTGACTCCTCATCATTCAGAGCACGCTGCTTGACACGGACAGGTATGTTGCCAAACAAGTCCTTGACCACAACGCTGGTCCCGGAAGATGGTGTATTGTCCGAAATAACCTCGTCGGTAATGCGACGGTCGAGAACTCTGCCTTGGTGGATGGTGATTGATGCGGAGTGTCCGACATTCCTGTGCGTGGAAGTAATACCGAGCAAAGACATGGCAGCAAGCTCTGCAATAAACATGCCATTTGAGCCATGGAAGTCGAGCTGATCTGGCAGCCTCCCGGCTGGAGCTCGCTTGGAGGTGCAGTACATTCTTCCCAAGCCACCACTCTCAGCAAACTCACCAGAAGGTATACCGATCCCATTGTCCTCGACAGTACAGCATCCTCGTTTCCCGTCTACCCAAGTGGTGATCTTTGTGGAACCTGCATCCAGACTGTTCTCCAGCAGGGAAAGAACGACACCTTGAAGGGAGGTAATGTGCTTGGACGAATGGATCCGAGAGATGGCTTCAGAGCTGAGTGGAAGAATGCGTTGTATCCCTGTAGAAGTTGTGGTGTTTGGATCAGGGCCATTCATGGTGGCATCCGCTTTCTTCTTCTCCGACTGAAAATGAACCTGTTTGATTTCATCGCGAATTTGATGGTTTGACGTATGAGGCTGATCCGAAGCCACAGTCTACAGCTTCGGGTCGTCCGTGGTTGCGGTATCGTTGGCTGTGTTCTTGACTTGGCTTTGTTGAGATGATGGTGCTGGAGAGAAAGGAGAGGAAGTCGGGTTCTGATCGGGAACGCTAGCAGCGGACCGGCACGCGGCTCCGTGCGTCATGATGCAGGGATGGCCGACTATCCCTGTGGTCCCTTTCCAGGTTCGTTGTTCACGGCGCCAGCGAAGACGTGCAGCTCACAAACACCACCATCTCCAAACAAATCAATCAGTCAATCAATCAATTCATTAATCCGCAATCGAATCAACCGCCACATCGGACGACGACCGCCACCAGATCAGGCCATCGCAACGGCTGGCGCAGCGCTCGAGTCTCATCTCCGTCTCATTTGCGCCTCAGGTCAGCAGCAGCAGGAGAGGGAGGCGTCCACGCTCGTTGCCATAAACCTCCACCCCTGCCACCAATCGCCAGACCAGTACTCTCGCTCCAACCCTCCGCTCCCCGGCACCACCGCTTGCTGTACTCCCGGACAAAGCCGACGCACCCCAGAACCTTGGAACCTTGGAAGGCGCTGCATTTGCTTGCTTAAGCATCGCCGAGCAACCAAACCTACGAAGCAAAGGGGCACACAATCATGGCTACTGCGGAAGTTGCAACCAGACCGCCTGGTAAGTCCTGACCATCCACCTGCCATGACCTTGTGGGGAGCAGTCACGACTAACGGGACTGCCACAGACCGGCCCATGAAGCGCAAGCCCTTTGCCAATTTCATCAGGAAGCTGGGAATCAAGGGAGGCGACCAGCAAGAGAAGCCGAACAACAGCAAGAAATCCAATGGCGGTGGCATCGCGTTGAAGAGCAGGAAGAACGCGCCTGGCAAGAACAACCCATACCCCGAGTCTGGAACGGTAGGCACACAACAACAAGCCAGTCAGCCCTCGTTCGGCGACTCCTCACGACATCACTACAGCAGCTCCTTCGCTTCTTTGCCTGTCAGCGCTGGCCACGACCGCGAAGGCCCGAGCCATAGCAACAAGAGCGGTGCGCCCACGCTCGCGACCAATCCAGAGACAATCCACAGCGATGCCGGCCATAGCAGGGCTGCGACGACCACCACAGGCGCCGGCGCTCTCAGTAGTGTCGATGGCGCCGGCGCCAACAGCACCTTCAGCTCGCCCAACCAGAGCGAGCACTCTCTGGCTACCACCTTGACCACCATCCAGTCCACGAACCAACCCGCTGGCACGAATGGCGTCTCCGGCCATCATGGCTCGCACAACCACCAAAGCCAGCCGATGGGCAGCAACTTCAGCCACCAATACCCTGTCTCGCCATCTCATGCTGCCTCAATGGCCTCAGCCATTCCCCGTCACCTGCAAGGCGAGAACCCACCCAACACCTACAACTCTGCAACCGCCAATAACCTCCTCACCGATAACGCCAGCATACTAACGCTCGCCTCATCCTCCAAACGCCGCCGTCGAAGCATGGACACCGACGCCTCAGTCCGTGCCCTAGCTCCCAGCTCAGTCTTCGGCGGCAGTCGCGAATCCCTACCCCTGAGCGTCCTCAGCGGCAACGCAAGCGAAGCACCACCTCGCCATTCGGTCACCGGTGCGGCAGCCGAGCGCGCCTCCGTCTACTCCTCCTCTGGTCTCGTTCGTGACACAATCACGACCCCGTCCGCCCTTGCTGCTTCCAGTGAACGAAACTCTTATTACGCCAAACCCGCCGACGCGAAATCCTTACGCTCCATCAGCAACCTCAAGCGCGACGAAGACAAAGCTTCCATCACAGGCGTCTACGCGCGTTCGGAATACGGCGGTGGTGACGTGGCGAGTCTGAGGAGCGTAGGCAATAACGCGGACGGTCAACATGCCAGAAATGGTAGTATCCCTGGTAGCATTGGCAGTCCCGTTGTGACGGGCGTGAATACACCGAGTTTGTTGAGGCAGACGAGTACGGGCGGGACGGCTTTGAGTATCAGTCGTAGGAGTAGCGATTGGAGGGAGTTGGAGGAGGGGACGACGGAGGTGGACTTGAATGGTGGGGAGGAGCTTGAGGATGGAAAGAAGGAGTAAATTACACGAAACGTGGCCATGGGAACAGGAAGATAGGATTGGGAACTTGGCGACCTTTTGTCATATTGGCGAGGAGTGGTGGAAATGCATTTGTTGGGTGACTTTTGACCGCACACATCAAGAGTCTCAACCAAGCGGATATGTTTCAAACATGGGAAGGCAAATGAGCACGATACCCCTCAGGCATTCGAATTGGTAGTCACCTTACGAGTTTGACAAGAACGATATGAAGAAATCTGAAACACCGAGTTCTCTCTTGATTGAGGCGATCGGCTATGCGTTCGTTTCATCCTCCGTCTGACCAACGACGATGGTCCCTTGAGAGATGTCTGCCGGCACCGAAACATCTTGATCCAGCCGATGAACCTCGTACTGGCGTACATCGTCGCGGCGAAGTGCTCGGAGGTGGCGGTTCAGTTTTTGTGCTTGCAGTTCCTGTTGGGCCCAGTTGATACCGCTCGTCGTGGTGTAAGGGCTGTAAGTGTCATACGCCCTTATCGCACTAGGGACCTTGCCGAGAAGGATCTGGGCCTGTCTGTACGGACACCACTGATTCCATGCCTCTGACGCTTGAACTGGGGAAGCTGAGTGACTCTGATCACTCGGCATCTTTCCAGAACGGTCCACCTTCATGCCGTAGGTACGCAGGTCAAAGTCGGCTTGAGTCAACGGACGTACATTGTTATCGTCCGCGCCATCCAATCCCATACGCGGATCATCGCTACGATCGTTCGATGGTGGCTCATCGTAATTGCTATTCAATCCCATACGTGCGTCAGTCGCCAGGTTGCTGAATTCAACTTCATCGTAGGTGCCATCCAATCCCATATGCGGTTCAGTCGCACGGTGGCTAATTCGAGATTCGTCGTCCTAGTTCGGATCTCCCTGCCACCGTGCGCCATCTCTCGCATTCTTCCTATTGGCGAACAGATCTTCACCTCCTGGACGTGAAGTGGGCACCTCTCTGCTAGCACCCCGGATTGAGAATCCCTCGCCGGCACCTTTGATGCTGAAACCACCACTGTCGTCGTTCGTGAGTCGCCCGTGAGTCGCCTTGAGCGCCATTCCAGGACCACCAGTGATGCGAGCCATGAGATCGGTCTTCTCAGGGCCATCTAGATAGCGACCGTCCTGAGAGGCGCGGCTGGCCGAGGGATGAGAACCAGTAGCTGCTTGATTGCGAAAATTGAAGTTTCCAAATGCTTCAGCCGTCTCATCAGAGCGTCTATCGTCATCGTCGTCATACTTGTGGCTAACTTTGTTCGGAAAAAGCTCCTTGCCTTGGCCAGTGAGTGCAGGGAAGAGCTCAGTCGAACTACCGTTCTGTCCATTCCCAAATGCTGTCGACGTCCTCTTATTTGCAAACAGATCGTTACGCATGGACTTTCGGGTACTCTCGTTTGCCTCGCGGGAGCTGTGGCGAGGTAGTGGCGGTGGGGTGCGCTGACGAGCTGTTGCACGTCGAGGTTGATCGTCGCTGAAGCCGAAGCGACCATCGCCATCTCGCAATGGAGACGCACTACGGTCGCGCAAACGACCCGTCTTTCTGCCCGCCATGAGATCTACGTCTCTGTGGCGAGGCTCCCGCGGCGCTCGCCGATCTTGGCGTCGATCTTGGAAGAGGTCATCTTGAGAGGTTCGTCGAGCTGCAACGGATGCCTCGTCGTCGTCGTACATGTTCTCGAAGTTCTCAATTGCTGCGCCGTCCCGAGACATCGGTCGACTACCACCCCGATACCCATCGGCGCCCCGTAGTCCTCTGCCAGCACGACCACCTCGCGGACCACGGCCGCGGTGGGGGCGCTCAGGGCGGTAGGCGGGGAATCTGCCATAGAACTCGCTCTTGCTCGCAGCTCCTGGTTCTTTCATGTCAGTTACCACGGCCTGTCTAACAAAAAGTTCAACGTGTGGATGCGTGGCTAGCGCAATGGCACGGCGGAGTTCCAGAGGATTCTCGGCAGGTTCCACGGAGAGACGGCTCAAGACACGGGCGGCAGCGGCAGCGTTGGCATAGACGATCTTGGCCGAGGTGTCGTTGATCCATTCAATTCTCTGGAAGTCGTCTCCCGGTAGGGCGTCCGTGACAAAGTTGCTGAGGTCCGCTCCAGTCAGGGTGTCAGCTCCTGGGAACTCCACGTAAATCTTAGTAGTGACCGGCTCGTTGGCAGCCACTTCTCCGTCCTCGACTCCGTCAGCATCCTGCATATTCGACTCTTGCTCTTGCGCCATGTCTGGCATCTGTTTCCCAGTATTATGGGTTAGTTCGAAGACTCGGGCCATTGGCGAACTTCAGCTGCGTACCGCTTGGATATTCGCGGCCTCGGCTTCTAGCCGCGCGGTCTCGTCGTCGAAATCGAGATCCATATCGATATCATCGGTGGTGGCCATTGCGGCGCTGGGTGTAGTGGAAATTTGGGCGAAGCTGGTGGGTAGTAGTGGGGTGTGATGGATCGTAGCAACGTGCGCCCGCTGGCGGTCGGATGGTGAATGTGCTTATGCGACAGTCGCAGGCGAAGGTCTGCTAGCTGTCGGTGACATCTAAGCAGGTGGTGGTTGAGTTGTTTGTGTGTGAAGGTGGTTTGTTTGGTGGTTGTTGAGGTCAGAAGTTCAAGTTGAAAGTCGCGGTGGAATTAAACCGAAGCTGAGCTCGCTCGCGCGCGGGCAGGGGTCCGCGAGTCCCTGTAAACCTTAAATAAGCTTCGATCTATGCCGAGCTGAGACGTCACTTCTGAACTTGTACCTGGCGCTTCTGAAATACACGTTCACTTCTGATTCTACCTTGTACTTGGCTAATAAACAGTACTGTTTGCTCACATCTGAAAAGTCGTTTTCCGGAGGAAAAAGCGTGCTGTGCAGTAATCGAATGACAGGACAGTCATTCACTTGACCTATCCCCCTAAGATGCAAATCACGTAAACAAGCTGGTGATCTCTGGCCTCTCGGGATGTACGGTGCTCGTTTTCGCAGTAACGACCGAAGGGAGGAGTTAAGGTCAGCAAAGAACAATCTCCAACTTTCATTTGAATGACACTTCACAGGAATACTTCATCTCCACCCATGAAACCCCACGTCTCCATGACTTTCCTTCTCGCAGCACCAACATCGCACCCGTCAATCCTCTCCTGTACGTCCCTTCGACTTCTACGCAACTCTCCGGCCACCGACTTCCAGCTTAACGATGTCTTTTCCAAGCTGGACTTCCAGCCTTCGACTCCTTCGACCTGCACATCACAAAGCCTTCCATCCCTCTTCAAGAACTTCCCACCAACAAGGACATGTGCTATCTCAGCATTGCTGGCGTGACGAACGACCGCAGCAATTGGATCATGATCGACTGCACAAGTCATGCTGGGACTATCCGTGCTAAAGATTATCATGTCGGCTTGTTTGCCAACTTTCAAACTTCCAATTTGGTCGTCCATTCGGAGTGCTCGAGCTCCGGCGATGGTTGCGAGATTAAAAGCCTGCCGAGTTGTCGGCTCAATGAGCCTCGGGAAACGACCTTGACACATGATATCGGAGTTTCTATGGGATCGAGCTACTGCCAGGCCGACTTGCATCGCGTGCAGGATTGAGGCGTGGTTGTTTGAGTGGCCCGGCCATTTCTCAGCATTGTACGCTCTGATATTGTGAGAGGGCGAACTTACAATCGGCTCCAAAGCATCCGACTACATCCTGTCTGAAGTCCGCGACCTCACCATGCGCCATCTGAGACTCGGTTGCAGGAGTCATGCATACCACCGCGGCAGCATCCTTCAACCATTTGAACTCCTCCTCGGTCGATCCAGTTCCATGGGAGAGCAGTACATCCGGTCCAAGCAGACCATAGTCCTTCAACGTTCTGGGTACAGACTGGCCTCCGCCACCAGCTACATTGTTCCTTCGCCAATGAGATGTGATCAGCTTGCAGCCAGCCTCCCGCGCCTGCTGGAAGATCGAGATGATGTCCTGCTTGGGCAGGTACCAGGCATCGAATCCCAAGCCGATGAAGACTTTTTTGCTCGACGAGGGCTTCATTGTGTCCTGGCAAAGTGATTTGACCAGTGGTATGAAGAAGTCCGGGACAGGTTCGTAAGTGTTCAGCTCGTAACCCTCCTTGTCCCATCGCTTGATTCGTGGGACGAGGCTCGGACAGAAGATCGATCGCACGCCACTTGTCAACATTGCAGAAAGTCCAGCGAGCGCTGTACGGTCGGTAAGCTGTCGCGAAATGTTACAGCATTACGGCCACATACCGCGATCCGGCGTCAAAGACATATGCGCATGATCAACAATCATGGTAGTGCCACCATCGACCGCCTCCATCAGCCCACCCAACTCGCCCCAGAAGACATCATCGGCGGTGTAGTTGAAATACTGAAGATTGCCTAGCCACACGTTAGCACGTCGTCCTCCGATCGAAGCCGTACGCCGGACTCGCTTCTCACCTTTGGGATGATAGTCCAACAGACTATCATCTGAATGCCGTCCCTTCAACTGCGTCTGCCAAACATGGTGATGCGCATCAATGAATCCTGGACAGACGAGCATCTCGGTACAGTCGATCACTTCGGTGTTTGCGTCAGTCGCTATATCTTTGCCTATCTTGGCAATGACGTTGTCGACAATGAGGAGGTCCCCGCCTCGCAGGATCTCTAGATTGTCATTCTCATCGTGAAGCAACAATATGCCGTTCTGAAGCAGGACAAAGGATTGTGGTGACATTATCTCTTGGTGATGGAGCTGACTTTGATAGATGGTCCTTGCTTCCTGCTAGCCGTGTCCTAGGGAGAACTTCGGTGGATGGTAGGTGAATGTTATGATCAAGGTCGACCAAGTCACTGACTTTCTCCCTAGGTTGGAAAAAGACACATTCGATATCAAGCTGAAGATCGCGTTATAAAGTATGCCGTCGCAGGGGCACACAGCTGAGCTCGTTGTGTCGCCCGAACAGCCCTAATCTTTTGTCTACCGGCTCTGACGATGTCGCCGAAGCTCGCTAAATGTACTTGCCTCTTGCGGTAAAGCCATCTACTCCTGGATAAGACGCCCTTTTCCACGCTGGGGAATGGTAAGAACACGCTTTCGTCACCTAGCGCTTGTGGCCGAGCTACAAGCACCGAGTCTCAAAGTCAGGAGCTTCCTTTGAAAAGCTTAGTCGCTCGCTGGTTCACAGGAAAACACAACACTTCCGATACCAGAAATAGCATGGCAAGCCTTGCTGGTAGCGAGATTCATGGACTCAAGGAACACAGGGCGAATATCGACGACAGACCTGACACCGTAATTATCAAGATAAGCTGCGACATCCAGGGCGACAAGCATAGCAAAGCGTACATGCCACTATTAACGTGTCAGACGAGGCGTGCTTGGCCTTGAGGCATAGGTGATGGCCGACTTCTCGATGCTCTCGCACCTACTGGGATCATTCGAGACTTGAGCTAACGAGGACACTCTGAATCATGACCGAGAGCCCGATACGATGTGATCTTGGCGGAGGGAATGTTGGCGTTTGATCAATGTGGTGCCGCTGACAGCAACTACAGCCAGAGTCTGCGCAGCATATCCACTTCGTCGCCTCCCAGAGACACCTTCCGATGAGGACCTTTGCAGACGTTAGATATTTCGTCGCGGCCTTGGCATGTTGGGGCCTTCCCATTCTCGCTTGCCAGCCGAAGCGTCGAAGTCTTCAGCAGCTCGCCCTTCTCTTTGTGAAGCGGCCTGCTTATGCTGGACCTGAGACATCGATCGGTGCATTGAGGCACATAGGTGTAGGGGTTGACCACAACAATTAAAGCATATCCTCAACTGGTTCTCTCACATCCGACGACATGATGCAACATGCCGTGCATGAGCTGCCAGCTCGGAAGAGTACCTGGATCCTGTCTCTGCACACCGGCAGCTGGGCAATGCACGGATGGGTCTCAAGCCTCCTCATACCTGAGTTTATCTCAACAACCTGCTGGCACTTCCTGTTTCGCTGGCATGCTCGACTGGTTATCAGCGAACGACATCACATGCCTCATCTCGGGCCTCTTGCATATTCGGAATAGCGTCGATTGCGACGTCTACTGCGATGACAGCTCGCACGTCGCAGCATCAGCGAGGCGTCTGACCACCACATCGAGGGGGAGGTGGGCATCAAGGCTCGACCAATAACCCGATGTGTCAATCTGGTACCGACCGGTGAGCGCGACTGACCATCACGTCCATCACAAGAACCTCCTGCCAACAAGCCTTTAGGCTTTCTCAAGACAGTGGACAACAACAGCGGCAACGATAAATCAACCAAGTGCCTGCACCAGGCTCAAACCTCCGAGAGGCAAGAAATCCCCGTAACCTTGAGCCAAACCACGCAGAACTCAAAGTCAGTCTGACCACCTTAAGGTATGGAAAGGAGAGGAGGTTGGCAGCCATAGCAAGTAAACAAGGCAGAGACCACGTCCCATTTTCACTGGTGTCCGGCACAGAATCACACTAAACACCAACCCGCGGGACGTAACAGTAGAGAAAGGGGCAGGGTACCATCATCACCAATTGAGGACGACCACCGCCAAGCCACAGCACCAGCAGCGGGAGGCAGAAAACGGCAATCACAGACTGCCAACAGTGACCACCATATGAAACTTTGGTACGGCGCCCGAGCGTCTTGCAGATTCCGAGACATTGGATTCATATCTCAGGAGGGCTGACGCGGAGGCGCCGGTGGCCAATAATCGGGCTTGGAAGGGGGCACAGTCTAGACTCTCGATAGTCGTTGTTGCTGTGATGGTTGGTGGTCATGCACGGTGAGACGTGAGTATCGTGATGTATGCTTCATTCGGGCAGTGAAGAAGGTGATGTGAATGTAGTGGTGATGGAAAGAAGGTTCGCAGGGAACATGGGGTAAAGTCAGTGGAAGGGTGTGGAGGAAGTCTGGGTAGGAATGTTACGGTCTGACGTTGATGAGCGAGCTCACCGACCTTACAATGTTGACCGTCAACAAAGCTGCAGATGAGCTGCGATGGTGGAAGAGTCGGTCAGTGTGCGTCCAGACGGCAGGACGTGCTACAGATCAAGGAGCATTCTTTTGTCCCAACAGCAGTAGTGACAGAAACTAGTAGTACAGCTAATAGCGAACAAGCGCGAAATCAATCAAGAAGTCTGTCAAGCATATACCCATTCTATCCCCAAAGTAGATAGCAAACAAGATGTCCCATCAAAAGCGCCCCGTGTCAATTTCCCCTTGGTATCTGATGCAAGCGCGTCTCGAATCGAGACGGCATGTGTATGTATGTGATGTCTCTTGATCAGTTCTTTTCTCATCATCGTTAGGCAGTTCGAGACGTTGATGGTCGTGTACGATACATGTGCGGCAGTGCTATAAGCATCGTCAGCAACAGTGACTACCAAGACTCTTGAGTAGCACTTACCATCTACAACCGACACTGGATAGGATGACAAGCATTGCAGTAACCCGTCTCCAATTCGACCTTCCCACCGCATTGGAAGCAACGGCTGAGCCGGCCTTGGAACATTTGAATCTGTTGGTGCATCTCATCGAGGCGCTTGCTCATCGTCTCAACAGATCGTGCAGTGCTCTCAAGGATGGCTATGAGGCGCTCATTGGAGTTGTCCTTCCTATAGGCAAAGACTTGTTAGACACGATCGTTGGTAGAGAACCGGAACGGAATACGTACTTGGTAGGCGACACCTCACGGTAGCGGCAGTCGAGTTTCTGCTCCTTGCATGCCTGGCAGGGGCTCTCGCCGTCACACTTTTGCTTGCGCTTGCGGCACTCTTCGCAGGCCTGGTCGTCGCTGTTAGTGACCGTTTTCGAAAGTTTGATCTAGTTTCAGAGCATCTACTCACAGTCGCAGTTCTCTTCGCCTTCTGTCTCGGCACATGATGACTAGGCGTGATGGGAACGGCAGGAAACTTCGTTGGGCCGTTGCTGGTAAACGTCGGTGGCGGCGGGGTGGTAGGGGCGATTGAGACACTGCAAGACGACGATGCGCTGCTATTAGAGCCTTGCCCGAAGGACTCGTTGCCGTTGTGGATGAAGGGCTCCGACAGCGAGCGAGGACCTGCGTAAAAGCCGGCCTCGGATGACGGGATGTAGCCTTCAGACACGTATTCGCCTTGGGTTGGAAATGGGTTGCTGAAGAGGATCTGTTGAGGTGGTTGCAACGGGGGAGAGTAGTAATGTCCTGCGGTGAAGTCGTGGTATGCAATGCCGTCCATGTTCAAGGAGATTGGAGTTTGGTCGAGCATACGCTGATAGTCTCGCTTCATTGTGTATAACGTTGCCGCGTGGGTTGTAGTCGTGATGGTAGAGACGATGACTGTACCAGTCTATGCTTGGTGTGTAGGGACAACAAGACAACGTGTGTGTATGATGATAGCCAACACAAACAAAGGTGTCTTGGATTTGGGAAATTGAGTTGGAGTGATGGAGGTGGTACGCGACGATGGGGAGAAACACTCGAGTATCTATATGGAGACACTCGAGAGACCAGCCGTCCGGATGACAGTATGACCGATGGGCAGGAACCACTTCCAAGAAAAGGGTATATCACCGGAATGGCCACATCGGCCAGCATCGACCCAGCAGATCGCTGCCAGCAGCCAAGAGTGGATAGGCCCCCTGCACCTTCACAGCTGCATGAAAGTGCTACCGTATCCACGATCTAAAGACTGGCGGGCGAACGTATGCACGAGAGTCCCCATCCACCGCGCATCTCCCCAATTGCTGCGGCGCTGGGGATGCGTGAAGAACGCAGGAGGAGAGGAGAAAGCCAGGGCGGCATACACGGTCCGCTATGAGCCAAGATAATCGATGCAATGCAGTCTGTGGGCAATGGCGTAGCCGGCGTGAGCGTCAGCCAGGCGAGGCCGGGTAAATTATAGTATCTGCATGCAAGATACATTGCATTGCAGACCTTTGCGGCGAGGGAGCCCGCTTTCCATTCAGTACCGGGTTGCCAAAAGCTGGTCAGTACCTGCATTGCGGTCCACGCGCCTGGCTATCGACCCAAGGGACCAGCAGTCATACCTGCAGAGCAGCGGAGATGAGGTCGCGGAGACACGGTGCTGGCGTGGCTACGATCGGCACTGACGTCCTCAGGCAGTGTGTTGGCTTGCCATTGACCTGGCACGCCTCAGCCACAAGCAGCCTGGACATGCTCAGCTGGAATGTTCAGCCCGAGTGCTGTCCAGAACATATCACATACGTCTTGTTGATCGATAGAGTGCTTGATCCGATCCACCGATAACCGAGCGGGCAGCAGATTGGGTCCGTGCCGTCCATTTGGAAGAATAGATGGGATTATGCAAGACCAGCATCAACCTGCCATCTGCCAACACAATCAGTCAACGCAAGTCGTGAAAGAGGGTAGTAGCTGCGTCGTTGTATGGATCGTAGTACCACTAGCAGCCGGTCCCCGCTCCGTCCGTTGCATCGTCGAACTCAATCACGTCAACGGGTAGCCTTATGCAAGCCACTTCCCGATGCTGAAGCTAGTCCGTTCCGATCGTGAAGAGAGTGGGGCCATCTTGCGGCCAATATTTGTCACGGACAGGGTCGCCAGCGACGGGGAAGATGGTGCAAGCGAGGTGGAGGCTTGATCGTGCTCGATGGCCGTACTGCAAAGCAACAAGCTATGTGAGCTTGCCCACCAACACTCAGATTCGGCTGCCCGCCCGTGATGTCGTGCAGTAGCACTCACGACCGTCGTTGGAGCTTGTGTACGCCATCGATTGCCCGTCTGCTCCACGCGAAGGCCGCCCGGAAGTCTCGAGCTCTGTTCTGACTTCTCGCATCGTACGTATAGTAGAGTGGGTGGAGTAGATACGAAATCCCGAACTTGATCCCTCGCCATGCAAGATGCAGGTGACTTCCTTCCGCACCTTGTGCGAGACACATTTGTCACAGCGACTCGCTCGCAACGTGCGAGACTGCTTCTGCATATGTCGGTCAACAGACAACGTGGGCTTTGGCCAGGGAGGGGTTATTGCGTGAAGAGGAGACGCCAGAAGCTCGTTCAATGGCCAGGCCCTCCACGACAGCTGTCGTGGCTGCAACGGGAGTGGCAGCTGTCGATCAGACGCCTCTCTCCGCCTTCAGACCCTGCTTGTGCCACCTCTTCACGGTAAAAGTGGTTGTGGTGGTGGTGGGCCAATAACCAAGCTCTTGCCCGCCCGGCTCACAGGACCGTCACGACGACCCAGCCTTCCGTCACACTGGTCATCTTGCAGTCAACAACCAAGCCACTCGCTTCGAAAATGGCAAGTTGCAGGGTGCCTCAAACCTACAAACAACCCCAAGTCTGCGCCATCTTCACGGACCGGCGGACCTCCTGTGCAGAATACATTGGCCGTGCAGCGCTCCGTCGTGGCAACAACCACAGATGCATGCAAGTAGCGCAGCGGACCGATGCTGCCCCATGGCATGTACATGGCACGCCGTCGCGCTGACGTACAGTAAGTACATTAGAGCCCGCTTCTGCAGAGAGCAACGAGCTCCGGTGGACTCTGAAACTAGAGATCTGACGGCAACGATTGGCCAGCAGCTAATCTCAGACGATGCAGGTCGACTGATGCGAGGTTAAGGCTACGGCTCGCGCTGGGCCGGTGGAGACCGCAGACAGACTATGTCTGTACGAATGCGCACTGCACAGGCGTCTGCAGTGACGAGCATGCCCAGCCTGGTGATGGTCGTCCATGTTGAAGCGTAAGTTTTTGCCCGACAGCCAGCGAGCATGTCCGAGAAGAGGCCGGCAGCAGCGGGACGGGATCATGAGCTCTTCATGCAGCCCGGTCGGGCTATACTCCGTGCACATTCGACGGGATATCATCGAAGACAGGTGTCACAACATGATGGCCCCTGCCATGTCAGTTGGCGAGAACGTGGGAAGAACCACGCCTGCAACGAGGCGTTATTCCAGTCGCACAACGTCGCTGCCCAGTCCGCGCCAATCGTGTCGATGGTTTCCGTTGCACAGCATGGAGCTGGCTGTACTCCCACCCCGTCTCTGCCGTTCGAGCTGTACTGCGTCGCATGTGGCTCAATCAACGACAGCTCGCTGCAAATCGTGCATGTCTCCGTGTAAACGCTGACGCCCCCTGAGTGTGAGCTGCCCGACATCACTTCTGCAGATTTGTGGAGAGCTTCAAGGTCATGAACACAAGGAGGTGCCGAACTCCGCTCAGAAAGCGTCCATGCTGATGCGAGACGGCCCAACAAAAAGCGAAGAACAAGCCGGCACCTCCAGAATACGTCGCGCAGCTGCACGGCGCTGCCGCCGCAAAGTTGCCCTTCTGCACGCCGGCGAAGCCTGGACTACTACGAGGTGGTGCTCAGATAGCCTGGCGTCTCGTTCAAAGCACTCCCTGGGGTTACAGTATCATCTCCAGAGTCTAGGGCGGAGGATAGAACGCTTCCGAAGGCGAGTGTCAATGTCGACATCTGGAAAAAGAGCCCGTGAAGTAACGCCTAGTCTGAAGGGCCGATGGGCCGGGAGACGAGTTTGGAGTGCTCCTGCGTTCGAGGCTCTCGCCCCTATGCGTATGAGGGACGCCGGGTATGTGCGAGCACTTGTTCACTCAAAGAGTTCGCAGTCGCGGTTTTCCGATTCGATGGGCAGCTGACGTTGGGGTACATGTAATACAGCTAGGGCCAGCAGTCGGGCGATGCGAGCATTCTTCCGTGGGCAGACAACCAGACTAGTCGTGGTTGAGGCTCTTCGCTGGGTGGTTTGACTTGGCTGCCTTTGGTCCCTGTGCATTCGTTCTGGAGTTTGGCGGGGGGAGAAGCAGGTCCGTCTCCGCGTGTGGGACGCGCTGACTGCTGTGGCGACTATCTGTCCCTGTTGGGATGTCATCTTCTTGTTTGGGCCAAGCCGTCGAGACTGATGTCACGGGTGCGCTATCGTCGAGCACGATGGCGATGGCGATGTGTGTATGGATGTCGCGAGAAAGGAGAGAAGATGCGGCTTCATGTGATGATTCTAGGGCTATTGCCACCAGCCGCAAAGCTTAATCGGTGGTTGGCGCTAGCCGTATCTGTACGTCGACGGCGACATGTACGCCAGTAGCATCGAGCACGTACCTATGAACAGATGTACCTTTGGCAGCAGTAATAGCTGTCCACGACACACGACATTTCTCACATCTTGCTCTGTGATATCTTTGCAGCCTCGTTGAACACAAAATATCCTTCCTGCTCTCCCGTTGCAACCAACTTTCCCCTCCCCTCCCTGAACGAGTAACGAATGACAGCTCTCCGTCCCTTCGCCCAAGAAGTCCTACACTCAAGCAAGAGGCCCTCGTGGACGTCCCACCCCTTCGAGCTGACAAAATGCAGCGTGTGACTCAGCGTCGTGAAGCTCTTCAAGAAAGACATTGTTGGTGTCCTTGTCCTGTCGCCAATGGGAAACAGGCCGAACGGGATATCCTGCACTGTGAGAGGGGTATCCAACACGTAAAAGTCGGACATAAAGATTGCAGCCACGATTTGTGCTGTCGATGATGACAATGGCGACAATGTGCGTACTTTGATTCGATAGATCCTGTTCGAAATTTCCCTGTCGCTCGACACACTAAGTCGTTGGCCGCTCATAGCTGGATACTTCGCAGATGCTGGCCAGTCTTTAGGGACCTTCGCTGAACCATCATTATTGTCCAACTCAGGGTTAATCGACCTCGAAGCTGCTTCGAGCGTTTCCTTTGAGGGTTCCGGTACGTGGTCGAAAGGCTGTCGAACTTCGTCGTCACTGGATGGTCTCATGAAGCTTAAAGTCATAAGAGCCGTGAGGTTGCCAGTCTGTGTGACACGCACTACCCGGCTGGCCGTGCGCGATGTCGTAGAGAGCCGCTCCACCTCATATTGCAGTGGCACATGCACTGATGCAGCCTTGACGAACTGAGCGTGAACTGCATATATTGCGAATGTTTCTGGCACTGTGCGATACGCTGCCAGAGCCGATTGACCGAGCGTTACGGACCCACTGACGAATACTCGGGGCGCCAGATGCCATACTGGATGAAGAGCTTTGAAAATGTCGGGTTGTGCTGTTGGTGTAAGTTCCAGCTGGTGCTCGAAGTCACTGTATCTGCATTGGTCCATTGCGGATCTTTGTGAGTGCAATGGTGCAACGAAGTAAGTCCCTCGCGCACTTGAGGTCAGGCTGGCAGTCTTATAAGATGTGTGTCGTGTTCCTTGCTGACGCTGCGACCTATGTTCCTTCCTCGCTTCAGGGCAACTAACGCTCGTCGCTTGTTGCGCTTGATTATCTGTCAGCTGTCAGCTGCAGCCGCTCTGCACAGGAGGACGACAGCACCCGAGGTCCAACTTGAGTGTCTTCGCATCGGCGCATACCAGAAACAACCCTAGATGAATTGGATGGGTACATGGTCAAGTCGTGTCTGAGGTACATTGGATCAGTACACTCAACTAGATCCAGTCATAAAGCCTACCTAGTCCTTGCCATGTACCAGATTCTGCAAACGAGGTGTCAGCTGTGTCGTTCCGGTAGTGACTGTTCGAGTGCCATAGGCGAACAACAATAGCGATTGCATGAACCGAGTGCAAAAATCGTCGATACCAGTGTTTTCGCCCTTTACGTTACGTCCAGCATTCTTGCAAACCCAAATTTATCTTTGCAACATCAACATGCGTCCGACTCATGTCACATTATCGAAAGCTTCATCGTCGAGTCTGAAGCGCACCTACATGTACAGCATGGCCTAGTCGACATCCTTCCAATCTGGTGTAAGCACCATACGGCCTTGAATCTTCCCAGCGTCAAGATCATCCAAGACCTGAACCAAGTTCTCGACCGAAGTCTTCCCAATCTCAAGATGAATGACGCCCTGCGCAATGAGCTCCAGACACTCTTTGAGACCGTCGACCTCGCCATTGTAGTGACCCTTGACAGTGATGCTCTTCATCGTCATGACCAGCGGAAGCAGAGGCACTTGGTTGCTGATCAGGCCTACCAGAACGATCAAACCAAGGTCGCGGACCGTCAGTTGAGCGGCAGGCATCGTTTCCTCGTGCCCGACGAGATCCAGGACTGTATCGACCAAGATTCCTTTCTCCGCGACGACTTGGTGGATCGGCTTTGCCTGGGCGTCTCCTGAACAGAAAGCATCCTCGGCAGCTACGCCGAGCTTCACAGCGAGATCCACGGCTTCTTGCTTCTTGTCGCATACCAAGATACGCTTCACACCGAGATGCTGCGCAATCTGCAATGCATTCAGCCCAAGTCCTCCAAGCCCGAAGATGGCGATGGTCTCGTCTGACTTGACGTTTGCTGTGTGCTTCAGCGCATGGTATGCCGTCAAAACTGCGTCCGATGCAACAGCTGCGGCTTCGATGGACAAGTTGTCGGGAATCCTGACGCAGCGAGATGTCTGCACAGCAACGTACTCGGCAAACATGCCATCTCGCCCAATCCCGTAGCCACAATTGCCTTCGGTCTTGCAGAGCCTTCGATGACCAAGTTTGCAAGTGTTACATGTCTTGCAACCGGGAAAGATGTGGATAGCGACACGATCGCCAACACTGAACTTGGACTCGTCGACTCCTGAGCCGAGCTCGGCAATTTCTCCGGCTCCTTCGTGCCCAAGGACGAATTCAGCAGGCCAATGCGGCAGGGGCGCCTTCATGTCTCGAATGTAGCAGTCACTGTGGCATACGCCGGCCGCGAGGACCTTGACGAGGACGTAGCCTTGCTCAGGCTGTGGAATGGCCTTTCGGATGCGTTCGACTGGTTGTGCATGACCGACTCGTACTTTCCAGGCATTCATCATGTTTGCTGCTTCGCCCATCTTAAGCCTCGATTCGTGTCGCTGCCGTAGTAAAAGGAAGCTGCAACTTGGAATTTGTTAAGGACCACTGCGGTTACACAATCGGATTGCGAAGGTGTCGCATGAGGCAATGATGAGGTGGAATTCGGTCGTCCGCAAGATTGACTCGGTTGTGGCTTCTGGGCTGGTGAGGAGTAAGGTCGTGCTCCGCTTCCTTATGTACTTGTTACCTGTTATATCCGCGTTGCCCTTTCCATCTGACCCTCGTCAAAACGCGAGGTACTACTCAGCCCGCACCTCAACAGGGCCAGATTGCAGCATATGGCAGCGCTCGGGTGAGCCCTCACATCTCCCCTTTCGTAATTGCTTCCAATATCATCTCAAGCGCAAACGCCTACGACAGGATGTGACGAAATAGTTGGAATGCCGCGTATTGCGTTTCCAAGAATGGGGTGTCATTACCTTGGCAATCCCATGAGCGACTCCAGAGACCTGTCAACGCCCTGCCGCGCGCTGACAGACCAGGCGCTGCGGGAGATGCATCTTACGATCGCATCGGTAGGTTCGTGTTCGTATCTCTGTGCATGGCAGGCAACCGTCTGTCTCGTCACGAGACATCATCGCGAATGAGGAGCAGGGCCATCGTTCGCAAGCAAGCCAAAAGGCTCAACATTGGTCGTTGTGGTAACAGAAGAATAGCTGTCGCCACGAGGGAGCGTTGGCAGCTCCACCCAGGGAGGACGAGGTGATGTTGACAGAGAAGACAGGCCACCAAGGTGCTGGGAGATTGCGCACAAGCTGCTCTCATCATTGCCTGCGTATTTCAGAGCACCAATCAAAAACTCGTTTCTGTGAGCACGAGCCTCGTCCACTTTCGCAGCAAACGTCTTCCAACTTTTGAACTTGGACTGAACTCAAACCTCGGCCACTCAAACAACTTCTTCTGATGAATTTTTACTACTGACAGAATACATGCCTCTCTTTGTGGATCGAAGCCTAGCCGAAACACGGCATGGCCTCGCGAGGACGACAACGGACCGATATGACGGGCCTTGATCGTCAACATCATCAAGAGCATCGTCACGGGACAGAATGCTGAGCTTCCCGGTCGGTAGACTACCCTTGATCTATACATTGTGCATACACCACCAAGCGAGGCTTCCAGCTCAGCAATGAACCTACCAGTCTCCCTCTGCTTCGCCTCGGTCGTCGATATATTGTCTGCATTACCGGCGTTATGCACGAGCTGGCCGCTTACGATGCAGGAACAATCGCTTTACCATACATGGACTCGAGAGCGTTCCCCACAATTCGATTGATTGCTCGCTACCGAAGATCCGCAACCTTGGCACCAGATCTTGACCTTTGTGTGATTGACCAGGTTGGAATTTATTCGAGCCAGGAAAGACGAGGCTGGGACCAAGTTAGAAACGGAAACCTCCAATGCCTTGATCCGGAAACCTCGGACTGGGTGGTCCCGATGATAGCACTCTATGTTGGTTGGAACCTACGCTCGCCCGAGTCCGCTGCCTCTTCTGGACGTTACGCACGAGCTTACGTCGCCTTCATCTATCAAGGAAGTCTTTGATTGTGGCCTCAGATTCGCACTTCGGTGTAAGTCTGTCCATATTCGCTTCTAGCTACCTGGTGGACGCAAAAGGGGGCAAAAAAAGCAAAAACCTAATATTTATCCTCCTGCAGGTTGTCTCGATCATCACTTCCGACGTTAAGGTGCTCGTACATGCAATCAGGTTCTGCGTTCTCGACTTTTAGTGACGTCTTCTGTCAGTCACTCGACTGGTCAAAGTCAATACAATCTCCAGCGATTCGTGGGAACAGACGTACGTATGTCCAGCATACAAGCTCTTGGCGTGTGTGCAAATGTGGTTCCTAGGGAAGACGGCTGGATCCATGCCCATCCTCGATCTGAGAGGCTGTCGTGGCTTTGACCTGCTCAGCAGGCTTAGGGCGCTCGCCTGGTCTGAACGCACCCTGTGCACGTCGACCGTAGATCCCTGGGGGCACGACTGTCGCAGCTGCGACAGTCAGAAAGACTGCCAGTGCTGATCGCATGTTGATCGGTGAGGAAATGCTTTATGGTGCCAATGTGTCGAGTGTCGACACGATGTTGGTTGACGTACTCACTGAAAGGCCACAAGAAGCTGACCTTGTGTCTTGATGCCGCTCCCTGGAATACGAGAACTGAACTTGGATCGAGATCATCTGCCATGATTGCTTCATTCAACACGGTGATCCGGCACCCAGCATGTTCACCGTGGTAGGATCATGAGCATAAGTTGTCGACTGAATGAACACTTCTTCACGACCAGACGTGCACGGTGAACGCAGTGGTAGAGACGAAGTGGGAGCGGGTTGCATGTCCCGTCACTACAGGCATTTCTTCGTGCTGGGGTCACGTCGCTACATGCACACTCGTCTTCAATCTATGAGAAACAAGAGGTCTTCGTTCGACTAGACGCAGACTCTGGTATTCCCTTCAAAAGTCCTTCGATGCATACTCATCACACACCTCAATCAACTTCTCAAAGATACCAGGCTCCTGTAATCTCGTCAGCATATCGAAAAGGTACAGACTCGTCACTGCTCACCTTTGCACTATGTCCAGCCTTAGGTATCATAAACAACTTCGAATCCGGCAGCGCCTTGTGCAAATCCCAGGCAGTCCGTGGGGGGCATACAAAGTCCAGGCGCCCCTGTATGATCGTGCCTGTACAGGACCATTAGCACAACTCAGACAACGCGAAATTGGGCATCAGCAGACTCACAAGGAATGTGTCTAATCTTCTTGACGTTCTCCTCCTTCAACAACTGCCCGTCCTCCATGAACGCCTTATTGATGAAATAGTGCGCTTCCAGCCGTCCATGTTGCAAACTCCAATCGTCGTCCTCTAGCTTCTCTTCCACAGCTTTCATATCCGGCTCTACACTACTTACCGACATCTCCCACTCGTTCCACACCTTTGCAGCGGGTACTCTGACCTTTGGATCTTCTGACGACAGCAACTTCGCGTACGCTGGCGCGGGATCTGCACGATCCTCAGGAGGAAGGTAGTTGACGAGTTTTTCGTAGCCTTCTGGGAAGAGCATTGCCGAGCCAAAGGGCGTGAAGCCGTAGTCAAGCTCGAGCTTGCGAACGGTGAAGATTCCTCGAAGAACTAGACTGCCGACCTTGTCTGGGTGTGCTTGAGCGTACGCCAGGCTGAGCGTGCTGCCCCACGAGCCGCCGAAGACCATGAACCATCTTGAGATGTTGAGATGCTCTCTCAGAGTCTCGATGTCCTGGACCAGGAGCTGTGTCGTGTTCTCACGAGTCTCGGCGACAGGTGTAGACTTGCCAGCGCCGCGTTGGTCGAGCAGCACAACGCGGTAAACGTTCGGATCAAAGAATTGAGTATTTTCTTTCGTGGTGCCTCCGCCGGGACCTCCATGAAGGAAAATTACAGGTTTCCCGTCTTTTTTGCCATACTGCGAGTAGTGGATCTTGTGTATGGAGCCGACTTGGAGAAAGCCGCTGTCGAAGGCGTCGGCGTGTTGGTGGGCGTTGACCATGGTTGCCGCTGAGAGAGATCTTGTGGTGAGAAAGACCTTGGTAGCGTCGAATCAAACTACTTTGTCCGAAGGTCGACTTGAATAAAAGTATTTGTGACGGAGTCCAGGCTTGCTAGTGGCTCCCGAAGTCTTGACGGAGTAAAAAGGGCCGGAACAACTTGGAACGGAATGAGGCACCGCTCGAGGTGTTTGTCGTTAAGCTTGGTAGGTAGCTCGTAGAAGGAGCTGAGGGCTCGGTGAGTGGCTCCACTCTGGGTAGCTACGGCCTATGCCTGCTAGCACTCCCCGAGCTCGGGTAAATCTGCTGCCAGACGGGAGTATATCTTGTTTCAGGCTCCGATAGGAATTGACGCGAGTCTTGCAACATAAGACCGCTCGTACTCGTACTTCAACGGCGGACCACCTCTAAGCACCACAGATAATCGAGAATCAATGTGAGGACCTCGATCAGCATGTTGCCAACCCAACAAGATCAGGAAGTTGTGCCCTAATCGCCCTCAAGATATTGTCTTTCCACCCTCTCAGATACCAAACGCACTCCCCGCCCTCCAACAGTCTTGTCCAACGCTCCAAGATTCTCAATGCAACCTCCTCCCTTTTCTTCAAGCCCTCCAGAAAGCCTTCCTCCAACTGAGCTAACCAATTGAAGATCCTCGCGATAGACGCTGGATCCCTCGCGCCAGCAGGCGTGCTCGCGAAATTGGCCTGGAGGTCGGATACAGCGGCCAGATACGAGGCTTGAACGTCGAGGTACAGTCGATGAACTCGCTGGACAATGTCTTCCAAGTCCAGATGAGACGCCGCCAAAACACCAGTGGTCGGCTCCGTGACGTTCCTGACCAAGGACGAGACTTCCGACGAGAGGATCCTCGACCAGTAAGCATTGACAGTGGGCTTAATTCCCCTACTTAACCTCGCGATCACACAGACCTCCTCGATGACATCAACATCCTCCACTTGTGCCATTCCCAGACGATGCACAATGAGCAGACAAGCGAGTGCGAAGACGGGAACACATGTCGCCGGATCTGGCCGTTCGATATGGGACTTGAATGTCGTCATGGCGATGTCCATGTGTTGAGTCGATTGCAGCTGCAGCTTCGCATAATCTTCCGGGTGAATAGTCGCCTTGTGGATTGCGGCGGTGGCGAGGATGCCGTGCAGCAGGAAATGGTGGTGGAAGCCAAGCTCGACCAGGGATGTTTGCCTGTGATGAGTAGTGAGCGGTATTTCCATCGGGATGAGGGAAGACCAAGCTGGCGTACCAGATATGTTGTTGACCAGGTTGCGCACAAGTCAAAGATGTATTCTACATGAAACGTCAGCCAGAAATCTCTCGTAGCATCGCCGACCAGCCCAACTCACCAAGTACCAAAAGTGCAAAAGCCTCATATCAGCAACGTCCAAGAAGTCTCGCGAGCTTGCATCAAAAGCATTCCCGACGACCTCAATCTGGACATCGTCCTTGTCCGCAGCAGAACAACTCAATGCCCCCTCTTCACTCATCAAACCCTCCAGCTGCTTCTTCACAGGCCACGTACAATCGATGTCCAATCGTAGGCACCGGCCGCACTGTGGTCGGCTTTCGTTGCACTGAAGTCACACGTCCGTCAGTGCTGCTCACGTATGCGGCACAGTGGTAGAACGCCCTTTTCCGTACCTTGACATGCCTCTTCTTGCATTGCAAGCATCCTCTCCTGGACTTTGTATGCGTTCTACGATTGACTTGACTTCTCATTTTCACAGTCTTTACTGGAAATGCTGAGGCAGAGATGTGCGCCGAACAGCGGTATTGTATGTGGAAGCCTGATCGTGGCTGGTGGTAGCAACCGCGAGAGGTAGCCGGTTGCCACTAGCCGTGAGCAGCAAAGATCAGCAGAGGGCATGAGCGGGATAAGAAAGGAAGGTAAAGAGACCTCAAGAATCAAACTGCATTACATTCATTCATTCGTGCATTCGAGCTGCCTGCCGTGGCGCTGCTGTTGACGAATCCCATCCCAAACGCCGCGTCTGAAGGGTCAAAGTCGCAAGTGGGTATCTCGCTGAAATCATCAATCGCTATGCCGCCACACATGATGTACACTGCCCATGGGTATCATAATCAATCGCTCGCTCGCGTTAACGCCCAAAAAAGCCGCTGAACAACCCTCCGCCGCGTGTATTCAGTCCAGCTGGGGCGGGGTCGTCCAATGAAAAGGTGTTGGAGAATCTATCCTCGATTCCGATCTCTCTGGTGTCGCTTGGGAGGGCCCAAGTGCTTTGCTTGGGTTGGAAGTTGCTTCCCTTCTCTGGGAACTGCGCTGGCTTCACGCCTGCGCGCATTCGTGACATGAAGTCTGGTTGCTGGCTCAGTGGGACTGGCGCTGGCTCCTGTGGCACAATGACTGGGTTGCGAAGACGTCGCTCCATACTCATTGGTGCCGGCGGCAGTCTGCCGTAGAAGGGACTGGGCTTGTGCTGCATTTGCTGCTGTTGCTGCATGTGCATGCGCTCCTGATCGGCACGCAGCTGTGTCTGCATGTCGTATACCTGGTCGCTCATGTCGCCGCCAAAGCTTAAAGCTGATGTGTTGCGTTGGTTGTAGTGGCCGCTGCGAGGTTGAAATGTTGTATGCTGGTTTGCAATCCGCTGGGATGAGCGCATGACTGGCTGATAGTCCATCTCCATTGGGTCTTCATCGTCGGAGTAGTCTGGTGATGGTTGCTGGGCGGTCATGCGGGAGGATCGTGAGTATTGGGATGATCGCTGTTGCTTCTGCTGTCTCTTTGTGGTCTCGTTGATGACTTCGAGAGGGCCGGGCGAGTCGTGATGAAGGTACCTGAATGGGTCCTTTTCTGAAGCTTTGGGTGTGAAGTGGTCGGTTGCTGGGCCAGCGTGCACACCAAGGACGTCTCGGTCACTTGGTTTGGGCATCATCCTGCCATTGATGCGCCAGCGTATTGGCTGTATACCCCGTTGGGCAACAGTCTGTGTGATGATGGCGAAGAGGACGACAAAGCCGTGCATTGCGATGAGTTGCTCTTTGGTAAAGGCGGCGGTGGTCGAAGGATCGGACAGCACAAACCATGCCCACGCTCTTACGATCAGGTTCATGACCTGGATCCAGAAGTAGTTTCCCTGCCCAGTGACAGCCTCCATTCGGTATGTATGATGATGCCAGTGCTTCAGGCCAGTGTTATACCATAAGCCGCACATGGCGAGGGCGAGAGTGTAGGGTATGAGGTTGGAGAGGAGGTTCAAGCAGGTGTTGCTGAACTGCAGACGGAACGACTGCTCGGCGCATTCGTTGAGAGATGGGTGGGTCATGGTGTAGGTAAAGTCGATAAGCTCTGGCTCGGAGAAGGTGGTGCCAATGTAGAGGGAGAGGATGGCGTAGAGGTGGAATGCGACTTGCGTGAAGAGGCCAATGAAGAGTGCGAGTCCGACGGTGTTGTAGAAGAAGCGCATCATTTTCTTCGACATGTCGTCCCTGGTACGGTACGCAGGCTGGCCGTTGCGGGCTCGCGTTGATGCTATCAGGCGGCTGGCATTCTGGGCGAGGCCGTAGTAGTCGCTGCGCTCGATCTTGGACTGGGCCATTGGGGCACAACTCTTACAGACGAGCGGGTATCGCTTCTCCAACTCCTTCTTGTATTGTGGAATTGCCGCCTCGTACTGCTTGTACAATGGGTCGGCCTCGTCTGGCAGGTAGTTTGCCAGCGTCTCGTTGTAAAGGTGTTGGTTCTGAACACAGGTGCGGCAGAAGGCTTGGTGCTGTTGGTGACCCAGTGCCTCTGGGAGCGGCTTGGTGAATGTGAGAGGTCGCGCCTCGGTGGGAGACGTGCCTGAGGCGATGGCGGCCGGGGGGTCGACGACGTTGCCGCGCTCGTCGAAGAAGTTCAGTGCCTCGCATGAGGCGCACTGGAACTCGAGGGTTCCCTTGGCGTGCGGCGAGCGCGAGCCACAGAAGTGACATCGCAGTTTTGCGAAGAACATCTCCGCGGCAGTGAGAAGGTTAAGAGTGGTGAATTAGAGGACAGCGGCGTGGTAAGGTGGGATGTAGAAGAGAGAAAGTTCATAAAGTGTGTCGTGAGTTGCTTTCGACTCCGAAACGTTGCTGGGGTTGCTGGGGTCGTCGGCCCGGCCCGTCTCGCCCCGCATTCACCCGTGGCTCTAATTTGGGATCCTCTTTCCAACTTCACCTGTCTCTCCCCATCTATCTCTGATCGTCTATGCCATTCAATACAGCTATTGTCTCTTCGGGACTCAATAGGATGCAGGGATCTCTACCATTGTGTGATGATCTATTGTCTCTCACCTCATCTCTACATGAGCGCCCCGCCCTCACCTGCGGCTATATGTCGCACGAATTCACCTCGAACTTCACCTGCCTCTCCCCGCTCATTTCTGATCATCTATGACATTCAATACAGCTATTGTCTGTCTGAGAACTAACGCGACACAGGGATATCGCTCATTGTGAGATACTCTATTGTCTCTCACCTCATCCATGCATCAGCATCCCGCCTTCACCCGCGGCTCTATTTTGGACGACTCAACCTCCAACATTACCTGTCTCTCCCCATTCATCCCTGGTCATCTATGCCATTCAATACAGCTATTGTCTGTTTGTGATGCCATGAGAGACTGGGGTACTCGAAATGTTGATCTCCGAGGCGAGAGGCATCCGCTCGTCCAAGGCTTTGGGTTGGAGTATTGCCCTCGATGTGAAGTCCTCGCTTCGACATGACGAATCGCCTTACATCTTGCGTACTTCTTCTGTCCGCGCTCTCAGCAGGAAGAACCACGCCTACGAAGGAAGTTCGTAGAAGGGTTGGCCGATCGACATCATCTCCTACCTCGTAAATCAGGCTCTTGCAGCAAGCTGGGTGACTTGTTTAGGTGATGCGGTAATGCTGGCTTGCTGCGGTCTCGCCCGCAAGCATTCAGCCTCCAAGACGTGTTTGACGATCAGCTGACCTACCAGGCCGGCCTCGACCTCATGCTGGCCCAGCGCTCCTTGTGGGGCACCTGGGCATCTCAGGACTCACAAGCGATTCGCACCGGCGAGGATCAGCGTGGCCTGCCAACTCGCCCCTCGGCCCGCTGCGGACTTCTCGTCTCTGGCTTTGAAGGGCCAGTGGCTCGCTCATAGCACGCACGAACAAACAGTAGCCAAAGCAAGGGTCTGACATGGGAGGTAGAACCTCTTGTGGACGCCTTGACACGACGCACGAGTATCTCCTTCGTAAAATCGGCCGTTTGATGGATATGGAGACCTGAGAATTCGGTTGTGTGAGAAATTTGGTGACCTGAGACCGAGAGGACCTGGAGATCGGATCGTGGTGGCAGGAGGCTGGCAAAGCGAAGGGGTGGCCACACCCACACCCACGCTCGCCGAGGCCAGAGCCACAGCTGTCCGGATGACAATACATTGTCTTTCCTTTCGCCCGCTACGTGCGCCCATTACTGCCTCGCACAATGCTCACGTCCCTACCTGGCTTATCGATACCACCACTGTCTGGCTCATTGGCACTGTCACTCCCTGGCTCAGTGCTCTCATCAAGGCCTGCCGCTTACCATTCCCCCTCTGATCATCTATAACATTGAATACACCAACGAGATAATCCAGCTTGCTGCACGGGTGACGGGCCTGACTTGGGAGGTAATGATTACATGAAATGTCTGTTTGGAACTTTATGGATTGCTGGGAATGTATCTCAATTGATCGACAACACACAAGCCTTCCCTTCACCCACACAATGCTTCTGAACATGAAGCCCCCAACCCCCGACAGCGACAATCTCAGCGCCACTTAGTTCATCGTTCGAGTTTTGGAAGATGTCAGCTGAGGGTACAAGTGTATGGAAAGTTCAAACTCACCTTTTGATGTGTGTCGAAAATGGGGTGGGAGTGTCTTGGCCACGCCGAAGCAGTGTTCACCCTGGCACCACGTTGAGGTGCACTCCCATCGCCAGGGGCCTGTGATCGTTAGCAAAATGGGCATGGGGTACGAACCTCAATCCATGTCGCCATCGACCCGGGCTCTCCTGAGTAACAAGCGAATGTGGTCGCGGCGAAAGCTCGCGTACAAAACAAAATGACAATGGGCCTGGGTCTGAAGGGCCCGTCTACCCGAATAGCTCTTTCTTTTGCCTCCACTGATTTTGTCCGTCAGGAAATGCTCCATCATCCGGTGCTGCCTTCGTTTCTTCCTCGTTTTTTTGGTGTCAGGTTCCGTCCTCATGTGCCGCGCCATCACACTCAGGATTGACGATTTTGTGGTTTTTGTGTGGTTGTCGAACGTTCTCGCCTCTGTTGTCGATGTGACTCGACGCCGTCCGGGCATGCCCCCATCATCCTCGCTTCCCTCGTCCTCGTTGGGTCGGTCTCGCCTCTGTTGTCGTTGGTATTCGACGCCGCCCTGGCTTCCTCCTCTTTCCTCTCTCTCTCTCTCTCTCATCAGCCCACTCCGGATCCTTTCTCGACCCCACCGGAAACAAACAACAGTCTGTCGTTGAGTGCCTCCTTCGAAGGCGAGCCATTTGATGGACTCGGCCGACGATGGCGGGCGGAAAGTTGCACTATCTCCCGAAGGAAGTGCGTGATCCCTTGTGGTGCGAATGGTTGCGTTCAGCAAAGCGACGCGTACTTCAACCCCAGATGGAGGTCTTGACGGCAGTCCAGGCACGGGAGATCCATGTCTTTGCTGTCTGAAGTACAGTTCCTACGAAAGTCGGAACCTCTGCTGAGGCTGGTGAAGAGTTGAGTTCGTTCTCCAGCTTCAGTTTCTGTCGCTCTGCTCGGCGCCGTGACCCTTCTGCGAGACGGGAGTCCCAATCAATGTGATCAATCAGGATTGCGTCGTCGCCGTCGTCGTCGTGAACATCAGTCGCCGCCTCAGGTTGAGGTGGGATGGCGACCTGTTCCCGGAAGCATGGCTTCTGGTTGACGTCGACGGGGGTGCTTGGCGTGGTGGAGACATTCGCATACGACCAGAACTGGCTCGAAAATTTGCCATTGCGTCTGATGGTGACTCTGGTCGGTTTGGCGTTTGGTCGAGGTGCCATGCGTGGTGGTGAAGAACGTGCTGGCCTCTGCAAGCGTGGGTGGGGCCTGACTGGCTTTCCCTTCGCTTCAGCAGCCTGCTGTTTCGCCCTGTCGTAGATCCACCAAAATGCGAATTCCAGGTCCTCTCGGTCCCAGGTCTCAAGATCCCTCTGTAGGCTGAGTTGCCACAGCCGTAACTCCAACTTGGTGTCGTTGTCGTCCATGAGGGGATAATTATGGATTAACCACTCGTTGAATTGACTTCGTAGACGTGGAAATTCCGCGTGATC
Organism: Zasmidium angulare; assembly: GCA_002786045.1. Classification (NCBI taxonomy): domain Eukaryota; kingdom Fungi; phylum Ascomycota; class Dothideomycetes; order Mycosphaerellales; family Mycosphaerellaceae; genus Zasmidium; species Zasmidium angulare. Next base: position 411,988 of record NHNX01000014.1, read on the forward strand.
CATCAATCGCTCAAACTCCTTGCCCGCAGCGATAGCTTCTGGGTTCGTTGTTTTCGCGGATGGAACGTTGAGCTTGCCCGCATCGCGGGCGCGGTCGATGTCGTTGATGCCATTCTGGACGATCGCTCCGACTCGTTGTACCGTGTCGTCGTTGTCGTGAAGAATGGGTCGCGTGACTCTGGCTTTCTCCCGGGCCTTCAGGTGAAGGGCGCCGGCTATGCGGCCAAATTCGTTCGCATTGGCTTGGGGGTTTTTGAAGTAGTTCCAGTCTTTCGGCTGGTTGTCCTTCTCGGTTGCTTTCATGAGGGACTCCAACATCTTCGCCTTGGAAAACGGGGACAAAACCGTGTGTTCGTTGGCGGCAGATAGGAGTCCTACGCGGACGCCCTCCTTGTACGGCACATTTCTGAAGTGTGCGGTAGTTGCGAGAGGTCTCTTGATCCAAGATTTCTCCTTGAGCTTCGGGGTCATATCCTCCGTGCTGTCGAATTCACTTGAAGAGGCGGAGCGCTCGGTGCCCTCACGATACGAATCTGTTCAATCTGTACCGGTTGGGAAGCTTTCGCGCTCGGTGCGCACCTCGCTTGCATCGGTGAAAGTCGATGATGGCTCGGTGGCACGTGGCCTGGTTGTGCGCGTCGTCGCCGTCGATGAGGAATTTGTGAAGTTGCTCTCGAATGTCTCTGCGAATGAAAGCAGAGATCGGCGATGTCGACGGGCGCTGAAGGTGTCTTGCTCACTCTGAGACGGTGACTCTGGCGGGAGACGGGCGTCATCAGGAATGGCGAAGAAAGTCCTCTTCGCAGTAGCTTGTGAACCACGCGCCCCTGCGGAGCGGGCGCTGGCCATCGTTCGTGCGGTCGGGAATCTTTGCATCGTAGCTTGCTGGCGTGTTTGATGTGTGATTGTCTGTCTGCGAGCGGAGTCAGCAAATGTGAAAGATAAAGGCATTAAATGCAGCGTGTGAGGTCAGATCCATCGCCATTGAAATTGCCGATTTCCCCAGATTTGTGGCCAGGCCCAGAGTCCGATGTAACACGAAGATGGCTCAGACAGTTGGTCTGAATCGGAGAAGAATGTATGATGGGCGGTGAGTGGTGTCGTCGCCGAACCTGTGCTGTGAGGCTTCACGGCGAGCGTGTTGTCGAATTTCGCGCGGCGTCGGATTCGTCGTGTCCGGATTCGTATGCATCAAGCTCTCTTTCTGGTCAAAGCACGCTGCTGGAGATGGCAGTGACGCGTTCAGAGCGCGTGCGGGAAGGTGTCACCCCTGAGGCTGCAAGGCGACGGCGGCGAGGTTGCAGGCTCCGAATGCGGCAGGAGATGGTTCCAGGATGGCAATGGCGATGGATGGGTGGAGCGCATGGATGGGGAAGGATGGGTTGGGGTGATACCTACTCGAGTGTGTGCGCGAATGTGGAGAAAGAAGGAGAGAGAGAGAGAGGAGAAGGCGCGACCAGAGAAGTTTTGGCCGGACGCGCTGGCCCGCGCTTGCTGTTGTTTTGGTGACGCGATCATCACAGCAACGTCACTGAACTGACAAGTGTCATACTCATACTATGTGGCCCTGGCAACGCGCAGATCAGCGATGGCCAGACCTCGACAAGTGGAGGAACGATCGACATCGGTCGGCAGGCAAGACGGCTTCGGCCAGCACGGCGTCACACGGCAACGGCATGGTCCGGCTCAAAGGAGCAGCGTGGTCGGCCTCGACTCATAACATGGAGAGCCCTCGGAGTATTGCGTTCACCGTGCCGATGATTTCGCCCTTGCCTTCGTTGAAGAACAGAAATTATCAAGCCGTGTCCCAGAACTGTTGGCAATGCTGCAGCTCGGGGGAATTCCATTTGCTCCGACTCTTCAATACCTTCATGAAAAACACGGCACTTTATCCGTGCAGTCAGGTCTTTAGACTGATCCACCGTACCGTGTATTTTACAGGAACGCTACTTCTCCTTTCCCAAACATGGGGATTCCTGCCGCAAGTATGCAAGATGGTCCTTCCTACGGCCCACTCGCAAGATCCAGCCTTCCATGTCAGTCGAATCCCTCAAACCGCACCTCGTACCAGTCAGCGCTCCGCCAGATTTGTGACGCACAGCACATGTACATGTATTTTGCCTCGACTGCAATTCATTCACTTCACCGATTGACGCTAGTCCACATTGGGAAATCAGGCCAACATAGACCCGCAAAGCTCCAAACACCTGGCCAAACCGGTTCGAGGCCACACATTGAACGTCAATGATCTCATTGGCAGCGGGTTTTGTTCATGGCTAAGGCTGTGGAACAAGTTTCTTGCTCATCCGGCTACGTTGAGGAAGTGCACGAGACCGAGCAGCGAGCAAAGGAGTCCGGCGCCGGCAGTCGAACATCTCGAAGTCAATATCTGTCTCCATGCGCATCAAATGGATCTCATATGCCCACTGAAGGATATGGTCGCGCGTTGCGGTCATCGGGGATGATGGCGAACAGCATGAAGCATACTCCTCGTTGCGACTCGGGGTAATGATTCGAACGATGATTCGAACAGGTCCTCTTTGAATGCTTGCGTTTGGAGACTGAAGTGTCTCAATCAGTGTCTTGCAAATCAGACGGACCATAGACCGTGAACGGTGCACAAAGAGTACAACAGCCGCGCCCATAACATTCGTCCGAACCCAGATGATCGGCTGACAACTGTCAAAATTTCAACACAGCCCTCATCATCGCCGAGAGCCTGTCGAGAACGCCACATCTCTCCCATCCACATGTTTGTTGAACCCATTACTGCTCTATAAAGTAGTCGAAATGATTGGCCGAGAACGACTTGAAAGAGCAAGCTGCTGATCTCACTCCCCGTGTCTTCCACGCACACGAAGCGCTACATGGTCTGGCCGATCATGGCTACGGGCGTCGGCAGCGATGGCCCGGTTCAGCATTCGCGAAGTGAATGAGATGTTGGTAATGAAGGGAGAGTTGTTTGAGAGAAAAGAAGAGTCGATCGTGGCTCGTGGCCACAATCGGTTCGCCCGTCGTCCCAACTCATGTTCACCTCATGTGTTCACCTCATGTTATAACACACCAGTATTGGTAGTTAAACATGCTATCATCCTATCGCCTCGTCTCTGCACCGAGAAAAGCCATCGGCAAGCCACTCAACAGAAGGCATCAGACCAAGGGCGAATGGAAGGCGAATGGAAGGCCAATGCTGCTAGTAGCATCACCTCCTGTTTCCGGCCAATACGACCCTTGTCCCATCAAGGCCAGAAAATTCTCGTAGCTGTCTGTCTCTAGTGGAAGCGTGGTGTCATTGGATTCATCATGTGGGCGGCCTTAAGTCAGCAGCGTTCTCAACCAATCTCAGCCTTGTTTCCACCTTCATCCCGTGAGACCGCCGCAAGAGCTACACTTATACCGGTCTATCGCCCTGCAATGCGTTTCAAGGCTTTCGGAGCCATTTCCCTCGAGTAGTCTCGATCAGACGCACTAATGCATTTTCATGCAACTCACTGGCAAGGCTAAGAAATCCTTAACGGCGAGACCCCTCCGAGACCGGCCACGTGACCCTAAATTAACTCCATGTAAGTCCTTCGCGTTCAACGTACTTAAGGGATGTAATGCCTTCATGTGCTTCGTCACACGTTCATAGAACTCTCAGTGCAATTCAAACTCGTCGTTCCCAATGGCAACTTCTCAAGATCCGTCGGCTCCCACCTCCTACCCAGCCTCGCAAACTGCCCTACTACTTCTCGACTTCCAGAACTTTACAATCCAGCTCTGCAGTGCGGCAGGAGAAGCCGCTCTCGCCAAAGCCGCTAGCCTTCGCGAATGGGCCTTGTCCCACGGGATCCTGGTTATCCACTCCATCGTCAACGTCAACGGCACCGTTCCTGCACAGACGAAAGGCACGGCTAGAATCCAGCAAATGCTCGCTGGGATCAAAGACAATCCAGAATCTGCCAGAGAGCCTCCTTCTATCGCAGCGGTGCAAGGTCAAGCCCGAGAGGTCGTCGTCCTGAAGCAACCAGGCGTTGTTTCGGGTCTCAAGTCCGACGGCTGTGAAGGCATTCTGAAGGAACATGGGATCAAGAGTCTCATCATTTGCGGATTGTCTACCTCAGGGGCAGTGCTGAGGACTGCGGTTCCGGCCACGGACGATGGCTTTGTCGTCAGTGTGGTAAGTGATGGATGTGCCGATCGTACGGTCGAGCTGCATGAGACATTGATGGGGAGTGTATTGCCCTCACGAGCGTATGTGCTCACAACAGAGGAACTCATGGACAGCTGGGCGAAGGTGAAAGGCGGGGAGTGAAACGAGCGTCCCTGGCCGGTAGCGTACGCCTGCAGATACGCTGCATACGAGAACGCAGTGGCTCGGCGAAGGAGGGCTGTATCGCGCATGTGGAGTTGAGAGTGCTTGTCGACCAGTTAGGGGGTAGGAGAGAAGCAAGCATGAGACGTTCGAGAACAGCAACGAGTTGTGGAGGTATCGAAAGACCACTTTGGCTGTTGTTGGCGGATGAATGTAGGAACGTAGAAAAGGGGTGATGCTCACCGTGGATCCATTCGTACCTGCAATCAACCCTCAATCCTTCGACCTCTCACACAAAATCAAAAGTATCCCCTACACCCCCCAACATACCTTTCACCCTCCCACTTCCCACAACTCTCTCCATCCGCATCCCATCCCATCTTCCAAACAATGCCCTAACACCTGCCTCCACCGGATCAACTCTCCCCTCTTGCACACTCGTCCCTAGAAACCCCTCTACCATCTCTCGATAGAACACAACGTTCTCCGGCAACCCATACATAACAACCCTCTTGACACCCTTCAGTCTCAACCGGAAGAAGTGGTGTGCGCGTTGGGTGTACAGCAGGAAAGAATGTCGGCCGGAGAGAAAGTGCGAACGCGCGCGGCGCTGCGAGGAGACATCGCTGTAGTCGTGTATGGCGCCGAAGGAGATGTTTTCCGTGAGTGTGGAGGTGGCGAAGAAATTGCGGAGACGCAGAAAGTCGAAGTAGCTAGGGATGAAGAGTAGAATACCTTGGGCATTGTCAGGGGGTTTGGGCAGGCGAAGGAGGGACGGAAGGATAGCGGTCGTGAAGAACTTGAAGCGTGCGTCGGGATCAGTGGCTGGCGAGGGAGATTCGAAGCGAAGGAAGGTTTGTTTAATGCCCAAGCCGCTGGTGTCGTTGATGGCGCCGGCATAAATGGGCGAGAACTTTGTCTTGCCAGAGACGTTGAGCAGAGAGGTGTTGTAGAGATTGGTCATCTCGGGAGTGAGATATCCGCTGAAGAATATGGTTTGACGTAGGTATCTGGCGTTGCCATCGAGATAGTAGTTCCGCACACGGCTGAAATCGCAGCCATGGGACTCTTTGAGTTCGAGATTAAGGTGGGCGAAGACGACTTGCATGTTGGTCCAGTCTTGCATCTGCATGGCGTCGGCTTGGTCAACGATGCAAACTTCAATGGAGGAGAGGAAGTCGTGGTCTCGCTTTTTAGGATCTTCGTTCTCGATGATGCGGCGGAGACCAAGTGGAGAGGCGAGTATTATGTCGCTATTGTAGAAGGCCGAGTAAAATTTGAGAGTTTTGCGAGTGAATTTGAGGGCGGTCAGAAAGCTGTTGTCATTGTTGCCGCCGAAGAGTTCGCGGTAGTCTTCTGGCATGAAGTCTCGATCATCGAGGGGGGCCGTGAACGAGTCAACGAAGCGCTTCTTGTTTTCTTGCTGCTCTGGTTGGAAGGCCTCGACGATGGCGTCTGCGTAATTGGACGCCATCTGTCGAGTCTCCAACAGAATTAGGACCTTAGGTCGAACGTAGCCTTGGTCTCGAACATCGACTTCAACCGCATCGTCTGCATGTTTGAGGCGCTCGTTGTTCTTTATCACTTTGTCTCGTCCCTTGAGAATATGATTGACCGCATGTAAGCTCGCCAGCGATCTTAGAGCGGCCGCATTGAACAGCGTTCGGGTGCCCAGCATTACATCTTGATACTCGAACACACGAGCAGCGACGCTTCGCTCCACTTCGGAAGTCAGAAACGAGATTCCAGATTTCTTGACGTTCCTTCCAAGACGCTCTTTGAGGGGTAGGTCGGTGACATTCTTGATGCCCTGCTTGTGCGACAAACCATGTTTCGCGCATTTCGGTATCGACGTCGTTCTGATCGTATGCTTCGCGAATGGGCTCTTCTCAGCCTGCCACAGACCATTCTTGATGTCCTGCAACCTTTGCGACAGTTCATTGTCTTCTGGATTAGCAAAGTGAACCTCGAACGGATCGCTCGCGATGTCCTCATCTGCGGCAACGTCCTCCTCGTCGTGATCATCACGCTCCTCTTCGCCCTCATCCAACGCGTCCTGCATCTCTTTCTCCTGGTCCACTGCCACAGTAGGCTCCTCCACACTAATCTTCCGTCTCTTGGCTTTCCGTTCCTGTGGTTCTGCATCTTGCTGAAAAGACTGCAAAAGTTGGCTGTATGCCTTCGCTGCAGGCTTCACTTCTTCTACCTCTTCGTCATCGCTGATGTCCTCATTTTCTGGCTCGGACTCTTCCTCCACTGGTGCCTGCTCATCCTCCGACTCGTCCAGATCTCTCACGCGCTGGCTGTCGAACTTTTTGTAACCATTTCTGGTCCGGATGCCACTTCTTGCTTCTCTGCTCGGGCCCTTTGCGCCGTTTCGTCCGCCACGACCTCGACTTCCACCTCGAGCGCCGCGACCGCCTCTGCCACCTCTGCCGCGAAAAGGTGCCATTGTGAATGTGTTACAGGGCAGAAAGCAAAGAAGTCCGTAAGGATTGGAGAAAGCTCGAAGTTTCTTATCGATAATGACTATACCTTCCCTTATTGGCTGTAAAAGCGGGTCTAAGTAACTGCATTCCCTGCCACCACTTCATCTCCTCGTCCTTATGGTGTTCGCAAGCCTTCACTGGCACATGGCACCAATCGGCTACCCTATTTGAACATTCATATCTGTCGTCGCTAACGACTCTACGACACAAGTCCATCTCGTCCATGAGGTGCATGCCACCCCGTGATCTAAACAATACGAAACTCCATCTCCTCTAGCTCAAGATCTGGAACATGCTCCTGTAGTTCGCCTCTCATGATTCCATGGACATGCGCCAGACCGCGAAACTCCCAATTTCCTGCTCCAATGTCTCGAAGGACGAGCGGCGCCGAGCCTCCATATGGGAGAACGACCCAGTCATCTTTCATTGAAAGATCGTCACACATAGTCATGCCCAGGAATCCCGATTCGGTTTCGAAAATTGTCAACTTGCTTTGATTTGATCTCCTTGCTAACTTGCCAGCTAGCTCGAAGTAAGAAGCCCACAAGGGACCAGGACTAAGAGGCATTTGTCCGGAATGCTCGTAATGTCTCAGATAAAGCATTATCGTGTAAATGAGTCGTATATCCCAGCTTGGACTTTTCCCTTCTCCGGATCTAGATGTGCGAGAAGAAGTTCCGAGTACAGATGAGTCAAGGTGACCTTGCAAGGACGACAAAATGTCTTCTGGAGCTACCTCCCAGGCCAGACCTCTTGCTGGCTTGAACAGCGACTTTGCGCAATCCCAAAGCCAGCTTGCCGCACTAGCTAAATAGGCAGACCAGACGCCACCTAATGCAGTGTTTCGCATCGGATCTAGGGATCGAGTCCCTCCCGAAAGCCGACTGTATGGGTGGCGTCGGTCATGGCGCCATGCGGTGTGGTGGTGAGAGGTTTGTATGTGTGCGATGTTCGTTTGGTCTAGGGCCTGAGAAAACACGAGATCCCTAACCGACCGAGCGAGCCCGTCCATGTAGTAGAAGTCGTCGGCGGCTGAGGTGAGATCTGTGTTATCTGCGTCCACGTTGAGAATAAACATGAGATTGTTGATTGTCTGGATGAGCCTGTCCGCGTAATGAATCCTCTCGAAGCGCAGGCCGGTCAAATTCATGGTCTTAACACCAGACGCAAACTGACACCGTACAGTATTTGCAGGATTAAGGCGGGTCCACCTGATCGGCTCATCGTCCCACTTGACAGGCAACGTATTCTCGACGTCATCGATGGTCGTGGAGCAATCGAATACCCAGGAAGGCAAAGTTGCACTGTGGGGTCCGTTATGACCAGCAAGCGCAAGGACTTTAAGTGAACCAGAAGACAATATGCTGGCTTTAGTCGCAGCAGCGAAGACATCGGCGACAGGATCATCGTAGCTCGGCTGAACATGCATGCTCAGCGATGGACTCATCAGCCCCATCAATGCGTACACTTTGTCCCTCGGGTTCGACGAGTCTGTGCGCAAGATGATGTTCGCCACAGAGTACATATCGTGTACTGGACTCGAGCTAGCAGCACGAAACTGTTCGAGACTCCTCTGCACCGCGTAAAGCTCGGGGTCGCTATGGCAGCGGAGCTGATGGTACTCTACCGGAGAGTGATCCAGTGTGTCAGCTCGAGAGCCAGTGCACGCCTTGTGCACTTCCTCCCAAGTCAGCTCAAGTGGGCCTAGCAGTACCTCAGGATCGACGCTAGGTATGGCGACCTCCTGAACGACCTACGTATGGAACACGACCCGTCAGTCGAATTCTGGACAATGCGGTGTGGGTGCACGATTCGATCTCATATGTACTCGCCAATCGTGCTTACGAGCGGCGAAGCACCACCACTGGTGTTCGTAGAACAGATGCTTGTATTAGCAGTCTCGTGTCTCACCAGCTTGCAGCCAGACAACGCTGGTGGCGTCCTGTCCCGTTGCCAGAGCGCCATCGGTTCGTCACTGGAGGCGTTTGCTGACTTACCCAAGCCCGCGTCCAACAGCGGAGATGCACATTTTTGATCGCAGCTTCCAGATACTTCCCGCGCCAGACAACATCCTTGTGTAGTAGTGCGGCCGGACACTCTGGCGTGAGCGACCCAGCCTCTCCAAGCCAGACTAGGACCCGCGTGGCGACTCGATATATGGTGCTCATGAGAGGAACTTGGTGATTACGCTCGTTGACAGAATCTTGGTTGATGCAGATCTGGTCTATCCACAGTCGTCGCCACTCATCGGCACGTCGTAACCGCTGCAAGGCCGCATAGAGGTTCTGGGTGACCGCGAAACGAGAAGTTGCGCCTCCAAGTTGAATGAATCTGTGATCGGTCCAGGGTCCCCAACAATAGGACAGTGCTTCATATTCGTAACCGCACAAGGGTGACCTGTAGTGCGTCTTTCTGGTGATCGCCTCCAAGTATATTCGTGGCACCACTTCGAGCTCGCACACAATCTCCTCTCCGTAATGGCCAGGAAGGATTTTGATTGTCCTGATCTCGCTTGCCGGATCTATGGGCATTGACTGATAGAGGGCCTGGTAGTCCTGAATTCTGTGAGGCGGGAGTATGTCACTGTCGTTGTCTGAAGCGAATTCGAAAGCCTCCGTTGCGTGTGACCACAGAGAGCCTGCAGAACTCGCGTCATCTTCTGAGTACATAGCGTTCAATCTTGTGCAGATTTCGAGTGGGTTGTGCAGACTGACCAGTGTTTCAAGGTTTGGGAGTGAGCTGTGCTTAGACGTTACACAGAGAGGGGCGCAGCAATACTGAGGATAGGCGGCAATGCATGCACGAGTGCCTGTGTTTTGAGGCCGTCGACTGGAGTTTCATTGCTCCAGGGGTTTTGATAGGAACTCATCATTTTGCCTGATTATGCAACGCGCCGAGTATGTCGCAAGAAACATGCCGAACCTTTTACACCTCTTCGATTTGTCCCATTTAACCGAAAATTCACATTGCCCAAACCTCTAATGCCCATTTTGTTTGCATCGCATTACACATGCATGCATGATGAAAGTAAACAATAGTGTACATTCCATATACGGGATCCGTAGTGTTCCACTACTTCGCATGACGGGTTCTCCTCTTTACAAGGCAAGCATGGCTCCAAAGACACCCACAGCCGCCAATCCAAGGACATCCATGCCCAAACGCGACGCACCGCCAGTGCTCGAGGTAACGCCGCTCTCGGTAGGGGTGGCTGGCAAGGAGCCTGAGCCTGAGGGGACTGCATAACCTGTGCCATTAGTAGTGGCCGTGGAAAATCCAGAAGAAGCACCGGTGCCAATGGGGTAAGGAGCCATTGTACCGCTGGGAGACGAAGTGAGGGTACCTGTAGCGGAAGCGGACTCGGACGACTCGGAAGAGGACTTGGTGGCAGAGGCAGAGGCAGACGAGGAGCCGTAGCCAGTAGCGGAGTGGGAGGCGCTGCCTGACTTCGAGGCAGAAGAGGAGGTAGAGGTCGCTAGCAGAAAGATGTCAGTATACCTGCTGGAAAGCACATTTCTCGCGATTGTGATGGTCACGTACAAACTGTCACACCAGCATCTTTGCACTGCTCCTCGAAGGCGCTGTTGGCGGCGTCTGCGTTGTCGCCGCAGTTGGAGGACAAATATTGCTTGACCTCAGACGCGCCGCCAGAGCAGACTGCCTTCATGTCGGAGGGGTCGTCCTGGGTGTTGACAGCGGCGAGAAGACATGCTGGAGGCGCGGCGACTGCGACCTGCGCAGCGACGGCGAAGAGGGCGAAAGCGGTGGTGAGCTTGGCAAACATGATGCCTGTACGTGTCGAAGTCCAAAAAGAAAGTGGTTTAAGGGACGGTAAATGTCGTGTTTCGTGTGATTAGAGTACTTCGTCGGAATGTGCCAGGCGCGCGGGTGTAACGTGTTTCAAGTTGGTTGTTGTCGGTAAGGAAGGCCTCGAAAGAGTGAGAGGCTCTGAGAAGGCGAGTGAATGAGTGGATGTACCGTGAAGAGGTACGAGGGTGGCGACGCAACAGATTGCTGGTGTTTGCTTGGCTTGTGATGTTCAAAGTGAGCGTCAAAGAGTGAAGGTCGAGATGAAAGGGGAAGCGTCCGTGCATGGGCACTATCCCCAGTCTGGGGCAAGTCCGGCACGTGCCTGCAGGCCCACGAGCGAAGGCAACTTCGACCTCACGTCCTCCTTACGCTCACTGCATTGAAAGAACAAAGTCCAAGTCGCTGAAGACATTACCAATCCCTATTCTCTGGACTTATATGATCTAAGTATCACTGGCCATAGATACGTCCTCGCTCTCAGGTAGGAAAGACCAGTTGATGCTCACGTCGGCGAACTGAGGCGTTCACAAATCGAACGTTCTTCGTGTATGGCGGCCTCTTGGCCGAAGCGCATACTTACAAGGTTATTGCTACTTCAGCTGACACACCTCGAACGACAAAACATACATGCTATCGTGCTCGACGCCTGGCCACACCGCGCGTTCAACGCTGCTCAGTCCCGAGCCATAATACACACAGAATGGCAGCTTGCAACCCGGATTAGCTCTGGCTCATCTAGAGACACTCGGATCAAGGTCTCTTTTCCAGGACCTTTTCAGGACCGACGACATATTCGAAGTACGTCTGCTCTGCATTTCAAAAACACGAAGGCTCCCCAAGTTGACAACGATTGGGGCTCCCGCGAATACGTCGCTCACGATGCCCGTCAGATGCCACGCATGCTATAACAGCGGGGAATGAGAGTGCTCGTCTTGCGGTGGTGGGGGTGTGCAGCATAGGGAATGCCGCACATGTCATGGGTCAGGGACCACAGCCTCAGACACATACGACTGCAACGCATTAGGTCGACGCAGACGCTGCAGAGCTTGTGAAGGTCGTGAAGAATATCCACTCGCTGTGGTACGTGCCGAGGACGTTACTATATCAGCTGCTCTTAAAAGATGGCGTAATTTCGCCCCAAGGTACATGTTTCACAGAGGATATTGCTCACCGTTACAGGCATGTCTGGAGGAATGTTCAGTAACCAAGTACAGAGCATCGTAACATCAAGAATGTCTCGGGAACACTGAAACTCAAATAGCGCCTAGTCCTACGAGCTGCCAGTTCGAATCACCCAAAAATCGAACGTGACCGGCTTCACCTTTTCTCCTCTGACAATATCAAGCTCAAACCACTCATACGGAACCCAAACTCTACCACCAAGCACTTTGTTCCACTCTTTGCCCCAAGAGTTCTGTACCAAGAACCTTCGATTCACCGAATCATATCCGACAGCCAGCATCGTATGCGTACCCCCAGTTGGCTGAAAGTCTGCCGGTGGTTTTTGAAACACGCCTGTCTTCTGATCGATGAAGGATAGGGACTCGGACGTCAAGTCGACGTTACGCTCGAGAACAATTCCAAAGATAAACGGCCACCCTCGGTTGAGGACCTCTTCGAGCAATGGAATCGCGGGATGCGTCCACGATTGCCAGATAGTGTTGTCTTTGGTTGGCTTGCCGGTCGAGTCATAGATGCGGTAGAAGCTGATATTGCGTGGGATGACATCTGCCTGGCCAGAAAGTGCTTTTCCGTCCTTTAGATGGCTGGACCCTTTGGCTTCGAACTGTGCGGCGCCGAGGTCGACTGGTTCAACGGGGTTAGGCTTCTTGTCCAGCCCTGCGAAGAGGCCACTGGCACCATCCAATTTGGGATCTCCATATGGCCAGAGCTTCTCAGTGCAGACGCCATCCATCAGGAGAGACACGATATTAGTACGATTCCATGCGCCAGTGTCGGTCTTGAGCTTCAATGCAATGTCTTCAGGAACTTCGTCGGAGCCATACTTCCCAGGATCCGTTCGAATGCGTGCATTGCGGTACAGAAACATGCGGGACGGCTCAAACTGGTCGTAGCCGATCTTGGTCACCTTCTTGTGGGCGTATCGAAGGGCAGCAAGGGTGGCATTTGTCACGCAGCTGCCAATGTTACCTTGCTTGTAAACAGGCGGTAGATCTGGCAAGATGAAAGGCTTTGTAGCCGCGCCGTCTGTCTGGCTTGCGGGGGTTTGCGCTGTTTGCGATGGTTGTGCAACTGTTGATACTGACGGAGCTGCTTTAGAGAGAAATTCGATTTCATCTGCGGAGAAGAAGGAGTAGTCCCTGCTGTCGAAAGGTTCGGGACCGAGATTGCCAGTTGCGTATCTGGACGTCATGTCTGGCCAACCAAGATCGTGTCAGAGCTATGGAACAAGTTCGTTGCACAACACCTGCGTGGGCGTTGCTCGCCTACTTATCCTCCCCACGCTGCAATGCTTACAAGGCTCACATTATTGTGAGATTGGTCACGCCACTGAATCTCTCTTCGTGGCTGAGAGAAGCTCGCGAAGGCTGTTCAACGCGCGGTCTGGGCTCCGTGGCTTGCAGCTTGATCATCCTCTCTCATGGAGTCAAGCTCTTGCTTGGCAGAACACATGCTGGATACATGGTACCATACGACGACATTATCCCGGTCACGGATCATCACGAATACCTATGGCTGGCTGAGACTGCATATTGAATGCATGCCAAAGCTCGCCATGACACGTGGCGAGGTCTCGAAGCTGATGTGGTGCGATAAGACTTCCTGTCAGCCGAGCCTGATCAGTAGATACGCAAGCCTCTGAAATACACGGGGCCGGAGCTGCAACCCTTCGACGCTCCCCAAACAACTTCACCTGTCGCCGAGCATGTTCGAGCGGCAGAAAGCATCGTCCGTTAGAGAAGTATCTTTGTACAAAGGTACGTTCCCTTATCTTGTTCATTTGCACAGTGATCGCTCTCGTGATCGTGGCTACTTGTCCGATGGCAGCTTTCCGAACAACGACACTAACTTGGTCTTATCCCAGAACAGCTGCAACTCCTTCCACTGCAACCCATTATATCCATCGTCCGTCTCAGCCGGCCCGACCTTAGAAATCCATGCAACAGGAGTGTTCGAATCGGGCTCGTCGCTCGTGTTACCCTTGAGCCAGAACTGTCTCAAGAACGTCGCATGCACGGAGACCGTTCCATCCGGATTTTTATACTCGAGATAAGTCTCAGGAATGTGGTTGATGCGCTCGAAAGGAAGGAAGAGGTCCTTCATCCAGTCCGCCATTGCTTGGGCACCGTGGAACTCCTTGAGCGTCTCGCTTCGAGTGACTATAGATGGAGCATACCATCTTGTCATTGGAGCGTTGCCGAATGTCCTTGTATTCACAGCATTGGCGTAGGCTTCGAAGAACTTTTGAGTTGGGGTCTTCTCTTCGTCGTTGTACCAGATCCATGGAATGGAGATGAAGGCCTCAGTGCGTGGCATGATGTGTTGTGCAAAGGAATCGACGGGCTCGTAAGATGAAGCAAAGCTATGTAAGACATGCTCGTAGCAGGTTGGCGGAGGCTTTATATGAGCGATCTGACGTTGTAATGTCAGTATCGATGCAGTTTAGTGTCCTTGTGGTACCGAAGACGCAGGATGACACCTGACTCTAGTGTAGCTGTAGGGTACGGCCGGACATCGAAGTGCTATGCTAGTCAAGCTAGCGGGCTGGAGAGCTCATCTTTTGTGAGTTTAGTGATTCCTACGTTCAGTAATGATCGAGGCAAACAAAGAAGGCTGAGCGGCTCAGCCCTAGGAATGATTCACTCGCACGAGCCGCATACTCACAAGTAGTGTCCGACCTGAGAGTAGTCTTCCATCGTTTATTGGTTGACAGTGTAGACTGCGACGACATCCAGTGCACGCCTCAACCGGAAAATTTGCGCACTTGCTTCAAGGAAGACGTTGTGTCGAGCAATGTTGATTTGAAGGTATCAGTAATCATGGGTGATCCTCGACAATACGGCCGCATCGTTACGCAATGTTTCTCAGCCCAGAAGAACATTGAAGAAGCGCCCTGTAATTTCTCCACATAGGTTGCCCTTAGAATTGTTTCATACAAGGCTGTGTCAACTTCAGGGACGTTCATCTCGATCAGGCTATAGACTTGGTACTTCTGACCGACGTCGATAACATTCTTATATGTATTGAGCCTGGTCATTTGTAGAGCGACAAGAAAACTGTCGACACTTATGCTTCCATTATCAAAGCTCATCCACGAACTACGTATTGCTGCGATTTCGTCGTGTTGAAAAGCTATGTGATGATCATCTAGGTGATGTACACAACGCTAAGGGGTCGTTACCGAGATCTCGCAATATTATCTGATCTGGGACGCTTTTCAGACGAACACGAGAGACTGATTCTATTTGTGGGCAAAGTCGGCTCCACGTGCAGCTCAGCCTCACCAACTCTGAAGCATTTCTTGCTCCACTGGATACCTTTCCTTACTCCGTCGCATTTCTCGGAACTTGATTTATTCGGCGCCTCGACACAAAGCTCATATCCAGAAGCTTCCTGATCAGCAATGGTCCTACAAGAGCACTTTTTGAGGTCGTCGTCTGCTGGATCGTCCAAGCTTGATCCGCAGCAGCCGTCTAAGATCTTCAGCTGCCTCAGTGCTGAGCTTCGAGTCGCAATCTTGACCGCAGCGTTTGGCGAACGAACGATACACATCAGCCGCTACGATGCAACGCCGCCTCGACCATTCGATACAGCGTGGCCAAAGAAGATTACTGAGCATCTTGAGGGAAGCAGTAGGCTTTGCAGTACAGTCTGTCGCCGGGACTATAAGCCACCAGGGGCTCGTCCGATTGTTTGGAGTCGCAACGTCTCCGACGACCAATGTGAAGCAATCTATCCCAGCGACGAGGAGAAGAAGACCTGGCCGAAAGACCAGCTAGCGAAGCTCCATCTGGGTGCTTTGGGATGGCTGCTGTCTTGCCGGCAGGCTTACAATGAGGGCATTGATGTTCTGTTCTCGACGAATACCTTCCACATCGATCGTCCTTCTCTCGCTGCTAGCCTCGCCGACTTCTTTCCTTCGCAACGTCTGGCACGTATTCGAGCGTTGGAGCTCAAGTTGGACTGGCGACAAGCTCGATATGAAGGCGACTTCGAGCCTCATGATCACCGACTCATGGTCATCCTCAGCAGCTTGTCCACGCAACTCCCTCGTCTCACGAGCCTCTGTATAGCCTTCCAGGATAAACTTTGGCCGGACCCCGACGCTCGTTCTGCACCATTGCATGAAGAGTTTGGTCCCTGGCTAGAGGAGAAAGTCCTTCGACCCATGGACGGTGTTTCGGCTGCTCTGGAGTGCCTGGAAACGTTTGAGGTCTATTTCACATCTAGTGTGCATTCGATCTTACGAAAGGGCAAGGACTGGAAGAGAACAACTCCTGGAGATTTCAGAACAAGCTTTTGGAGGGGCTTTGAGGATAGTGAGGAGGGCAAGAAGGGGTATTGGGTCTGTGAGGGCGTTGATGACAGCCCGGTTATCTGCAGAATGATGCCGCCTGCACGGTCAATGGTTGCGAGCAATGGGTAGTCGGAACTGCAGACTATCTCTACACCTACCAACCCAATGTATACTGCGGTTCATTCTTTCGTACGCGAGGTCAGTATGCAAACTTCGTAACACAGATCTTCGAAGTGGTGCATGCATCGAAGAGGCTGGTCTTGAGGTTCTGACGAGGTTCCTTGTGCTTGTGGTTCTGCCCCTAGACCAAGACATATCAGATGCCCGGAAGCAAGTGGTGCTTAGAGTTCTGGTGACCCAAAAAGTTGAAAGGCGAATTTGGCGTTGTGTGTCGGCAACCTCAACTTAAGGACCCGTTTCTCTTCTGAGAGCTCAAAGACTCATGAAACCATACAACTGTCCTCCGACGAACTCTGCAGCTCAAATCAACATGACGACCGTCCAAGATGTCGAGATGCTGGATGCTAGCTGGGACGAAGGCACCTCTGTGTTACACAGCCAAGACGAGCAGGACTGGCCGTACCACGATCTTGCAATGCTCGATGTTGGGCTGTCAGAGATCGCATTGACTTCTTACGAGGCGTGCCACCGGGCCATCGAGACGGTCGAGGTTCTGGAAAACATCCTCACATACCTGCCAATGTTCCAACTCTTTGTCATTCAGCGTGTCTCGACAACGTTCCACGACACCATCGATGAATCACCAAGGCTTCAACGGGAAATGATGCTGCAGACGCCTCTCAATTCAAAGCCGAGACCTCGAGGGTGCAGCAAAGGCGTCGTCTTCAATGAACTGCTCAGAAACACCATTTTCCTGCCCAAATCAGCTATGCACAAAGTTTCCGCGGACGGCATTCACGCAATGTGCGAAGGTAAATATCTCTTGCACAAAAACCTGGCCCGATGCGGGGAGTTATGCTTCTATCAATCCCGTGGCCTCAAGTTCATTCTCATGAGATTCATAAGAAAGGCCTACTGCATCAAGCTCAAGGATCGCGACGCATCTTGGAGGAAGATGCTGGTGGCGAGGCAACAGCTGCCGCCGTTCTGCCCAAGATTGTATCTGGACTTTAGCTGTACGGAGGAGCCGGAACAAAGTAGAAATGGAGGCCTTGAGGCCGAGCGAGAAGGTTTCGTCACCATGGGCGAAATATTGGACGCGATGGAGAGAGAGTACGAAAAGGAGGCGAGAGCATGTGGCCGGAGTGTTCGACAGAACTTGAGGAAGACGGGTTTATACGTCTAGAGGCGTTTGGAGAACCACTTTTCGTGGTCTTGGGGTTCGCATTTGAGCTTGCATGCTCCCAGTGAAATACTGGAGAGCCAGCAGAGCGTGATATAACCTGGACACAGACGGAGTTGGACATTCCTTGCTGAGGGTAGAGCCCGATCGTTACAGCAGATGAGGCCTTATGTTTGTCGCTTTGCGGTGGTAAATGATTGCTCGAGATGCAAATATTGATGAAAAGAGTTGACTTTTGAGCGAGGTTTTGAACACAACGATATTGGAGTTCACTCGTCGCCGTTGCCAAAAGCACAGACCTCGAGAAGGATTATACTAGCGCCAATTTCCCCATGTTTCGCTTGACGTAACTGCCGGCTTCGCGGGGAAGGGACGATCCTGAAACGAGACATGCAGGTACCGATGTCACTCACAGCAGAAAGACAAAGCTGCAACAGGCCCGTTGAACAGGTCGTATCGCAAGCAGGGTGCTTATCAAGACCTATGCAGTCTTACCAGGTAGTACAATACATCCCAGTTGGGCTGCTATCAGTCAGGATCATTGGCAGTGCTTGCGTGGAATGAATCCCTGTGACGTCAACAAAGCAAGCTCTCCAAGGCCGTAACATCAGTCGGCGAAGAAGATGGAACGTTTCGATACACACAAGAAGGCTGGAAAGGGCGAGCAAAAGGAGGCGTGTGTTCTGCCGATAAACAACCCCAGAGGCGCCGTCTGGGCCGGTCCTCGAGGTACACAGTGATCGCTGCCCCGCCACAGAGCTGAAGCTGTGGTGTCGTGTGCTTCCACCTCTTCCGACCAATCTCCTGATAGCACTGCCATCGGCACTGGCAATGATCAAAACAGTCCACTGTCGCTCGCCATTGGATTGCGCGCGCGCAAAGAAAGGAAGATAGTGCAGTAGATAGGCTATAACCGTTGCTGCAAGGTACAGGAAGGAGCGACATCGGGATTGCGCCGCCGTTGCCATCTTTGTCCCCGTGCAGCAGTCGCGTGACCCAGGCTGGCCATCACGACGAGGGAAGGAAGGAGCTTACGACCCTGAAGACAACACCTCTCAACCTCACTTCATCCCTTCTTCTCTCTCTGCCTCCGACAACAACACCCACTCAACCACTGCTTTGCCGCTACGACGACCTCATCCACACACACCAACACTCTCTCACAGCCTCATACAGCCTCCACACGCAACAAGTGAGTACATATATGTCTTCCCGCCCAATGCCTGAATCATGCGTCAATCCCGGAGAGCGACGTCTGATAAGACTTCCTCAACACCTCAACCACAGTCTGTCATATAAACACAGCTCTTCAATGCTAACATCTATCCCCTCACAGTGACTCGCACTCACAAGGTTACCGATCGTGACCACGTCGGCCTCGCCAATGGCACCGCCGCCCCCGAAGAGCACCTTCCTCGCTACTTTGGCAAGTCCGGCCACGAGGGCGTCAACCCAGCCGCGACCAAGAAGCAAGGCGGCGGAAAAGGCAACTGGTGAGTCCTCAATAAGCCTCGCCAGCACCACAACCCACTTCCTACGTATACATCACATTCCAGCCAGCAAACACCTTACGTCATATCTCCATCACATTCATCATCGATCAACTATGTACATGTGCTGACTTGTGTCTTGTTAGGGGCCAAGCCGGCGTGTCCGAACTCGAGGATTACTCCTACAACATGTTGAAGCCCAAGCGCCGCTCCAACAGCACCTCCGCTGCCGCTGGCCACAGCGCCCTCAAGACCAAGTTCGAATCGCTCGACCCAGAAGTCGTCGAGTACGACGAAGACATCCACGGCCCCATGGATGATCAGCATGAGCTGGAGAAGATGTCGACGACGAGCTCGGCCGACACCATGGGCTCGGTTGAGGAGGAGGATCTCAAGGAGACCAAGTAGATCATACTTGTGTGTATGTCCCATTGCCGGTCGGCCAAAGCCTGGTAGGATGCCGGCGGCAGGGTTATGTGATAGTACGAGAGGCGTTCCTTTTTATTGCTGGACGATGGGAAGGATGTACCAGGCTGAAGGAGAAGACAAGGCGTTCTTTCCAGCATCAGACGATGACCATGAACTGTAACAAGTAGCAAGTGAACTCAAGCAGCTGCGAGATTTGACAGAAGTGTACTGTTCATTCCTTTCATCTACTCGTGATCTTCATGCCGGCAATACAGCTTTCGAGGTCACCAGGCCGGAGAGCAGTAAAACCCCATTTACCATCATCCAAGCTGACCTTATCTCTCTCCTCGATTAGACGATCATGCCCACAGGTACAGCAACAACCGCGTAGACGCATGACAAGGCGTGGGAATGTCCTGCACGTTGAATGGTGAGGTTCCAGCAGCCAAGATGTCCTACTCATACTGCCACCATGCATGCCACATCTTATCCATTGACAATGACACCGCCGTTGCAGTGTATCGTCTGTCCGCTGATCTGACTGCTATCCGTGCTCGCCAAGAACACCACGCAAGTCGCGATTTCGGAAGGCTGACCTGGCCGACCCATTGGGCTCGTGAACTGCTTGATCGCGTCGTCGGTCATGGTGGATGGAATGAGTGGTGTCCAGACGGGGCCTGGGGCGACCGCATTGACACGAATGCCTTTGCCGACGAACTGGTTTGAGAGGCCGCGGGTGAAGGAGACGATGGCGCCTTTGGTTGAGGTGTAGTCGAGGAGGTCGGGGCGGCCGATGTAGGCGTTGACGGAGGCATTGTTGATGATAACGTCCCCTTTCTTCATGTGTGGCAAGGTGTATTTGGAAAGGAAGAAGAAAGCTGGGGAGAGAGATTAGCGTTGGCAAGACCGGGGGAAGATTGGGAAGCCAGATGGAGAGAGGCGGTGCATGGGAGACTCACGATGAATGTTGGTGTCAAACGTATGCAACCACTGCTCCTCCGTGATTTCAGAGATGTCCTGCGTCATCATCTGATACGCATGGTTGTTGAACAAGATGTTCACAGATCCCATCTTGCTCATAGCCTCCTCGACGACCTTCTTGCAGTTTCCCTGCTCCTTCAAATTGGTTGGGTATAGGTGGCACTTCCGGCCATACTTCTCCACCAGCTGTTTCGTCTCTTCTGCGTCTTTCTGCTCCTCGGGCAGGTAGGCGATGAAGCTGTCGGCTCCCTCCATGGCGAAAAGCACGGCCGTTGCACGACCTATGCCGGAGTCGCCGCCAGTGATGAGGGCTTTCCTGTCCTTGAGCTTCCCGGCGGCTTGGTAGAGTTTGTAGCCGCCATCGGGAGTGGGGACGTGTTCGGTTGAGGGCGCTGGGCCAAGGTCAGATTGAGAGCCTGGGAAAGTCTGGTGTTGGACGTTGGGCTGGTGGCCGATGTCGAATTGGGGTTTGTCGGCGGACATGATGGTGGTGGTGTTCGGGTGGTTGGGGAAAAGTAGTTTTGATCAGATCAAAAGTGGTGAGAGAACGATTTCTTGACCTTTTTGTTGAACATTGGGCCTTTACCATTTTCTTCATGATGTCACTGTGACAGATGCCCATGTTCGAACGACGTTTCCACTACGACATCGCAGGCAAGAAGATAGCACAGTATCATCACATGCTCCTCTCTCACTCGATGGACTCATCTTAGACGACATGGTGCTGCAGGTGATGCTGCAGTGATGAAGGTGCTGGGATGAGATGGCTGGGATTCGAAAGAGTGAGGATCTCGCTTGCTTGCTTGACACGCGACGCGATCGGCGTAGAAATAACGTGGTTATTGGTGCTGAATCAGCGGTAACGATTAATCTGAGTATAACCTGAATGAAATCACTCCCTTTCCCTCAACCACACCCTCCCGTCACACTCACCTTGCAAGGACTTAGTGGTAGAATGAGGCACTCCGTTTTCATACCATCGCGATCAAACCACGAATATCATGGAGGAAAGAAGGCATCTTGCTTTATCACAAATCCCTCAGATCCAAGTCCTTCACCAACGCCCAACTACCTACTGACACCTCGGACAACGAGAAAAATTGCCATTGTAGCACTTGAGTCCATCGATCACTCTCGCTAAACCCCTGAGCTTCCATTGCTTTCTTGCAGCAAATGGCGTGGAGGCTTCGGTCGAGATGTACCATGTCCGTCGACATATACGGCGCCGTCGGCTTGACCGTATTGTCCGACCGGCTACTCACCAGACCAAGAACACAAGTTGTCAGCTGTAGACATTGTGTAGCAGGTTTTGACGCCAGGACAGTAATCGCCCGGGAATGGCGGGCACCTCCAATCGCTGGGCGCTCGTGTACGCGCCCATTCGGCGACATGCCTTCGTGGTCGTGACACAGACTCGTCCAGTGGCTGTGAGCAATGGCTCAGATTGTACTCCCTAAGTCGCCACGTCCACTTGTGGTTTCCGCATTCCATCTGAGTCGCTGGAAGTGGCAGTCTGCGCTCTACTCATATGGCCCAGGCAGAGCTGTCAGGGAGCCAAAAGTTGTAGCTTTGAAGGATCGATGGGCTTCTCGCAGATGATCCTCTGCCGCCATGGAAGATTGCCTCTGCTTGATGGTCGATCGATCGATTGGTGATTGAACCACATACATTCTGTGTGATGATCGTATGCATCGAGTGCATAATCTGCATCTTCGTGCTAAGCCGGCGGGTCTGCCCGAGATGAGGTTTCGTCGTCCATGCTCTTGACTTCCGATCCACGTCTTGATGTAGTGTGTTATCAGAGATGTCACGATGGCTCTAACAACTCAAGAATTGCCCATCTCATCAAAGAGAAAAGTGCGTCGAGGCATGGAGCATCTCATCATTTCGAATCTAACTCTCAGGTATCAACGTTTAGATCAAAGACGCATGCACGCATACACACAAATAAATCCCGCAGACAGAGTATCGACGGCACTCCTCAACAGCTGAAAGGCGCCGTGATGGTCCCATCCGCATACGCATCCACAATCGCGCGGATCGTCACATAAAGACCCGCTACGCAGATGAACAGGCCGACGACGATCGTCAGCACTGACATGAAGGTGTTGAAGGGCTTTCGCCGCCACTCGCGGGTGCCATCGCCATCGTGGTAAGAATCGTGCAGCCAGAACATACCAGCACTGTAAGGGTCGTCAGTTCTGTGAAAAGAAGGTGGAGAAGTGATGTTCGAAACTTACATTCCATAGGTGAACCACGCGGCGAAGAGCGCGGCTGTGATACCGATCAGGTAGTTGAAAATTGGCACTCCAACGGCTAGCACGAAGGCGATCGCGCTCATGAGGGCGATCAGGAATACCCACACGACCCATCCGACGACGGTGTGATCGTGGAGATGCCGTGAGTGTCTGAAGATCCGAATGAAGATGATCTTAGCCGCAGTGTGGATATACAGAGATCCAGCGATGAGCAAGTTGGGCAGCGCAATGCCGTACGCGGCCTTCGACCAGACGGTCTCGAGGGAAGAGAACGATGGGGAGAGGACTGCGCTACCAATGAAGCCGTAGGTCACGGCGGCGAAGATGGCGTAGTAGCTTGTTGCGAAGCCTTGCAGGGTATAGGCGGCTTTGATTCTAGAAACACAGCCTTGTCAATCATCCTGGTCACTTGTACCAATGCTGTGTTCCACGACTTACGCATCTTGGGGTCGCTTCATCTCTGACATTAGGGCAAAGAACCTGTTTGGGGTCAGTGTTGCGCAATTGGCGATGTGGTAGCCGACTCACATGAAATGCCCGCAGTAAGCGAATACAGGGTTGGTGATCGAGAAGAACGCGGTATAAAAGTCGCTGGACCGCGCTGCAACCACGACCCTCGGTTCAACTGGGTGAATGCCTGCACCGACCATACCAACGATTCCAGCAATCAGGATGCTGAGAACACTCGCAACGGAAACCCATCCCAGGTTGTCGAACGTTCGAGGGAGAGCACACAGGAACGTCGCGGCGCAAAAGATGCCCGTGAAGGAGATGTTGCAGAGTCCATGATCGCTCAACGCAGTCAATGCGATCTGCCCGGAAAGCATCTGCCCTCCAGCAAGACACACGGCGAAGAGCAGCGTTCCAAACGAGAAGATCTCGCGTCCAATGAACCCGAACATGATTTTGCCCGCATCACCCATGTTGTGCACCTCCGGATGTCGCAGCTTGAAGCGCACCAGCAGAACGGACGTATACGCCGCAAAGACACCCAGGAAGATGATCAGGATAAGTCCGGGTACCATGCCCACGGTGGCAAGTGAGGACGGTAGCGACAGCATGCCATTGGATACGATCTCGGCAATCATGAGAATGGCGACGATCTGCCATGACAGCGTCTTGTACTTGATGTCGTGGCCCTCCTCGCGCCCGAAGACATCGCGGTCGTGGTAGTTGTCCATGGGCGAGCTCCCGCCATCGTGCCCGCCATGCTCGTAGTCCCGACTCCAGGCGACGCCCTCGAATTTCGACATGTCGGCGAGTGGGTGCGTGTCGCTGCGGGAAGAGCCCAGCATTGCCTTGCTGCCGTCGTCGTCGCCGGCGGTGGTGGAGCAGAGGTTGAGAGGGAGCGACAGCAGGCGAGATGGGTGGAGAGGTCGAGGTCGAGGTGCTCGTTCCCAGGTTGTGCAGCGGCCAAAAGTCAAATAATAAGCTCGCAGCACGGCCTAGCGTGCCATGCCGCAGCCATGCAGCCCACGCCGCGGATCTTGCCCCAAAGAGGCGGGTGGTTAATGCAGGAGAACACGGGCCCGATCTGCCCAATGCAAGCGAAGGAAAACGCCATATCCGCCCATTCGCATCCCGCGGCCGGCCCCTGTGCCGTCGACAACACGACGACCATCCTCGTTAACCTAAGGGCACGACGCTGACTCTCCGTTGGGAGCCTGCTCCGGCCGCGCGGAGCGAAACGATCTGGGAAACCTGGAATCAAATCTAATAGCCTCGTGCAGCTTGGCCATCGCTTGACGCACCTAATATACATGGTCCAATCCTTTGCCCAATCCCACGCTAAAATCACTCCAAGGAGGAACGAGATCCCGTCTAGTCCAATTTCCTCACGTACTCGACAGGACCGACATATCGCTTCCGCGCCCAGACGAAGTAGAAAACGATACCCCAGATCGCTACCGAAGTGAACACCAGCGACGACCAGTTCATCGAGTTGAGTTCCAGGTTCGGCAGCGGCGTGGGTGGGAAGAAAGCCTATTCCATGTCAGCGCTGTTTCACGTTGTCGCCACGTTGGGGCCATCCTTCGGGTCGTCCGCGCGGACACTTACCATGACAAACACGACGGCGAGGAAAGCCATGGCCAGGAGATTCACTGGCAGGCCCAGCACTCCGAGATTAAATCTTGATGGTAACATCGGCTGTCGCGACAGTCTTCTCCACACGAAGCATCCAATGCAGACGCTGTAGGAGACCATGAGCACGCCGTTGGTCAATGACACAAGGCTGTTGAATGCGACTGTGCTTCCAATGTTGATCAACGAGAGCAGGCTCGAGATGACCAGAGATGTGATGACCGCATTCACTGGTACGTCTAGAGTCGGGCTGACCTGAAGAATGGTCAGTACTGCGGTCTCACGATGAAAACTCCACACATACATGAGAAAGCCAGTCTGCGTAAGGTGTGCCATTATCTCTCGCGAAGGCGCTGTGGAGATTGGCATTAGCGTGAATTGCGACAAGACAGAATGTCGTGGGTACTCACTACATCTGCCGCGAAGCAGAAGCCATGATGGTAACGGCACTGAAGGCATCCATGAAGATGATGATCTGAACCGCATTAGTCTCAAGTCGATGCCTCCACTGCTCGTCTTTCTTACCGCTGTCATGGCATTAGTGGCGGGCAGAGATTGCGTCGAGTTGTAGAACATCTCGATGAACGGATATGCGGTCGGTGTGTCGAGAGCTGTAGCAATCAGATGTAAGCGATGTGCTGCAGATCCGATACAGAGCGGACGTACCTTTCGTCAAATCGCCAATGCAGTACGCCGCTGTGATGGCTGTGACCCAACCAGCAGCTCCATTGAAGAACAGCGCCCACATCATTGAGCGTGGCAGTGTGTACGCCGCATCTTTGAGTTCCTCAGACATATGGACGGACGCATCAGCACCAAGTAACGGCACGACACAAGCTTGCATGCCTATCAGGGCCGACACTCCCGGGCTGTTCCATCCAGGATCTTGGAATGTAGCCCAGGCGAAATCAGACGTGGAGCGTGGAGACAAGACCCATAGCGGAACCAGGATGCAAAAGATGCCGTAGATGTGGACAATCAAGATGCAGCCCTCAACCAGGTGAAGCCGAGTCGCCAGGTAGATGTTGAATAGTGCTCCAAAGATGAGCACTGCGATGACAAGAAGAGTGCCTACGCGACGGTCAGCACTGTCACTCTCACCAGCCGTCATGATCGAGCCACCATACCGTGCCATCGCTCGTACACATAAGTATCGGGGTAATTCAGGACGAGGAGTCCCTGAATGATGGTCCCGGCCTGGAATGCAATCGATGCCTGCAGAGCTTGCCATCCAAGCACACCGAGCCATCCTGTCGATGAGATTAGATGATTGGTTTGCAATATTTCCTCTTGCGATGACTTGCCGACGATATAGCTCAGAATCCTCTGGTATTTCCTCGGGGAAAATTCACTGACCCAATGGTATTGCCCTGTACGATTCATTAGCGCAGGACAAAGAGACCAGCATCACGACCTCACCTCCTGTTGTCGGCGCCATGCTGCCCTGTGGGAAGAGATGGTATCAGCGTTGGTCGACCAGAAATACCTCCTCCGACCCGGCGTGCTCACCATCTCGGCCATGGACATGTACACGGCCGTGAAGCCGATCCACACAATCAACCAAGTCCAGATGAGACCAGCAGTCCCTCCATTCTGCAATGCGATACTCAAAGTACTAAGCAGAGACTCCCAAGAACACATCAGGATGGCGCTGAAGCCGAACATGGTCACGAGCCGGAAGTTGCGCTGGACTGCGACGGCCATCAGCAAACGTCCAACATTCTGCAGCTGCGAAATTTCTTTCTATCGCACTCACGCTGCTGGCTTTTGCCCATCCGTGCCAAATCCCGAAGGTCGTTCGCAGTGCCACCCCTAGTCGCGCGGTAGGCCACATTGTCCGGCTCTTCGACCGCAGCCGGTGCGCCCTTGGCGAGCACTCCAGGTGGTAGTTCGTCAGCCATTTGGTGCATCTACAAGGTCACAGAAAAGTCATAGTCGGGATTGATACATGGACAAGTGGTAGAGGTGTCGTTGACCGTTGCGCGCAGGGTCACGGAAGACGACCGGTCGTACCTTCGTACCGTAGAAGGTGTCCATGCCGGGACGCTAGCGGTGCAGGCGAGTTTCTGGTGAGCGATGTGGGCGGATGGCAGATGCTTCGCGGCAGGAGCTCGTGCTCGTGCTTGCTGCTTGCGTGTGGCGGGGGCTCGGGTCATGCACTCTTCAGGGCACAGCTCTAGCGGCACGAGCGGACGCGGCGCATGGCTAATCAATCTTAATTCCCTCTTCGCCTGGCTCGCTGCCGATCACTGCATCAGCGAGGTCGGCGGGCGTTTCTGACAGGCTGGCGGGGTCGCGATAGTTGGGAGGCAGCTGACGCCACCGGAGTCTGATGTCTGCTAGCGTCTTCGTCAACCTCTTTGCACATTCATGCGACCCGGGTCGCAGGCGAGCACGGTTGCCGGATGTCCCACGCTCATCCTGGCCCGGAGGATCTTATCACCATGCATGAACGGACGTCGAGACTCCTCGAGACCTGAGTATCAATCTCTCTCACCGAAAGCATCCTCATCCCATCACCACCTCCTTTTCACCACCATATTAGGCCCTGGTCGACGGGATACTTACAAGCCTGGGCTGGCGACCATTCCGTCACCATGATCGGTACCTCCCCATGAGATGACCACCACCCAGATCCTCTACCCGCCTCTCGCGGCCATCACGCCTGTCGACCAGCGAGGCGTGCTCTGGGTCATCGGCATAATATGTCTGGCCTTCATCTACCTCACCCTCGCACTGAGAGTCTTTGTCCGCTGGCGGCGATTCCAACCCGATGACTATGCGATTCTGGCGGCATGCGTTCTGGTTATTGCGGAGGCCAGTGTGGCATTCGCAGCGGTGGGCATGGGCCTTGGGACCTCGAAACTGAACCGTGAGGGCAGCAGAGAAGGCACAGTATGGAGGGTGAGTTGCCACAGTTGCACCAGGCGCACTTCAATTATCTTTGTGTTCGGCCAGCTCATACTTGGGTTTCACAGCTTTTCATCGCGAGCGAAGCAATCTTTGTCATTGCCACATTTACAGCCAAGGCCGCGGTACTCCTGACAGTCGAGAAGCTCCTGGCGCGGGATATGAGGGAGCGCACCATCTTCCAGTATACACTCGGCGCTGTGGGAGCGCTTGGCGTGGCTTCCGTGCTTACTGTCACCATTGACTGTGCTGGCCAGACTTGCAATCAAGTAAGTGCAGAGACATTTCAGAATTGTGCCGAAAGCAAGTCTGACTAACATCTTCGCTAGCAACCACGTTGGATCGCCGTAGCTCTCATGGACTCGGTCACCGAAATTTGGGGATTCTCGTTGTTTTGCTGGGTGGTCTTCCAGCTGCAGATGAAGAAAACGTTCAAGTTCACATCAGCGGCTATCCTGGGATTGCGGCTATTGTGAGTGACAAGAAAACGGCGTTGAGGAGGATACTCAACTGACTTCACCACAGCTGCGTGGCATTTGCCGGTGTGCATGCCTACTATGTCTCCGTATACGAGCAGAGTCAAGATCCTGCAGTCGATGTCATAACGCCTCTTTCATGGCAGCAGCTTGCTCTGTGCTGGTCTTTGCTATCTGCAATGGCAGTTGCATTGAGGCCGTTCATCCGGGAGATGCACACTGGAATGGGCATGGATCTCGCAAACGTAGACAACAGTTCCTACGCGCGCAGCAAGAAATACACGAACAACGCCTACAAAATGCAAGAACTGTCAAAGGACTCCAAACGACAGGTCAAGATCGCACCGGAGAACGACAGCAGCGACAGCAACCAATATCGAGCAGATGATATCCACTATTCGGCAGCGATTTATCACGAGGACAGGAAACCCAGCAGTGCGAGTGCGCGATCACAGGAGCCCATGATTAGACGAGAGGTGGAATATACGGTCACGTATCAGGCACAATGAGCGAAATGTACTATAGTTGGAAGCATTTGGAAGCGTTGAATAGTTTCAAGAATTACGCAATTGCGCAAAAGCGTTGCATCCGTTTCTTCCACGTTTCCACTGGACCCTTGACCAGATCCACCCACTGCAGTCCTTCAATAATGGCCGTGCGGGGAGGAGCTCTAGTGTCGGTAGCTTTGCCTGAGCAGGATATAGTCCTTGCTGTGCCATCTTGGTGCTTGACTCCATTCACAAGAGCAGCGTCAAAGACAGTAGTGTCTGAGCAACCATGGCTTACAACATCCCTGATGAGAACACCCCCAAGCCACCAGGCCAAGTTCGGTCCTATCCTCCACCTACGTCGGAAGGCAAAGTGGAATTCACAGTGCCCTCGACGGGCGAGAAGGGGACAACGATCTACAGAATCTGGGGCAAATTGTCGCCAGACACCACGCCTCTCATCTGCTTGCATGGTGGACCTGGAATGCTACACCGTCAGTAGAACTTCAAGCCGGTCGTACTCACAAAAGCTAAGCCTTCCCACAGACTACATCAAACCCATCAGCTTGATCCATTCCGACTATGGCATCCCAGTCATCATGTACGACCAGCTCGGCTGCGGCGACAACACCCACATGCAACATCACAAAGGCGACACTTCCTTCTTCACCTTTGCTCTGCACATCGCCGAGCTAGAAAACCTCAAGTCGCACCTCCATATCAAAAACTTTCATCTACTAGGCCAAAGCTGCGGCGGCATGGAAGCCATCGAGTACGCCGTAGACCACCAACCACCGGGCCTTCAGAAACTCATCGTCTCCAATTCCCCCGCCGCAATGCCCACCTGGTCCAAAGTCTGCAATGGCCTCCGCGCCGCCCTCCCACAGGATGTCCAAGACGCCCTGGACAAACACGAAAAGGATGGCACCACCGACTCAAAAGAATACGAAGACGCAACAATCGCCTTCTACCGCCGCCACCTCTGCCGCGTCAACCCCTTCCCGCCCGAAATCGAAGCCAGTCTCGCTGGTATCGCCGAAGACAACACCGTCTACGCGACCATGAACGGCCCCAGCGAGTTCACTGTCGTGGGCACCGTCAAAGACTGGGATTATACTGACAAGCTGCACACCATCACGAATGAGACGGCTCCTGGCGGTGTATTGTTGATCAATGGGCATTTCGATGAGGCGCAGGATGAGGTTGTTTGGCCGTTTTTCAACCAGATTGCGGCGAGGACGAAGTGGGTTACGTTTAGTTTGAGTAGTCACACGCCGTTCTTGGAGGAGACGGAGAAGTATGTCAAGGTACTGGGGGAGTTTCTGATGGCGAAGTAGGAGGATTCATCGTTGATGATGAAGAGAAGGTGATGTTGAAAGAACGACGCTGGCCTGTCCATGGTGAGACCTTGTCGCGGGAGATATCGGTCGATAAAGTACGTGGGATACGCGCGAAATTGAAATTAAACGTTCTGGTACTAGCGCCGCTACCGATATCACCGCGTCTCGCGCTTTCAACTTCACCTCACTTCAACTTCGTTGGGCATGTTCACTTCCCACCTCTTGCGGCATGTGAGACCCATATGCAAGCGAATTGTCTTTCGTCCCATATGCAGACGATTCAGTGATGCACGCAAGCCGTACGACCCACTACGCATCCTCTTTTGCGGTGCAGACGAGTTCAGCATCTACTCCCTGCGGGCTCTTCGTAAGCTCCAGCTGCGGAGACCAGAATGCGTTGCTTCGATCGACGTTATTTGCAGACCGGACAAGCGCACTGGTAGAGGGCTGAAGAAGGTCTCAGAAGGTGCGCAGAAACCTTTGTGGTCGTTGTAACTCAAGCTGAAACTTTCACAGTTCCCATCAAAGGCGTCGCCAAGGAACTCGACCTCCCAATCCATCAGATCGATACTTTCACTGGATGGAGTCCACCCTCGCCAAGTGATCTGGTGATTGCTGTTTCGTTCGGTCTTCTGGTCCCTTCACGCATTTTGCGAGGTGCTAGGTATGGCGGCCTCAATGTTCACCCTTCGATGCTCCCAGACTTGCGTGGCCCAGCTCCAATCCAGCATGCACTTCTCAAAGGTCGTACACATACTGGTGTGACATTGCAAACGATGCATCCTTCCCGATTTGATCATGGCATGATACTTGCCCAAACGCCAGCTCCTGGTGTCCGCATTGCTGAGGACTGCACGCCCAATGATCTGATCCAGACATTGGGCAAAGCCGGTGCCGAGATGCTGGTGAAGGGAATCGAGGGTGGACTGTTCTTGGATCCTGTTGCCGTGGTTGATGGTACGACTGCGGAAGACAACGTTGAGCATGCGCCCAAAATCTCATCAGAGGACCGCCATATTGACTGGCGCGGATGGACGGCGGATCAAATCATTCGCCATGATCGTGTGCTAGGTCGACTGTGGGATGTGACAACCCACCAGCGATGTCATTCTGGGGCCGACATCCCAAGACGTGTCACGTTTCACGGCCCCTGGCGAGTAGTGCAACACAGTGACGCGCTCATACCGAAGAATTGGCAAGGAGCTGGGAAGCCCGAGGTGGTGTACAGCGTAGAAGAGGCGCAGACGAGGACTCTTCTTCTGCACACCTGTGACAATCAAGTTGTGACTCCTGCTTCCGCTACCATTGAGGGCGAGCAGAAAGGGAAAGGACTGACCAGTCTGATCCGTGCAATGTTGTTTGAAAGCTTGACGCGTCCTTGACAACATCTGGCAAAAATCTCGGCACCAGGGACCCTCCACGAGCCTCGAACTACGTACGAGCGCGACCGTCATCACCCGTGGTCCGCGCGATAGCCTGCTTTGAGTGAAGGAGGAGCCGATCGTTGAGTCTCGGCACGTGAATATTTTTAGCTCCCTTGCTTTACTCTCGCAAGCACGTCATGATTTACATTTAAGAGCCGCGGGCACCTTCTGCAACAACTTCCTCTCTGCACAACACACCAACTACCGGCCAACACTCGTCGACCTGTGCTGGTAGACTCGCCATGGTCTCCCTCAAGAGGCCAAATGGCGCCTCGAGCGAGAAGCTGCAACTGCTGGATGAGATTGAGATTGCGCTGGGACCGTATCTCAAGTCCAAGAGGAAGCCACCTTTCTCTCTCAAAGAGCTATTCATCATCTCGCTACTCTTCAACCCCGATGCCGACGTGAAAAAAGCCCTGAAATGGGTCGTCGGAAGCCTCCCCTATTATCGCAACCAAGCTCTTGACTACTTCGCCAGCAGGGCTTGTCACAGTCCAACGGCTTACGAGTTCTACCGCGTCGTCCAGCAGTTCGACGTTCCAATCACATCAATAGACCAGCCTGGTATCGACAATCCAACCCTGCTTGGGCACAACACAGTGTGTAACGAAGCGCGCCTCTTCCTCGACAAGGTTCTTTTGCCATCGTCCGAGCTTCGCGGCAGCGAGAAGACGTTCCCGCTCATGCGTCTACCAGCTGAACTTCGCATCAAAGTCTACGAGCTTGTCCTAGGTTTTCCTAGGAGTGGTATCAAGATAGGACCAGTCGGCACTGGTGGCGTTCTTGTGGACGCTGCTACGAGAGATTACAGTGTCGCGGCCTCTCCCTGGAACTGGCTCTCCACTACTGGCGGCTTCAAAAAGGAAGAACTTCAATGTGGTCGGCTGCAAGAGCACCTCGCGCTCCTTCAGACAAGCAAAGAGATCTATGCCGAAGCGATGCCAGTCTTCTACAGCATCAACACTTTCATCTGCCTTGATAGGCGGGATGTCCTCTGGCGAACATCTGATGATCGCAAGAAGCATATTCGAAGCGTGACCATAGACTTGCGGCCACCCAACTGGCACAGACCATCGATGGCCGAGAGCACGAGGTTCCTCAAGATGTTGAAGAAGATGCCGGGCTTGCGCACGCTTGATATTGTCTTGTTCGAAAACGAGTGGAGAGACGCTACCAAACAAAACGGCGCGCCGAAATACGGAGATCTGATGAAGTCTGAGATGATCAAGGTGTTGCAATCCATGAGAGGCCTTCGCAAGGTGGAGTTTCACGGTGACTGCGAGTCCATCAGTGAGGTCCTCGTCCCTGAAATGACCAAACCGGTGCCTGAGCCGAGCAAGAAGAAGAGAATCAGTCGCAAGGCGGCAGGTGGCGACGGCGACGATGGCCAAACTGATGCGGGCGTGGGCAAGGCGAAGAAGGGCGAGAAGGCTAAGACGTCTTGAATGGCGTTTCACAGCTGGGCACGAACGACACGGCCACCGTGTATGAGAACGAGGACACGAGGAGCAGGACACGTGTTTGAGAGAGGCCCTCTGCAGTATAAGCAGGGCACAGGGCGAGCTCGACGAGGAGCCTGTGCAGACAGTTTCCGTTTGCGTCAGGCCATGTACTTCATGACGATAGCAACAGAACAAAAGCGTGTGTTATTTTCGATACTCTTTTGTGAGACCTCATGCTAGCATGCTTCGGTGGCGCCGCAGACAGGGTAGCAGTAGAAGTGAGACTCAGCCGTCGGTGCGCCTGAAGACTAAAGACTGCGACGAATACACTGTAAGATCATTATTCAGACAGACTGCAAGATATCCCCGCGACTTGGTACATGTAGGTGTCCATCTGGGTTTTGCTAAAATCGTGAGCGTAGTCGCCAACTGAAAGAAAGATAGCAGTTCTGACAAATGATGCCTGGTAGCAACCTGTAATGGTGTTCACTTTCGTTACTGCCCGGTCTGGCATTCACTTCCATCGCTTCCCCAAGCTTCACAAGCCCCGAATGTGACTTCCTCCTGTCACTTGCGCGACACGCGACAACAGGCAACACCCGACCACTGTCCGTGCCCGCACTC
The DNA here is from genome assembly GCA_002786045.1 of Zasmidium angulare. NCBI lineage: Eukaryota > Fungi > Ascomycota > Dothideomycetes > Mycosphaerellales > Mycosphaerellaceae > Zasmidium > Zasmidium angulare. The sequence continues at coordinate 445,286 of NHNX01000014.1, forward strand.
TTCAAGTAGCTCTTCCCGACTTCCATCTCTCTCCTTCCTTCCTCCCATCTCCGTCGCACATCAAACTGCGACATCGCCCCAAACATACCTCTTCGTCCTGTCCAAGATCCGAGACAGCCCATACCTTCCAAGACAACGCGAAAGGGCCTGCTACCGGCCATAGGCTGCAGTCTCCAGCTCGTTATAGCGCCCACCTCTTGGCTCGCCGTAGCTTTCACCGTCCGGCACACTGCACAGCCTGGCTCACTGTGAGACGCACCACCAGGACAATTCCATTAACAACGCAATGGACACCCAGCTTCGCGAGGACCTGAAGCGCGACCTTCGCGACCTGATCCGACCCTTCAAGTCGACCATGAAGAAGCCTCCTTTCACAGCCGAGGAGCTGGTCGTCACCGCCATCATTCTTTCCTCTCGACCCACACAGAGCAAGATCCAGAGGTTCATCTCCCAGCACTTCGCGTATTACGCCAACCTGGCTCTCGCATGCACCCCTTTCGCTAGTGGACCTTTCTGGGATCCATCGAAAGGCTGCAAGCATGTGATGGATAGGTTTCAGCACGAGTGCGATAGGGTGTATCGTCAGTATGAGACGCCGATTACGAGCGTACCGGACCACGACTGGTTGGGCTTGGGGGATGACTGGGACGTCTTCCCTGAGCGCAGCAAACAAAAATACACTGTGAGCACCGCTGCGGCACGCATGTTCTTCAAAGACAGGCTGCCCCAGCAGATCAAGCTAGAAGCCGACCAGAAGCCATTCCCGTTCATGAAGCTGCCGGCGGAGCTTCGCAATCGCATCTACACGATGGTCCTTCAGTTGCCAAAGTCTGGCGTGTGCGTCAAGGTGAAAACCGACCCACTGAATCTGAATCTGAACCACCCGCCCGCCTCTGTCACACATCGGATTCCCGCCGAACTATCTGTGATGAAGGATGAGGACAACCGCTTCGATCGTTTGAGTGTCGAATGCATGTACAATGCGTTGGGCGTCGAGAATGGGTTTTAAGAAGACGACGAATGGGAAGAGCCGGGTGATGGGATCCAGGCTTGTCGTCCAGCAGCCCAGCATATGGCCATCTTGCAAGTCAGCAAGGAGATCTTCGCAGAAGCGATGCCTCTCTTTTACAGCACCAACAAATTCATCTTCCCCAGAGTGAAACACCTCTCGTGGTTCCTGGACGCTACACCACCGAGCCGTCGCCAGCACATCGAGCACATCGGCTTCCACTACATCATCACCGACGACGGCTTCGCGAATGCCGCTTTCAAGACGCTCAAGAGCATTCCTCATCTTCGCAAGCTGGAAATCGTCATCAATGAGAACAGTTGGAGAAGCAAGAAGAAGGGTCGGTCTGTCACCACGCCCAAGTGGCCAGATCTGTTGAAGATGCCGGGAATCTTCGCGCTTCGCAGCATACGCGGCCTGGAATCCGTGACTTTCTACGGCGGCAGTGGCGTGTTTGATGCGTTGATTCCCGACATGACCAGCGCGAAGAAGAGAGCCAAAGCACCGAGGAAGCGCAAGGCAGTCGCCGACGTCGCGGATGTCGAGGTAGCTGAGGAGGGAGCCAAGGACCAGGATGAGGATGCCGAAGCAGACGCTGCACCGGCGAAGAAGAAGACCAGATTAACCGTCGATCCAGTCAAGGGCGAGCCCGAGAGTGAAGACGCGGATTAATCTGGTACAACGCCTGCATGCGATTAAACGGCAAATTTGCACAAGCTTCAGGAGAGTGTTCAGAGCGGGCTGCTCTCCACAAGCAAACAAGTAAGGAGCACAAAGTATCCTACCAGATGAGACGGTTTTGGACGCATACCAGGTGACCGCGAGCATCGAAGATCGCAGCGTAGTAGATAGCTCCTCAAACCAACACCCCGACAAACTCACCTCGTCCCCCACAACACCCCTCCAACCCCTCCCACTGCACCAAGAACCTATCCACAACCCACCCTAACAACCGTCCACTCAGACTGACCCTCTTGACCCTCGCCCAACTCTCCACATACACGGTGCGCATCTTGCCCCGTGAATGACAGCCCCCAATGTCCAGGAACCTTAAGAGCACACTCACAAAGACGAGGATCGTCGCGGTGGCAGGTCCGTTGCAGAGGATGATGTCTGGAAAGTCTCGCGCATCTCTGTGTCCGATTGCGTCGGCAGTAGGGAGTAGGACAAAGAAGCAGGCGATTGCACATTGCAGACAGGATATCGGGGCCGTCCAAACGCTTTGGTGGATCTTCCGCGCGCGTGGCACGGTTTTCAACTCCCAACTGCGCCCGTCTCCTCCTTCTCCACCATCACCAGAAGCAATTTCCTTCTCTTCAAAGTCCTTCGCCCGCTGAGCACTGATCCCATCACCCTCACCGACCACCCACGTCCTCCGTCCGAACTTCCCTTCCCAATCTAGCCCGGCGCGCGAGAGCATGCTGAGCATTTCGGCCGTGTGGCCGCCGGAGCCCAGCACGATTAGCATGTGAGCTTCCGAGGACGAAGGGTGCGGTTTTGGGCGGTCGGGCGAGAGGATGGTGCGTAGACGGTAGAGAATGGGTACAAGGAGGAGAAAAAGCGTTGTTGAGAGGGCCAGGAGGGCGGCGTAGAGATCCATATTGGAGAAGGATTACAGGATCCTGGATCGGGATTGTTGCAGAGGTGGGTGAAGTTTCTGCTATCGTTGTTCCATGTCGTACTCAAGACTTGTCAAGAAGCGGGCAAGGCCTCGAATGCGGGTGACTTGGTGGTGTGAAAGGAGGATGGGTTTGATTCAGAGATTCGAGATTCCATGGATGGACTGAAGTGAAGCTCGCTGGGTCGCTCGGCTGCACGGACCGAGCTCCGTCTTCAATGGTCGCACAGATCTCTCAACTGATCGATGTAATGGATAGAAATGTAGGCAAGACAATTGGGCAAGAATTCTCTAAACGAAGCTGATGTATACATATCAAGTCGTCTCAACTCATCAATCGATCATATCCCCTACAAATCCCCTACAAATCCAAAACGCCTCACTTCCCTCGCTAACATCAAAATATCCCGTCCTGTCTGCTCGACCCGTCCTTTCAAGCATCCCAAACCCCTAGACATCAATCGTCGAACAAATCATCCAAACCTCCTTTCTCTCCCCGAACTCATTCCCCTTTCTTCCTCAACCCTAATGAGCGGTCCCTGTCCTTGGCCCTCCTCCCCTAGCCCAATTCTCCTCGCCGCACTCCCCTCGCCATCACTTCGACTTCTCGTACTCTCCCCTCTTGTCAAAGCACCACCCTTCAAACTGCCTCTCCTTGAGATACCTCCTTCACTGACACTCCTCAGACTCGCCCTCTCGATATCCGCATTTACGACCCTCAACCGCGCCTTCGGCACTGTGAACATGACTTGCACATCTCTCTGCCCTGCCGCACCTTCCACGTCCCATTCGTTCTCAGCCGCTTTCTCGTCGAGCGAGGTCCGCGTCGGTTCGCCCCAGTCACCTGGATCTGGATCGTCGCGATAGGGTGTATAGGACTTGTCTTGTTCCCAGTCGGATTGCCCACGTTTGTGGCGGAGAAGCGTGCTGCCGTCTGAGACAGCGCGGCGAGGCCCAGCGTTGGATGTTGAGGGAGCGAAGTAGGGGGCCTTGCTTTTACGGGTAGGCGAGGAGGACGACGTTCGCGGTTCATCTTCGTAAGCCTTCTCGACGCCGGTATTGCTCGTGAAGGAGAAGCTGCGGTCACTGTTGGAGACGGCGGTCAGAGCTCGACGAAGGGAGCCGATCCAGCCTTGTTTCCGTCGAGGTGGGTTGCCGGTGGGATCGTAGCCGCGGACGGATTCTTTGCGATCGATGGGTGGGCTTGTTGCGGCCATTGCGCGTTGGTAAGGGTCGTCACGGTCTGCCATGGGTCGTCCGCCTAACAGTGCGGCTCCTTCGTCTTGGAGCTGGGCGAAGGTGGATTTGGCGGTTGTGAACGAGTCTTGGGACTTGTCGGCGTAGTATCTACCTGCACTTGGCGTTCGTGTCTCGGTGGGCGAGATGCGTTTGTGCTGGTCGAAGTAGTAAGGGGACTTCCGCCCACTACTGGTGGACATTGTTCCCATTGTGCTTGTCCGTTCTTCGCCCGGTGATTTGGCGCCATACTCGTTTGTCTCGCGAGCATTCCTCGCTGCTAGTGCTGCTGACAGTAGGGCACCAGTCCGAGTCGACATGGTCCGGGTGATGGAGTTGCTGGAAGCATGCGAGCGATGTGACTGCTCACTGAGGGTAGACGATGTCCTATCGTCTGTCCTGGTGGGCGATACTCGCCCGTTCGAGCTTGACGAGGGATCTGTGGCGTCTTCTTCGTCATCCACCACCATCCAGTTCATCGACCCATCGGGTTCTGCATGTACTGGCCGTCGAGTAGGACTGTACGTCCTGCTTGCTCCAGTGGGCACCCTTCTCACGGTGTCTGCTATAGGTGAAACAGGGTTGCTTCGAAGTGGACTCGCATGCGGTTCAGGATCTGCGAATGGGTCTTTCTGCTGAGCCGCATTGGACTTGAGCTGTTGTTGCAGATCTCGTAGGCTTCGCTCGTTTGAAGATGCGTCTGGCGTGAGCACCCTCTCAATCGCCCGGAGCTGATGAACCGCTGCCGACTCCCTGACTTGGTCGTCATCTCCTCGTATCGATCGATCTTCGTCCGCGCTCTCCAAGATAGGGTGAATATTTCCACTGCCTTGGTTTAGTCTACGTTCGTCGTACCTGGGCGCCTGATGGTACATGTATGGTCGGTTTTGCAGACCTTTCCTTAGCCCACGGTTCGGACTCGGCACATTGAGGAACAGACTTGTCGAGTCTGCCTGCTCCATAGGCGTGGTATAGTCTGGGTGCAGAGCAAAGGCATCGCCGCCACGTCCGTCAATACCGCCATGCTCGCTGTACGGCTGCTCGAGCTGCATGAATGACCCGCCTGATGAATGCTCTAGTAACTCTCGCTCTCGTTCCTCTCGCTGCTGTCGTAGTCGTTTGGTGTACCAGAAGTAGAAGCAGGTCACACCGACTAGGGCAGCGACTCCCACACCGAGACCAACTCCAAGCCCAGCCTGTTCTGAAGTCTTACTCAGTGGGCCGGAGGATTGGGTGTCGGCGCTCGACGAAGGCGCTGGCATTGTGTACGACTCGACCCAAGTATGCGATGTCGTGTTGTAAAGATAGACGCCATCAACAGACGTTTGGGCCCTCCTCGCAAAACGAGAAGAAGACGCCGTCACCGAATAGCCACCAGCGACCATCATGATCCCGCCAGGAAGCATCGTCGCGCCGTGTCCATAGATTCCAGTGCCTGGAGGAACGGCGTTTCCAGTCGACGAAGGTATTGTCCACGTCCAAGCCTCTGCTTCATCACCACCATACTCCGATCCTAGGTGTAGCACAGCAATCTGTGGTTGAGCCGGATTCGTCACGTCACCCACCCAACCACCCAAAACAATAATGCTCGTACCGTCTTCAGACAATACCGCAGTATGGCCAGACCTTGGCTCAACTTCTACCCTGGCCTGCCTCGTCGCAAGATCCGTCTTGACGCCAGTGGGCTGCTCGACCGGCACAAAGGCCCAGCTCTCCTGCGGTAGGGAGAAGAGCGCAACATTCGACATGTTGATGAACGCCTGCTGCGTATGTCCTCCAAGTAGTAAGAAGTCTTGCTGTTGGCTTTGCGTTTCTCCACTGGCATTCATGGAGAACGTTGGCGTCAGTCCAGTCATCGTGAACCCGGCCTCAGCGACGGGTGGTCCTCTGCCTGCAATCGACTCTATCCCATACGCCCAACTGTCAGTGCTTGGTCGAGCGAACTGCAGCATCGTGTTGGAGTATGCCGATCCATTGACCCAGTTCGAGGCCGTAGTGTCGCTTGAAAAAGGGCACATGCCACCAAAAAGATAGTATCCAAAATCCTCATCATCTCGACCGACAGATCCGGAAAAGGCTACTCCACTGGCCAGGTAGTTCGTCCCTGTAAGATTTGATCCCGCAGGTAGATCTCTCTCAGATATCTGATACTGTGTCCACGACCCATTCCCGTTTCCGCTGCTCGCATCCGGGGTAAACCTCCACAACGATGTTTCGTCAGCACCCGCTGCGCAACTCCCTGCTACGACCGTGATGTTCCCATATCGATCTATCATAGGTGTATAAGGCACCAGTCTTTCATCCTGCAAGAATGGCAAGCTGTCCGCAATCGTGGTGAGGGGCAGATTACTCGTCTGAAACCCATTGCTGAGATCGATCGTCCTTAGGATGCCCTGGTTGACTCCTCGCGAGGAGGGCCCGAAGAGGTATGCGTGGGAGGCATTAGGTGCGAGGAGGGCTCGAGTTGGGTTGTAGGGAAAAGTGTCGCCGAGGACGATGGTTGTGCATAGAGCCAGGAGGCTCCATGGGAGGGTCGCGGGTGGCATAAGTATACTGAGGTTAGGTTTTCGAGGTAGTTATCACGGCATTCGAGGAGTGGTGGTATGTGCCGTGCTACACCATCGTTGAGTGGGTGCTTCGGGGCGATTCATTCGTCGTGGTAGGCTTTCGCGGGAAAGAGTTGTACAGCAGGACTCGGGTCGGCAACGATATCGTGGTGGATAATTCCAGAGGCAGGTCGTCAGACAGCAGTAGTGTCAGTATGTAAGAGTATGTCGGAAGAGAGAGTAACGAATACAAGGGAAGGCCATGCAACTGCGACCACATGGACGGGCCAGACAAGAGCGAGACCCTCTTTCCTGCGCAAAGCCCACCCCAATCCGCGTCACGCCGTCAACAAACCTCGCTTCCACCTTCACATGCACATGCCCAAGCGACCGCCAGCCTCTCCGCCCGCCGAGAGCCTCCGAGCACCACGCATCAGATTGCGCAACACCGCCGGTACGAACGAATCAACCGATCAACTTCCAGCCATCTTCCGCCAACTTTCGTTGCGCAATCAATCAAATGGCTGGTTGAGCCCTGGTTCAGCCCAGTGCTGGGTGGGCCGTCGCCACGGCAACGACATCCCACCAGCACCAATCAAGGCCTCGCAAAGCGCCGGCCGACGCGAACTCGTGGAGACTTATCCCTGCGCGCACATCCAGTCTGGAACTTCACTCGCTTCGTTCAACGGCCTTGGAAACGCCAGGCTGGACTTGGTCAGCGCAAAAGGCGGAAGCTTTGGACGATGTGGCGTTTCTTCACCATTTGCCGCGTTGTTGAACAACAAGAGACAGATCTTCATCACAACACCTGCCGTCCCGCGGCTTGCTTCGAGAAAGAGGAGATGGTAGCTTGTTGCACGAGGTGAATGGTGGCTTTGCCAGGACGAGATCCACGGCGTTCTGCATCGCCGTGATCCAGGCATTGCAGACGGGATCCAGGTCAACCTCTCGGCGGTGGTGTTGTCCTGGGCCAGAAGTGGTGTTAAAGACCATGGCAGGTCTCGAAACGCGAAATACAGCAGCAGCCACTGACTTGCTTCAATTCTCGTCCTTCATCGGATCTTGAGAGACCGCAACAGAATGCTGTATCAAGTATCGAGCCTCTCGAAGAAATGCCGGCTACAAAGTCTTCCCTCGTGGGATCTTGAGATCAGAAGCAGAGATGTTGACTGGCATCATGCTTTGCCCTGGCGGTGGAAGCACACGACTGAATTACGCCGTGGGGGGTCAGAAGTGACCTCTACCAGTCGCTCGTTGGAACAGATTCCGCAACCATGAATACAAGGCATCGGGATCTTTCGACTGCGGTGCCTCAGGCCGCAACTTGACTAACAATAAGTGTCGGAGCATGAACTTCACCTCATCAAGTCCCCATGGACGCGCGACAACAACCCTTTCTAGTAACATTGACTACCGGCCATCTATTGATGAACTCCCTAGCTAAGCTCGCCTGGCTACGGTCGGAGCACTGCTGCAGGCTTTCAGTGAGAGAAGCTTGGTGTTTCCGCTGCACAAAATTGCAACAATCAATCCATGGGGAGATGATGCTGTTGCATTGGTGCCGACCGCCGGAGCTTTGAAGACTTCAAGTTTGGCGACGCTTGGTGCTCGTGAAGAGGCTGTGCCTGCTTCGTGTCTGAAGAGGCCGCCTCAGCTTCATGTTGTGTAACCCAGCTCTCACAGCGTTACCTTGCAACGTTGAGGCTGAGCAGCGGGAGATCAGATGGCATATACTACCGAATACTGACAAGAAAACCAGCAGATTCAATCACCGTTGTGTTTCGCGCGGCCTGCATCGACCTCCCACTCGCCATAGCATGCCATCACACATCGCGTAGTGGCTGTCGGGACGACAGCCGTCCTGCACACAATGCAGCGAAGCCCAGACCGCCAGACATTCAGCGTTGGCATCATTTGCGCCCTTCCTGAGGAAAAGGCTGCTGTCGATGGGGTTCTCGATGAAGAGTTCGAGTCCTCGAGCCTCCCAAGAGTAGCGGGAGATGACAATGAGTATACTTTTGGTCGGATCCACACGCACAACGTTGTCGTGGCATGTCTTCCCGCCGGCGTGGTGGGGAAGGTTTCGGCCACGGCAGTCGCAAAGGATATGTTACACAGCTTTCCCATCAAGATCGGTCTTATGGTTGGCATTGGCGGCGGCGTGTGGAGTGAGAAGACAGACGTTCGACTAGGAGACGTAGTGGTGAGCCAGCCGGCTGGCATGCATGGAGGGGTGATTCAATGGGACTTCGGCAAACTGGAAAAGGAGGGCGTGTTCCGGCGGACAGGCACACTCAACAAGCCACCGCGACCGCTGCTCAATGCGGTGCAGAGTCTTAAGGCGACGCATCTGCGGAAAGGCAGTCAGGTGTACAAGCATCTGGAGGAGATGCTGATGACATGGCCGCTTATGCAGGAGGACTACCAACATCCAGGACGTGAACACGATGACCTGTTCGAATCGACTTACAGTCACCCTGGTGGAGATAGCTGTGAGGGCTGCGATCGATCAAGACTAGTCCAGCGTCGGCAGGCGCGCAAAGACACTAGGCCAAAGATCCACTACGGAAACGTCGCCTCAGGAGACGAGGTTGTGAAAGACGGGCCGACTAGGGACCGTTTTGCGCAAGCAGATGGCATATTGTGCTTCGAGATGGAGGCGGCAGGCTTGATGGACACCTTCCCATGCGTAGTCATTCGAGGCATTTGCGACTATGCGGATTCGCACAAAAACAAGCGATGGCAGCCATATGCAGCGGCGACCGCTGCATGTTATGCAAAAGAGCTTCTTGGAGTGGTCAGCCGACAAGGCTTGGAGCAGCTGGGATCAGTGAGTGAAAGCCTTACTACGCCCAGCTTGCCAAGCGATGAACTTGCTCCAGCTGATGATACCAGCAATCTGGGCAAGAACGTAATCAAGCTAAGCAAGCTGTCCACTAGCATACGATGCCATAAAGATGGGCATACTGCGCACAAGATCGCCAACCGGCTGGCGACATTGATTGATCGCTTGAGAGAATCCTGTCCAGGCAGCCCGCTGGCCAACCACAGCAAAGATCAATGGGTCGTTTTAGCGCAGTCTTTGAAAGATTGTGCCCGAGTTGCCATCAATGAGCTGCCTCCGAACTTGCGACCAATGACAGTCTTTCAGATCCAACGCAGGAAAGATAATTGCGACCTGGAGGAAGGGGAGCTGACCATGATCTCATACACTAAGCACGCGCGTGGCGACCGTGGACATGAAGTTGTGCAGCAGGTCTCGGCATTGTACTTCAACCCCTCTGGTGGCACAGGCTCGCCCTTCGTTGCCTTGTTTGCCGGAGAAATCGATCGTTTCCAAAAGATCATCCTCCACCCTACCATCTTCGCATACAGAATGATTAGTCACAAGGCCAAGGTCTTCGAACTTATCGAGAAAGATGATCTGGAAGGGGTTCAAAAGCTTTTATTAGCTCAGGAGGCAACTACGCGCGATTGTGATGAGCGTGGTAGGTCCCTACTCAACGTATGTATCAGCTACTGTTGCGGAGGGATTCAGCTACACTATGCCATCCTTGTGGCGGCGTTGACGAAGACCTTAGTATGCTTGTCACTTCTTGAGCCCAACGTGCTGCAAATTCCTGATCGACAGCGGGGCTGATGTCAACAGAATGGAAGCCGATATGTAAGGATATGAAGCGTCAAATCGCATGTGAGCGCCGCATCCAAAGCTGATCGTAACTAGTCTTGATACTGAATACCAGGTCGTCCCCCTGACGGCATACTCCCCCTTCGCTATTACAGAAGATCAACGGAGTGCACAAATGCTAACCAAAGCCTGCTTTGTCAGAAACTACTGCTCGAGGCTGATGCGGATCCTACGATTGAGACAGTTCATCTCACTTTTACACCCATAGTCCAAGCACTCATGAGTGGAGATTCCACGGTAGGCCTCCTTGGTATCTTTGTTACATCACTGACGATTCCCAGGCAGTCCTTGATACTATCATTCGGTATGCAAATCAATATTACATTAACTGGCAATTAGATATCGTGGAAGGGCAGAGTGCTCTACACCTCGCATGCGAACTAGCCCACTCCCTTTCCACGCCCATGATTCTGGACCGATTGGTCGACGCTGGCTGCAATATCCGAGAAGTTGATGATTCAGGCCAGAATTGCCTTTTCCATTGCGTACTGAACGCATGCCACCCAGAGGCCTCCAATGAGCTGGAAGTGCTGGTCCATCTTCTGGAACTCTGTGACGATGTATTTGCCAAGGATCAAAGTGGCATGACCATCTTTGATCACGTTAGAGACACTTCCGGTAGCTACTCTGTGTATCGTTGGCGTTCCAATTTTGGATCATATCGTCGGGACTTATGGGTAACAGCTTTGGAAAGAGCTGGGTACGAGCATACTGTTCCTCTGATTGGGCAAGCAGTCTACACAACTGACTATCTACCGGAGCACTATCTTACGTTGCGTCATGCACATTCATGGAGTTTTCGGGATCCAGTCGAAGCAATCAACCAATTGAGATCCGTCGCCAGGACTCGATGGCCTTCGCACCGCGAGATCTTGCAATGCATATCCCATCTCCAGTCCTTCCGGGAGGAATGCTCAGAGCCAAGAAGATCGCCGTCGAGGCCGCGAATGATAACACAGATTGGGAGGACAAGACTGTCAGTACGACTGGAGTTGGTGATGGTCACGACACGGAGCCATGGGAATTGTCGAAGAAGGACACGCACTATATTTTCGAGAACGACGAGGATCGCGCGTTGCCGCCCGCGGCTGTCAGAACTGGCAACATATCGTCGGTGCTGCGCCGATTTGGAGGAACTGGAACCAAAGGTCAAAAGCGAGATTGGAGCGCTTGAACATTTGCAATCCCAATGTGAGAGTTCTGATCGGGGGTGGCGCATATGGAGCCTAAGGTGTATGATCCACGTCAATCCGCAAATCGCCGAGAAAGACTTTCGCTTGCTTGGAAATATATGATGAGTGGACTGATAGCGGCGGCGCTGAACTCGAGGAGAGTCAATGCATTAGCCAAGAGCTCGAGGCACGCAGCGGGCCTTTAGGTAGGATGGACAAGATGTCGCACAATAGCTGATACGCATTCGTCGATGCTCATGAGCCTTGACAGCCTCAGAAGCTGCTTCACAATCATGACGAGGCGGAATGCCTCAGCCTGTGCTGAAATGGCGAGCGCAAAACGAGTGCTACATGTTGATTTCTTGCGTTTGGAGGGCAGCCTAAACTGCCATACTTCAGCTGTCGAGATACAAAGGTATCAGCAATTCAACTTGAAAGAAATCTATCACTCGATAACCCACTTCAAACGATCACGATCACGTTCACTCGGGTCGAGAAATGCATTTCGATCCACACTTTGATTTACTCTCAGCTATGCAACGATGTATGCCGCATTTCGTCGCCCAGAGCGCACGACATCAAATCCAAACCAAAGAACTCCATCCAGCCAGGAGCTTCGAAGGAACAGTCCCTTTTCTTTCCATCGAGCTCGACCAGCCTGCTTTCCTGCTGACTCCTTACGGCACCGTTAGAACGAAACCCATTTGCTTGTGGTATGATGTGGCGGCGCTGGAAGCTCTCCTCCCTCGCTCGGAGGACGCCTCATCTCCTCCTTTCATGTGCAGTGTAGTCTTTTACACCTCCAATGCGTTGATGCGCTTCTTGATGAGCTCAAAGTTACTGAAGAAGATCATGTTGATGATGCAGGATCGAATGACGGAGACGCCAAGACCTAAACCACGCCCACCAATGTCAGCAAGAACTCTCTACCTTTAAGCAAAAGTATGGCGAGGACCCACCTCTATACGACGTCGACTTGAAGAACTGGATGTCCGGTCTCCTGGCTTCCTTCGATCCCGCGGCGAGCAGTTGCTTCTGGTAGACCGTTTTGGCGACGTCAACGGGGTAGATCTGACAGTATTGTATCAGTACAAAACGTTCTCACGGGGCAGATGAAATGGTCAAAACATACGCAAGCCCAACTGACGATCCCACACAATCCACCGGCCACCACCACGGCATATGGACTCGTCGAGCTTTTGCCCCTCGCGTTCCCCATCAACTGCTTCGCGCTCTCGTACGTGATGAAGTATATGGACGTGCCAATCGTATCCCTCAGCAGATGCAGCCGATAGCCAGCATACAGCCCCTGGAACCCTCGATCTCTGACCAGCCTTCTCGCCGTAGCCCAAGAGCCTCCACTCTTTAGATCTGCTGCGGCGTTGTACTTGCTCGAGCTGTTGAACGCCGCTTCTCTAGCCACCTTGCCCGCGAGCTGCTCGTTCAGCTTCGTCAATTCGAAGGGACACGATACCGTGGTAATGACGGCTCCAGCCACAGCACCGCTCATCCCAAAACACGCCACGGTGCTCAGCGTCGGATAGCTCCCTGGCGCATTGGCAGTAACCAGCGGACTCTGGCCCGTCATCTGCGTGAACGTCCTATCCAGCGCATATTTTGTCTTCTGATACAGACTGAAGCTTATCGTCCGCACCATCGTGACGCTGACCATTGGCGGCCCGACACCTCGCCAAAACGCCCGCAGTCCTTCCGCCCTGTAAGCATCCTTGATGGTATGCATGAAACCCGTCTCATAGCTCTGCATGCGTGATTTAGCGAAGTCGAGGGGGAAGGCGAGGAAAGTGGAGAGGACGGAGGAGGACGATGCGGAGATCTCGGTGCGGTATTTCTTGGCGAAGGCTTTCACATCTTTGCTGGCTTGGAAGTGAAAGATCGAGCTGGTGTTTGGTGAGGCAGGGGAGGGTGAGGGAGCGGCATCGTGGTGTTTGGCTGGCTTGGGCTGTGGCTGTGGCTGGCGTTGGTCGTCTGGCACTGGCATCATTGGTTGAAGACGGGCGTCTTCAGGGCGTTCGATGGAGGTGCCTGTGGAGGCGCTCCATGAAGCCTGCCGTCGCCGGTATTCGTTGTGGTATGTCTATCCAGCCGCGCGGTGCAGGCCTGGATGGTCGGGGTGTGTCCCTGGTGGTATGTCCTCCGTGTTTGGCCGAGCGTTGATCTTCCCAACAATCTGTCCTCGTTGGTGTGCTGTTCGTTCAAGCGACTGCTTCCTGTCTCTTCAATCTCAGCGTCTCGTACGGGTGATGGTTGCAGTAAGCGGGGTGTCAATGGCAGCTGCGGTGCGTGTCCAGGATGTGGATGGAAGTGCTTGGGGTGAGGTCTCGAAGTGGGTCAGCTGGCGGCGATGACGATCGGAGGGCGATTGGGCGGTGGTGGTCTGGTGTTTGGTCGTGTTGTCTGCTACAAGGCTCGTCGCCTCGTGGTGCGGTTCTACAGCAGTGCGGAGTGCAGCTCCTCGACGCCACCGATGCACCTGCAATGCTGTTTGTTACTAAGGAAAAAGTGCGTGGTGAGCGGTACTCTGTACTTTGGGGTGAGGTCGGAGCTGTCGCCAATCAATTGGCTTTCACCATCGCCCCACACGACCACGGCTTGTCCACAATCGGCATGGTCGTTTTGGTTAGGGATGGCATGTGAAAGTGTCGCATCAATCGAGATATGCCTTCTATATGACGTGTCGTTGATATAGATCTAAATACAGTACTTCTGTACATTCGTCGAATTTACTCTCGTCACTCGCGGCTACCTCGGAAGGCGCCTCTAAGCTCTATACGTCTATCTCAATGCATCGAGATAGCTGCAGCTCGTCTTCCAACGTCAGACCACTCCATCAGCGATCCTGCCGATGTTATAGCCATACCATTCCAACACCCGCAGTCAAACCTAACGCAACGAACCCCCAGAGTAGTCGCTGGACATCAATGGCTGCCGCACGACTGCTCGACGGTGTCTCCTTTGCGAACGTCTGAGTCTGATCACCTGAACTGGTCGCGCAGACTGATCCGCAAGCGTACCCAGTTGGACAGCAGCCACCGCCATCGCTGGCAGCACACGATGACCAGCCATTCGCGCACGAGCCCGTTGTTGCGGTCACGGCGATTGTAAGTCCAGATGTAACGACTTCGGTGGAATCAGACGCTGGGCAGGACGTTGTATCGCAGTTGCGATCCACTCGACAGCAGCCGCCAAGGTAGACCGCAGAGCACATGTAGAAACCAGTCGGACAGGCACCAACGGCAGTACTGCTCGGCGTTGTGGTCGTTGTGATGGTCGTGTCTGCCGCTGAAATAGACGTATCTGACGTTGTAGCTCCACTGGTCGGACGGAACGGGGCTGAAGCTGTTGCTGTCGTGGTTGTCGTGACATCCTGGCACCCATCGCTTTGGCATGATTGACCATTCCGGCAGCAGCCCCCTCCATCTTCGGATCCGCAGCTGAAGAAGCCACTTGTGCATGTCGAGGATGTTGGGACAGGAGCGATTATGATTGTTGTGGGAGACACTACGGTCGTGGTCACTGTATCGTCGTCGCCACTGATAGTGACCGTCGTTGTATAACCGCTGGTCACGATTACAGTAGTGCCTCCATTGCTGGTCTCGGAAGACATGGTAGTTGGATTTATAGTGCCAGTCGTGGCCGTAGCAGTCGGTAAAGTTGTCGTCACAGTCTGTGTCCCGTAGAAGACGCATCCATTGTCCAGACACCTCGCTCCAGGAACGCAACATCCCCCATTATCGCTGTCAGGACAGCTCGTATACCCAGCAGCTGTATCACAACCAGCAACATTGTTGCCGCACGTCGCACCGCTGGGACAGCAGCCCACACCGTTCGACGTATTGACACATGTCTCGCCGCTATTACAGCAGAGATCAGAGTTGATGTTGCTGCAAGAAACCGTGTTCGCAGGGCACTGAAAGTCGCGCGTGAACAGACTTCTTCCAAAGAGCGAGAAGCCTATTCGCTCGTGGTTGGTATGCGGCGCCAGCGGGCTCAAAAGCTTGCAAGTCATGGTCGAGTTCACATAGTCCCCGAGTTCATCGTAAATGACAGGCCGGCGCATTTCACGCCCCGGTGCGAATTGCCAATAGTCCAAGAAGAACTTCTCCCCGGGGTCATGGCCCATCTTCTTCACGCCAGCCGGTGTGTCCCATTGCAACCTCTCTTGCGCCTCCAGCCCTCTCTTGACATGCGCCTCGTGTTCAGGGTAGTATTTCGCAGTTCGAGGGAGATTGTGTGGCCATTGCAGGTCTTGCGCATCGGCGTATTGATTTAGGGTCAGTGCAATGAGACTCGCAGGCAGGGCGAGGAGCTTCGATAGATCTTTCATCGGTTGTGAATGTCGAGACTCGGATGGAGGCGGTTCGATGATGGTCGGCGGAGATCGTAATCCTGGCTTCAGTGTGCGACGAGATGGTAGAGATGAAAGAGAACGGAATGGTCGCAAGCACTTACGGTGGTTCTACAATGGAGTGGCTGGTCACTGCCGCGGAAAGTTGATGCTGAGTCCTTCCTGCAACAAGTGAGGCTGGGCTGAAGCGGGAGCTGTCGGAGCTTTGACTTCGACTTCACGCTCCTCGAGTCTTCATCGACCATCAATTCTGCTACTTACAGCATCTAGACAGTCCTTTAGTCGTAACTCCGACATGTCTTCAGCGCTTCAGCTCCAGCGCTTGCTGCTATCATCAGCACACACTCTATCGCACATGGCTACCGGCATTGCGAACAATTTGGTCGGAGCTCAGCCGCTCTATCAACACAGGAGCTAGACACGCATTGCTGCTATTGGTTTGCATCTCGCTTACCTTGCATATGCGGCGACTGCACGTCGACTACACTGACTTGCAGTTCCCAAATACATTACACTACCATATATACTGCTCATGCTAATGTTTTGTTCACTGACACATCTGCCTCATTTGCCCACATACCTGCTCGTGCGGCCCAGCAGCTATCACGCCCGTAGGAAGCTTACGTTGGAAACCCGTTTCAAATACAGACTGAGCCGTCGGACTGGAGAGTGGATCGAAGGCGGCGAGTATGTCTGTTCATAGCCTCCGCGACTGTAAAGAGGTAGGCGTCGTGTTCGATCACCTTCCACGATTTGTACCGGAGGAGCAGAATGCCAAGGTATGTCCCTGAAGTTTCCCCATCACCTCTTGAGATAACTACTAATCGTCTCTCAAGACGTTGGCTATGAAGACCGAAGATCATGTACCCGACGACGGAGTGACTTCTATTGCCACTACTTCCTCTGTTGCAGAGGCCGTCTCGAAGGTCAGCTCGTCGAGGAGGCGTATCAGGACTGGATGTCTGAGCTGTCGAAAGCGCAGAATAAAGTGCGGCGAAGAACGTCCAGTCTGCAGGAATTGCACCAAGAGCAAACGGCATTGCGAAGGCTACAACCAGCGTGTGGTTTTCAAGTCGCCTGCGTCCTTTGCTGACGGTGGCGCCCACCATGAGTGCACACTACCGTTGATGAACAGGCCTCTTCAACGAATGACTTCGACCTACTCGTCCATCACGATGAACGAAATCATCCACCAAGGCGGAGGGATCGACGTTGCCTTCGCCCAAAATGTCCCGCATCACATGTCCTGCGACATCAAGCCGGGCCTGACCAAGGAGCAGCACGACATCCTCGAGGCATACTATCAGGAACGGCCGAAGCCTAACACAGACATCAAGAAGGGCTTCGCCGCTTCCATAGGTGTGTCTATAGACAAGGTCAACGTGAGTCGTTCGCCGACATTCAAATCTAATAATAAAGCTTTAGGAGCGCAGCTAAGACGTGCCTAGAATTGGTTTCAGAACCGACGCGCAAAGTCGAAGCAGGATGCGAAGAAGCAGGCTGGTGCCTTCGACCTGTTCGCCCAGCAGCAAAAGCTTGCATCTGCCAACCCACTTCCCGATTCTCAAACACCTCCCTCCATGCTGGCGAATCCATATCATAATATGGAAAAGCAGTGGGAGCATTTCCTCGCCTTCCAGGATGAGGTCCAACAACCAACATTCACGGAATATTTGTCCTCAGATTTACGTCTTCCACGAACGAGAAAACGACCAGATGTCGGAACATCCCATGAAGGACGAGAGTCTCTTATAGAGAGCGACATTCCTCGTCAGTTTAAAGAGAGTGATAGTGATACTGAGACTGCTCAAATTCTCGTTGGCAGACTTGACACGGGTCCAATGAGGTCTATGGCCGATCTTGAAACTCAACCTAGACGGCGAGAAACTTCTATGGAAAGTCATCAACAAAGCCAAACCAAGGAAAGCAACACTGGTATTGGGACGTGGTTTCTGACCTTGAGAAGTCTCCACGCGAGGGCCGATAGAGTCCTGCACGACACCCGTGTCCCATCCCCACAACATTCGGGTGGAAGTAGCTCGCCAAGAGACAGGCAGTCATCGGAAGCCATTCGTGGCCGTCGAGCGCAAAGCGAGCCGCCGTCTTCTCTGAACTACATTGGCCACCCCGATACGAGGAACCATGACCAGGCCGTGTCAGTGTATGACGAAGCTGTGGGCATAGCGATTACCGCTACTGCCAGTGGTGCATGGGAGTCTGCTCGAACATCACAGGCCGCTTCGACCTCCAATCCGAATGACCCCCAAGCCCCGAGAAAGGGTAAGAGACCCGCAGTCCCGAACGAAGATAGCGAGCACCCCGACGACGACGAGCAACCACATAAACGTCAACAGACAGGCAAAGGAGCACATCCTCTCGCCAACGCAGCACGTCTTCCGTGTATCTTCCACGTTGGCGATAAGTGTACTTTTCCGAGAGATACTGCGACATACGCATTTCTTTCCCAATTGCAGTAAGCCAGTCAAAACTGCTCAAGCTGAAGCACGAAGCCCATTTAACTGAGACATGGCTAACAAAAAGGGTAGACGACACCTTCAAGGTGGCCTTCACTACTTCTTCGCTTGTTCGAAATGTTTCGAACAATTCGATGACGGACCTGCTCTGAAGCGTCACGCTGAGAGTGACCCTTGCGTGAAGTCTTGCAGCCGGCCTGCCTGCCGCCGCTATCGCAGCGGTTCTACAGACCAACCGACTTCGTGTTCGTGCATTCTGACAGTGCAAGATCAATGGCGGGCATTGTATAAGCTGAAGTTTGACGATGTTCCTCTAGAAATACCTTTCCAACAAGAATCGAGATCGGCGAGCGATAGTAACTATGCAACTAATTCTGATCTGGGCGCTCCAGGTTCGACCGAAGCCAATTTGTTTGATCCAGGGCTTGCGCAGGACGAAGTCCCACTCGAAGACACCGCCATGCCGACCACCGAGGGAAACTTCACAGAATCTGGCTTTGACCTCGATCTTGATGTCGACTTGATGAGGAACTTCAACTTCGATGCTACGTCTATGTTCGGCGTCAACAACGAGCCAGAGCTGGTGAAAGTGATCAACAGCCTTCTCGAGTTGACCAACAAGAAGATGGCCATCATGGAGGAACGCCTGTCCGTCTTCTCGCAGGTACCAAGTCGACCCCAGAGTACCGAGGGACTCTTACTCAGTATGGTCTGGCAAGCATTGACCAAAACCAAGAGCCCTGAAAGCTTGCCTGGCTCCCCGTTGTACAATATGATGGCGGCGATGGCACCGGCTGCGCTCACCTCCGCAGAAATGCAACCTCCGAAACCTGCTGAGGACTCTGCCTCCTTGGGAGTTCTTGGAATGCCGCCTGACTTTGGCAATACCTGCTTCGAACCCGGCGCCGGTTACACGCAGCAAGGTTCTGGCCAGGCTACATATGCCGGTGCAATGCCAAGCATGGAATTTCCGAAGGGGATGTTCGGAAGTGTGGCTGGTCCGCCGCAGTCCGAGTCCAACTATGGGTCTTTTAGGATGTGATTCTGGTCAACATTGAACGGGGGTACATGCCGTTGATCGAAGCTGCCGTGATCGCCAGGTCTGTGGAAGCAATTAGTAGTCAAGATGTCTGTCTAACCCAGACCATGGCCATGATGAGGATTGCATTGGTATCAGGCTTGATTTAAATTTTCACAAGGCATGGATCTTGCAGTCAGTGCCATCGAAAGAGCAGATTTCGAGATTTGGCTGTTGTCCGGGCTACCCGTTGATCTGGAAAAATGCAAGCAGATGGTCATTGTTGGTATATTACTCGTTCGCGCAGACTCGACGCTTCAAGGCAAGGTAAGGGTGATGTCTTGGTAAGAGGACTGAATCAGATGGCACTGCTGAAGTATGGTCGCTCAGAAATGCCGAAAACGAAGGGGCTAGCCCAGAGCAGTAGCCGAGTAGCGAAGCTCTTGATAGCGGCTAAGCCCGCCGCCGTCTTCAACCTTATTTGAGCCGCAAACACCGCACTTCGCTCCTGACGTGACGTCCTAACAAATTTCTCACTCAGATCTCTGGGATTGAGCATTACTCACTGTCCCCTTCGCCTTGATGTTGCTGGAATCGCCCATTCACGTCTCTACTCTGCCTCTGTAGGGCGCAGGGTCATTCCCTCGGCCTGGCTCCGGCGGTGTACGACTAGATGGCGCTACGATAGGGCGAGATAACATGGATCACGCTCGGTGGGTCTCGGTCAACGACCATGAACGCAAACGGCAATTCTTGGGTTGGCCGCTGACACGTCGGGATGCTATCGTCTCTCATTCGGCGGACATGTTTCGCTGTGACTGGGTTTGCGTCGCTCGTGGTCAGTGCAGCGCAAGGTAGTTGGCCCATTGAGGTTGCGTTTGTTTCCTGCTTACTCTGCACTTTTCCTCTCTCGCGTCCCGTTTGCTGTTACAACACTCGTCGGCCTTGCTCGCTTGCATTGACTTTTGTTGCCTAGAAGTAGCATTGTAGCGAAAGAAAGCAGGTCTCATATAAGTCGAGGATCGAGCTCCACTTCACAGCTTGACACCGCACAACACACATCAACATGGTATCGGCATCGCGAACAGTCACAAGAGCTCTACGCTCAGCCCCAACCACTCAGACTCTCCGAGCCGCCACTGCTCGCCAAGTAGCGATACAAGGCTTCCAGCAACAAGCTCGCCGTGGCTACTCCAGCGAAGCGCCCAAAGCCTCCAGCAACAGCTCATACATCTGGGGCGGCGTCGCAGCTGCTGGTGCTCTGGGAGGGCTTTCATACTTTGTCCTAGGTGGCAAAGATACCAAAGCCCAAGGAGCTCAGGAATTTGTACCCCAAAAAGACGACTATCAAAAAGTGTACGACGCCATCGCCAAAAAGCTCATCGATGAGGATGACTACGATGATGGCTCCTACGGCCCAGTCATCCTCCGTCTAGGTTGGCACGCCTCGGGTACCTATGATAAAGCAACAGGGACAGGCGGCAGTAACGGCGCTACTATGCGTTTCGCCCCCGAATCCGACCACGGCGCCAATGCTGGCCTCAAAGCCGCCCGCGACTTCCTCGAACCCATCAAGAAGCAGTATCCCTGGATCACCTACTCCGACCTCTGGACCCTCGCCGCCGCCTGCGCCATCCAAGAAATGGGCGGTCCTGACATCGCCTGGCGACCTGGCCGATCCGATCGCGACGTCTCATACTGCACGCCCGACGGCCGCCTCCCCGACGCCTCGAAAGAGCAGAACCACCTCCGCGCCATCTTCGGCCGTATGGGCTTCAACGACCAAGAAATCGTCGCCCTGTCTGGCGCCCACGCCCTTGGCCGCTGCCACACTGATCGCTCCGGTTTCGACGGGCCCTGGACCTTCTCGCCTATAACCCTCACGAACGACTACTTCAAGCTGCTGATGGACGAGGCGTGGCAGTGGAAAAAGTGGAGTGGGCCGAAGCAGTATGAAGACAAGAAGACCAAGACGTTGATGATGCTGCCGACGGATATGGCGCTAGTGAAGGATAAAGCGTTCTTGCCGTGGGTAAAGACGTATGCGGCGGATAACGACAAGTTTTTTGAGGACTTCAAGAGCGTGGTTGTGAAGTTGTTTGAGCTGGGAGTGCCGTTTCAGAGTAGTGAGGGAGACAGAATACTGTTCAAGAGGACGGAGTAGAAATGGGATGGAGGCAAGGATCTGGCGTTGGTGGACCGGACTTCGTGTTGAAGCTTTAGCGCGTTGAAGGAATAGGGGTTTGGTCATTTCTTAAGCAGCACGATACGAGATGGAGGTGCATGTCCATAAACCTGTACGATTCGTTGGTATTGGAATGCTTGATTCCGCGGTTGACTAGCGAGAAAGACTTGGTTTCAGCGTGTGCGTATCGACCAGCACCATATTAGTCCCGGCCATATGCAGTCAAATCTGTTCGTGTGAGGCTTTGACGCCAGAAGCTTTTGAGCCGAAAGTTGCCGTTTCTCGGCTGGACAGTTCGTTCATCAACTTTCACTGGCTCCTTCAGCGCCTGCAGCAATACTCGGAAAGCAGCGGATCGTGCATACTGCTCGCCATGCTAACAGAAACACGAAGCTCAGCGCAGAGATATCGCTTCGTCGATCGGACTCCAGTAGTGGTGCGCGTACATGTCCACCGACTCAAACAAGCGATCAGCGCAGTCGATCACTTCTCCAAGCGTTACTGTAGTCCAGGCTCGGCCGCCGTCCGCCTTCCACACCACATCAAAATGCGGCGTCTGGAAGCCTGCAGAAATGCTGAATCGTTCTCCTGGTGCTGCAGAAGAGATGATTGTCTTTCGCCATGATGCATTCACCTCCGCCTTCTTCCCATCGACTGTGTAATGCTCGTGGATCTTCACTGCAGGCATTGGAAGGAAGGTATTTTCCTTATACTCGAAGTCCATTATGGAGTCGGGAAGTTTCCGATGTTGTTCGGGTATTTCTTCAAGCTTGATGCCCTTCTCTTCGCCACTCGACACTTCTGGCGCAGGAAGAAAGAGTATCTCCTTGAGTAGTGGATTCAAGTCACACTCAGTCTCAGTGAGCTCCTCTGCAGCCACGCTGTACGAAACAATATCAGCTGAGAGGCACTCGGAAGGACCACAGAGACGCCTCATCGCCGCGACCTCGTGGCTCTTGGCTTTCGGGTTGGGGAGCAAGTACATGGCCTGCTGAAGCTTCGAGGAGCCCTCAATCGTCTGGTGGAAGGCTTGTGAAACACGTCGCACGCCAAACAGCTGGCGCGTCGACAGGTTCAGGAGAATATTCTGCGTGAGCTCAGGTATGGAGAACACCTTATAGGCGGCTTCACCTTTCGGCTTCGCGGGTCTGGCGTAACAGTCAGTTAGCGTCGGCGAACTGTGAGAAGTGGCGCACTGAGAACTCACGTGTCATCCCCCATCAAAGCGACACGAAGATCTGGTAGATCAGCCATGCCTGCGAGGAGCGCTGTGAATGCTTTGGGTGTGGTTGCGAGTGATGGTTGACACTGGTCTAGTGGGAGAGGGAGGTGCTGTGGACTTTAAGACGTGACGGACGACGATTTGGAAGGTGCGAATGACGTCGTGCCAAGTTTCACATGCAAACGGTGACTAGGTAGCAAATGTAAACGCTGAGCTTAGAAAATAATGATGTCGCGAGATGCATTGAGGTAGATCAGAAGATAGAGCAACATCATGTTTAGAAGGTCCGAAGACAGGTTCGAGTGCGAATCGATCAAGGCTTGTGAGCAGTGTTTCAGACTGACGGAACACGAGTGGTCTGGTACGCTCACTACCTTGGGCATGTTGGACAGGTAATGTGCACTGACATTTTTAGGTGTGAGATGAGCAGTATGAGCAGGGACTTTTGGGTCGAAGACAAGTTTCTTCTCAATATAGTGCAGCAAAGAAGTGACACACTTCTGTCTGCGCTTGCGAAAGCCGTCTTGACTCAAGATATGGCTATTGCCATCGCATGGGAGGTCTTGCTGCTGAGACTTCTCTGCGCTCTGGTCTTATTGTTCATCCGACATTTCCTTTTGCCTGAACCTTTCGTAGAGCGTACCCTCGATACGGTCTACGATCATCCCAAGAGTAATATCTTCCCACTTTCGCTTTCCGATCCACAGATGCTTGTTCAATGCCTTCTGCTCGTTCATCTCTTCGGTCTGCTCCCACTTCAAAACCTCGATCAACTGAATACGACTGCCACGCAGGACCTCGTCGACCCACAGGTCCACGCCGAGACGAGAAGGCTCGGATTGTGCGACGAGCGTGGTGCGCCAGGACTGGTGAAACGGGGCCCTGTTCCAGTTAGTCCGCCGGTACTTGTTGATCTTCGTTGGTTTAAGAGCTGGATGAGTGCGTGGGGTGGCGTTGAAGGAGAGATGCAGCGTTCCCGGTTCTGGCGCAGGATGCTTTGCCCAGAAATTTACGCCATGAGCGCCCTTCTTACGGAGCTGACGTGAGAGAATGAAGCTGAATTCATCGAGGAGCGGATTGACTTCCGCTTGCTTCCAATCGAAGGTGACGGACGGATCGATCTTGAGAAACATCGCCCGCTGCAGCTTGACGGATCCGAGCACAGTGTCGTTGAAGCTCTTGCAGGTGCGCAGCACGCCAAACAGCTCGCGAGTGGAGAGGTTCAGCAGTATGCGCTCGAGAAGCTCGGTGGTGGCGAAGACTTTGGCCACAGTGCCGCCCTTTGGCTTTGGTGGACTGAGGAGCGCCATCAGTCTTGCGTCTAAGTAGTCCGAGGATGTCTTCTGACTTACGTGCGCTCAGGCTCGGCTGCAGCTGGTGTCTGTGGGTCCTCCATGGTCGGCGACGATGCTGGTTTGACGTTGTTGTGCAGAGTTGAATGGAGCGGCGGCTAGATCTGCAAAGCATGTGAAAATCAGCAAACGCGGTGAATGGGCACGGACCCGCCTATCGATTATCTGCTCACCTCCAGCCAACTCTTCAGTCACCACCCACGAGACTACTTCACCCGAGAAAAGCACTCCTCCACCATCATGCCAGCCCTCTCACACATCTCAGTCCGCCTAGCCATTGGCGACACCGCCCTCACTGAGCTCCACGACCCAAACCCAAACCAAGAACCCAACACATCAAGCTGCTACATTCTCCTTCCAGCCAACAAACCCTTCTCCATCTTCGTCCACATTCCGGCGCACTTCGTATTCCTCGGCGACGTCCTGCTTTTCAAGGTCTTCAAGGACGGCACGTTCATCAGGCAGGAGTGGCGCTCGCCGCACACATCTGATGATGGCGTGAAGCAACCCGTGGATGCTTGGATAGACGCAGCGGCTTTGGTGTTTCCTTATGTTGTGGAGGATACCAACACCAACCAACCAGGCGATGTGGAGATGTGGAAGGACAAGGAGGTGGTCGTGCAGATCAGTCACGCGCGCACCATCGAGGAGCCGAACATCGACGCTTTCGGAAACAGGAGTCCAGGCAAAGTCGAGTCGCTTGGAGATCTCGAAAACACCGTCGCCTTCACGTTCAAATACCGGCCTCACGCCATTCTCAAATCCATTCTCGTCCCAAATGTACCGCCTGCACCTCCACCAGCCGCACCCGAACCACAAGCGACGTCGACCCACCCAGCGGACGATTCCTGGAACCGCTCCGTTAGCGACCCCACCGTCAAGGACAATCTTCTCTGGTGCACGTGCCGGAGGATTCGTCCTAGTCAGCCTATGGTGACATGCGACAACGACTATTGCGCGGTGAGGACGTTTCATTTCAAGTGCGTAGGCCTGAGGGAAGAGCCAACATCGGCGGCATGGTTGTGTCCTGCTTGTATGAAGTTGCCAGATGCGGAGGTGAGGATTGGAGGCGATACGGACGAGTTTGGGCCGTTTCGGGAGGAGTGGATTGGGAATGACTTTTGGTTCTGAGGGTTGGTGCAAGTCGCGCGAAGCGAAAGACATGTTATGACTTGATTAGAACGTTCGTCTTCGTCGTACTGCCTTGACCCAGGCAGCTTCCATTTTGCGCCAGAAAGTGTTGGCCACGGCTCATGATCAACCATCCACTCCGAACAATACGCACCTGTACATTTGACGCAGCACCAGTCATGCGCTCAAAGAACATCCGTTGTAAGGGGTATCATCATCTACTCTGCTCCAGCTCCGGGTAGACCCTCCTCTTCTTCACCTCCTCGACCCCCTCATCCCCCTCCTCCATCATCCTCTCAAATTTGCCCACCATTTCATCCAGATCCTTCTCCCCACCTTGCCTAAACCTCGTCACCTTCATCACATTATGCGCCGTCATATCATTCATCTCGAACTCCTTCTCCTGCTCTTCAGCTTTCCTTCTCGCGTGCGCGATGGTTCGTGCGGTGAGTGCGAGACGCATGTCTTTGGGGCCGTCGACGAGTTCGAGGATCGCAGACGGCGCTTGGTCTTCTTTCTCGGGCTCGATGCGTAGGACGCGCGTGTAACCTCCGGGGCGGTCGGCGTAGCGTTCTCGCAGGGGTCCAAAGAGTTTGGGGAGGTGGATTTGGGGTTGCTACGATGATCATTAGTTCTGAAGGCGTTTGAGCAGAGAGGATCGGAGACGCACGAAGAATATTGATCTCGCTCTCGTCCGACTGGCATTTGTGTTCTTCTTTCCCAGCGTTATGAGCTTCTCCGCCAATCGTTGTGCCTCTTTCGCCTTTGGCCATGTGGTGGTGATGGATTCGTGCTGGATTAGCGATGTGACGAGGTTTCGGAGAAGGGCGCGGCGATGGGAGGATTTGCGCGAGAGATGACGGTATTTGACGAGTCCGCCGGCCATTATGATCGCTTTAAATGGGATGTGTTGAGTGGTTGTTCCTCTGTACGTTCAATGCTCGACGGATGTTCAATGCGGTCCCAAATCTCCTTTGGGCTGAGTAGGGAGGGCAGGTTCTAACAATGTGCCAACCTGGAACTGAGGCAGCTGTCGGCATTGGAGATCTGACCTCATCGTCAACAACTCCGTTCGCGAACGACAACGAAACATCCTAATACTGCATGACAGGATGGGCTTCACATCCGGCCTGGTAACTACAACACTGACCTACGCTACAGCCACAGCTAACAATCACATAGCTGGGCGGATTCACCCTAACCGCTACTTGCCTCTACTTGACCGCACGATTCCACCGCGAAAACCGGCAACACCAAGCCACACTACTCCGGCAACAGTCCCTCGTCCTAAGTAACATCGTCGCACCACTACCCCCTTCACCTCCTCCGCCCGCACGCGAAGTCCCCGCAGGATTATGGGAGACAGCGAAAGACAAATGGAACGCGGAGCTGGAGAACAATGTGCGGAAACTCTGGAGTACAGATTGGAATGCGGTCAGGGAGAGCGCGGAGGAAAGTGTCAGTGCGGTGTGGAGAAAGGCGTTTAGTGCGTCGAGAGAGGGCGTGGATGCTGGAGTGGGAAAAGCACAGGAGGGAATCGATTTGGCGGGTAGGAAAGCTAAGGAGGGGGTTGATGCTGGAGTAGAAAAGGCGAGACAGGCGCTGAAATAGACGCAGGAAGTGAAGAAAGAGAAGACGACTGTCGGAAGTGTGCGAGTGAGGCATGCGACACCCTACCATGAACGAGGATAGATCTGGAGCTTCTCAGTACCCACATAATCGAGCTTGCAAGCAGATGGAACCCCTTCACAGGAGGGCAAACTCCTCCTCGAACGGTATCCCCCACTTCAGGGCAGCAGCAAAGTCGGCCGTCACGAAGAACCATAGCGTACGTCGAGCAGACATCACGAAGGCCAACCGGGTGGAATTGTGGACAGCAGGACACCCATCACCTTCCTACTATTTTGACTTTGTTACAAGCGCAACTCTACACCTTGCCAGGGACTACTATCAGCGATCTCGTTGTTCTGGCCCCGCAGTAAGGCTATAATAAGGTCAGGTACCCGCAGACGTAGTCAGGTCCCCAGCAAACTCTAAATGCGAAAAGACTGTACGGTTAAGTACACTCACGAACAATCCATCCGCCCAACAGCGTGCAGTCATCAGCCTATCACGCTATTGTAGAGCTCACTTCACAACAACTCACTGCACACAGACTGGCGAGACTCTGAAGCCGACAAGTCCTAAACACTGTACGGGGGCAGACTTGCAGCCTGGTAGCAGCATGGTCACGAGATGAAGTATGATCTGGTCTTAGAAAACGCTAGCAGAGGGCGCAGCAGGGTCGATCTAGTGGAAAGAGTGGTACCAAGGTTTGTGCCAAAGCTTTGGCATCGTGTGGTGGCTAGGAGCTCGAGCGATCCTCCTCACAGCCTGATTGGAAATCCGTCAGCAGGTATGGACCCTTTTCGCAGAAGCTGCCACACCTCTCGCACTCACGACAGAACAACCAGGAATGAAGAAGTTTTCTCAGTATGTACGTGCAAGCCGGAAGTTCTCCAGTGCCTTACTCCCCTTCTCCGATCAACCGCGTTTTGGGGTCGAGTTTCGCCCTCGCGAAGCCTGATTGGCAAACAGTAAGCAAAACTGAGCGAGGGTGTTTCGCTTCAGCTACGATAATTCCCTCCCGGCCTGGGCGATCGCCAAGACAGACAGCTCGATCTCTTTCAGTAACGCATGATCAAGTGCGTCATGATGCGGTGGTTTGTTACCATCCGCGGACGTTGATGTTGGGAGATTGTCGTTTTCGCATAGCCTGACTCGACCATAGGATGGAAGAAGCAGCGGACATGCTCTTCACTATCCAGAGAATCGCGGAGGGGATGTACCTCTGATCCCACATAGTGTGATGTGTGCGGAGGTGTGACTTGCTTGATCGTTGCCGCTGTCGATGGTAGAGATTAGGGGATGATTGAGAAATTCTCACAGCTTGTCCCAAGCACAAGGAGCGAGAGGGGTGATTCTCGCATCGTACGGTGACTCAATACATGGCTCAACTGGGACGTAAGATCCCTACAATCTCCCAAGTATCGTGATGCAATTTGACACGTAATGTAGTGTTTCGTTTCCACGGTTGGGGGCACGTACTAGGGGATAGAGGAGTGTTCTCATCGTGTATATGATCACAGTAAGCGCATATCACAGCCCTCACTTGGGAGTAGGGAGCCCAAGGGTACGCATATCACGTCACATGGCTATCCCCCAACCTATGAGATGGTCCAAGGTAAGCAGTTGATGTTTGGTAGGTTTGTTCGTAGAGGTGGTCTTGGGAATGTCTGCGGATGTGAGCATCTTTCTCCTACCGTATATATGACACAACTGAGGCCGTCTTGCTGGTGGGTTTCCTCCACTGTCCAGATCACATACAGGTATACTTTGCTCTCACAGCCTTACCAAGCGCATACGAAGCATAAGCATACCATACACAGCATACCACACCGCACCATACTACCCACAAGACCTTACCTCACCTCCATCTTACCTCGCCCTCACCAAGACACCGGTGTCTGCCATCACATCATGTCTCTCCCAACAAAATCCCAGTTCCTCTCCAGCCTGACTGGGCCAGCAACAGCCCCACCAGCAGGCTCTCTCTGTGGGATCTGCATGGAGATCCCACGCGATGAGCTTGTCGCACCTCACAACGACAAGCATCTCTACTGCCGGGCATGCCTCACTCACTGGACGGACATGAAGCCCACCTGCCCAGCCTGTCGTCAAGTCCTCTTCTCCAACCGGCGTCTGACCCTCGAGGAGCAACGGCGTTTGGACACGTACAGGCTGGCACAGATCCAGGGATGGAACTTCTACGCGGAGTTGTTGAGGAGTGAGGAAGCGGAGCCTGAGCTCGTGAGCCATTTCCTCCAGGTGACTCTCGAGAGGCTGCAGGAGCGCTGGGAGATGTATTCGCAGGGACGCCTGACGATGGATCTCACCTACGCGCACGCCTCCACAACTCCCAGCCTCGTAGACTTACCAGTCGAGGCGTCAATACCGTCGTCGGAGGATGCAGAGACGGAGATGGACGTCGATGAGGAGACGTTCACCCTCCCAGCCACGCGCCTCATTACGGCGTACTTCGCCGGCTGGTGCGAGGCTTTCACGGCGCAGGACCGGAGCACTATGGTGCATCACCCCCTCGCCACCGCCCTGCTTGCCAGCACGATCGAGGCGCTGTATGGCTGGAACGGTTTCAGGCTGACAGCGCACGGCTTGCGCTGCATGCTGAAGATCAGGCTCGCCCAGCCGGCGGAGGGGCAACCGAATGGGTGGAAGGAGTACAAGGACGGAGTGATCGAAGATGTCCTGAGGGTGTTTGAGGGGACTGCGCAAGCGCAGACGGTGAAGTTGAGCGCTTTCGAGAGGAAGGCGCTGGAGTTAGTGAAGGAGCATCGGCCGCTGTGGAGGCGCTTTGAGAAGGAGTGAAGGATAAGCACAACTGCTTGGTGGAAGTCTCATGATTCTTCACTGTTAATGTTGGTCATCATGATACAATACATGTATTGGATGTATCAGACAATGATATGTTTCTGGGATGATTCTTCTTTCGCCTGTCCCCTTGCTCTTTCGTGATCGTCGTCCTTACGTCGTATACACGTGCTGAGAGATGCACTCACTGGACGCATATGTTTCTCCACTCGTATTACTTTTCACGTGCTGTATACATGTATTAATGCTTTGGTCAGTCTCAGTGTTTTAGGGATGACGCCCGCTTTCCTATCTCAAACTTCCTTCATGATTCTCACCCTCACGCCGTTCTCCCGCGCTGGAAAGGG
This sequence comes from Zasmidium angulare, assembly GCA_002786045.1. NCBI lineage: Eukaryota > Fungi > Ascomycota > Dothideomycetes > Mycosphaerellales > Mycosphaerellaceae > Zasmidium > Zasmidium angulare. Next base: position 475,078 of record NHNX01000014.1, read on the forward strand.
AACGAAGTGGTCCCACATGGGATACACATCGATATCCTCCGTTTCATAAAGCTCCATGTCGAAGCGGTGCAGCACCGCTGCGAGTGTGAGATACATCTCTGCCCATGCCAGCCTACCCACAATTAGTAAACTACCACCGTCGAGCGACACTGGATTCTCACCTCTCGCCGATACAGTTTCTGGTCCCCCTTGAGAACGGGACGTACCACTTTTCCAACTCTCTGCTTTTCTCGCCCTGCAACCACCTATCCGGCTTGAACTTTCTCGGCTCCACGAAGATCTCCGGATCGTATAACACAAACGACTGATTCATGCTAATGTGGCAACCAGGAGGAATGACCCAGTCTTTGTACTGCACCGCGCGTTTACGATTGACTCTGACCAGCCGTGCAGCGACGCCCAGACTGAGTCTCGTGCTCTCTTTCAACACGGCTGTAAGTAGTGGCAGTTTCTCTAAAGTGCTCCATGCCGGGATATCTTCTTGATTGGTGGGCCAGACACTTGCAATTTCGTCTTTGACCTCTTTGAGCAATTCTGGATGTTTCAAGAGCTGATAAGTCGCCATACTCAACGCATAACCCGTCGTCTCCATGCCTGCACCTACCATCATCAGGACTGCCTGTTTGATGGCGTTGTACGACTTGTCTTTGGCGGGCAAGTTCTCATTCTTCAGATACTCTTGCATCAGGATGGTCCTCCCGCCCTCAGCCTCCGCTTTTCCCTCTCTAATATTCTTCAATCTCGGCGCCAGTCCATCTTCCCATACTTTGACGTACGTTAGACCTTCATCGTTCGGTGCCTTCTGCATCCATCTGGGCAGTCGCTCGAGGTTGTGCGCGACATACCCCACAAATGCGATCTGCTGGATCGGCTTGAGGATTTTGAACACTTGCGCGACTGACTTGATCATCTTCGATGACTTCTCCGGATCGTCCATGAGATTGTAGGGTTGCGAGAGAAGCCAGTCGCAGATGATTTCGAAAGTCATGCAGCGGTACCAGAACGACAGGTCAACGATATCTCTACTACGGGCGAGCTGATCGGTGAGCTTCTCGATGGTGGATTTGATCAAAGGTTCGATCTTCTGTATGCCGCCGCGGGAGAAATAAGGGTCGAAAGCCTTGCGGCGGATACGATGCTCAGCGGTTGTTGGCGTATGTTGTAGATTCTGTGTGGCGACTTTCTTCTTCTCGAGATCGGGATCGAAGTTGTAGAGGCTGTGGTAGAAGGAGCTGTCTAGAATGTGTACTTCATTGGGCTCGATTCGAACAATTGGCCCGTATTGATCGTGCAGTTCGTAAATGCGGCGGCTCCAGCGACCACCGTGATCACCTTTGATCATGTCATAGTACATGGCATACAGTTTAGTGACGGCGGTGATCTTGGGCCCAGGGAAAGAGGCGAGAGGATGGAAGTAGAGTTTGTAGATGGCTTCTGCGAGGAGGTAGGCAATGGAGAGGGAGACGAGGAGGAGAAAGAGGGAAGAAAACGACCAGTCCATATTGCGGGTGTCTTGAGAGTGATAGTAACAGAGAGACCGAAGTGAGGTCCTGCGAGATGACTTACAGGCAAGTATCAGTACCTCGTTGACCTTACATAGTTCTGGACAAAGGATGCAGTAGGATTCGCTCTGTCAGCTCAGAACCGAGCGTCAGACGTCAGGTTTGCGAGCCACGCGAACAGCTAATATCCTGTAGGCTGTGAGGATACGCTGGGGTCAACCGATTTGATGGTAGAGGGGGCTCGTTCGAGGGGACATATGCGGAAAGGCGTAAAGGTTGCCAGGCCTACAGTGGACGTTCGCGGGCAAATGCGAGTAGCACAAGGAATAATGTAGCCAAGTCGGCCATTGAAAGGACATAGTGATGCTGGTTAGGACGCCCCGTTCGACGGATGGCGACCCACGGGTGGTGTTGATGAAGGGGAAAGAACTAAAGTCATTCTTCACGATGAAGTCCAATCAAAGTTTTGATTAGGATTCGACCCGGCAACGTTGCGGGGCCAGCGGGGCACGAGTTCAAGACTTGGCAGTCAAATTTCTGAGCCGCGCGCAAGACACCACTCCTACAGCAGACCAGCAGCAGCCAGGCCCTCTTCCGTCCTTACACCCGCAAACCGAGATGGGCGACAACAACTTCCTGCATCTGGCCCGGCCACTCGCGCCCGCCGCTGTCTCCACCGGCGCTCCCAGCACCGCCCCCGTCTCCGTCACAATCCAACCGCAGGCCCTCTTTAGCATTCTCGACCACGCATCGCGACGACCCGCCGAGCAAGAGCGCGTAATTGGAACCCTGCTGGGCACACGATCAGAAGATGGCACCGAAGTCGAGATCCGCAACTGCTATGCTGTCCCACATACCGAAACCGCTGAGCAAGTCGAGGTCGATATGGACTACCAGAAGCGCATGCTCGAGCTGCACCTGAAAGCCGCGCCGAAAGAGGTCCTGATTGGATGGTATGCGACCAGCAGCGAGCTCAACACTTTCTCCGCCCTCATTCAGAACTTCTACTCGCAACAAGGAGAAGGCACTTTCCCTCACCCTGCAGTCCACCTTACAGTCTCGACGATCGCTGGAAAGGATGTCAAGGCGGATACCTACATCAGCGCGCCGATCGGAGTGACAGCAGAGCGGGCGGCAGATTCGTGTTTGTTCATCCCAGTACCGCATGAGATCAAGTACGGCGAGGCAGAGAAGAGTGGGCTGGAGTTGATTGCTGGAGCGAGGGATCGTGAAGATCGATCACAGCTTCTGCAGACGGACATCGAGGTTTTAGAGCGTGCAATCGAGCAAGTGTTGGAGATGCTCGAGCGCGTGAGCAACTACGTGAGCAATGTGCTGGATGAGGAGGCAGAGCCAAGCAGTGCGCTTGGCCAGTTCTTGATGAACACTCTCAGTCTGGCACCAAAGGTGGATGCTGAGAGCATCGAGAAAGACTTGTATGTGCACATTAGTTCGTCCACCGTGAAGTGCCGCAACGCTGATTTTGACCCACAGCAACAACCACATCCAAGACGTCCTCCTCGTCTCCTACCTTGCCAACACCATCCGTACACAAATCGACCTCTCGAACCGACTCGCAACGGCCGCACTCACCGTGGGCGGTGGAGACGGTAACTTGAATGCCGAGCACAAGGGCGACCGCAAGGAAGGCCGCCAGCAGAATCAGCGATCAGGAGCTGGCCAAGGAGGCCGGCGGGGTGAGCAGTAGATCCAGAAGATACAATCTACTGAGCTCGACGAGAAGACAAAGTCGAGTTTGGTAGTATCTTACTGAAAAAGAACTTGTGTTGTTACAGTTGAGCATCGAAATAGCTTGCGTGTGAAATGGCGCCCAGCAGAGGGTGCCGTGATGTTTGCAATCCCGCTGTTGCTTGCTCTATTTCCGACCATCTATACTCCATTGATGCATGCCCTGGGTATCGTATGAATGCAACCCACAACGCCGTCGCTGAAACAGACCCGTACTTGGAAGACGAAGGGCTATGTCGCAACTTTCTTCGCCTTCACGCCGTCTCCCTCGTCCTCCGCTTTTCTCTTCTTCCTTCCTCCACCACGACCCCGTCCTTTCTTTTTGAGCTCATTCTCAGCTCCACCGGCCTCTGCAATGCCAGCAAGTTCCGTGACACCTACAAGGCTCGCAGTCAGTATCCCAACCATTTCAACACTCACCTGTCCATAAAACATGCAAGACTTACCCTCCTTCCCAATCTCCTCAAAGTCCACCATCTTCCTCTGCATCTTGATCCACCTCTCTCGCGCCATATTCTCGGCCACCCTGCCCAACATCGCCCCGTTGCGCCTTAGCACCCATCGGAAATCGTCCGCTTTAATCTTCTGCCTCCTACTATAGCTGGCGCAGGTCGCGGCGGCGTGACAGGTTTCGATTATGAAGTCTGTGAGGATCTCGTCGAGGGTTGTGAGAGTTTGAGGGAGCGAGGGTGTCACGTCGCCGAAGGAGAAGAGGAGTTCGCGGAGGTCGGGGTCAGCGAAGACGGCGCCTTTGGGCCGTGGGCGGGCGCGGGGTTCCGCCATTGTGAGGGCGATATGTAAACGGTGATGTGTCTGGTTCGACAAGGGTCGCGGTAGTTATGGTTGAGTTATGAAGCAGTATGTTCTGGAGCTCGAGAAAGCGACAGGGTGACGTGCAGACGGCTCTTTCCGCCGCGCGTGAAGCTTGGCGGGGGTTGTTCTGGGGACATGTGGCTTTCAAGACCATCTCAACATTCACCCTCTTCATCAACGACATCTGCACAAACACGGAAGCACGAAGCCTGCCAGGAGCTGCAAGCCAGATCCCGCAGACAAGCGCTCTCATCGGAACACGATACATTGCTGGCCATGTTTGGAATCCTCAAATTCCAGACCTTCCTCCTGGTCGTCCTCCTTTTCATCTGCTCCTGCACATACCTACACGGTGTCTTCCCGACATGGCTGGACAGGAACAAGACTGGGTACGGATTCTTCTCTCTTCAATGACAACGTGAAAGGGCCCTTACTGATCTCAACCTAGACCTCTAGGCACCTTCTGGCGGGCAGCGAGAATTGGTGAGCGGCTGAGTCCGTACGTCAGTCTGTGTTGCATTGCTATGGCCGTAAGTCTCGACATCGTCTTGTGGCGATCGTGCGAAAGCACCACCTTTTACATTCAAGCATCACCTTCTAAGTTCAGTGTAGGTCAGCCTCATGACGGGCGAATGAGAAGGTCCCAAACGTGTCATCATTTGGGCTGAGCGAAGGCGTCCGAGGAGTTCTGTCAGGCCAGGAATCTTGTTTCTTTCGATTCACGGTATCATACAAATTACATCGACATCGGAGAACCAGTCCGGCCTATCACCAGTCCCTCGACAGTCACTTTCAGCTCTGCCGAAGTCCGCATGCAGCCAAGTTGCTGAAGAAGCGCTTTCTAACAAGCTTAGCCAGCTAGCCTTGGCGTGAACCGGAGAGAACCCACAACGCCCCCAACGCCCCCACATACCTGCCAGGGCCAAACCCTCGACCCTTCGGCCAAAGTCTTTAACATTGCATCTGCATGGATACGTCGAGTTCGGCTTCAGCTTCTGGCGAAGTGTGTATGCATTCCTCCATCCTGGCTGTGCTAGTGCCCTGGGGCTGCAGCAGGATGAATGGATACCACGCGATAATCCTTGATCCAACGCCCAGATTTTACCTTTCGCCAACTTGATCAATCGAGTCATTTGCAGGTGAGTCGCTCGTCACTCTCGAAGCTGGTCGATGCCTTGAGCCTAGCAGGCAATAGGCGACGCGACACAGACGATGGCCTGGCCCTACGTTTCTGGGAAGTACGATCACCAAGCTGTGATCTTAGTCCACGTCTCGGTTAGACTGTCGCTATGCGATGTCTCGTTCCAGTCTGGACGTTCCGTCGATGCCCAGTAATCAAGTCGACATGGACCCTAGCTTCACGGTGCCTCTGTATCTGGAAGAAAACTGTGCAAACCAACAGAATACTGCAAGGTCGCAGCCTCATCCTAACGAACTAATGCACGATTCTTCAGCACTGCTTCAATGGACGATCTGGCCAACTCGGCTTGGACCCCGACTCCATAATGCACGGAAAGTATCATACGCCGGCCTCCTGCAGAGCTCTGCAATCACCATGCGTGATCATTGGAGGAATCCGGTTTACAGCCCAGTGGAATTAGGCCTCACCCGCGGCCACGGCGGTCCGCTTCACTGAGGTCGTACAACAGCGCTTGCTGCGGAGCAACGCATCCAGGGCGGACAATCGGCCCTCAGTCAGCGAGTTACTAGTAACGCTATCGCTGAAAAAGGCAACATGACGGCGCGGTCGGTGGCGCAAATGACCGCCTCTACTGCAAGGCGGTACGGGACGCAAACCCAAATCTGGCTATCATCGCGGAAGGATTCTAGATTGCCTGTCTTGGGAAGCATTATGCGACATCGCCAACTATCCATTTCACGGAATGACTTGCGCAGGTGCTCTCGTCCTGACTGATGAAAACCATTCAAGCCTGCCGCTTGCTTCTGCCGCCTGTTGTCAATGCTTAGACTGCACATTCATCGCACCGACATTGCGATCAAACATCGGACCTGAAAATGGCAATGGTCAACGAGCGTCTATTCTTTGATATAATGAGCCAGGTGGATCGTGGCTGCCGGCGAGGTAGCGCGTCGACGACATCGACATCGTTCTCCGGTATCCAGAGAACGCCGACCACACCATCGCGGACGCATATCACTTGCAGGAATAGACGAGTTCGCTTTGACACAGCTAGCAGGTCCTCTAGGTCATCATCAGCATCAGCATCCGCCGCCAGCTCGCCCAAGCAAGAGCTCTCGGGCCCTGATATGGACAGCAATAGACCCAAGGTCATGGGCATACACCATCTCAAGTTCGCCGTCTCAAACCTCGATGTTTCCATTGCCTGGTACGAACGGGTCCTCGGCGGTCGACGGGTACCTGGTCTCGATCACACTCGCCAGGATGGCACACGATTTGCAGCGATACTTGAGATGGTCGATTGGGCAGGACTCTATCTTGAGCTACGACATACCCCTCAACGTGCTTCGAAGGAGAGAGGATGGGATCCTGTTACATTGACGGCGAAAGGCAAGGAAGATTTGGTAAGTTGGATGTTGTGGCTCGAACGGTGGGGGACCGTGCATAGCCCGGTCCTTGTTGGAAAGCGGGGTTGGATTCTGGTGTTTGAGGTGAGTTCAATGTCGATTCGAGAAGGACATGGATTGGATTAACAAGCTATAGGATCCTGACGGTCGTCGCTTTCGCATGTATACCAGAGAAGATCATGGTGGAAAAGAGGAGCCTTCTGCCGATTGTAATTGGCTGGCTGAGGGTTCGTGAAACGGGTTTGAGCCTGGCGTCGGAGTTTGGAGGTATGCTCTCATGCAATGGCTTTTGCGAAAGCCCAGAAAACGACGTGGCTAATCACATTCAGGCAGCGTTGCCCGTTGGGGTGCTCTGTGGCATTCGATCATAGACACGGTCAGGTATGTTGATACCACTTGATTAGCGCAGTCAGGTGTGCCAAAAGTTCTGTCTCGACAAGCTTGCGAGCTTGTTCTACCTTTTCCAAGCATCTGATCAGCTTTTTGAGTGTTGCTTTCCTGTTCATGCTGAGTCCGTAATCTCTTGCTGTCAGGATGCTTATTGTGGTGCCAAGCTAGGCCAGTCTCGCTCTCAAACGACAGATGTTGGAACGCACGAAACGTTCAAACGCATACCCATCAGATCAAAATACAAAGTGAGAACATCTCCAGGACTTCGCACATCCTCAGAAGTGTGATTGTATCATGTCACAAAGGACCTTCAGTGAGTCGAGCCCGACAACACCACATCTGGAAGATGTTGCGCCCGCACTGGTTCGGGAAGGCATCTCCGCGAAGACGACTTTGAGTGCTCGATTCCGAAATTCCGGAGTCGGTCTTCACTGGGACGTATCTGAGGCGTTTCCGTCAGCTGAAGATGCTATTCACTTGGTGGTACAGCTGAGTCGAAGGCTCGGACGGCTCTGCGTTAGTTCCCTGGAGGATTTCTGCCCTCGCTTCATATGGACGAGGCTGGCTGACTTTTACAGCCCACGTCGCCAATTGGGCATCCTTCTCCGCTGGAGTTCGACGTGAAGGTCTATCTCGTCCGAGAATACGATTCGGGCTCACCGCACTCTTAGCAGCTGGATACTCAGCTGAATCTTCGACCAAACGACGATATAAGAGCATGCCCCTGCGCTCTTGTTTTTCGAAGAATCAGTTTTCAACGTCACAGAGCCTCAGCAACCATGAATACCTCACCAACTTTCGACATCATCATCGCCGGTGGCGGTACCGCCGGCTGCGCTCTAGCCTCCCGCCTCAAGCAATCCAACAGATGCCTTTCCATTGCCATCATCGAGCGAGGATCTGACGACCACACCAACCCCCTCATTATGAATGCGTGGGGCCGCACACAGCTCGAAGGCGTTGGCCTGGACACACCTTACCTTTCCGCCCCTCAAAAACATATGGATGGTCGGTTCATCAAGCTCCACGCAGGAAATGTCCTGTCGGGGTCCAGCGCTGTCAACGCTGGGTTTTGGATGCGACCGCATAGGAAAGATCTGGACCATTGGGCCGAACTTCTTGACGGCGAGGAGGATAGCGAGAGATGGACGTATGATGGACTGTTGCCTTATCTCAAGCGGATTGAGACACATTGGGACCGCGAACACCCGGAAGCACATGGGTACGACGGGCCTTTCAAGACGAGGACAAGTCCCGCACTTCCGCTCCGACAACCTGTGCACGATGGCATTACCTCGCTTGGGTTCGAGGATAATACGGACAATCAAGATGGCGAGCCGTTGGGTATTGCCAGGCATTGTGATAACTGGACGCCGCTGAGACAGCCGGCTGCGGCTGTGTATGATCTCGAGGGTGTGGCAATCGTGACGAATGCTACCATCCATAAGGTCTTGCTTGAAAAGACAAGCAGTGGACAAACTAGAGCGACAGGCATCGAGCTCGTTGATGGGAGGAAGTTCTTTGCATCGAAAGAAGTTGTCTTGAGTTGTGGATCTTATCGAACACCGCAGCTATTGATGTTGAGCGGCATAGGTCCGAGAGAAGAGCTTTCTCGTCATGGAATTGAGACTTTGGTGGATAGTTCTTACGTCGGCAGAAACTTCTTCGATCATTCTGGTATCTTCGTCCCATGGAAGCTGGACAGCACTGCAGCTGAAGCAGGACTCGCCTTGGGACATTCGAACTATATGGCGAATCCTACCTACGTGGAAGCTTTCCCAGTCGACTGGATGACCATCGGGTCATTGAGCGCTACTGGCCTCAAGGAACAGCTCCAGAATGATGACCCAACCGCTACAATTCAGGACACACACCCGTTGTTGGATCAAAGAGCCCACTACTGGCTAGCAGTAACCTACTACGGCAGCGCTGACATTTGCGGTGAAGACATACCAGAGATCCCTCTCGATGGCAACTACATCACGCTCAACAGTCTGAACTTTCTCCCAACCTCTCGCGGATCCGTCACGCTGGCGTCTGCAAACCCGATGGACCCACCGGTCTGCGACCCAAATTACTACGCTACGCATCATGATCGATATGTGCTGAGAGAGGCGTTGAGGCAGATAGTCAGGCTTGGGCAAAGTGAAGCCATGAAGCCTTATCTCGACGCTGAAGGGCAACTGGCACCGACTGGGATGCAGGCTTTGAGTCTAGACGACGCAGACGACGTTCTTGATGCACGGGTCCGAAAGTCAGCAATCACAATCCATCACGGCATGGGTAGTGCGAGCATGGGCAAAGTCGTCGACGCGAACTTGCAAGTCAAAGGTGTCAAAGGGCTGAGAGTTTGTGATGCAAGTGTATTCCCTGCCCCTGTCGCTGCTACGCCGCAGGCTACTGTTTATGCTGTTGCAGAGAGCTTGGCGGATTTGATGGCCAAGGGACTGTAGCCGATGGACAGGTGTATGTCTTCTGAACTGTCTGGAGGGGGCTCGGCAGGGTGCTTTGTTGATGAAAGATTGTGAGGGCTCTTTGTAGGTGGGTTTGCTGTTCTATGGCCTCCCCTTCGTGAGATACGAGCTTTGCCTGACGTTATGTGCTGATAGCAAACCTAGACCAAAGTGATAAGATGGGAGGTGAAGGTCGAAAGCTTCACTTATCCAGAATGCATCGCACATCAATATACCGTGCCAAGTCACAAACCTGATATATACACTTCATCACGCTCTTCCTCTGAGTATTGCACACAACAAGATCTCTCCGCCATCATAACCGACAACGACAAAACAGACTTCACCACCCGAACAATGCCTACTACTCTTCTCGACACTATCGTCGAGAACGCCGAGAGTCCGATACTCGGTGCATTAGTCAACAGCGGCTGTACCTTGCACTCCGGCAAGGACGTGCTCGACTTCAAGCGCGCCGTCTTCCTAGGTAGCGCTAAGGAAGCTATCAACGAGCGCAAGGAGGAGGAGAAGTCCTTAGGCATAAATGGCGGCCCTGGAGAGGCGCTAGCAGGCAGGGCTTTAGCGCGTACGTACGTCTTGCTAGAGGACAATAGAGAGGACGAGACTGCGGCGGAGTTAAAGCAGCTGGCGCTGGCTCGCTTCACGGCGGAGACCTGGGAGAACGACGTTCGCGCTGTGAGAGCAGGTTGGTAGAGCGTTGGAGCATGGAAGGTTTCTATTTCGAGGGTGACTACGGAGAGGCGCCTGCTAGCAGAGCTCTCCCTCGCGCCTACACTTTGCTCGTGGACAACGGAGATGATAGCAGCGCGGCGGAGCTAAAGGGGCTGGCGTTGGCGAGGTTCACCGCGGACACGTGAGGGACCGACATTGGCCTGCCGCAGCCTCAATGCCACCAGCCTTACCACGAAGCTCTCCTTCACCTGACCCACTTGAAGAAGGCTTCTCTTGTGCACTGTGTCCACCATTCTCGCTTCGTGCTGCTCAGCGTCTGCGGCTTGCGAGCATATCAATGAAGAGGATGAGAAAGGCCCAAGAGTATTAAGATGGTAAGCCGCATAGATAGGGAAGAAGACTCAACGTTGAAGAAGTTCTTGACAAGCGAACGTGTTGTGACCGTCGAGGCTGAGCTGGATATCAAGTTAGAGACCAAGATCATGTCCTAAACCTCAAACGAAGACCAACGCAAGACATCATTCCACACCTTAGTCTTTCGATGCCCCAATTCAATGAGCACAACATGTACAATCAAAGCTTTGCCTTCGGTGCAGCCTCCTTCTCCTTCTTGACCCTATCCTTCAACACCCTTCTCAAAATCTTTCCACTAGCACTCTTAGGGATCTCATCAATGAACCTCACACCTCCACGTAACCTCTTGTGATTTGCGACCTTACTCGCTGTCCAATCCATGATGTCCTTTGCATCTGCTTCTGTCGCTTTCGTAGGCATCCCCGTATCTTTTTCGCCGGCTTCTGCACCCTTTTTGGCGTGGACGATGTATGCTCTGGGGACTTCTGTATGCTGCTCAGGGTCTTCGACGCCAATGACGGCAATGTCGTTGACTAACGGGTGATCCATGAGTTTGCCTTCGAGCTAAACGGAATGTCAGCTCTTGATAAGTCATTATCATAAGAACATTTGCTTACTTCTGCAGGTGCCACTTGAAAGCCCTTGTACTTGATCAACTCCTTTACTCGATCAGTAATATAAAAGTTGTGCTTCTCATCCTGAAATCCGACGTCGCCTGTCTTGAAGTAGCGCATGCCATCGGCCACTGTGATGGCATTGTCCGTCGCTTCCTGATTTTTCCAGTACCCTTGGAAGACATTAGGGCCAGCCATCCAGAGTTCGCCAGCCTGTCCTGGTGGAAGCTCTTGTCCGTCTTCGGACATGTACTTGGCCGTCATATTGGGGAAGATCTTGCCGACACTGCCCACGGAGCTATACCACTCGTCCCACGGCTGGGTATGGGTCATGGGCGAAGTCTCCGAGAGGCCGTAGGCTTGATTGATCTTGATGTCGAGTCTCTTGTACACGGTGTCGACGAGCTCTTGAGTGAGCGGTGCCGCTCCTGAGGTTATCATCTTGACGCTACTAAGGTCGTAGTCTTTGACCATCTGATCTCTAGCCAAGCGGACGATGACAGGTGGTGCGACGTATATGAAGCTGATCTTGTGGGTCTGTATGCTTTCAAGGAAAAGTTTGAGGTCGAAGCCTGGCATGACCACCAATTCGATACCTCGGTGTAGTGGCTGATGGACTAACCCTGTGAGCCCGTAAATGTGGAAGAAAGGTAGTACGCCGAGGATTTTGTCTTTGCCAGAGTTGTAGTATGTTCCCACAGAGCCGTGAATTTGACAAAGGTCTGCGATGACATTGCTGTGAGACAGCATCACACCCTTAGGAAGACCGGTCGTGCCTGAGGAGTATACTAGGAAAGCAAGATCTTTGGAAGGCTTCGATGGCGTTCTTCGTGGCCAGGTGCCGGATGTCTTCTTCAACTGCGTCCAGTGCTTAAACTGTCCACTCTCGTCTACGTCTGCACCCAAGACCAAGACCCGCGACTTCGGTATGCCGGCCTTCGACGCAGCCTTCAGTGCGGCCGGCAAGAACGCTTTCGTCGTGACGATGGCCTTGCTGCCCGAATTCTCGAGTTGGAAAGCAAGTTCATCAGGAGAATAGCCCGGGTTTGCAGGCGATACAATGCCTCCTGCGTAGAAAGTCCCAAAGATGATCGGTCCAACATCGATATCATTTGGCGCATAGATGTTCAGCACATCGTTCTGTTGCCAGTTCCACGCTTGTTGGAGGCCTTCGCCGAAGGCCGTCGCTGTTCGCTGAACGTCCGCGAAGGTGTACTTGCGGTCGCTGGTACATGCTCGATATATCACTGGGAAGATTACTTTCACGTTCGGCTGAGCATTGTCGACGCTACTTACCCTGGTCGTTTGCGAATCCCTTGTTGTTTCTCTCGAAGAGGAAGGTCCAGAGGTCGACATCCGGGATCTCCACGTCCGGGAAGGCAGATCTGGTTGGCATCTCAGTCGTTGAATCTTACGATACGCAGGTCGTCGCCGTAGTACGTGGCCTCTTCAATTCTCGTGTCGTCACCACGCGAGCTTCAAGAACGACTTCCTCACGGAAACCTCGCGGGACTCCTTTGACTTTTGAATGGATCCTATCAACTCCACATGCCTGTAACGGATGTTGCTATACCGGCGATATCGCGTTGACGGACGAAACTCGCAGTGGAAAGTTGTTGTTGTCTCAGTGGATGCCGAGAGATCTCCAGCATTGCTCCACGGGGAATCGATGGAGTCTCCAGAACCCCAGCCACAAGACTCCAACGGCGCCGTCGGCCGTGGTCGGCCCAATGGAAAGACGACTAGGGCGTCACATGACGTCAAAAATCCCGGTGACGTGCTTGATGGGAAGATATATGTATGTATGAAGGGTTCCTTCTTGATAATTTCGTTTGCACGAGAAGGAGACAACTCCATGTATTGAGCAGAGACTCGACAAACGTGCAGCTTGAATTCTGCTTTCGCCAATTTGGAAGCAAAGAGCGAAACCATGATCAGTGTCGTTCGTTCTCGTACTCGCTTGGTACGGAAGACCATAGCAGCAGCTCTGGAAATTGCGAGACAGGACGTTGTAAAGCAATTCGACTTGAATCGTCAGCTAACCTGATGGACATCAAGCAGACCAACAGCGCTTTTAGGACCGCTCTAAAGGACTTTCGAACAATCGAACCGCTGGTTGTCCTTCGCCCTCGAACCGCGTTGATGTAAACTCTGTGTGATTGCCAAAGAAGAGAAAGCTTCTTGCATGCTCCTTCTCCTTATCGAAGCCGAATCGGCCAAATTGGTACTCTGCATCTCTGAGCATCAGCCAGACGCCTCGAATGCCTTCGCTCTCCGTACTGCGTTGCTCGATCCGATGGACTCTCAGCCGATCCACGAAATCCCCGGCCATGTCATGGTCGACGATGCCGACGGCGGAGAAGAAAAACGCGGGCGCTTCAGGTTCTTGGACGCTTTCGCTCCCACGATCGTCATACCATCCCCAGTCGTAACGATTTACAACGAAGACGCCTTCACGGACGGTGTTTTCGTCGTTGAACGTGCTGCCACTGTCGCACTCGTAAGGCGAACCAGCCACTCGCAAGATCTTGTCCAGCTCGGCCTTGGGATCCACACCGGCGTGCGATACGAAGAAGGCGACAGTCTGGATGTTGTCTCCGTATCTGCCGATCAAAGGGTATATATGCCAGGTGCCGTTGAGGGCAGGTAGGTTAAAGCTGTGTTCATGACGTCGAATCGTTCCGCCAGGTATGGGCTCTTGCAGAGGAGGCAGGCTCTCGGCCTTTTGAGCTGACGCACCATGATAGATATTGTGCAAAGCACCATAGCAGATGTGCCCTGACCGTAGCTCGAATGTAGCCGCTGGCTTGACGTGGTTTGCCGGCGAAGTCATGGTCAAGCTATAGTAGGATGGTCGTCACGATTTCGTGCAGAAGTACATGGAGTCCTGCTTTCGTACTCTGCTGATGTGGTCATCTGTTCCTGAAAGCCCTGCTTTATACGTTTTGCTTCTTGAATTCACGCGCCTACCCAAAGCGAATACGATGCAGGCAGCACTCGGTGCCTAATAACAAGGCCACTGAGGCGCCGGAGCGCAGTGCATGATGGGACAAGTACTGTGTCAAGGTAACGAGTATCGGAGTATGCCTGGCGATAGATAAGTTATGGCCAGTTTGTTGTTGCCCTTGAAACAGACGGGGTAGCACTGTTGGCAGACTAGTGTGTTCTGTGTCTTAGTTTGGGACAAAAATAAGTACGGAACACCTAAACGGACATGTTTCAAAACGACCTTCTCAACCGCCGCGCTTCCTCCTCTCTTTTCCATCCATTGCCATCCGCGTCTCATCATCGTTTCCCAGCCGTTCGCCACTCTCAGCTATGTCAGAGGTCGCCAAAGTGTAGTTCGTGGGCAGCTACATGCGCGCCGATTATTCCGTTGACCACATGTCACAAACGGCAAGGTCGTCCGCGTGAATTCGCGTACGACCCGAGCCCCCACGCGCCTACCAACATCTTTCACCATGATCTCGAGACTCGCAATAGACCACGATCAATAGGTTTTTTATGGCATTGATGACAGCTGAAGGAGACGGATGTATGGCAATACCATTCGCAAGCACCGACACTGTACATGTATTGGGCGATCACTTCCGGCACTAGATGCCCGATGTTCAGCTCTTGTCCTTCAGCTGATGAGACTTCTTGGTCACTAGCCCTTATATTTACGGAGCCGAATATCTGACTACAACTCAAAAGCAGCTGTGTTCGCCAGTCGAGAGAAAGGAAAACCTGCAACAACGACCAAGATGACCGAAATCGACCTAAGCAAAGAGCGCGCTGTCGTCGGTGGACCGTACAGCCTTTTCGGGGGCTCCATGATCTGCGAGGTCCTGGACTTGGAGGGTGTCGATGCAACGTGAGTCCGCATCAAAGCCTGACACGATACCGCCCTAACCGTGGTGGAGTTTCTTCTTTCGCTTGACCTTGCCAGCCGGTCATCCATTGATCGCTCTGGAAAAGAAACATCCTGTGGTGGGTCTTCGACGAAGTCCGTTAGTCTGGCCACTCACTCACTACTGTCTCCAGACACCACCTATGCACATCCACTTCGATCAGACGGAATCATTTCAAGCCGTAAAGGGAAAGTTTGGCTTGACTACGGGCTGGGAACAGAAAGATGTGATCCTCACGCCAGAGCGTGGTGCCTTCCATGTCACGCCTATGCTGCCTCACTTTCCATGGCCAGTAGCGTGCGATGAGGATTCGGTGGTGTACGCTTGGGGTCATCCTGCTGGCGTGCCGAAGCCCCTGACCCAGGACTTCTTCCGGCAGATTTTCTTCTACGCGGGAGATCTTTTCGACTCCAAGCAGTCGCCTGATTTGTTCCAGCTATTGCTCATGCAGTAAGGGATCGACCATACACGAGTGTAATGTGGCAGCTGACCGAGCATCGTAGACAAGAGACGAATTCGACTGGAGTGATGTTTCCCAATTTGGGCTTTCTGGGCCCTCTACGTTGGTGGATTCCATGGCGCATCCAGGGCTTCATCTCTGGCCTCGCAAGACTGCTGGGGTATACGAAGGACATACCTCGATACTTGAAGGACCAATAATGTGGACATCGGAGACGCCTGCGATTGTGGTTGTCAGAGATCTTCGAATTCATAGACTAATCTTACCAGCCGCCTCATTCACCAGCCGTGTGCCGCTTTTACTTCACCCATGGCTTTTGCCTCATCTTCCGTCGCTCTTGTACTCGACACTTCAACATCGATGGTTGTTCGGACTCCATACTCCCGCTGATGCTGAAGGATGTCCTCCTGACTCACGGTTGTGATCGTTCCAACGGCGGCCTTGAAAGAATCAATATTCCTTCTAGAGTGGCCATAGTTAATCTCATTCGATGGACCAGATCCCAGGGTCGGACGCTTCGAACCGTACATCTCGTATCCCGAGATGTCGTTGGCTCTTTTGCGCTTGACGAAAAGGGGCCGAAGGGTTGGTATCGAGGCGACGATGATGACGAGATCGATCTCAAGCGCGGCCCAGATTACGAAGTCGACCAAGTTCCAGGTAATGTCTCCTCGCTCGTTTAAGATGTGGATTTCGTAGGTCTTGACCACTGATGCTACGCAGGCGCTGTTTCATCATTTGGTCAGGTGGTGCAACAAGCTGAACGAGGATACCCATTGACTCACAAGATGCTCAGACAAAGCAGCACAGCAAGCCCTGCTTTGACAAGTGGCCGAAGCTGTAGCTGCCAAATGACCACGCCCGGTAAAATCGTCAAGAAGAGATCCGACAGTGAGTTGAAAGCCGATTGAAAGTACCCATAATCCGTCTGGACCACAGGATCAAGACACTTCGCTTCTGCACCTCCCCAAAGTGCCTCGACCGTCGTACCACACTGCGCATAGATCATGATGACGCCGGTGACGTTTATCAGGGCCTGTAATGCGATCATGGCAATCAAGGAGTTTCTCTTCCAGATGGAACTTCGCCCCACCACCTTCAGCATGTAGACGCAAAACGCCATTCGACCGAACATTGGCGAGACGACACCGAAGCCTTGACTGATGAAGATCCATTTGGTGGCATTTATTCTTTCGAAGTCTGTGAGAAAAGTCGCGTGCCGGCCGAAGCCATACTGATAAGACTCGGTGATGACCACTGCGTGAGCAATGGCGCCGGCCTTCGAATGTCAGTGTGAAGCTGACAGAATCTGCAGCCACGCATACCAATGATATTGCCATGAGCGCGTCATCCCAGCCCAGCTTCTTCATCACGACGCCCTTCGCCCAGAACCGCAGGATCACTACAACGCATGCTGTGCCCGCAAGAATCCAATCGCAGACCACGCCACCAGCACCATTGTTGATGTCTTGAACGTCTGCCGACGACATGAGGAGATGAATGGAGAAGTCACGACGGACATTCTCGAGAGCGGCTGTCAAACTAAGTTGATGGAAGAATTTCTCCGTGGAAGAGGAGTCGCATCTCGTTTGCATCTCGCACGGGTGATAGATTAGCTGGCCCTCCACGAGATCAGCCGAACCATGTGGCGCCATCGTTTATGCAGGAACACATGGGGTACCGCTTTCCTCTCGCATGGCACAGTTATTACACCCGGATCGTAGAAGGCTGTCACCGGGCTTAGGATGCACGGTTCGCTTCTCTTGGAATGGTCGGAACTTGGCAGTGGTGCGTATCTCCAGCGACAGCACGTTTGTTTGGTTCCCACGACAATGCATTGATGACTTGTTTCAGAAGTACCTCGTATCTGGATTCCGCTCTCGAAACCGACCCCTGTTGCCGGCCCCCGTTCCATGAGACTAGGGTGGAAGAGTGGGCCACGCCACGATCGGGACCACCTTCGCTTGCAACCATCTTGCAACCACCGCCACCATCTTAGAGACACATGGAGGACATGAACTACTCATGGCGAAGCACAATACACCAACATAGTGCTCGTTCGCTGGCCAGTGCAGTCCTGCAAGTGCAATGGAGCTCCAGCGGATTCACAGTCCAAGACAAGATGTGAGTTTGGGCGTAGATAGCGGCCATGGTCAATGTTCACGGCAGATAGCGTGGTCCTGCAAGCGAGGGCGATCTAGAGCGTCCGTAAAAGGAGATCAACGCCGACAACTCGAGTCTTTCTCCTGCTTGACAGCTTCTCGACTTCTCACCTCCCGTTGTGGCACTGTACCTGCATCTGAAGCACTCCGGCACCATGCAGCTGAGTGCACAACTCCTAGCCGCGGTGGCGGTACTCCTCGCGCAGGGCAAATGTCAAACGGCGCCAGGTACCAGTCCATCTACCGACAGCCACTTGTCGGTTGCGTACGGCGAGACTGAGCTGCAAGCGAACGACCTGATACCACAATCCTGTAAGACTTGTTCAGCGTATCGAAGAGCTCCAACACTTACATTCGATCTCAGTGGTCCAAGCTGCACCAGATGTCTTTCTGGAAACCACGATCTCGGGCAATCACATGGTCCTGCTTGTCGACCAGTCCATACCCCAAAGCAGCATCAACTCTTCAGGGCCTCAAGCGCCTGGCTTGGAGTACTGCAGGACCACTAGACTGCACTGGTTCCAGACCGATCTCGAGCAGCTAAGCAATGGGTCGTTCGTCAGTGAAACTCCGGCCATAGCAACATACGGTAGGTCGTACGCGCCATCGTCGACGTCTAAGCTAAAATCCCTCTCAGGCGGCCCCATGCCCGGCCTCAACGACATCGCCCACACCTACATCTTCTACCTCTTCAAACAGCCCAGCAACTTCACCCTACAGTCCGCCGCCTGGGATGCCAACCGGGTCTACGATCCAATCTCGGTCTACGCTCGCATGAACTTCAGCACCTCTGCCGTAGCAGACATTCCAGGTGTCGGAGCACCGATCGCGGCCAACTATATGCGAATTCAGAATCCTAACACAACAGCATACGGGACCGCTTCGAATGGAACTTGTCCTCCTGATTCAGGTCTGAACGGTTCGGTCAAAGGTAACGTTTCGGCTACCGGAACTCCGACAGCGCAGGTCACTGAGAATTTGGCTGGTAGGCAGGCGGAGTGGACTATTGGCGCTGGGTTCGTTGTTGTGGTGAGCGCGGCTCTGGCTATGCTGTGAGGTTAGAGATGGTGATTCTGTGCGAAGCCCAACATGTGTATAGAGGAGGAAGATTCCAGCTGTCGTTTCGATGCTATTAGCGTCCCACAAACTTTCTGCAAAGTGAAAAGTCAGGCAAGAGGAATATTGGTAGCCAAGACCCATCTTTCGCGAGCAAGCACCCAGAAAATCGATGTACTTGCCAAACCCCAATTTGAAGACACTGGTAAAATTAGTATCTTGCACCGCGGAAGTATGGCAGCGTTCAGCTACTTCCTGGAACGCCACAAGAAAGCTTGCTGGAGCTATTCAAGGACTTCCAGATGGTGT
Source organism: Zasmidium angulare (assembly GCA_002786045.1). Taxonomy (NCBI): domain Eukaryota; kingdom Fungi; phylum Ascomycota; class Dothideomycetes; order Mycosphaerellales; family Mycosphaerellaceae; genus Zasmidium; species Zasmidium angulare. The sequence goes on from NHNX01000014.1 coordinate 494,073, forward strand.
TCACGCACGGCAATGCTCAGAGGACAAGAGAGATCGATTCATACGACAACAAAAAACAGCTTGTACGCAGAACAACTTCACCCAAAGTCCTTCTCACAGTGATGCCAAGCCCAGCGATGATCGACAGTAAGTGAATGAAATCTGCAGGTCCGTGCACGAACGAGACTTCGATAGCGCCAAGCCCCTCGCCTTGTCCGCTGCTGAAGCTGCACGTCAGCTCGTGATACTGGTGCATTATGCATGGCGCTCTCGTGCAGGCCCACGTGGGTGTTGCTCGAGCTCGCAGTGACGAGAAGTTGGGTGGACTCAAGCTTGTCCCGAACGGAACAAAGTCACAAGAGCAAGTCAGCGTCGACTTACCTAGTGCATGCAGCTTCAAGACAAACGAGTGCCGAGACCTCTGCGGCGCAAGCCACATCTGTGCAGGCGAGACAGCTGAACCCTCATGACTGCTTCTCGGCCTCGATGAAGATGCGAGAACGTCTGATATTGCTTCTCAGACTCGTTGTGCTGGCACAAGTTTGGGAATCAGGGAGAGCAGCACAAACCGGACCTTCTTCGCGATTAAGCAGTAAAGAAGACGATGGAAGCCTTTGTTTAGGGTTCAAATCTTTTCGTGTATATGTCCCTTCTAAAACGATGTGACCAGATTTTACTCCTCAGCAGCTGCCTCCGGGAAAGCCTCAGCCTCCGCTTCCGCCTCTGCAACACGCTTGTAGGTGCCGTACTAGGACTTGTTAGCCACGCGTTTTCTACAACACATAGTCTCCAGAGGTCTACGAACGTTGCCATATTTGCCATAGTTGCCGTAAGAGGTTGGTGGAGGTGCTGGGGCTGGTGTTGGGTAGGTGCCGTAGTTGGCGTATTTACCGTAGCTACGAGGAACTGTCAGCAAGTGTTCAGGTAGTCGAAGATGGGCTCAATGTCGACGAACCTTCCATAGCCGGTTGGCGTCGCAGCAACTGGTTCTGGTTCGGCATCTGCGACTGGGTTTGGTTCTGGGTCGGCGATTGGGGCAGCCATGGCACCCATTGACAGGGCGAGAGCGAGGAGCGCGAAGAAGGTCTTCATCTTGACGACGATTTGTTTGGGAGAGGTAGTGTCTGGTGTCGTTGGAGGCCGTCTTGGTATAACATGGTGAGGCCAGGTCACCTACTTATACAGTGACAACGCTTCACATCTCATGGAGAAGCTCTGAAAGCACATCATCATGGCTTGACTTGAGTGAGCTGAACGAGACAGCTCCACGGCATCTTTTCCGTATCCTGTTCACTGTTAGTTGAGGCCCAACATTGACTTCGCCCTATTTGCCCTGCGGCTGCAGTTGTCGAGGCTGGAACGCAAGCCACCATGTAGCTGGGTCCGAATGGCTTCCTTAAAACCTTGTTCAAAGCTCGTAGAAGGATGACTGCAGGTTCATTCTGTATATCCGGACGGTAGGTTATTGAGGATTTGTTTTGACACGTGGAGGGTATGCATAATTCTTTCAATAGACCAAATGATATAGGCGACAGAGCGGCGCTAGCGAGGGTTCGACGATCATTGAAATTGAAAGAGAGACAGAGACAAGCCCTCCTCGTGGATACATCGCGTCTCTCGTTGTGGACAATACGACTTGTCACAGTGTTCGTGCTCTTTACTCCTGAGCGGCGGCATCAGCCTCGGCCTCTGCCTCCGAGATACGCTTGTAGCTCCCGTACGACCCATACTGCTCGACATTAGCTCATGGAGGAACCTTCACAGTGAAAAGTGGACATGGCCGACCGTTCCGTAGTTCTTGTACGAGTTGTACTTTGGCGGTGGCGGAGGGTAGGAACCATATGTACCGTATCTGTTGTATGCTCATCAGCTGGCTGATGACGATTATCAGCCTGAGCAGCTATCTCACGTTCCATAGCTGGATCTGTTATCAGCGAACGTTCGAGCGTCTCAAGGGATGTATGGTATCATTGACCAACCTCCCATAGTCGGCTGGAAGTGCCTCTGGGTTAGGGTCAGCGACTGGGGCCGCCATGGCACCCGTGGCAAGAGCAAGAGCTAAGATAGTGAGGAAAGATTTCATGTTGGTGTCGTGAGCTTGCTTGTAGATATCTGGCGGTTTGTCTGTCGAGGGTGTCCTTGTGAGCCTGACCGCCAGGTTGGAACAGACCAGCTTCTTATACTCGTGATCATCTTTCCACTACTTCACTCTTCGTCACCGACAAGCGAGATCGTACCACGATGGCTTTCTATGACTTCAATGACATGAGTTTTGAATGGCATGATAATGTCTCATGATACCTGTTGGCGTAGTCAGCATGTGGTTGCGAGTCGCTGTGGTATTCCGAAGTCTCGGTCCTCACATATCCATCACCAAGCCTGTATCAAGCCCCGTCTTCATGGATGGGGTGCTCCGAGGCGATGGTGGCGGAGCTAGATCGTGTAGAACATGTCGAGATGTATGGCGTAGCGTCAGCAAGCGGAGAATTTCAGCTCACCTCAGCTGTCTTGCTTGCAGCGAGCTTCGCAGTAGCTTCAACGCCTCATATTGAATTCTATGCATGGCGCACGCCTGGAATTTCTTCAAAGAGCAGTAACGACGGACGCCAGGTTCCAGAGCTCTTTGTTGTCGAACGTGTTGCAAAGAACAGCTGATCAGGTAGCTGTGCTTGCAAATTTAGAAGTCTTGACGGTCGCTCGTGTAGGTGATGATTTCTTGTGTCTACCAAACGTTTCCTGCTCTTGAAATCGCCATCATTCTTCCCATAACAACCTCACCATGGCTGCTGTCCCACTCCTCAATGGCAGCTCGACGAGCTCGGAAGTCGATTACGACGAGTCTGAGAAGCTATATTCGCAGAACAGACCACGAAAACCATTGCTCTGCGGGGAAAATGTCGGATGGGCATTGCTAGCATGTTGCTTGGTTGGACTGACCGTTGGGATCTCAATCGGTGTCGCCATTGTCGTCGTCCAAAGCTGGCGAAATCCAAGTACTTCTGCCTGCCTCAACCAGACTTCAAGGCCATCTCCAGTCACCGAGGATCTAGAGATCACGTACCACACGCAGCACTTCAATGGGTCTTTTCTGAATGAGAATGTTTATCGACAGGCTGCTGGTCCAGAGGTCGACGCTGCGTGGGAAGCACTGGGCGTGAACTGTGAGTGTATCTGTGAGCTGAAGTGTGCATGGAGCACTGATGTTTGCTAGACCGCAGTGTGCTCATACCACAAGAGCTTGGAGAGCAGGTCGGCCTCGCTGCCGATCAGGTCCAAGTCAATGAGAAGTACGGTGGAGGCTTTCCGGCCAATGTAGAAGGGCTGCATCAGCTACACTGTCTTGTAAGTATAGTGACGAGGAACGAGGTGAGGCTAGGGGTACACTGACCTTGCTTTAGAACCTCCTCCGCCAAGGTCTCTACTACAACGTCGATTACTATCGAGAGAAGGGTGAAGGCGCCTTCAAGAACAAGGACCATATCGTGAGGAAGCACGTCTGTGAGTCGATGCGTGTACTCCTTGGACCTCAAACTGCGCTGACATCGTCTCAGCACACTGTCTCGACATCATTCGCCAGCAACTAATGTGCACTGTCGACATCGGCGTGCTCGGTCAAGTTTGGTACAAGAACGAAGGCGATGAGTACCCAAATGCCTTTGTCGACTTCAACACGAAGCACGTCTGCCGTAATTACGACGACATCCGGAAATGGGCTGAAGAGCGCCAGTTGCCTGATGAGGTTCCTGAGGATTATCTGCAGCCGCCGAAGCCTGGAGATAGAATCTACGACGGGATACCCTAGAGTGTTCGCCCAGTAGCGTTGGCCGTGACCGTGCTTTGCAGAAAGCTCCAACTGCGCTCGACGACCTCAGTCATGTCGACATGCGGGATAAAACCTTTCCCTCTTGGCCCATAGCCTTGCTCGTTATCCCTGAGTCGAGGAATCTCGCCGAGTAGGAGCTCGAGGAAACGATCCATGGACCATAGTCGGTCGTGTCGAATGTCGTTGGCGAATTGGATGCCAGTTGGGGATGGAGACACGGACGGAATGAACAGAGGGCAGCAAAGAAACCTGGGTGGGCTGGAAAGATCTTCATAGGCCTTCTGAAAGCTAGCAAGCGACCTGAGCGACATGGTGGGATCTTGAATGAGGAGGGCCGTGTGAGGTAGAGGAATTTGGGCATTCTCGAGAACCTTTCGAGTCTCAATTGCGTTGCTGCCACAATTGGTCGATTTGTCTTCGATGAGGATCTGGCAACCAGTAGATCGGATCATCTCGATATCGAAACGCCGTCTCAATACAATCTCCATCACACGTGCCTCCGGTAGGCCTTCGATGTCGTCCTTGAGAGTACTGTACTTGTCATCGCGGGCAATCGCGTGGTAGAGCAGCTTCGTACTGTGGCCGATCCCGCCGACCAGGACAAGGGTCTTGGTCAATGATGGACGTTGTTCCAGAGCTTGAAAAAGTCGTTCTCCTTGAAACACCAGCGCAGATACACAAAGAACTATGCAGTCCACTGTAGGACAAGTGGTGAGGTCGGCGACCTGTTCGTTTGCCAGGAAGGTGGAAACCTTGTTGACGGCCTCAGCGAGGCCTTCGTCCTGCTTGTCGCTGTCTGTCATATCGAATGTTATTCCTCGAGGCTAACAGAGAGCAGGATGGACAGCCTCGTCTGCTGTATTGTTGCAGTGAAGTGTGAGGCCTCAACAGATGCAAGTTCGGTTGGGCGACGTTCCGTACGATGTGGAAGGTCTGCCGGGAGCTCGCTCAGATCCTGCTTCTCTTCCAGGTTTGAGTCTCATCGCAACCTACTCTCATGTGTTCAACACACGGCAACAATCCAAACCCTCCATCCTACAACGGATCCAACAACGGCCCTTCGCTCCCGCGCCTGTCCATCCACTCCCGCATGGGCTCCCACTTGCGACAAGTATGCTCGCCCGTCCTCCCCAGCGCGATCTTGAAGCCCTGCCAGTAGTACATCGGTGAAGGCGTCAAGTCTCCATGGCACATGATCGACTGCCGTATCCTATCCATACAATGCTCCATATGTGCGGTATCCCAACCTTCCGGCAGGCTGATGCCTGGTACGCTGCCATGGCTGTGTCCTCCCGACATGTTGTATAAAGATTTGGAGACTTCGAGGCGGACGGCGTTGAGGCAGTGGAGAGTGTGGAACATGTCGGGTCTGAAGAGACGGTGTTAGTAAACATGAAACGAAGTGAGCGGGCGGCGGGAGGACTTTCTCGAAGTGGAATTTCCCTGTCCTGGGTATTGTTGTCAATTCGGGCTCGAATTGTGCTGCCTCCTCTGGCCGCATTACTGGAAACTCGCCTGCAATCATGTCAAGGTCAGAACACACAAAAAGACGGGTGAAGTTGCAGCTTACCGTGCAGCAACTCATGCCATGCTGCGTCGAGCTCATGCGACGGAGGGCCGAAGTATTCCTGATCAGCGTCGGGTTTCCTTATCGCCCGCGTTGTTTCTGGATCGTACACCAACGCTCCTGTGAATACCCGCTGCTCATACTGGATGGCGCTATGGGCATCTTTCATGTCCGTCGCATGAATGCACTTCGGCTCGACTCTCGCCCATGTCCAAATATTGACCAAGAGCGTCAAAATGAGGATCGTGACGTTCGCTGCAAGAAGCACATACTGGCGAGTCGTCTGGCGTTGGTGTTCACTCTGGGCTTTGCGACTCGTCGGCCACACGGTTCGGTCTGACTCTTCTGCCTCGAGGAAGCCTGCCTTCTCCAGGCGCATTTGCTCGAGAGGCATCGTGCTCCCTGCAATAATGGTCCCGATGACTTCGAGCAGATTACTATCACTCAGCGACCTCTCCAAGTGAGTGATTTCCAGGCCGCTGTGGCACTTGACTATCCTGGTCGTTAGCACGCGCTCTGTACCGCGTCTTCAGCAGAGCAGAGGGAGGGATTGCCAGATACTTCTCCAGATCCGACCTAGAGCTTTCTTTCTATGCTCTGTGCCATTGGCCAGACCAAAGGCTTCGACGCAGCACAGTCCATCTCCTTTCCACATGAAACTCTCCCAGATCGCCCGGGCAGCGCCGCAACCTAATCTTGCCGTGCCCCTGATTCCTCCTAGTTGCTGGCTATATTTGGATCTGGAGAGACGAGACGACACTTCACTCCGCGCTGCCACCTAGTTGACTTCATCTCTGACAACGAGTACAGTATCGGGAAACACTTATTGCTCTTGCATTCAGATGTGAATGACGATGGTAATCTCAGACTTGGCGGCCTTTGCACCATCTGCACGGAATCTGCCATGTCCAACGGCTTTCCCAAACTTCGCTCCAGCCGACCGTTTGATTGCATCGCAGCGATCAGCAACGCATTCTTCCTGTTATATCACGACCGTTGCTGTCGAGTTGGAACATCACCACACGCACAGATGAGCGCGTCCGTGTTTGACGTCGACGGACGATATGTGCTATGGCGACTCGCGGATCGTGCTGCTCAGTGTGGTACCAGATCCACGTCTCCCCGTCAGGCTCAGAGCCTCCTGATCCGCCCGCGCTGTTAAGTGCTCCTTCTTGCTCTTTCCCCGTCGGGTCAGCACTTTCTTGTCACTACTTACCCTCATCCTGTCTTGCTGTTTCGTCCAAGCATCACGTTCTTTTGCCAAGTACTCTTTCTACTCACGCTCTCTTCCAGCGCTTAGTCGCATTCACGTACTTGGACAGTACACACACAGTCTCGACGACAGAACTCACTCAACATGCGCTTCAACTCCGTCTTGATCGCGTCGCTCGCCGGCGCAGCTATTGCTGTATGCGCTTACTCGCAAATCAATTTAGACGAGTGTATTACTGACCGATATCCAAGGCTCCGGTCGACTTCGTCCAACCACCACTCCCACGCCAGGTCGACACCTCCACCGTCACTGATGTCCTCAACACAAGCAGCCTCCCCGTCAAGGAACGCCAGGTCGACACCTCCACCGTCACGGATCTTCTCAACACCACTGGTCTTCCGCTCAAGGAGCGCCAGGTCTCTTCTACCCCTATCAAGGAAACACTTGAGAGTCTCGATCTGTCAAAGCGACAGGATGCCAGCGCTGTCACCGGTCTTCTCAGCGGCCTCGGCCTTCGTACACGTCAGGATGTTAGCGAGGTTACGGATTTGTTGAGTGGACTTGGCCTTGGGAAGCGACAGGATGCCAGCACTGTGACCGATCTGCTCGGCGGTCTCGGTCTCCGCAAGCGACAGGATGTTAGCGAGGTCACGGATCTTTTGAGCGGCCTTGGCTTGGGCAAGCGGGACGAGACCAGCGAAGTTACCGGCCTTCTTGGTGGACTTCGACTTAAGCAAAGACAGGACGTCAGTGAGGTCACTGATCTCCTCAGTGGACTCGGCCTTGGCAAGCGACAGGACGTCAGTGAAGTTACCGACCTTCTCAGCGGCCTTGGTCTCGGCAAGCGCCAGGACGTCAGCGAGGTTACTGACCTCTTGAGTGGACTCGGCCTTGGCAAGCGCCAGGATGTCAGCGAAGTCACTGATCTTCTCAGCGGCCTTGGTCTTGGCAAGCGCCAGACTGAGATTATTGACGAGCTCACCAAGAGCCTGCCCATCCGACAGACTGAGCTCGTCGATGAGCTTAACAAGAGCCTCTCTGCCCGCCAGACCGAGATTTTGGACGAGTTGACCAAGAGTCTGCCTGCCCGTCAGACTGAGATCCTGGGTGAACTCACTAAGACACTGCCAGTCCGCCAGACGGAGATCGTTGACGAACTGACCAAGAGCCTTCCTGTTCGCCAAACTGAGGTTGTGGACGAACTCACCAAGAGCCTTCCTGTTCGCCAGACCGAAATTGTGGACGAGTTGACCAAGAGCTTGCCAGTGCGCCAGACGGAGGTCGTCGATGAGTTGACCAAGAGCCTTCCCATCCGCCAGACTGAGATCGTGGACGAGCTCACCAAGAGCCTTCCCATCCGCCAGACGGAGATCGTCGACGAGCTCACCAAGAGCCTGCCCATCCGCCAGGTCGACGCACTTACAAAGGAACTCGATACCCTGGCTCAAATCTCGGCCCGTCAAGTCGACACAAGCGCCGTGACAGACCTCACCAAAGACGTACGTCGATCAGAACCCCTTGAGTTGGGCAACACCCTGACGAATGTCTAGCTCCCCGCCCGCAGCCCAGCCGACGTTCAATGTGTCAAGGACGAGAGTGGCAAGTGCAAGTCGACCCCAGCGGCGACCAACAAGCCAAAGCTCGATCTCGTTCAAACCGTGGAAGATACCCTGAGTCTTTAGTTCTCATGATCGAAGAGGGGAAGGACCCGAGTATACGATTTGTAATTTTAAAGAGAGAAACTGCTGTGTAATTCTGAAACTGAGGGAGTTCAGGCAACTTCTCGATGTGTTTCAGGACAGCGAAAGCGAACATGACGAAGTTGTTTTTCCTTGCTACGCAGAGAGCGATCGAAAGGGAATATACCTGGGACGGGCAATATGGCGTTTTGTGAGCTCTTGATGTAAGGGTGCGCTTCTGAGAGACAAGTATCAGTATATGAGTCCGGTTACGGCATCGCCAGAAGAGTCGAGGTCCAAAATTTTGGCAGTGAAATTGGTTTGCATGCTTTCATATTCCTTCACAAAACGATGATTCGAAGCCAACCATGCTGACTGTCCATAGAAGTACACTACCACAAAATCATTCCTCCAGCACGGCCTGTGTGTCCTACGACCTACCGGTCATTCCGCAAAGTATACCTCCCAACCACATTCCTCGTAAAACTGCCAAACCAAAGAGCCTCCCCAGGCTTATAGTTTACCGCAATGTTCGCCGCCGTCGGCAGATCCGCTGGCAGATTCTCCTCCACGAATTGGCTAAACGCATCTGGAATGTACACATACGAGTACGTTAACGTCCGGTCATCGAATCGAGCGAAGGCGTCTGTATTAGCGAAGAAAGACATCCAAACGCCGCCTTGGCCATTATTCGTCGGGCCTGTTGTTACGGAGCCGAAGCCTGGGAGGATGCTGACGGGATAGAGTTCGATTTTCTTGGTCCGCATGTTGATGCGGCCCATTCCTCGGCCGGTGAGGAGAGTGAAGTACACCCAGCCGTTCTTCTCGGAACGAACGACAGCGGGTGTTTGCAGAGGAAGCGGGAGGAGATATCTGCTGAAGGTCTTCGTGCGTGGGTTGAAGGTGAAGATGGCGTTACCGACGACCTCGCAGCCGTACACGATGCCGTCGGAGGCGACGAAGACGCCGAGGGGCAGGACGAGGGGAACGGGCATGGGGTAGTTCTCGAATTGCTCGGTGCGGTAGCGGAAGTACTGGAGGACGTTGCCGGTGGTTTGCGTTACCCACATGCCGGTCTGATCGGTGAAGACGTCATTAAAAGGAAATAGGTTGCCGAGGGGGTTGGGCGGGTTCTGGAAGACACGGATGCGCTTGGTCCGGGTGTTGAGCTGAACAAGCTGATTGCGAAGGCCATTGCTGGCGTAGCTGGAGGAGGTATGTCAGTGTGGCTCTTGAAGGCAACATCGAACGACACTGACATATTGCCATCGGCACCTTCGCGAATAGCACAAGACAGGGCGAGACGATCACCCACTGGCGAAGGCAAGCCAATCGGAATCGTGGCATTCGACGCACCCGTTGTGAAGGGGATGGGGTATTCAGTAACACGGCCTGTCCTGGGGTTGATCATAAACAGCTGGTTGATCAACTGCTGCTCGCCATAAAGGTTGCCATCCACCGGATTGTACGCCAAATCGCAAGGTCCAGCAAGCGGAGTTGGCATTTGGAAAAAGGTGAAGCGGCCTTCTTGGATTTGACGGGCTTCAATCTCTGGCTTTGGGTCCCCTTCTGCGACGAGATGGCTGCCGAGAGGAGAGCCATACGTACTGCCGGCTAGAAAGGCGATGGCGACAAGAGTGTGCATCTTTGTCAGATGACGGTCCTTGGTCGAGGAACGGTCCATCGATCACAATTGGTCCTACGAGGAGCAACCCAGATAATATACGCATTCGAGCTGCCGCAAACGCCGTTCTGTTACGCATTCGCCCAGCATTATGGCGCGTTAAGGCAGTTATTCAGAATGCGGAGTGCTCGAACTGCGTTTCTGGGCCTCATCATCGTGGCTTACTCTGAGCCCAGCGGAGTGTCATACGAGTGAAGCGATCGTAAATGCCCAGCCGGTTCTTCTCCATTGTGGCCACCACTACCGACGGGTGACTTGGCACTTATTTCTGCATAATAGAATGCTTCTTCGAGTTCAGCACTCACGAAGTTTGAACCCACCTTGTCCAGAGAGCTGGAGACGACGACAGGCGCTTGCTCGAGACCTCGTTCTCGAGCCTGGGCAATGGCAGCGGGGTCGTCCCAACATCGCCGGCTCGAAGCTCATTGTTGTACAGTCATCTGGTCTGGGGCAGAATATTCGAAGTTCTTGTGCTTGGCTCCAAGAGTGCCATGCTTTCTTCGACTGCTTCGGCAGAGTTCGTAAGGGGACTAGCTCTTGGCTTGGTCGAAAAGCAAAGAAATCTCACTCCCCGCATAGGGCAGGAGACAACTGGATCGATGGAGTCAAAGCGAATGGTGGAAAGCTCTCGTTCAATGTGAGACAGTCTCTGGCAACGATGTCATGACTGGCTGCTTGAAGGGGAGCTATTCGCTCGAGAAAAGAGTTGTTCTCTCGATGAGACATGTGCAGAACCCTTCCACCTTCCGAGATATCTTGATATCTGCCGGCCACATACGAAATCAACCAGATCTCGCCTTCTTCAAACTGGCCGCAACCGCAAATTCAGTCGCACAGGCAAAGGCTCTGAGATACCAAGCCTCTGCCTGAAAACTCAGCTCCATGCAATGCGGTGCCTCCGGCACAATACTGATCTCCATCCTAGAACAGTTCTTGAACGCTTCCCTGAAGTCTTCCATGATCTCCCTGTTCAACTCCCACATCCTGTCGTGCTCTGGCATGGCGCTCAGGTGAGGGACCGTGACCCTGCCAGCAAGCTCGCGCCAGTATCCGACCCATTGTCTTTGGATATCGAGCTCTTCTCCGGCTGGGAGAGGGAAATTCAAGGCAGCAGAAGTTTCGAATATCGATTTTGAACATAGGTCCATATCGGAGCATAATAGGAGCTGATCCTTGAGCTCGATAGGCCAGATTGCTGATGCATGATCCTTTTTGAATTTGTCTTCAACTTGGTCCGCAGGGCTATGGCCGCTTGCGGACATATTCTTCTCAACGAGCCACTTCGGCGGCGTTGAACTGACGCCGCTGGTCACGATCCCGCTCAGAGGGTAGCGCGGAGCCCTATCCTCACTGTAACAAGCTGCCGTGGCAATCGTCACGCTTCCGCCGACACTGTGACCGAGGAGCACAAGGCTAGTTGTGGCTGTCTTAGAGCCTCCATACTCCTTCCAGATGGCTGGTAAAATGGTCTTGTGGAAGTAGCGTCCTTGCTGCTGCATCCAAGTCTCGCCGCTATCTCGAGGCTGGACGCTGCTATCGCCGTAGCCAGGGCGTGTTACGCAGACCACGGGTATCGCAATAGCTTTGGCCGTATTGAAGATGCTGTGGTCATCATCGGCATCAAAGTATGATGCTGTATAGGTGCCGCCGTGGAGAGCTACGATCAGCGGCGTGTAAGCTCTATGATGCTTCGTTGATCCCGGAAGGTACAGCAAACCCGTGGTCTTGCGATCTCCTGGAAGGGCAAGCTCAAAAGACTGCATTTCGAAGCCTAAGTCTCATGAGAAGGGAGCAAACACGTAGGGACTTCTGGCGACGTTCTATATATGTGTCGAACATGTTGGGAGACTGCCAGTTGATCAACGCTCGTCGCCGAGTTGAAGTCGATCAGACATGCCCGAAGTGGATCTGAGCTTTGCTGCATGTTACGCATGAGGCGCCTGCAGCAACCCTACATCAATCTTCTTCACGGCGCTTCATTCGCTACACAGTGGGAGATCGTGCAGGACCTTGCCCTCTTTAGATGCTTCTAAGCCAACTCGCTTAAAGAGCATGAGTCGCCTAACATTACAGCTTCAGCCTTCTGCTGCTCGCGAACGGTAGCAGGATGTACTACTTTGATCTGCAGGAAGACATCAGTTGTCCCCGAGATCTCTGCCTCCAACATTCTGTTGAAGGTGGGATCTCGTCACCAACGCATCTGCAACTCTTATCATAGCAATTCGTTAGACAGGGCAAGCAGGCTGCAGAAGCCATTGTGTCGTGATTGTTTCCTCGCGTTGCTCCAATAGTTGAGATTAAGAGTGAAAGCAGGTCTTGTGGCCAGAAGATGAAGCAACAAAATTGAGTTTTGTTCACAGACCATAAAGGAGGTATCAGCCCTCGAAGCAATGGCCGCTCGATCTGATTCAAAGCATGGCCCTCGCAGGACTTTGAGTCAATGCATATGTCTCCAAGAGTTTCGCTTTACTTTCGATGGCTCTTACGGGTGTGCTGTGCAAAATCGGCAAATCACATCGAGCGAGACTGGCAATTCTGGTGGGTACTACTACTCCTTCTCGACAGACGTCAGTGCGGTGACCTACACTCACGATGTTGCTAGAGAACATAGTGTGGAGTGATTCAGCGGCAGCTCCAACTTCGTCGCCGATAAAGGCTGGGAGACAGGTAGCGGCAGGTTCGCGACAAAGAGCTTTGTCTCATGTATGAAACTCTTATTCGAGCTGGGCAATCTCTTCATCTGCGAACTGCAACCCCGAGGGCAAAAGCTATGTGAGCGTGTAAGGCTGGTTGACTGATCACTTGGTCAAATGACACATCGTCGAGCCTTACGGAACGCACGACCTCGGCTCTAGGAACAGTGAAACTGAAATGCCCGAGGTGATGATGATGGAACGTACACTATCTACACCTCGACCAGGACCGATGCGGCTTCGATAGATGGCACAGCAGACCTCGCGCAGTACTGGTGTATGAGAACTTGAAGCGAGTATTTGGTACAGTAACGGTTCAATGCATGGGCTTTCTGGAGCTTAGACTTGTGGACTTTCGACTATCAAGTTGTTGCAGGTTGAAATCTTGAACGGCTCCCAGTGGAGGGATGCACTATATCGAGGTGTTCGAAGGATAATAGCATGCGAAGCCGGGCATCGTAGAGGATGGCGCGGTTGATGTCTCAGGGAGTCTTCATTACTATTTGGTTGATGGAAATAATTGATGCCTAAGGCCTTTAGTGAGGCTGAGTGGTCCTACCAGACCCTGAACTTTGTGTAGATGGGCCGTGCACTACAGCTGAACTCGGACAATTTTAGCGCCAAGCGATTTGGAATTGTTCAGCTTTGTCGCAACTTATGCTGTTCGCACACTCTTTGAAGCGCCCGCGCCCAAGACAAGTGTCGGATTGGATATCTCGATGAGGGTCAATCGACATACTCAAGCGATACGCACACAAGCCACGCTCACAACAGAAGATCCTGGCTTGAAGATACGAGACCGGTCATCTCATTATCTAAAGTTCCCCTCAACGAACCGCGAAGCAAAGGTGCCTAGCGATGGAAGACTGGGATGCTCTGCTCAAGTTCCTCGACCAAGACTTCGCACCGTCGTGTGCCCAAGATGTCGTGGACCACCTTGAAAAACTAATGAGTATTTTCGGATACGCCATCAATGATCGCCGCCTCGCGGCCAATGACCCCATATACCAGAGGATGGTCGATATGGCAGCTTTTGAAGGAACTATACGACACCCGTTTCAACACGACGTCAGCTGGTCAGAGTTTCGTACCAATTTCGACCACTTCCTCGAGGAGTTTCCTGAGTACAGGATATCGTGGTTATCGATTAACACGGAGGTCGATCAGAAAACCGGCACTGCGATCAGCTTCGTGAATATGCAGCATATCAATCAGCCTGCAGGGGTCATAAGACAAGGGGTGGCTCTCTTTCGTTTTAGGCGGAGGACTCTCGATATGGGCAGGCAGGAATGGCGATGCACTCGTCTCGAACTTCTGGATGGAAACGATGCAAGTGGACGCAATGGTTTCACAGGTCATGTCTGATTGTGTCTGGCTTTGCACAGCTGCGAAGATTGAGATGAGGATGCTCTGATTGTTGGAGAATGGAAAAAGTGAGGACGTCAATCGTTAATTCAAAGTCGTTATCGAGGTAGTACATGGCGGTGTCGTTGGGATGATATGAGACCGTTCACTTCGACCGAGTAGCATTGTAGCATACACAGACTGGCATCTGTTTGACTGGCAAGCTGATTCATCGAAGCCTTGCAATTGGGTCCTATTTCGGTTAGTGGTCCCGCTGCACGGAAAGCTGCTTGGCCTATCGCTGTCCTTATCAACACCTCACCTCACGTTCACGACACTTCTTCGCTGCCCTTCTGCATCTTCATACACGCATGAGAATGGCTCTTCCCGTCTACAAATTATGGATCGCGGGACAAGAGCAGGAAGGCACCGCGGAGCTGTGCGTAAGCAAGCACTGGCCTCGCTGTGACGGCCTGTGACTGACCGAACAGTAGAATCCCCATTGAAAACCCAGCAAACGGGAATGTCTTCGCCCAGTAGGTGCCTCTACAGACATTGCTGGGCGAGGATTGGACACTGACCTCCCCTAGCTGTCACGCAGCGTCCGAAGAAGATGTTGCGCGAACCGCGCAGATCGCTCACGATGCCTTCAAATCTGGCGTCTGGTCCAAGCTCGATCGTCACAAGAAAGCGGACATCTTGGAAGCTATAGCGGTCCTTCTACAAGCGAATTTACCCGCTCTGATAGACCTCGAGGTCGAACAGACGGGCCGAGCGATTCGAGAGATGCGAGCCCAAGTTCCCTCACTTACTAGATGGTTCAAATATTACGCCGCACTCATCCGAACCGAAGAACGGCCTGTGCTGCCTACGACAGGCAAGCTTCACAATTGGATCGACCGCAAACCTCTGGGTGTGGTGGTGCAGATCACGCCGTTCAACCATCCACTGCTCATCGCTGTGAAGAAGATCGCCCCAGCATTAGCGGCGGGGAACAGTGTGATCTTGAAGCCATCCGAGCTCACCCCGCTAACCTCGATATTGCTCGGTAAGCTGATGAAGGAGGCAGGCTTGCCTGATGGCGCCTTCTCTGTGTTGCCCGGATATGGTGCTACGACTGGCAAAGCACTCGTGTCTCATACTCTCGTGAAGAAAGTGGACGTGACTGGAGGCACGCCTTCAGGGCGAGCGATCGGAGCCATCGCTGGTTGTAATTTGGCGAAGTTCACGGCCGAGCTGGGAGGAAAAGGACCAGTAGTGGTCACGAAGGAAGCCAACATTGAGCTGGCGGTCAATGGAGTAGCCTTTGGCTCGTTTATGGCAAGTGGGCAAACCTGCATTGCGGCTACCCGAATCATTGTCCAGAACACCATCCTTCCTGACTTCCTCGACAGGATGAAGAAGAAAGCCGAAGCGATAGCGAGTAGGATGGGTCAGCCTGGCCATCCAGATTCGATGATGGGACCGCTGATATCGAACAAGCAACTAAGCGCTGTCACCACTTTAGTCGACGATGCAGTGTCCAAAGGCGTCTCAGTCATTACCGGTGGCAGGAGGATGACAGGAATATCATCCTTGGATCGCTCGGATCTGTCAAAGGGCTACTTCTTCCCGCCGACTATTCTAGCAGACAACGCCCGAGTCAAGATCGTCGACACGATAATCTGGAAGGAGGAAGCCTTCGGACCGGTCATTGTCGTGGTTGGCTTTGATACGGAAGAAGAAGCATTGCACCTTGCAAACGATAGCGAATTTGGTCTAGGCGCTGCTGTGTGGACATCAGACCTCGCACAAGCTTATCGCTTGTCTGACGGGATTGAGTCGGGCATTTGCTGGAGTAAGTGCTTGCTACCCTCACCGTGTTCATGACGCTGACTCAAGACAGTCAACACACATCATCGTAATGACCCTAGCAGTCCTTGGGGCGGAGTTGGCAGTTCTGGTGTAGGCAGTGAGAACGGTATTGGTGAGTATGAATCGTGGTCCCGTTGCGAACACCAATGCTAACGGAAGGACTATAGATGCATATCACGCGTATACCACGACGAAGAGCACCATAATCAACTACGCATCGGCCGAAGAAGGTCTTGCAAGTGACGATTGGTTCCGAGAAACCGGTGGCAACGTGCGATATGGATGAAAGAGCAGTTTTTCGATCGTACAACCGTTTTAGCATGATCAATCGTGACATCATGTTGGGCCACAGACACAATTATGTTGTTCTGTTCTCCATTACGATTGTCTCAATCTCGACTGTGTCGTGTTGTGAGTGTAGTGCCTACCGGTTGCAAGATCTGTTGATACCGCGCTGGACTCATTGCGATCGTGATCTTGTGTAGTTTGTTGTGCTATATGCTGCGCGGTCCTGCATATATTGACCACAAAACGCCAATATGCAGTCCTGTCGTAGGCAACAGGAGAAATGTCGAGGACGGGGAGCTGCAAGGATCAAATCACTTTGCTTGTGGTGACCGAACAATCATAGGGGATTTGTGGACGACCCAGCCGCGGTAACAGCTGTATTCTGTCAACGATTCGAAGTAGCAGCTTGTCATAGTGAGGTGTACATCCAATGACTGGTTCACCAGTGGCGTTCAGTTACCACAAGCAGACCACGAGCTCTACTCTGTATCGTGAGCTCCAGGAGCGGAGTCACATGCCACGCTAACATGTACCATGCATGCGTAAGCGAACACGATGTGTACTCATCTGCCATGTGTATGGCAGCTCAGCTCGGCGCCTCAGGAAGCTCTTCGAAGTACACATTATGCTTCTCCCTCAAGTCTTGCATCTTTTCCTCCTCATTTCTATGCTCGTACACACGATGAAGGTCGAGCACAATCTTGATTCCGCCTTGATTTCTTTGCAGCGCAGCGTTGGACTCCCAAGCGTACAATGCAGCTTCAAGATGGAGCTCTTGCGATGCGATGTCATTGATGGCCTCGTAACACATTGCTAGGCAGACATGAGCGTACTCTGCGCCTTCGCTGTTGGCTTCGTCGATCGCCTCGAAGGTCGAGATTGCGGTATCTAAATCTCGAATGGCATCTTGGTAGCGCTTCTCCTGTAAATAAGCGTAGCCTCGGGTGCTATAGAAGTCGGCGACGGTATGGCGGTCCACCTCCCGTCGCACATCTGTCTGCTGGAGCAGGTCTGCAGCCTTGTCTGGCCGGCCGACCGAAGCCAAAACTCTGGCGCCATAGATCTGCTCGCGGACAGCAAAGTCAGGCTCTTCATCGATGATGTTCTTAATCAATCGCTTTTGGAACTGTTCGAAGTACGCAGAAATCACCTCGTTTGGGTCGTGCTGGCTGCTGACAAGTCTCGAGAGCGCTGCGACGGGGTGCTGGGCTTGCAAAAGCTTTTGTGATGTTCTGCAAACCATTCCTTTGACAACCTGCAGCATCTGTCCCTTCCACGACGTCGTCTGCCAGTCTGCAATCCATAGCCGCATCAAGGCGGTTAAGACTCGCGGATGCATCTTAGCGTCTACCATGCCAGCCATGAGTTCCCGAGACTGGTCCTCAATCCCATGTAGCTCTTGCAGTCGTGCCTTCGTATCGTAGCTGTGGCTCTCAATAGCCATGTGTGCTCTAGATACCAGTCTCTGCATGTCGATCCGTCGCTCGCGTACTGCGAGTCTCCATGTTCCGGCATCAACGACGCTCTGGAACCAATCTCCAACGTTCGCCATGGCAGCAACGAACGGTCGACGTTCTGGCGACGTAGGTATTGCTTTCTGAGGACTGACCACAATCGACGAGATTGGACGACTGCTACCGACTTGTTTGGCATTGTACTTGCGAGGAACACGCCACATCCGAAAGCGGTCCCAGAGCATCTTCTTGCTATCTCGTCTCAGCATGTATACGATCAACATGAATCGTTAAATCCACTCACGTTATGGCAAAGCCACGTTTATTCAGCTCCTCGACGATCCATCGGACGGTGCGATCCTCTTTCCCATACTGCCGTACGATTTCCGGCTGAAGCTCATCCCATTCGGCCTGCGTCGGCTTCCTTCTCATCGCCATGGTCAATCAGACGGTCGGCCATATCTGCAGGTAGGTCTTAGCGCAAAGCGTGGGGACATGAGGGAAGTGTTCACACGATGAGGCTCAACTGAGACCGGTGAGCTCAAAGCGATCAAGGTAAATGGGGAGGTCGGAAAGTGGAGTTGCCGAAGCTGAATGTATGGGTGCCTGACTCCTTCCGCGAGGCATCAATCTTTTCAGTACGACTCGGTCATCATGAACCCGGTGTCTTGGAAACCTTTCACTTCTTCTGGACAGCGGAGCAGCGAGAGCAGGACGAGTGACGCAAACCAGCGCCCAGGTTAGACAGACAGCCTGACCCAGCCTCCCCTCAAGATCAAGTACTCATCTGCACATCTCCGAACCGCACCGTGGTATAATAATCAAAGCCCCCAGGAGTTCTGGAACATGCCTCTCCGCAGTTTCCATCGCAGCTGACAACCCCTTTCACCTTGGCATACAAGCTCAATCCATTCCTCCTCACTCCTGAACCCTCCCTCTTCGCATCCTGGAACTGGAAAGCAGGTACGCTTACACTCGGCTCGTACTGAGGCCTATCGTCGTCCTGCAATGGCCCATTCCTGTCGTCGTTCCAAGGCCCCAACCTCTGACTTCCAACCTGTCGATCCCCGACATACATTTTTATGGTGCATGTGTCGCTGCCACCATCGCGATAGTTGCTCCATTTGAGGTTGTAGTTCTTCCCTGGGCAGATTTCAACCTCTTTCTCGAATTGTGCGTAGTGCGTGCCCATATTAGTAGGAAAGCGAAGGAAGAGGTTCGCGAGAGAGGAAGAATCGGATGTGAGCCAAACGGATGGGTTGGGATCGGAAATGTCACTGGAGAAGACCCAGCTGTTGTCGCCGCCGTTGGACCGGTCGCTGAAGTCGTGGTTCTCGATGCCGTGAAAGTTGCACGGCGGAGGATCGTAGCATTTGCCTTGGTAGCAGTACTCAGATTCGCAGACGTGGCCTGCATCGAATGTGAGCTGGTGCGAAGAAGAGATGGGGTCGTAGAGTACATACCGCACGAGCCACAGTTGTAAGGATTGTCGAGCAGGCTCAAGCACTTGTCACCGCACTTGTCTTTGAGACACGTGCATGTGCCACCAGAACTAGAGCATGTCAGCCTCAAACGGGTGAATCACAGTGAAACTTGCAGCGCGGCATACCATCGAGAGTTTTCAGAACAAACTCGGCCGCATGCGCCGCAGTTCTTGGTGTCCGTGACGAATAGATTCTTGCAAGTTTGACCTTCGCCTGGGTTGTTGCAGAGACCTTCACCTGTGGGGCAGTTGCAGCTGCAGTAGATGGCATTGTCCAGATACCATGCGATGCGGCCATATACAGTCTTCGTCAGTTCTGCATAGGCGAATGCAGAGAGTTTGCAATAGCCGTAGAACTGAGGGAGTGAGTTAGTCGAATTCAGGTTTCGTGGCATATTGCAAATACGAACCAGGTATAGCCACCAGTGTTCCTACGACGGTCAGTATTTGCTAAGTCTTCGATGTTGCTGGTACATACTTTGAAAATTTGACACGCCGAGGACATGCAAGTATCTACATTGTCGTTGCATTCCTCGAAGTACCCGTTTCTGCAGTCGGAGAAGCATTGTCCTGTCCAGTGGTAAGCAAGTTGCAATGTGCTTCTGTTGCCAGTCCCTACCTTGTGCTTCACAGCAATCATCCATGTTGGGAGGGGGTGGGAAAAAGTCGTCGAAAAGCGCTTCTCCAATCTCTTCGACAGCAAAACAACATAAGAGGTGTCAGATGCTATCACAAACTGCAGGTTTGTTTGACTTCGAACATACCCAATGGCGTCGGTGATGCCTCTGAAGACAGGAGCATCCCACTTCGTCCTGGAGACCAGTCGATCGGGAATAGGTGGGCAACGAGGAGCAGACCCAGAATTGTAGGTGCTTCGGCGCATGAGGTCGTGGTGCTCCAAAGGTAGGCCAATCATGGAGCTGTTGGAGATAGAAACCGTACGTCGAACCGAACTCGGGGCTGTGGATCGTAATGGCGTAGCGACCATTGACTTGTTCGACGTTCCGGCTGTAAAGGTGAGTGGATTGCCAGTAGTGTCGAAAGAATACTGCTGAGTCCCCTGAATTGCCGTCACTCTCCCGATGCAGCTGACTTGAAATACGCTTGTGTACATCTTTTTGCCGCCACGTGTGGCCCCTGCAGTGCCAGTGGACGAGTCGGTCAACACCACGCCGTTGTTTACCTTAGCGACATATCGCGGAGGAGAACCGGCCATGACAAGGTCGTAGATTCTAGACACCAATATCAGTATGGATTTGTCGTGCTGTGTGAATTCACATACCCTGCTGGAGCACCGCTAGGCTTTTGGAAGTAGAACTGTGGGAGAATGGGCTCGCCTGGCCATCCCATTGACCTAGCTTGCGCTTCAGACGTTGGAGCAGTCATGGGCACCAAAGCCGTTGTTCCAGAAGCAAGCACAGGGTTGAAGTTCGAGCCTGCAAGATTGAACTGCTTCGTCGAGTCATTGGGGTCAATATTACATGAAGGTATAGCTGGCAGACCCTGAGTCGGCGCCGATAGTCCAGCATAGTTCGGAGGTGTTCCCATAGCAATAGGTGTCGGTATGGGACCTTCGCTGTATGTGTACGATTCTACGAACGCGGCAGGGTTCGCAGGAGCTTGCCAGTCAACAGGTATCTCTAGAGGTGGGCTATTTTCCGGGATGGGTGTTGGTGTTTGTGGAGCAGGAGAATTAGCGGGATCCCCAGGAATAATGACAGTCGAGGACGGCCGTTGTCGAAATGTCATGACCGGTGTAGCGAAGTTGCAAGTCACGTCGAAGAAAGAGTAGGTGCTCTTTGCATTGGTGACGAAGTTAGAGCTGGCCGTACTTGAGAATAGCCAGCATTGACCGCTACCGACTCCATAGCTCTTACAAGAGCTCTTCTTCCTGCAAAAGGCGAGGCAACTAGCACATGTCAGCGTTGATCATGTCCGTCGTAAGTAGAACGTGCCCAAAAGGTGTAGCGTCTGCTGCTGCTAGCGAGACTGCAAAGGGGACTTTGACCTTCAAGCCAGCAACTCCACACACTGGGCTGGTCTGCCGTTCCTGGAGATATACATCGCTGTCGAGAGCGTTGATGGGGTGGACCAGGCCCAACGCGACTGCAAAGATCGATTCCGAGAAGCGCATATTGCGTAGAGGCGATGGCAGTGTCACTGAGCATGTCCGCAGCTGTGTGATGTTTTATATAATGTTGTCCCTTCGTACTCAAGCAGCCGAGGCGTCCATCCCTACGCGAAACAATGTAGCCACTTGAACCCTCGTATATTGAAGAGGCGAGTCTCGATGTCCTTCAGCTTGCCTCGCCGCAGCCATGGCTTGTGGTTGTGTGAGACAATGTCACGTCTCGAGGCCGCTCTCTTGGCAGAGAACTAACAGCAGTATACCAGCGCCTAAGCTCACAAGTTGAGACACAAAGCACAGGACCCTTCATAAGCTAGTGCTCTTGAGCCGGTCGCCGTGGTCTGACAGAAGCATGTTCAGCTCGGGGTACACGAGAACATGCACCAGATGAAGGCGCCTCCATAGCTCATTGGGAAGTCTTCGTAGCCTATGAAGGCGAATAGCTCACAGCCACGACACGTGGAAAGTCATGCTGGCGAAGTGGAGGTAGCCCCCTTCACGTTCAACAGACCGCCTCAAGGTACGCCATGCAGTATGCCTGGCCTCTTCGAGCACGTCCGTGAAGAGGAGAGAAGGTGTGTGATCAGCTGATTCGAAAGGTCGATGTACAGTGGCTTTTGCCAAGGACAATGTACCCCGAAGTTTGGCATCCTGAGCACGTGTCTGGACCTGTCAGAGTTCACGCCTCTTCTTGGCCCTCAGGCTGGACACGGCCATCGGTCTGACATATGCGGCAGGCCTGGAGAAGAAGGCAATACATCGCGAAGACTGTCTGGTGTGGCCACGGGGAGCCAGAAACGCTGTTCAAGAAATGGAATAGATGGAAGATGATGAGGGTGAGGTCGATGTTTGGGCGACCGTTGATAGGCAGGAAATGTCAGCACGATTAGTAATGCACGTTGCCCAACCTCTCTCCTTTCCTAAGGTGCTACATGTACTTTTGACCTTCAACACCTTCGATCATCATACAAATGCAATTGACTATCAACGACATATGGCAGTTCTCGAGATGAGCTGCAACATCTCCTACACTGCAATCACTCGTGGACTGCGAGCAAGAGCACTCCAGCCACCCTGATCGGGCTCTCCACATCACCTCACGAACGAGAGTTCATGAATGCCGTCGATCTCTCCACGTTGAGCACAAACCCGACGGAACTCCACACGATGCGTGCCAGCAAGCTCGTATGTTCCACCGCGTGCCTGAGGATCTCCAATATGTACGCGATGTGACACCCCTCACAAGGTGATGCAACCCGGAATCCTTCTGGCGACTTATCATGAACAAGCATCACGACATGCGACTTTCCAGAACCTCAGCAGAGAGCTGCAGGCGTGTTCTGTAAGACAGCATGCGGTTTTGGCTATTGGCCTTGTTAGCGGTGACGGCAACAGCAAGCCCGTCACCGACATCACCTCATCAACCAGCGTTCACCTACAATGACGACTCCTTCCTCCTTCATGGCAAGCCATTCCAGATACGAGGCGGTCAGATTGACCCTCAGCGTGTACACCCAGCATACTGGGCCGATCGCATCGCTAAAGCCAAAGCGATGGGTTTGAACACGATCTTTGGCTATGTCTACTGGAACCTCCTGGAGCCAACCCCAGGTCAATGGAACTTCAAGGATCGCAATGATATCGCGCAATGGTATCGGTTGATTCAGCAAGCCGGCATGCGTGCTGTAATCCGGCCTGGCAGCTACATCTGTGGCGAGCGCGATTGGGGCGGTCTGCCGTCGTGGTTGATGGAAGTTCCTGGCATGTCTATACGCAGTGACAATGGACCGTTCTTGGATGCCAGCAGGAACTATTTGATGCGTCTTGGTGTGGAGTTGAAGCAACTGCAAGTCACGGAGGGCGGTCCTATCCTCATGGCTCAAGTCGAGAACGAGTACGGCTCATTCGGCGACGATCATAGCTATACGGCCAAGCTGGCGGATATCATGCGCGAAGCCTTCGATGTTGTGTTGTACACCAACGATGGCGGATCTTCAGCTGTCGCGGCAGGACAGATTCATGACGTGCTTGCTGAGATCGATGGTCCTCCTATGGTCGGCTTCGAGGCAAGGGCCCAGTACGTTACAGATCAGACTTCACTGGGTCCTTTGCTCGATGGAGAGTACTACACGACTTGGCTGGATACTTGGGCATCTAACTCAACGCACCAATACACTGGACCTGGAGGACGAATGAGCTTGCAAAGCGTATATGACGATGTCGATTACATCCTTTCGCAGAACGCCTCCTTCAGTCTGTACATGTTCCATGGCGGGACGAATTTCGGGTTCGAGAACGGCGCTGTCTACCCTGACGGTTACCTTGAACCAGTCACTACAAGCTACGATTATGGTTCCCCGCTGGACGAGAGCGGCCGCACGATTGACCTGTACGAGGGCTTGAAGAGTGTGATCGAGAAGTACGTGCCTGAAGGCGAGCGTATCCCACCGAGTCCGAAGAATGTTCCGTTGATGAAGGTCCCTGATGTCCCCTTGCACCCGATTGCCAACTTGTTCGACAAAGATCTGCTTGGCAAGGCGGTATACTCGGGTAGCCCACTGACAATGGAAGCCCTTGGTCAGAGCTATGGATTTACACTTTACGAGTACACAGCAAAAGAGCAAGCACAAGGCTACGTCCAGCCAGGCGACAAGCCTCGCGACCGTGTACTCGTCTACGTCAACGGCCAGCGCCAAGGTGTGATAGATAGCATCTACTCTAACCCGAACCAAGTCCTTGTTAGCCTAAAGCGAGGCGACAAGTTGCAGCTCCTCGTGGAGAACATGGGCCGAGTGGACTTTGGCTATCCCCAGTTGCTGGACGCCGCCAGGGGAATCAAAGGAGATGTTAGTGTTGGGAACAAAACCTTGCAAGGCTGGGAGATCTACCAATTGCCCCTCGAGACTGTGCCCAGCGAACAGAGTCACGGCTGGCATGGCTGGCCGAGTTGGAGCCAGTCCAACTCTGCCCGCTCCTCCAGTACACCAGTCTTTTACTCCGGCACTTTTCGCACGAACTGTAGAAGCAATAGCCCCAGTTGCGATACGTTCATATCTATCCCAGATGGAGTTAAAGGCCAGGTATGGGTGAATGGTTTCAATCTCGGAAGATACTGGATCGTGGGACCCCAACAGTCGCTGTACCTTCCAGCACCTGTGTTGAGGAGCGGCAGATGGCAGCAGAATGAGATTGTTGTGCTAGAACTGGAGCCGAAAGCTGGCACACAGATGATTGCCAAAGGCTTGGATCAGAGGGTTTGGGAGAATAACCCAGATCCTGACAGGAGCTGAGGCCCTTGTGCTTGTGAACGACGGAGTGGCAGCTGGAGACCGGGCGGCTTCATGCTACGCTTAGCGAAATCTCTTTCAGCGCAGCTTGGTTTTTAACCGTGGTATCTCCTTCGTTCAAATCACGGTTCGACGATTCTAGAGATGGGCTGACGGTCTCGACTGCGGCGGGCGCTCGTAGTCATCGAAGCACCTGGGATTGCGAGCTAACTATGATGCGAGACGAAATCGATACTGTGTTTGCTCCTCAGATTTCAGGGTCTGCAAGACGACACGTGACTGTCACATGCAAATTCACTAGCTTACTTCACAGCATCCGCTGACGCCGCGAACCATTCCCCCGCTGTCACTGCAATTCTCGACACTCTTGCACCTTGAGTCGCTGCATCACTCCTCCATCATGGCAACGGCGCTTACTGGTATTCTCCATGAGGCGGCCATGTCTGGTGACAAAGTCCCGTGCGTACCTTCTCACCAGACACAGTATGACTTTGCACTGATCCAACTCACAGACGCGCGAGTCAACCGCACGAAGCTTGCGACGAAGTACTCGGTACAACAGAGCTCCTCGAGATGATATTCATCGAGCTATCCATGTTCCAGCTGTTTGCCATCAAGCGCACGTCAAAGACATTCCAGGCGACCATCGATGGCTCCGTCAAACTGCAGCGGAAGATGTTCATCAGAGCGATAGCAAATCAGGAGAGTAAGCCCAAAGTCCCTCGTCTCAACCCGCTCTTCTCAACCAGGATCTTCGTCCCGCGAATGGCGCAGAAGGGTCGGCGGATGGAGGCCATTCGGCTATACAATGAGCTACCTGAGGGCGATCGCCGCGAGGTGGCCTTCGAGATCACCCGCTATACTCCGTATCTTCCGAAAAACCATCGTGGCCCTCGTCGATGTTTGCAAAGACTCCCAATCGCAGAGCCCAAGGCCTCGTGGCGTGCGATGCTGATGTTCAATCCGCCACAGAGTGTCGATATTACAGTATATATCATGTTTGGTCGTGCGAGTACCTATAACGGACGCACTACTGTGGGCGCTTTGATGGATACCCTGGAGACAGAATTGGCCTGGGATAGGTGCAGAGCGCGCAAAGGACATGGGCTGAGGATACACGAGACGGAAGAGCAGGCGTATGGCAAATATTGGATCGACACGGGACTGAACTGGTCTGGCTCGAAGTGGGGTTGGGATGGAGTGTCTTGATTGAGCTATAGGACACTGTTGGGAAACGAATGTCCGTGTTGGGTTGTTGTCGTCGATGAATACAGAGCCTTACTCACGGGAGCATCACATCTGTTGATCATATGCTACATTGAATACTCCATGAGCAGTAGACTGTAGCGAATAGATCATTTCGGGTCTCGATCCACAACCAATGACGAGATGCTGCTCTACTCACTCTGTGAGAGACAATCGAAAGAGCGATTACGATACGTCTTCGCAAAGGAATGAATCTGATTGTCACGGGCCTTGCCGGCTGGATCCCACCATGTTGAATGGCTATATACCAACATCCTGACTCATCTCACAGTAAAGACCGACTCTGCCAGACACTACTGGCCGTCCATGCCATGCCATGCACCAACACGATTTCGAGGCTCCGTCGTCATTGCTTTAGCACTTTCCATTCGCACATGTCGGACCACCACAAGCCTCGCTCTTCACCCATTTGTTGCCATTGCATACGACCTAAATAATATGCTCTGAGAATATATCACCAAGAAGAATGTAGATCAACCCCAACTCACTTGGAACTCGCGACTCAAGGAGCACGCATGCTGGCCGGCGTTGTTGCATTCCGAGCCAATCTTGACGAGGGCTTCCGCACTCATGGCGAAGGCAGCGATGGCCATAACGACGGCGGTGAATTTCATGATGGAATTTGCAAGTTGATCTGGTTGTGGCGGAGTGCTGTAGTGCTGAATATGTTTGATCTCTGTTGAGAAATCAAAATGATGAGTGCTTTGCCTCGTTTTATATCTGCTCTTTGGTTTATCGAAGATGCTCTCCTGGTCACACTGAAGGAGCATACATATCAGCCGCCTGAGGCTGTATTGTGTGTCTGGGAGGCGGATGAACAAGAAGTATCAATGTCGCATTCCTGTGCACGTTCAAAATCCTGCGCAATCCGTCACTCGAGGCTGGATATTCAATGTTTTCGCTGTACCTTATCCGATCCTAATATTTGATCCTTGTCTATAGCGCCGGGTCATTCGTCAGCGTCGTGGTACCAACGAGTACGAGTATCAGTCTGAAGAGCATAAGGCTCATGCTCTAAGGAGGAGTGAATTCGTTGTGCGAGTCGACTTTGCTTTTAGTAGCTTGCTGTACAGGTTTCTCAATCTTAAGGGATAGCGGAAATTGAACGAAGTGGCTTTACCTGATCGCCTTAGTCATTTCAACATTCTGAGGCGAATTGGCCAGTGTTGAAAAGAACACCCTTCGTTACACAAGATTGATCCTTCAGGCCATGCCCAAGGCTGAAAATTCTGCTTTACTTGTAGGATCTTGAAGCGCACGGCTGAGTTTCATTCATCATATTCAGCCTAGGACTACGTTTCACTCTAAAGAACAGTTTTAGTACATCCCGAAAGAAACCCTCGGCGAAAAGACACGACGAAAACCTACTGTGGGGCTGGGAAGTCCTACCTAGCGACGAGGAAATGCTTCGCAGTACTTGAGCCACAAGTGCATGTGTTAAGAGCTACTGCTGTGTGACTTCTGTAGATGGATACATCACTGCCCCTTGACGCGGGATCTGAACAGCTTGTCTGGAAACACCAACGCCACCTGGTCAAAGGTCTCGGGCAGTACAGAGTCGACAACAACGAGTGCTGAAGAGGTGAATATGGTGTTCAATCTCCTTCCACCAGCTTCTGTTCTGTTCCTTCAAGCCTGGGATTGTGATCATGTGGTGCGGATCGAGATGTGAAGCACATGCTGAAGTAGACAGCCTGACTTGGCCCCAATTCGGACACTGTGCGTCCATGCTTAAATCGAGCACGTGCTAATGCAGAAATGGATAAGTGAATTCGCGCCCTGAAACTCGCCAAGACCTTGCGTCATGTCTCGCCGCGCCTGCCCCTCCAAAGATGGTGGGGTCAACAGAAGCTGGCAGGTGCAAACTTCTCCGAGTCCCTCTCTTCGCTCAGCTGCCCCTCCAACTCGACCTCTTCATCTCATCAACAAACAACAACACCCCAACCAACTCCCCATCAAACCTCATTCAAGATGCCTACCCAAGTGTCAGTTTGGACAGTATACTTGAAGCATCGCCTCGATATTGATTGATACCTATAGCTACTTCGACATCAAGTCCTCCAACGGCACCGCCGACGGCCGCATCAAGTTCAACCTCTTCGACGACACCGTCCCTAAGACGACTGAGAACTTCCGCGCCCTTTGCACTGGCGAGAAGGGTTTCGGCTACGCTGGCTCCGGGTTCCACCGTGTCATCCCTCAATTCATGCTCCAGGGAGGCGACTTCACCCGCGGTAACGTAAGACTACCCATACCAGAAAGAGCTCTGTGGAACAATGGAATGCGTGGATATAGCACTGACACGTGATGGCATACAGGGCACGGGCGGCAAGTCCATCTACGGCGAGAAGTTTGCGGACGAGAACTTCCAGCTGAAGCACACCAAGCCTGGTCTTCTGTCCATGGCCAATGCCGGCAAGGACACGTATGTCTCGATCCAGTCATCGAATCTGACATGATTACTGACGATACTCTCTAGCAACGGCTCCCAATTCTTCATCACTACCGTCGTCACCTCGTGGCTGGACGGCAAGCACGTTGTCTTCGGCGAGGTCGCCGACGACGAGTCCATGAAGATCGTCAAGGCTATTGAGAAACTCGGCTCGCAGTCCGGCAAGGTCAACGGTAGCGTGACCATTGCTTCTTCCGGCCAGCTCTAGAAAAGGAGATGTGTCGATTTGCAGCAGATATCGTGAAGCAGTGACTACACTCCATCACATCTGAAAAGTTTAGATACACATTGCAGTCAATGTGAAAGCACTGCTGTTACTTCTCACTCATGCCTTCTCACTCCAACCATCGAGCTTTACGCTGTCTCCGAAACACAGCTTCGCGAACTGTTCAGGATACCTCCCACCCGTAATTGTATGCTCTTTCACGAGCTTGTCCAGCTCCTGCAGCTCTCCGTCTGTCAACTCCACCTCTGTCAAGTTCTCTCTGATCCTGTCAGTCGACGTGCTGCCTGGAATAGGCACAAGCATGGGATATCCTTTCTTCCCACTCTGCGCCCTCACCCACGCCAAAGCTAGCTGACTCGGCTGAACCCCCTTCTTCGCTGCAATCCTCTGCAGGCTCTCCACCAACTTGAAGTTGCTCTCAAACGTTCCCGGCTGGAATCTGGGCATATGCTTTCGATGATCGCCCTGTTCGAAGTCTTCCGGCTTGACGACCTTCCCGGTCAGGAAACCCTTTCCCAGAGGGCTATACGCCGCCACCACGATGTTGTGCTGAGCGCAAGCGTCGGCCACGCCGTTTTCGAAGATCTCCGTAGACCAGAGACTCGCCTCGACCTCTACGACGTCGATTTGACCGATTCTCGCCGCTCGGTGGATTGTGTCGGCGCTGCATTCGCTCAAGCCGATGCCGTTGATCTTGCCGGCTTTCTTGAGCTTGAGGAGAGTCTCCATGACGACTTCGATGGGGATACTAGGATCCACGCGGGCTGTCTCGTAGATGTCGATAGCCTTCTTCCCGCCCAGAACCTCCAGCGCCGAGTCGATTTCTTTGGTCATGAATCCTTCACTGCTGTCCGGACCGGGCTTGGAAGGATTGATACCCCCTTTAATCGACAAGACGACTTTGGAAGCGTCTTCGGGGTATTTGTCGAAGTAGCCGCGAATGAGATGGAGGCTGTTGTAGCTCGGGGTGCCGTAAATCACGCCGCCGTTCCAGAAGTTGGAGCCGAGCTCGAGGGCGGCCTTCATTGCGGCGATGGCAGAGTCAGTTGATGGGGGCGTTGCGGTCCAGGTTAGGCCCATCAGGCCGTAACCTGTGTGGTGGATTGGCCGAGAGAGCAGCAATGGGTTGGGCATCTTGGGAGAGTGGATTTGGATCAATGGGATTGAGGTGCAATGGATCTCTGGCATCGTGAAAGAGTCTCAGCAAAGGCTTTTGTAGCCAGGCATGCGGCATGTGTTGGTGACCGACCGCCGAGTTGCAGACTCGGCGTGTTTGAAAGAGATGTTCGGCATGACTCGAGGGTACGAAGATGGCCGGTATGCGATGTTCCTGGTACACGCGTATCGAAGTTGCTTCGGCGATATATCCTGGAGTTTGGAGTGCAAACTCATGCTGCACAGCAGCGGTTGGTCGTCCAGGCGGGCTTCGGACTTTGGCGTTGTACGACTCGGTATCGCAGCCTTGCCACGCGGAACATTGTTCTGCATACGCCAACGATTGTGCAGCTGCGCACATGGCCAAAATATAGGATCTTCAGATTACAGCAGTTACTTTGGCAAACACATTCACCTCGTCTGAACCTGCAATTGTCGGTAGCAGGCTGCATGTCCTTCAGCAGACCAAATCCGGCTGCCACTGGAAGTCATCAATCGTGGGCTGCACTAGCTGAGCAGTACAGGACATCTCTCTCGAGAGATCTCCATAGCATGATCCTTGGAGCGCAGCGACCGCTCGATCAATTAGCTCACGATGTTCGCAGTAGGCAGCCTCCACGAGGGATAAGTGCGAAATGCTTTGGCACATGACCACTAGTGATGCAAAGACCGTAGACTAGCTTCTCGTCAGCGACGACGTCGGTGTAGCATGACGCTCTGGTCCTTCGACTTACCAGAAAGTGCCACAATGAGCCTTCACACTTCTCCTCCCTTGAGCAGTCAATGTCCTTGATGATTTGTGCCGATGCCGTCACAGATGCCCAGCGCGAATAGGAGAATTGAGAATCCAGGAAACTGCGCAGAAACCATCGCTTGTGCAGCAAGAGCAGCAAGTGTGATAGAACGACCCGTGCCGGCTTCTGGGCCAGGTATATCGGGTCTCTGCACAATCCTCGCAGTTTCAGGTCGAGGTCCAACACGGCCACATAGTTAGCCTCATCCTCCGGCATATTGCACGAGGTCTCGAAATGTCCAGCTGCGATTTGCGCCACTCGATCGAGGAAGATGCAGAAGTCTGTGTCGAAGATTGTGGAGAGTTGGGGATTCACTTGGATCGAGAGTGCTGCGCCCGGTAGGATGTAGTCACCGGCGGGGTGTATGGTTTCATTGGTGCGGAGAAGGCGATTGGTGGTGAGTGTGTCCATCGCTCGCGTTGCAAGCCACTCTTGGAGGCAGAGTTGAGTCCAGATCATCTGATTCGTGACAGCCTCCTGTGAGTATGACTGCGCAACGGAGTATGCTGGGGTGAGCATGTCTAGGGTCGCTTCGTACGGTAATTGCTCGTAGCCGAGATCGAGTGCAGTCTTATGAGCAACACCAAACAATTGCATCTGCTTCTCGATACATCCCAACGTTTTGGCAGACATGAAGAGAACTTGCACAGCCTGAACGGTGCAGATGCCCGGCTGTTGAATACATGAAGCCACATCCAACGACTGTGCCGCTGCCCGATACCATATTCGACTGAGATCCCTCCTTCGCCGCGTCGAAAACCCCCAAGCTGTGACCGTACTTTCTGAAGCAGTTGTCAAGCTAGCGGCCATCGTGGCAAAGAGAAGAGCACACCACTGCAGGTCCAGGCCCCGCAGGTAGATGCTGTCCACGGATTGCGGCGCAGAACACAGCTCCTGGCGAAAGCTCCGTGACGACATACTTCCGTGGTACCACTGCAGTGAATGGCCGTGGAAGTCCACTAGCTGCATTATACTCTGCTTCGGCGGGAGGATTTGCTGCAGAGTGGAGAGCAGCTTGAGAAGACGTGTATGAGTGTCCAGCGTCGGATTCGGCATAGGCATGGGCGTGTTCGGCCGCGGCGTTCCAGTGGGCATGATTATCGATGTCCCGGATGTGTTGCTGCCCTTTGGCCTCGTCCTGTGGTAGTCGCGATGAACCCGGGGGTCATAGCCGCCCACCCAAACCCGGGTGCAGTCGTCTGCCACGCCGGCGTGCACGCATCGCTCGCAGGGTTCGTTGCGGTCGCATCTTTGTCTGCGCATCGAGCATCTCGTACACGTCCTGCGCTCCTTGGGCATCGTCGGCAAATTGATGGGCAAAGACGTCGTCGTGTACGAGTGAGGTGCAGTGCAGTGTGGCTTGCCCGGAGCTATGTATGCGAGATCCGGTCGAGGGTTGGGGGCGGAAAGAAGTCTGGTTAAACTTTTAGACTCCAGGGCGACGGTGACCCTCGCGACAAACTCTTTCTATCTTTACCACATTTTGACTAAACGACCTGTTTTGGACTTGGTCACTTATGCATCTGGACTCACAGCCTCGCATGATACACGTATCAAGGTCCTTCAATGACGTATCCATCTTGCGACTGCCTTGTCCAGCTCGCCCGACGGCTTCTTCAATGACACCGAACCGGACGAAGTGGCCGCAAGAGGAAGGCTGGATCTCGGTCAAGGCTTTAATCGGAAGCGCAACTTACCGTTCGTGTCTCTTGCTTTTTCGCGGACGAGTCTGACGAGACTGACGAGACTGACGAGACGAAGCCAACAGAAACTGACTTCACACTGCTTTGCAACACAGGTCCTTGCTGGCGTAGCTCCTCTGATGCACCGCCGGTCTCGAGGCGCACAGCATGCAAGGATGTCTTCAGCTACACAATGAGTATCTCGGGCTTCTCGCGCTCTGCGGCGGCGATAGTGCCTATTGGACACAGCACGGCATGGAAGAACAACCATCAACCTCGCGGACAGACCTTGCGTCTGCAAAGGGTGCAGGGAACGATGCTCTTCTCATCCGTACCGTTGGAGGGTATTGACAATGCTGCTCGCCAATTGTGCGGTGTCCACGCCTGACGGGGCTTGGTTCTTCCCGGGAGTCGTGATCGACATTTATGTCCGTTCCAGCGATGTTGAAGACCATTATCTGGAGGAGCGAAGAGGAAGAGGTTTTGATGGAAGCTCATGATTCAAGTGCAATCAACCCGTTGAAAGGAAAGAAAGGCTTGTGCCTCTTCTCCCGAGATGGCAGCTGCAAGCGAGCGGACTGACGTGAGACGATCTCGACCTTCAGCTTCAATGTGTCCGGGCAGCCACAGGGCTGGTCTCCACAGCTTATCACGAGTGCACGACTCTCTTCGACCATGGACAACGACTGACCCTCTTCAAACATTCAACGCCGGCATGGCAGACAAGGCGCTCTCACAAGATGCAGCCCAATTGGCCAATCTGGGCCACGCCCAGTCCTTTGAGCGGCAATTCTCCCGATGGACGATGCTCGGTCTTGCTTTTGCCATTTTGAACACCTGGAGTGCTTTAGCTGCTTCGCTCAACTTTGCATTGCCATCAGGAGGCCCGGTAGCGGTGGTATGGGGTCTCGTGGCTGCTGGCGTCTTCAATTTGGCCCTGGCTGCGAGTTTGGCGGAGTTCTTGTCTGCGTTTCCCACTGCTGGAGGTACCTGTGCATGCCCAGAAGCGACGATCACTTCTCCTGATGCTGACATCCATAGGCCAGTATTATTGGGTGGCCATATGTAGTCCGCCGTCCCTACGTGCTGGAATGTCTTGGATTTGTGGTTGGGTAAATCTGTCGGGATGGGTGAGCAGAAAGCATCTTTCGTGACTCTACAGGCCAATGATGGGACTAATACTGTATTGACAGGTCGCATTGGTGGCTACAAACGCTTCGTGAGTGATGTGAAGCTCGACTGAACAAGACAGACACATGTTACGACTGACACGCCAACCTTTCAGGATCTGCTCGACGCTGATAATCAACATCATTTACCTGATGCACCCGACCTACGACTTTCACCGCTGGCACCAATTCCTCATCTACATTGGCATCACCCTCATCTTCTTCTCCATCAATGCCATGCTGCAACGCGTCTTGCCACAATTGAATGGCTTTGCGATCTGCTGGTCTCTGGTAGGATTTCTCGTTGTCTGCATTACTGTACTCGCATGCGCCGCTCCGGATTACGCCACCGGAGAGTACGTATTTGCCACCTTCATCAACACGACTGGCTGGCCTGATGGTGTAGCCTGGCTTCTTGGCCTGTTGCAAGGAAGCTTCAGCCTCACTGCGTTCGATGCCGTGGCCCATCTAAGCGAGGAGATTCCCAACCCATCTGTGGAAGGACCCAAGATTATGGTGTACTGCGTCTTGATTGGCATTGGGACTGGCTTCCTGTTCCAAGTTGTGTTGCTGTTCGTCTCTGGAGGATTAGCCAACACGGAAG
Source organism: Zasmidium angulare (assembly GCA_002786045.1). Lineage (NCBI taxonomy): Eukaryota > Fungi > Ascomycota > Dothideomycetes > Mycosphaerellales > Mycosphaerellaceae > Zasmidium > Zasmidium angulare. The sequence continues at coordinate 527,897 of NHNX01000014.1, forward strand.
GCATCATCAGTTCCTCAGCTGGCCCACTGCTACAGATATTCTACATCGCCACAAGCAACAAAGCCGGCGCTGTGTGCCTGTTGATGCTGCCGCTCATGTGCTTCATCTTCGGTGGAACGGCAGTCATGACGACCTCATCACGAATGACATTCGCCGTTGCTCGAGACGGCATGTTACCAGTATCCGCCTTCTGGTGGAAGATGAACAGCAACCTACAGGTTCCGTTGAACGCTTTGCTGCTCAATGTGGCTGTCGTGATTGTGTTCGGCTGCATTTACTTGGGTTCGAACGTAGCGTTCAACGCCATCACCGCCTCATCAGTCGTTGCTTTGGGGATTAGCTATGCTCTACCGCCGGCGATGAATATGCTGTATCTACGACGAAAGCTCCCGCCACGGCCGTTTGCCATGCCAGAGTGGCTCGGCTGGATAGCAAATGTGCTCGGAGTCAGTACGTATCACCCTTCTTCAACGTCCCATGAGACTTGGAACTCACGCCTGCATCAGCATACACCATCCTGACAACAGTGCTCTTCTTGTTCCCGCCAGCCCGACCAGTCAGCGGCTCAACCATGAATTACTGCATTGTTGCTTTCGGAATCATCATTCTTATTTCCGGACTGCAGTGGATCTTCGATGGGAGGAAGAATTACAGGGGCCCAAGAATCACGGTTGACGAAGGAGTCGTGGCCGACCAAGAGCTGGATCGGGAGACCGGACCGCCGCCCAAGGCTTTGTGAATAGGTTAGCGTCTGGGGCCTATGTCGATCATTTAATGCATTGAGGTTGCCCAGTCAGGAAATGAGAGACCCGATAGACTGAAGACCAAGCTTACCATGAGTGGCTTGTCTTGCAATATGCCTTCCCTATCTTTGGCTGTCTGGGCTCTTGCAAGTATTCTCAGGAAATATCGTGTTGGACGGTGACAAGAATAGCTCCCGCTCCTGGAGGGACGAACCGACCATACTTACAGCCACTTAATTACTTCATAACTGCCACTGCTGTCTCAGGAGAGCGCTTCTTAGTGTGGATGCCAGTCTCGCTATCGATGTCGACCGGCTAAACTTTCACCCACTCGGTCGACTCGTACAACAACCGGCTTTGAAGTTGCTCCGGAGTACGACTCGGACAACCCACAGCCTGCTTACCTCACGGCATCCACTCATGGCGGCCGGTCGACTGATGCTTTGTAGGACCCAGGTCACGCCTCGGCCAGGAAGGCACTTCGAATGCCAGCGGACGAGTTTCCCTGTTTGAGAGCCACCAACTGAGGAGTGCGGCTTTAGGCGTTTGCATACAGATGGCCTGGCACCCGGACACAACAACGCATGTAGGTGTCATCCACCTGAAGTTGACCAGAACTTGTTGATATAGGCAGCGACGACATATATATGTATGCCTGTGCGCCTCATGCGGAATGGCAACTCGACCGCAGGAAGCACTCGTATACCACGCAAAGTCTGGACCATGTCAGGAGCACCTACGACGCCGTTCCAACCCTATGGAGAGGTGCACATACACCCACAAGGACCAGGAGATGCTCGACCTACTGCAATCCAGATCGTCAAAGATTGTGGCTTGGAGGGCAAATTGAAGGACAAGACCATCCTAATTACTGGCGCAAACTCTGGAATCGGCGTCACTACGGCAAAGGCGCTGCATCTCACAGGTGCCAGGCTACTACTGACCGCTCGAGAAGTTGGTAAGCTGGATAAAGTGGTCCAGGAGATGGTCAACGAGGGTGGAGATTTGCCAGCCCCAGAAGCCATCGAGTTACGCTTGGACTCGCTGGCCAGCGTTCGGAAAGCTGCGAAGACCATCGAGAGCAGGACTGCAACCCTCGATGTCCTTATATGCAATGCTGGTGTTATGGCTGTGCCGTACGCTTTGACCGAAGACGGCTTTGAGAGCCACATCGGAGTGAACCATTTTGCACACTTCCTGCTATTCCAACTCTTGCGTCCATTGATGTCTCAAGCAGCGAAGGCTTCGAAGACCAATTCCCGTGTAATCAGCGTCAGCTCCTCAGGCCATTGGTTCAGCGGGATACAATTCGAGGACATGCACTTCAAACGCCATCCAATGACCTACAACAAATGGCAAGGCTACGGCCAGAGCAAGACAGCCAACATCTACATGTGCAACTCAATCACCCGCCACTACGCCTCGGACGGTATCATCGGACTGTCGTTGAATCCTGGAGTCATCGCCACGAACCTGGTCAGGCATCTGACAGAGACGGACCATGCTGGCTTCGGGGTTTCGGAGGAATTGATGAGTGCTTATAAAAGCCCTCAGCAGGGCGCTGCCACGACTGTGTGGGCGGCGGTGAGTCCTCATTTCAATGACGGGGAAAATGGGGGGAGGTATCTAGCGGATTGTGGAGAGAGTGGACCAACGAGGGACGGTGCTCATGCTGCTGATACAGGATATGATCCACATGCGTATGACGAGGCGAAAGAGGAGAAACTGTGGGAAGTGAGCCTGAAGACAGTGGGTCTGTAATGTTACGAGTTCGATGTTCAGGTCGCCTTATGGACGTTACGAACGAACGCATCTCGCTTTAGTCGGACGCCGCTGAATACCTTCACGACCCTTGTCTCATTTCTTCAAGCTACTCAAGAAGTCCAAATACTTCCCCTGACATACCTCAGCCTGATCAATGAAGATCTCATGCCCATGCCCATGGATCAACTCCAATCGCGAATTATTCGCCGCTTCGGCGAGCTTCTTTTGGTCATCGAGGGGTACTAGTGCACTGTTGGCAGGGGTCAACAGGAGGTAAGGGGTGGCACCGATCCTGTCCAGGATGAGGAAAGAGTTGGCGTCCCTGGAGCACACAGTGTCTGCATAAGCAGCAAGACCATCGACACTCGGTAGTGCGAACTGCTCGAGATACCACTGCTGGAAGCCTTTGTCAGAGTCCTGATCAGTTGCAGACAACGCCATGAACTTCTCGCCCCAGCGTCGTGCACCCAGGCCGTGAATGGAATCAACACAGCTCGAATACCCAAAGGCAAGCGTCTTCTGCGCTGCATCGGTCAAAACTAGGGGACTGCCGCAAATGGTGACGCTGTGTAGACGGTCGGGATATCTGGCCGCTAGAAAGTTGGCGTAAATGCCTGCCGTGCTCTCTCCGAGAAAATGGACCTTCCCGATCTTCAACTGGTTTAGGGTATCCACGAGTTCGTCAACAACCTCGTCAAAGGTACTGTGATGTCCTTTTGGAGGCCCGCTCGAGAGGCCGTGGCCGAGGGCATCGCGACGAATCACACGACACTTGGTGGCGAGGACTGGAACCCATTGGTACCAAAACGCGGACGATCTTCCGAAACCGTGTTGAATGAGAATGGTCTCGGTGGGCTTCCTGACTCCAGGGTCAGTAGTCTTGTCTTTTCTCGTATGCTCTGCGAGGTCTGCATACCATGGATCGACAAAGCAGTCATCTCGGTAGAAGGTCGTCACTCCGCTGGGGTGGGTAATGTAAGGCATATCGAAGGCAGCCTGATGCACTTTCTGCAATCCTAGTCCACTGTGCAAGATAAAATATCGAGTAAGATTACATTCTATATGGCGATCGTCGGACGTCTTATAACAGTGCATAGCAGTGTCATGACCATTGGCAGAATGGAGACTTGTTGCGACGATGCCATCGTGCTCGGATCATACGGCATGTGTAGTCTAAGTGAACGGGGCGTCTCCGAGGCCACCTACCGCAATGCTTGTGTACTTGCATCGCCGCGACTTTGACAACTTACAAGTTGTCAAGGAAGAGGAGAGCATGACGACTATCGCATGCGTGGCAGAGGATCTGCATACTGCGGATATAGCATGCTCCAGCCAGCGGATGTACGATGCCGGTTATACTTCCGCAGATGTGTTGATCGATTCGATAGACACCATCAGCACGCCCGAAGAAGAGTATAGATGACAAGCATGATGACCGTTCCGGGTTCATCCTCGGACAGTGGCCGAGCCCTCGACGAACCTTACGACGCAATACATTACAGCCTGGTCTCTCGACTGAACATAGCATCAAGTACGACACGCATGGTCAATACTGCACAATGACTGTGCCGCACACCATTGGCACCGATCCCAAGCAGCCGGTGGAGACAGCTGGATACTCTCTCAATCACTTCGCCCTAGTCGTCAAAGACATCACCTCCATTCGTCACTTTTATGGCGAAGTACTCGGCCTCCGCCATATCGTGACCCACGAAGTGTCGCCGACATACCAGGTGACTTACATGGGGTTTCCAACAAACGAAACAGGTTTTCAGACTGGCCAGGAGCTACTTCGCAATCTTAGGCACAGAGAAGGGCTGATCGAGTTCCTGCATCCCATCGGAAACCACGAGCCAAAGAGCGATTCGCCTGGAGTCGGTGTGAAGCTTAGTGGCTTTTCACATATGGGAATCGTTGTACCAGACATCAAGGCTGCGGAGCAGCGAATGAGAAACTTTGACATCCGAATACTGAAAGCTCTCGGGGTGCAACAGATGGAGCCGGGCTCTGAAGCAGCTCACTGGTGGGGACTTGACCGTGTACACGCCATTGAGGCTATGGCCGGAAGTAAGGCGATGAAATTTGAGAACATCCTCCTTGTGGCAGATCCGGAGGGGAATGTGGTCGAGCTTGTGGAAAGGGAGTGATGGCTTGGGTAACCTCATCGATGGGAGATAAAGGACGTGGCCAGAAGGACTTCGTTTGCCATCGTAGAGAGTGCGAGGGCTAGGATTTCGGGTAGCCAAGCAGCGAGATCCCAGGGATGCAACCAGTATAGCGAGGAGGGTGAAGTGTTGCTTGTGCTTCTTTCTGCGGGCACCGCTGGGTCTAGCAGGCCCGAACCCCAGCCGCCAGCCATGTGTGACAGTGCGATGGAGCATTCATGTAGTCTTCAATCAGTGAGAAAGTGAAGAGCATGAGTTGTGTTCTTCGATCGTCGCTCGAATGTATTTCATGCGCCCCTTGCCGGCATCACTTCTGCCTGAATGCATCCCGTACTTCTTTGACTTCGCGCATACAGGTCTCTTTGTCGTAACCTGTGGAAAACCAGCCATGCTTGTGGAACAGTCCCTTGATCTTAGCGACGTCCTGCCCGGTCAGATATGTTGTATTTTTGCCACGAAAGTCGTGAATGTCGGTAGGAGTCACTGGCGCAACGTCAAGCCTGCGGAAGAAATCCGTCAACTTTTCAGTCAGCTTGTGAATATTGCTGTACACAAGCGTCCTGACATTCTCTTGACGATCGCGGGGACAGACACGGGATATCTTGCCGGTCCTAGTATCGACCAGAATGTACCAATCGAAAGACTCCATTGTCTGTGCGAGCACAGCGATGTGTTCAGGATCGTCCAGGCCTTCTGGCCACGTTTGCTCGCCGTCCATCTGCTCATAGTACTGCGGCGGCTCGTTCACCTGAATTTGATGACGCCAGTGATGCTCTTTGAAATATGCCCCCGTGTAGTCGAAGGCCGTGGTCCTGTAATGTATTTTGTACGATTCCTCATGACTCTGGTCGATGTATGGGAGGTGCTTGTAAAGGTCGATGACGGCGTCTGTTTTGTTCAAAAAGGCAAACCGCTCGGCATTGACGAAAGGCCAGCCTCCGTCTGGAGGCCTTTTCAGAGCTGCTTCGGGCAAGTACAGGGTAGTGAGCAACTCGTAGTAGTTCAGCAGCTGCGCGCAGATTTCGTTACGGCGTTCTGTCGCCGCAGCGTCGACCACCAGTGGGCGAGGATCCAGGGCGGCAAGCTCAGCTTGCTCTCGTTGCTGGGCTCTTTCCTCAGCGCGTGCTCTTGATCTCTCGGGAGGTACATTGGACATCGTGGATTGCAGTCTGTCTTGCGGTCAACGTTCTAGCCCGCGTGAACGGGAAGAGGGTGGCATTGTCGTTCCAGAGGGCAGCAAGCTGGAGGGTGTGCTGTGCCTCTTGACCTGGCGCGAACTCAATCCGAGACCCCACGCAGGGGCGTCTCGTCAGACAGCGCTTTACAGCATGAAGAGCGGACAGTGTCACCGGACGCGCTGGACGGTCATGGCGCTTGGAGTGGCCTTGTCTGGGCCAGTGGTCTCAAGCGCGTATTCATCTACCGCGAAGTCGAGGCTGATCGTTCGAATAGAGTTGAGTCGCAGCCGCCGGCAGATCTGCTCTCGCACTGCCAGTGGCCGGCCGCACGATAGTCTCCCAGTTGGATCTGTATATGCGATAAGGGACGCGGCTCTCAAACGTTGACAGAGAAAAGTTACCGAACACCGCCTGCTACATCACGTGGATGAGGGCTCGTGCTACACAGCTTGTGCGGCGAGACGGGAGAGAGCAAACAAACCTCATCTGCTTCCTGACTTCCTCGCTATCACAAAGACAAGGACGACCATCCAGCTCCTCGCGTTCCTGTTGCCCGATGATGCAAAGCCGATGAATCCCTCCGTAGACCTCCGCCTGCTCGACGTAATGTGCTCGACTTTATGCCTTATGATGACAGCGGCACGTCGACGGCCGGACGGGTCGTTCAAGAGGTGCAGCAGTGTCAAAGATCGTCCACTATCACAGCAGCCCAACTTGATCGCCCACCTCGGCCCGATGTGGGTAGTTGTGAGGCTTCTGCATCGGGCTCCACGCACTGTGAGGGAAGGCGTGCAGTTGACTTGAGCGGGACAGCAAGAGGTGTCGGGTAGTTGTAGTTGTCTTTGTCTCTGTCAATGGTAGCAGGAGAAGACGACACCGGCGGCTGCTGGTTCTCCATCGTCTTGGTTCGGCTTGATCCTGCTCCACCAGAACGCCATGTGGTTTTGATTGATGCGGGAGCCTAGTGCCGCATCGCTTAGTATCAAAATCAGGAGACTATGGGTCGTTTGATGGTAGCCAGCCAATCGAGAAGCCTTTTGTGCCATTTCATGCGCCTTTGGGCCATTCAGCAACACCTTCAGGATCCCGGTGGGCGGTGCGGTAGAATCCACTCACGCCAGCAGTCACCTGGATAGCGTCTCACCATGGTGCCTCGCTTGGAGATATGGCCCTTCATGGCTAGAGAGCTTCACGGGGAAGTAAGCCGTGGCTTGGGCCGCAGCACCAAACTTATCGATGTCGAGATTTGGGCGTCCGGGGTTGAAGCCCCATCTCCGCAGTCCTGGTCATCGGTATGAGCTTAGATGTCTTCGGACGAACGGCATGTGTGGTCTGCGCTGAAGATCGACGAGATTCGAGCGGGATATGTGGCATACATTAAAGCCCGACGACGTTGCGAGAACGACTGCGACGACAGTCACTCGCATGCAATTCACCCGAGGTGCCGGTCCCTTATCGCTGCAGCACGCCTCGAGCACCAGATAGTCGAGTGAAGTGCTCTTAACGGTCGCAAGAAAGAACAGGATGTACGGCACAGATTGCGAGTCATTCTTAGTCGTCATTTGCACGCCATAGACAGTGGTGAACATACAAGAACCTATCAAATCGTACAGCACGACTGCAAAAGGGAGGCTGAAGTCAGAGATTTACAAGGTTCGAAAACGGCCCAATCCTACGGCACTTCTCCGGCTGCAGGCCGCTTTTTCGGGGCAAGGCTGAGAAACGGGAAAAGATCGACAGGCACGGCACACATTCGTACCCAATGCGAAGAAGTCGGTTGGACTTAACTCGTCATCCATGTTCACGATGAACTGCCGGTCTGAACATGATCGCCTTTGCAGAGGTAGTGCTGATGTGTATTCTCGGAGACGAGTCAGTGTGCTTGCCTCCTTTACGGCTCGGCTGGTTGATATATACTGAATGAAGCGTGGCATGGTCCGCTGGGTCTGCTTGATAGTCTAACACTTCAATGTGAACCGTCAACAATGGCCGTGACGCCGGCTGGACGAGGACCACAGGTCATGGGAGTGTTCCTCTTATTTCTGGGGCTGTCGAGCATTGCCACAGTTCTCCGGATCTACTGCCGGGTTTCTCTGCTCAAGTCCTTCCGAGCAGAGGATTGGTTGGCTGTACTGGCGTGGGTATGTCGCAGGCCTTGCTCGGACTTGTACTATGAGCATGCTCTGACTATAGTGCTCCAGGCCTTTTTTGTGTGCCATGCTGCCTTTGCCATCAATGGCGTGTTTCACGGCACTGGCCAGCACTTCGCAGACATACATCCGCAGTCTGAGATAGTCCTTGGGCTCAAAGTATGCACTTGCTGTACCCTCCTCTGTTCTTCTTTTGACTGATCAATTGCAGTGGTGGTGGCTATGTGAGCCCTTATATGTACTGTCCAACATGGCTATCAAAGCCAGCATCGCCATCATGCTGCTGCGACTGATGGTCAACATGTGGCACCGGATCGTCATCTACATTGTGCTCGTCGTGACTGAGACGTTCAGCACAGCTTTCTTCTTCCTGTTCATCTTCCAATGCTCGCCGTCTTCGTACTTCTGGATGCGGCTGGCAGGAGCCGAAGGATCTTGCCTCAACACGTCGGTCATTGTGAATGGCGTCTACGCCTATTCCTCCGTCCTGTGCCTCGGAGACTGGATATACTCGTTCTTGCCATTCTGGATCGTGTGGAACTTGGAGCTGGTATCGAGAAAGGAAAAGGTCATGGTGGGTATCATTCTTGGAATGAGTGCCGTGTAAGTGTTTCCCAGACGAATTTTGATCGTCGAACGTCGAACTGACCGTGCAACTCAGCGCGTCTGTAGCAACCATCGCTCGCATCCCCTACATCCACACCCTGGCAAACCAAGCCGACTTCCTATATGCCACAGCCGACGTCGCCGTTTGGTCTTGTTGCGAGACCGGTCTGGCCATCACCGCATGCTCTTCGGCCACTCTTAGGCCGCTCTTCAGGCACCTGCTCGACCGAACAAGACTGTCATCTTCTCGGACATCCCGCGGTCTCGCAGACTTTCCTCCCATGCCCGATGGCAGCTGGCACACTCGTCTGGATAGCGAAGAGCCGGTGCAGCTGTCATACATCCGAGCTACAAGCAAATATGATGAAGCCACGAACAACAAGTCTGATGTTACCTTGGAGAAGGGGCCTGCTGCTGGGAATTACGCTCAAGACTGAGTGCATGCGAGGGTAGATGACTTTGAGCAACTCTGATGATCATCTCAAGTCGAGAAAAGATGTATGCTCTTCGACTCTACATATAAGGATATGTTGATCTATACTCGGCAGAGTATCTCACCATTCGGTATGATAATGAACGGATTTTCCTCCGATGCAAACTGTGCCCAGGCTTTCGAGATGTCCTCAATCGCCTCATCACTAGCAAGGCCATGTTTCTTCGCCGTCGTCGCAAACGCCGAGTACCTCGCTCGATCGATCCATGCACCGCCAAAAGCCTTTGCTTCGTCTTGCTGATACTGCCAAGTATCCCAAGAGAATGTTACGGCTTCGGCAGCGAAACCCGCCTCTCTTGCCCATTGCGGAAGATATCGGCCAGCGTTAGGCTCCGCACCGTTGGCTTTGGCAACAAGTTGGTACAAGTCGTACCATCGATCTAGACCCGGCAGTTCGGGATACCAAACGAAACCTTTGTAATCCGCCTCTCGCGCTGCGACGATACCACCGGGCTTCGTGACCCGCCGCATCTCCTTCAGAACACTGACTGGGTCGCCAACATGCTGCAGGACCTGATGGCAAAAGGTGATGTCGAAGGTGGCGTCCTCGAAAGGCAGGGCGTTGGCGTCGACCTTCTGGAAGGTGACGTTGGACAGGCCCTGGTCCTTTGCGAGAGCTTCGGCCTGAACGAGGACTTCTTGTACCGCATCGCAGCCGATGACTTGGCCCTTGTTGGCCAGTCTTGCCAGGCCTGTCGTTATTGAACCAGGCCCGCAGCCCACATCCTACCTCATGCCGTTAGCAAACGACATCCCTTCAAGCTCGCATGATCACCCACCAAGATTTGGTGGTTCGATTGGACGTGCGGGATGAGGAAGCCGGCCGAGTTCTCCACGGTGCGTCTTGCATGTGACTTGACCACGGACTCGTGATGGCCGTGGGAATAGGTTGCTTGCTCTGATGGCATGGTTGATTGACTCGGCTGGGTTGATGGGGTTGTCGAAGATGGCATGTTCCTGAGCGGCTTTAAAGCGAGGGCTTGGGCGGCCGATATCGGAGCGCTTGCGATACTTATCAGCTCGGGAAAGGCTGTGCCTATCTCGACAATTGTGTGCTGTGGCTATGACATGGCGTGACTCACGGCATGAGGTGACTATGAAGCTCAATACAATGATAATCGCAATTCAATCAATCGCAACAAAAAGTTGTACATCTTGGTCGAGCAAGATAATTACCCAAGGCGGCTTGCATCATCAACGACGAAGAGTCCTGTGAGCCAAACCATGTACTCTCACTACCCGTGTTCGAACGCAAAATGACAACTAACAGGGTACTATCCCAGATGTCAGCCTTGTCTCCCGTGCGGGTTGGATTCGGCTTCTTTCAACGACTCCAAGGCCAAGGTCGATGCGCTCGGACAGCAAGGCCACTACGGTGGAACGATGGCTCGCAAGAAACATTTCACATAGCGCAGTATTTACTCGCATGCAGTTTACACTTCATCGCCCTTGTCATCGTCTAGAGCAATTGCGAGACATATCAGTTCTATCGCACAGCTCGTCGGTCTATACAGGCAACGAATTCGTTCGTGACGGACCGGCAACGCTTGACTGTGTACTGTGTTAGTCAATCGGAGATCCAGTGGCCACGGGGTCCCGTTTCAATCAGATTGCTTACATTTGTTGCAGTTGCTAGCCTCGTCAACCTGCGTTCCTCATGTCCTCACATCATATCGCCGTCCTAGCGTCGCCGCGACATCCATCATATTTCGAAAGCGCACCTGGCGCATATAGTTTGCTTGCTCTTCGGATGGCTCTGGGACGGAGGTGTCTTCGATTCCGTAAAACAGTCGATATTGTGCGTAGCCGAGGAGGACGGCCGCGCCGCAAGCAGCGATGAGGATGAGTGTTGCAAGTGCGAACAGCGAGGGGTCGCTGAAGAGGCCCATGCTGTTGTACAGGTGATACTAAAGCCAAGATAGTGAGCACTCGTTCTTTGGGCGGGTTCTGTGGGTGCGAGGGGCTGTAATATGTTAGCAGCGGCTCAGGAACAAGTTCCTCAAATACGTCGTCGGCTAAGAAATACATTCAAGGACGCACACTATCTTTGACACACCAGGATGCAGTCCTCGTGTGCATTGTTCAGTTCCATGGCGAGCACAGCTAATAATAATCGCTATCTTGCACTGTCTCGCAAGATGGCATCCTTTGAAGTCAGGGGGCTATGCACGGATTCGGCTGAAGTCCGGCAGAATCACATGCACGGGATCTGTGGATGACAAGGCCCTATATATATTGCGTTCGTTTCCAATGGCGAAAACAAGACTTCGCGCAGCTTAGGACGGCGGCGCAGGAGCTTGCAGCAGGAGACGCCATGGCAACTTTGGGTTCCATCATCGCGAGCCATTTTCAGATAAGAAGGAAATTCAGCAATATTTCCAAGAAGTGATGCGCTGCCGCCTCAGCCTCTCCAGGACCTGAATTGCGTCACCGCTTGCGCCCTGTACTCTGCTTCCGTTTCCGCTGCCCTTAAATTGTGCACTCACTCGGAAAGACGACCTTAGCTGCCCCAGCATCCAATGAAACATAGTGATGTAAGAGCTACCACTCACGCACCCGTAAGGCCACCGAGCTCTGTTATGCTAAGCAGAAGTCCTTCGACCGAGCAAAGGAATGTTACAAAGTCGCCGTGGGGATAGACATGCAATGCTTCGAAGCGATGTATGCGAACCGCAACGTTAGCCAACTGACAACGGAGATGAGTCTTCGAATAGTCCAGCAATGCGAGCAAGCGACATGGAAGTGAGCATTCACAAGCTGAAACGTACACCGCTTGTGAGTACTTTGAGAGATATAGGAGTCTTTGAACGTAACTGTGAGAGCCAGGATCGCGTCTATTTACGCATGGAGATTTTCAAGATACGTAGAGCCGCACGAACTTTGCCATGAGTCAAGTCCAAACCCTCATGATGAGGTAACGACATATAATATGATGTATAAAATAAGGACTACGAGCAGATCAGGTCGGTGGGTAGCTTTGTGAAACTCGAATCTGTACTTACTCTGGGAAAGTCGTCACTGCTGCACGAGAGTCGGTCTGGAAACGACCTTATCAGATGTCATTCATGACGGCGATGCCCGATATTGGTCCATCGATATGTCCTTCGATGTTTCGCTTTATTCAGGAGGAAGCTTCGACAACGCGGCACCCGACTTTGCACTGCAAGGCTGCGTAATCGCTATTGGCTCCTCACATCTCGGACATAGGGTTTGATTTCGAAGTGACCTCCAAGACCATATCGTGAGGTGTACGTCATGATTGTTGCTCACCCGCCCTCCTCAGTACTTTGTCTCTGGTTTCATCGAGTTCTAGTGTTTGAGGCTTGAGCGCACACGCGGTCCTCGATTCTGGAGCACAGCCGTGTCCATTAGAGAGTCGCTGTCTTGCAGCCGACGGCAGTGCATTTACCATCCGGTTCACTCAACATCGAGCGCGCACAACAATGCACGGATGTACGTCAGAGAAGTTGAAAGGCATCGCCGTGACGCAAAGTGGATGTAGAACGGTAGGTCCTTGTTGCGGATGTAGAAACCCGGATGTAGGATTGGAAGACCAACAGCGCCATGCACAGATGCGTACGAGGCTGACGTCGTTGCCGATATTCTTCTCGCTGATTGAACGCCTTATAAGATGCGGCTTGGTCCAGCCATCATCGACTGCAGTGTCAAATAAACCCAACATGCCCTATCTTACCCACCCCAGCGGCCAAAAGACCTTCTACTACGACGATTGCTTCGCCCCACCCTGGCAGTCCATCGAGACGATCCTGATTCACCACGGTTTTGGCAGGAACTCCAACTTCTGGTTCCAATGGGTCCCGATTCTGGCCCAGAAGTATCGTGTTATCCGAAGGGACGCACTCGGTCATGGCTACTCGCCTCCACCGCCCAAGGACAGCCCGCCTAAGGACATCGATGCGGTTCTAGACGATGTCGTGGACACTCTTGATCAACTTCATGTTGAGAAAGTCCACTACATTGGCGAGAGCACAGGCGGCATCTTTGGAGACTTTCTGGCAGCACGTAATCCGGAGCGTTTGCTCAGCCTAACAATATGCGGAAGTCCACTTGCTTTTGGAAAAGCTGGCCAGGATCTTCTCTCTTTCGGCTACTCGCCAATCCAGGAGGCCATCCAAGGGATGGGAATGCGTCCATGGGGAGACGAGTGCTTCAAGGTTCTGAAGACTGGTGTTGGCAAAGGATATCCAGAAGGATTCAAAGAGTGGTGGCTGGACCAGTTTTCCATCCCCGTCAAGGAGGGTGTGTGCGCTTATGCGGATGTCATTTGTCGAGAGGACTTCGATGCCAACCTTGTCATTGACAGGATCAAGGTGCCGATGTTGCTACTCAGTCCTTCGGGTAGCCCGCTGGTAAATGTCGATGATCAGAAGAGGCTGGCAAAGATCACAGGCGGAAGGCTCGAGCTTATTGAGACAAGTGGGCATGAGATCTATCTCGATGAGGCAGAGCTCTGTCAAGCGAAGTTCCTGGACTTTGTGCAGTCCTTGAAGAAGTAGTAGAGTTGAAAGTTGCCGAGCTCGCGACAGTCGGACTGAGATCTGACCCCAGAATCGGTCTACAGGATATACGGTCTTACTCCTGAGCGTGCGGAGAGAAGTGAGGGATATAGCAGATGACAAGAGCACTTTCCAATTCAGCATTAATCGAATATGATACGCTCCATACCTTATGAAATGTTACTTTCGTCCAAGGCCAAGCTACCGTACACAATTGGGATACTCCCCCAAACTCATTTCAAGCGACACCGGTCCCAGCTCCAGCACCTGCACCATTCCCGCCAATCCCCGAACCAGCTCCAACCCCAACAGCTGGTGCAGCAATAGCAACTCCAGAGCCTACGCCGCCTCCTGCAGCAGGGTTGACACTACCAGCAACTTGAACGGCCGCGGTATTGCTAACGCCAGCACCAAGTCCTCCTCCTACTCCCCCAGCTCCAGCTCCTCCTCCAGTTCCCACACCAACATATGGCGCAGCAGCTGGATGCAGAGTCAGTCTACGTTCAAGAGCTTAGAAGATAGTGGAATCTTACCTGCAGCTCCGGCACCAACGCCTGTAACATCAGACCCTGTGGTGACGGCCGTGGCGGCCAAGGGGCTGTCGATCTGAACGTCTGTTAGGTTTGCAACGAATCTCTAAGGGTATTGTAACGAACTGGCAAAGCAACAGCTGGAGAAATGACAATTGCAAGTAAAGACAAGATCTGGCTCTTCATGTTGATGAAATGAGGGTTTCCTGGTAGGGTCTTCCTTTAGATGAGGCGGTTTGAGAATGACTGAGAGTCTCTGTGAGATGATGTTGAAAATGGTGGTCATTCTTATACATCCTCACGATTTGTCGAGGTCGCTGACTTTCCAAACATCAGTTAGTAGGTATGCCACTTGTCGCACGCTGACCATTGCCGCAACACAGCCTCGGCAAGGCTTCATGGCCATTGTGTCAGTCAATACTCTCCTCTTACAGCTAAGACACAATCCAGAAGCAAGAGCATTGAGACATAGGAGCGTGTGTCTCGATTGTGTAGAAGTACAGAAGCGGCCAGGCTCATGAACTCGTTGGATCGCGTGGCGCGAACATGGTCGTGTTCCAGGTGTACCAAACATTGGGTTACGTTGACTCCACAGTTTCAGAAGTACCCAAAATTGATGAAGCCTGGACCAGCTGAGAGACTTGAAAGGAAGCCACATGGCTTGTAGTGTTCTCGAGACTGCAAAGCCTGTTCCAAAGTGTATCTTGGAATTCGCATCGGATCGGACATTTGACTCCATCAACCTCATCTGGCCGCCAACGTACGAAGACCCTGAATCGAAACGCCAAGAGCCACGACACCAACAGCGATGTTGCGACAGATCTTCAGCATACTCCGCCGCACATACTTTGCAACAACGTCTTTGACAGCATCTCCTTCATTCACTCTCGGAAACGGCTGATCGGGCACAGGGACCCCCAGGAATCTGCACAACGGCTCCCATCCATCTTTGACCTCGAATCTCAACATCCTCTCCAATGGACAGACCTCCAAAAGTCGAGCATTGTGTTCCTCGTATACATTCTTTGCATTCCGCTGCATCTCTTCTCGACTCGTCGCTGCGAAGTATCCATCTGCATCGCCAAACAGCCGTTTCCACAGTCGGTGAACCGGTCGTATCAGCTCCGGATCTAAGAGTGACATGATACCTGTAACGTGCTGATTGTCCCAGAAAGTCTCGATGACGCCTGTGTTGAAGGATTCGTACCATGCGTCAACATCTCGTACAGAAAGAACCACCTTTGCATCTGGGAATGCAGCGATCAACTCAGGGACGAAGCAAGCGGCTGGCATATCGGTGACAGCGCTGTAGCGCCCCAGAAGGTCGTCCCAGTCATTCGGGCTGAATGGAGGCGAAAATGACGGATTTACTTTTGCGTCCCAAGCTTTCCTCCACACGTCACTCTGCTCAGGGTGAATGTAGAGCTCATATCCGTGGTGAACGTGTTGGTGCCCAAGTATCTGCAAAGCCGCTTTCATTGCTGGCGATGTGTTAGAGAGACATAATGGCGTGAGTCAGGAATAATGGAACGCGGAAAAGTACGTACAAGCTGTTCCTGTTCTTGACATTCCGAGAGCCAATACCTGCATCGGTACTTCTTTACGTCGTATACTCGCCATGGCGACTAGCTTGATGTGTACTCGCAGTTGGCTCCTGAAACAAGTCTATATAGACAAATCGTCATGGTACGTGCACAGCCTTTCCTTGTGTCGATCATTGGTCATCGCTTCTCTCGTATCTGGTGACCAATTCGGCAATGCTAGCGAGTTTTGACTGTTCTGTTCATGTACACGTATTCGCTTCTACAAATTGGACAGTGCATCAAGTGCAATGCCGCAGAGCTCCGAGCGGATCTCGCCTTCATTCACTCGCCACAAGGTATTCACATGTCACCGTTGCCTATGACGTCACACCAGACGCCAATAACGTTTTCATGCGGCTGGCTTACCATTTGGTGTCAGCTTGGCCAAAGGCGGCATCTACATCGAATCGTACCGACTCCGAGCTTGTGAAGGATCCTAGGGCAGCTACGATCTGAAAGTAATACAAATACTGTAGTCAGAGAGCACACAGCGGACGACGCTAGAACTTGTGAGGCAGACTGGTGAAACCTATACAGAGACTCTCCACACTTCACCAACAATGGCATATACTCTGCGGGTGGAAGCTGCCCGCGATCAGGACTTCCCTCGACTTATGGACATCATAGTGCCGGCCTTTCGGGACCTCACCTTCAACCAACTCACCGAGACCAGCGATGAAGATGGCCGCGCGGCAGCTATGGAGCGCCACTTACGGACCAAGCGGGAGCATGAGCTGAGATATCCGAGCTGCCCGTTCAGCATCAAATGCATCCTCAAGAATGAATTCGGTGCTGAGACCATCATCTCAGCTGTACACTGTGGCATCTATGACCGCGAGAGAAATGAGGCCGAGTACAAGACGCATCCCTATTTCCTGACCGCAGACTGGGTGGAGGATGATGCGAAACGTCAGCAGGCTAAAGACTCGCTCAAGGTGCTCCTGGACACTCGAATCAGATGGATGGGAGGCAGACCGTACGGTGTCCTGATGTGGATTGCGACAGACCCAGCGTTCGAAAGGCGGGGAGGCGCTACAAAGTGCGTGCAGTGGTTCATTGATCGTTGTGAGGAGTTGAAGATTCCGGCGTACTTGGAGGCTAGCGATGCAGGGGCTCCCGTTTATCAGAGGCTTGGGTTTGAGGTTGTTGATCATGTTGGCGATGGCGACTTTACTACGTTCCCTATCATGATCCGTTGGCCTGTAAGCTATGATGAAGAGCAGAGGAAGCCGATGTTGAGTCCGTAGTCATCCCCATGGTTCTCATATACGACAATTGAGATCCTCTGCATCTGAAGCTCGCCTGTAACCACGCCTATGAAGCGTGCTCTTTCCGATCGATCGAGGAGACGATTGGTGGTCTAGCTCTGGTTATCATACATCAACCCAAACCAAGTGCGACGACGTCGCTTTTGGTTTGCTTTACTAGTTTCATTTCGCTTGGAACGTTGCGTGCCAGTCGCTCTGACTGCCTCTCGGAATACCATCTCGACACCTTCTCCTGTTTTGGCGGAACACTCGAAGTATCCACCCAATCCGAGCTTCTTATGGAAAGCCTTGCACTGCAAAAGTTAGCTTTAGCGCTATCGTTGCATACTAAGCATGTGCTATCAATACCGTGTGGGCTGGTATCAGAGTGTCGCCCAACATATCTTTCTTCATAGACTCTGGCTCTGTCCGAAAGTCGCTCTTGCATCCGGTCAGGAGAATCGGGACTTGGCGAGAAGGGAACATAGGCAGCCACTACAGGCATGTTAGCGAAGCATTTCCAGCGTTAGGGATCACGTACACGATCTCTTAGGTTTTCGAGAGATTGTGGAGAGTTCACAGCAAAGCATGCTATCACGCTCGTGGGTTTTGTGCTTGGAACCACCCCATTGAGTTCCTGTCCTGGAATGACGTGGATCTTCACCCCGACGATCTCGTGGTCGACTTCGCAGATAATAGAGGCTGTTTGATAGCCAATGTCCCATCTCTGGTTGTATCGTCATCAGTCTATCGCGCTGGGCAAGTAAAAGGGTACAGGGCAGTCAAAGGCAACTACCAGGTCGACTTACCTCAGAGAACTTATTCACCACAAATTTCCTACAAGTAAGGTAAGTCCTGCCACTCTAACTTCAGACGCCTTCAAGTCTTTGGGTACTCACTGCACTAATGCGCTTTTACCGACAACGCCATCCCCTACTAGAATGATGTCTGCTTCTCTATCCGTTTTCGGGACATCGTTTCGCTCCTGAGGCACATCTACTGCGCTTGGAAGTTCGCTCTCTGGTTGCGACTCAGCCTCGCCAGGGAATCCGCTTGCCACGGTCGTCAATACGGTGGCTTTGCCTAGTGTCTCCACTATTGCGTCTGAGAGCTTCTGGGTGTCGGGCTGCAGGTCTATCCATTGCTTTACACTTTCTTCCTGTGCCGGGATCGAGCTATCGGCGAACGACGATGGGAGCTCAGACTCTTGTAGTGGAGGTATAAGTTTGCCACCTTTAGTGAGGGTCAGCTCGTACTCAATCTGCTCTTGGGTCCATGAACGTCTCGAAGAATGATGAAAAGTGCTCTGGCCGGGTCGTGAGTCGTTCGCCGCGGAGCTCAGCGCTCTTGGCGAAACTCTTGGATCTGGTGTCTTAGTCGGCGTATCTACAAGCGCATTGTCTCCATACGGCAGTGCTATCTGCGGCACGAGAACAGATGCCGTCTTGCGAACCGAAGAGCTGGGCGTGGAAAGATCCGTCATATACGAACGATCTGAGCTCATGACAGAGCCGTCTCGTGACACTGACCTTGTAAGGCTGGTGTTCAAGCTCGTGTTTGATATCAAGCTACGTCTAGCCTTAGGCGTACCCAGCCCAGAATCGCGGTCTGACTGATCTTCTTTGACAATCGGGCTGTCAGCTTCGGGATCGAGAGACTCTGCATTAGACGTTGCGTCCTGTACAGGTGTTGCATTGCCGGCTCCCTCGGCGAAGGTCTGTCCGTTCACCAAGGCTGTTGCCACCTCTGCTTCGACAGGCAACAAAAAGACGTCTGCATCATCCGATTTGCTCGCATTTGAGATCATTGGTGTTTCGTGAGATTTGCAGTTCTCGGTATGGAGGTCGGTCTGCTCGCTCAGATTCTCGGAAATGCTGATGGATTCCGACGACTCTCCTGTTCCAGGTCCTTGACAGTCGACTGGAGATTGGCTCAGTGTCCTTGAGTCTTCAATCTCGATCATGTCGGCATCGTGCGTCAAGGAAGTGCCAACCTCTTGTTCGGTTGTCTCTGACCCCGATTCCTCATGCGAGAAGTCTTCGAAAAGTAGCGCTTTCCTGTGTCTGGTCACAGGTGCTACCGCAATCTCGAAAGGTGTGAAGTCATGGTGAGATCGCTGAACGTGGCGCAAGATGCTCGACTGTGTCGGCGGCTGAGCAGGTGGCTCACGATCAACCTCGTCCAGTGGCTTTGTAATGCCTTCAGCGCTGAAAGACACCCGCTGCATATCGCCGAGCCTGCCATCTGAGGGCTTCTGGCGAATATGCTCTAAGTCCAGTTTAGAGAGCATAATCTCGTACGATTCGCTGTCGTCTCGATTTTCTGTAGCATTGCTTATGTCGATAAGTAGTCTCAAGCAGATTTTGATGTTCTCCGAGCTCTGTATTTTCTTGTACCCCTTCAGGGCCTGGCGGGCGTGGGCCAGTGCATGAACATTGTCTCCCTGGCGTTGATGTAGCCTGACAAGCGCCACCACATCGGCTAGGAAGACTTCTTCACCTCTCTCTGCTCTGCTCTGTCTCAGATTCACCTTTTGCTCCAATATCTCTCTCGCTTCTGGCCACTTCTCTTGAGTCTCGTATATCGAGGATAGGCTGTCCAAGACCTGTATGCGGTTTGTCAGCTGCATAGTGGCGTTACTACTCCTTTTGTCAATCGGGATGCTGTTCAGCCTGTTCAAGCATTTCCTCAGTAGTCGCTCAGCGTCCTGTAGATTGCCACCTGCCAACTTCTCGTGCCCACTTTCCAGCAATACCTCTGTCATCTCGTCTTCCAGGTCAGCGTCCGAGTCCACAGAATCATCGCTGCCGTCGAAAGAAGAGATCTCGGCTATGCTTTCAGATTCGATCCAGCGACGAAAAGTCTCTTTTTGCCGCACTGGAAAGCAATCGCCAAAATCAGAGTTCATCGTGGAATCAATAGAGTACACGTCCGACTGGGATGTCGCTGCGCTCGAAGCCGATGAGACGATGCTGGCCGCTGACTTGACGCACTCTCTCAAGTCCTCGATGACGGCGATCCCAACCACATCTCTACTATTTTCGGCGTCTGCGTGCAGCATTTCCCAAACATCATTAACAGTCTGAGCCGTTCGCCTCACTTCCTTACTCATGTCCATGATCGTCTGGAGATTTTGCTGATGCTTCATCTGCGTATCGAATATCATGCTCTGTAGCGATAGCTGCAGGCCATCTCGATAGGATTTGATCTGTTGTATGTACCTCGCAATCTCTTGTTCCGCCAGAGTGAGCCGAACATACTTGCGAGGCCCGTCTAAGAAGGCCTTTGACTTGTTGACATCCTGCACTTTCGCAGCGAGCTCGCTGACTATCGCTCTGGCGCCCTCCAGGAATCTTGCGACGTTGCTTAAGTGCGAAGTGAACTGACCAGATCCATTGGCAGCTGTGATCGACTCCAGTGTATCCCTCACGGCCTCCAGCACGAGCTCCAGACCTTCCACGTGTTGCGAAAGAGCGGCGACGCTCTTGTGAACCGATGAGACTCCATCGCAGAACGTTTTCAGCTCCCAGCCCACTGTGGCCGTCACTTTCAGCAGAGAGAGGACCCCAGTAGTGATGCTGAGGGGCTCCATCGAGATGAGCAGTGCAACCAACGCTTCTACTGGCTTATTTGATCCTCGTGTAAGTGTATGGTATGGAAAGCGATAAGCGGAAGGCTGAAGTGGTTGGAGGGGCAGAAGAGCTGCGCGGAGGCTGTGCCATTATCGTGCAGCCACGTTATGCACCTACGCCTCTTTTTGCTGCATTACGCCACACAAAAGTCTAGACTGCGTAGCTCAATCATGCTGTGCGCTCCAGACTTGGGAGCGGATCGTGATGTAAAAAGCTAGAGATCTAATTTGAGCGCTGCTTTCTGCGCTTTCTGCGGGGCATGTTTAGCAGTACATGCGCCTAGCTCCGGACCGCTATTAGATCTACTTCCGGTTCGAGAATTGTGCTTCGTGCTACTCTTTTCTGTCGCACTTGCGGCGAGAGATCATGCCAACGTCATCGATGTCCAACCGTTAGAACACAATCCTCAGCCTTGCGACGCCACATTGGTTGACGTCTACAGGTGAGTACGAGTGGCATTGCACGGTAGACAGGTCACTGGTCTCTAGTCAAACAAGAACGCAGTAGCCGTGGTCTCCCATATTTCAGTCGCCATCGAGCTGTTGTCGTATCTATTGCAATATGTAGTCCGCGCTGTCAAAGGACATAAGAATTCGCAACTCAAGGTACAAGCACTGGACGATTTGCGAACATGATTGCTCTGCGTTGAGGCAGAGAGCTGGGAAGGATCTATGGATGATTTTTTGCGTACATAATGAGGCCGAAGGTTGTAGAAGCCGGTGGGGGCGTGACTGCTCCAGGGGTGTCCTCTCGCCCTACATGTGTGGGGGCGCAGACGGAAGACTACCTTAGTCGAGCTTCGACTTCCTGCGCCATCAGTCTGGGAACCGAGTGCACATTAGGGCAGAAGCTCATTGAATGGTCTTCCAATATTCCATTCACCCACGTATCCAGCCGCTACCAAAGTCCAATGCGAGGCGGACAGCCTGATCCCAGTACAAAGCCGTCGAAACAGGACGCAGGCGCTGAGACTCGACCCAAACGATCAGTCCATACTGTCGGAATACTACGATGGAGGACAAAGTATAATCCCCCTGAGTATCTTCGATGTTTTCCTGCCTCCAATGAATGGAGCAGGGTATCATGCCATGGCGAGGTTGAAGAAGGAAGTCTAGTGACGTTCGAATATGCCGATTAACCGCCCCCCTTCGGTAGTGTCAACCACAGTCGGTCACTCGCTCGAATGCCGGAAGCGGTCGAGGATTTCTTTGGCCTTTGAGCAGATGGCGTCTCGACATCTCACTATGAAGACCGCCTAACAGACGACTCGCGATTGGGGCTTGTGGCATCTAACGTACCTGGCATGGAGCCAGCAACACAAGAGTGAAGAGCAGCAGGGCCTATTGTGGTTGAGCGGAAAGCCTGGAGCTGGCAAAAGCCGAATTGTGAATAGGCTCTGTTCCAAACTTAGAGAACTAGATTCCAAAATGAGGCCTTGATCTCTGTTTTTTGCAACGAAAGGGCAAGGAGCTCGATAGGAGCGCTATGAGTAGGTAAAGGAGCCTTCTATACCATGAGCTTATCAACATACCTGAGCGGCGACTGGTCCTGAAGCCGGTGCTTTCAGGATCCATCAGAGATTGCTCCATTGAGAGCCTGCAGAATTTACTGGTCTCTGAAGTTCCGAACCTTGGCTCCAGGCGAGGAGTATGCTTCACCGATACCCTCGGCGAGTGTTGTGAACAAGATTAGGGACATAATCGATTTTCTGAAGATCGTTGACAGCAACTTCACCACAACCAAGCTCAACTACTTCTGTAGATTGAAGCCAAGGACTGTCAGAACTACACAGCCATGCATTGGGCTTCTGATCGCTGTGCCCGTGCAGTTTGCGCGCAGCTCACTCTCGAGGAAGGTGCGGAAATTGTCGCTGTGACCAGAGGGGTCACAAATCCGCTTTCCCTGCCCTCCTCCATGAACACGTTAAGATACTGAGCCCTCATTGGAAATGTAATGTGGCATGGGCCTACGGGATCGTGGGCAACTTGGTCTCGCGGCTGCACAGATCAGGACCTAGATCGTATGGCGATTCCTGTAACATGGGGTTAGCTTAAACTCACATGTTTGTGGACATTGTATGCCACTGGAGGAAGAAGGCAAAGAACGAGAGGGCGGCGCAGTCATTCGCCTTCTCATCGACCAAGGTGCTAAGATTACAGATCGGACCAGAGTAAATCACACACCAACCGACCAGGCATTCTTGCTGTCTGCATAGCCGCCTCGCTGTGACGAACCCCCTGAAGTCATCGCCTCATGAGAATTCGAGCGGAGACTGTAAAACCTTCGGTCTGTCTGTACGGAGATGTCGCTCATGGAGCGGTCACGGACATAGAAGCGTAAGGAAAGAATCATCCAGGGTATGGTGTGACAGCATTGGTTTGAGTGTCCGCCAGCTTCAGACTTGAAACGACTCTGATGAGGATAGGCCTGCCCTACCTCCTTCTCAGGCGCTCGCAGTGGTGAGAAGCTGGGTTGCCTAATAGGGTAATGCGACGAGCAAGCCGGCTTCTGCGAAGCGCCTGATGTCGGAACGTAAGGATCGGTCGTTTTGGGCTTCGCAGGTACACATTTGACATGGAGTTTTAGAATATTACTCTACAACGAGACAAGTTTTCGAGGAGTTTAAAAAATGGTCCCTAGATATTGATATATACTATGCATTAAACATATTTTAAAACATATTAGCTCGAAATTGAAAGAGTAGTTTACTCGATTAGGTAATGTTAATTTTCTGTTTGTGCTTTTCTACCGAAAGGCTGTATACTTATAACAACAACGACATTTTTTTACTAAGTAAGCACTTTGCGGAGGGTCGTAGGCATATAAAGAAACTCCTCTAAGTGCTAAATATCTATAAATATAAAGGTGTTGCGTATACTAGACCTGTCTGCAAGCCGACTTGTTTTCAGCCTTACTCTAAACGAAATCAGCTATAGGCCATTCTACTTAAATCTGAAGAGACCATTTATCTTCAAATGTCTTAGAGTATCCTTCTACAAAGTCTGTATTTTGTGAGTGGAAATATGCATAAATCCTACGTTTTGGTTTCAGACCCGCTAACGCGGAAGAACCAGCTACACGATCTTCCGCAAACTCACGGGTCTGAATGGAGATAGGGCCTGCCAGATGGTCGGCCTCGGTAGAGAATTCATCTGGCAGCGACTCTCGCCACCTCTCACCCGTCTATGAAGTAGACAGACAACGTGCTAACAGAGTAAAGGCATCTACTCATCTTCTACGGTCGTGCTTGCGTGCCCATCACTCTCGGACCGAGTCGGACCTGCTACATTGTATCAGCCGGAGCAACGACGCTAAACTCGAGAGCTCTTGTGCCTAGCAGCTCTTCTCGCTGCACGCGTGAACAATTTAGGCCCTGCTCCTCTTTTCCGACAGCTGCCGTCAAAGTCACGCGACAACTTTGCGAATTTTCCACGAATGGCTCCTAGCAGAAATGCCGCTGTGGATCTGTGCTAATGTAGCCTTGATCTGGGGAAGTGTGGAGGGATGCGGGGACACAGCCTGGCAATGAAGTGCACGACTTCTGCTTGTACAAGGATGCCGCGGCTCATAGAAGAGAACATGCCCACTTCCCGGGCGAGACCTCCCCAGGCTATGGCCAAGTTTCGAACATACGAAGTATAAATCTTGTCTTAATCGCTGCTGTCGAGACCAGTACAGGCGACCTCTATCTTCGACTGATCCCTCAAGTAGTCGACATGAAGGTCTTTTCCATCATTACCAGCTTTGTGACATTCTCAACATGCTTCGCGGCACCATCAAGGCGAGCGACTTGGCCAGACACGCCTTTCTCCGTCTCCGGTCGAGACATCGTTTCAGCTTCCGGAGCCAAAGTCGTCTATGCTGGAGTCAACTGGCCTGGGGCAGCTGATACCATGTTGCCAGAGGGTCTGCAGTACAATTCGATCGCCAACATCGTCGGCTTCGTGAAGAGTCTCGGGATGAATGTGGTCCGCCTGACATATGCCATCGAGATGATCGATGACTACTACGCAAATAGTCCGAATCAAACGCTGCAGAACACTCTGATTCACGCCCTTGGATCGACCAACGGACCGAAAGTACTGCAACAAATCCTCAAGAACAACCCATCTTTCACGGCACAGACTACAAGACTACAAGTCTTCGACGCCGTGGCTGCTGAGCTCGCCAAGCAACAGATATGGGTCCATCTTGACAATCACGTATCCAAGGCGCAGTGGTGCTGCGGCAATGGCGACGGCAATGCATGGTTTGGGGATGCCTACTTCGATGTCTCCAAGTGGCAGCGAGGTCTAGGATTCATGGCCAACCACGCCAAATCCTGGACGGGCCTCTCGTCCATGGCCCTGCGGAATGAGCTGCGACAGCCTGGCGCAAATGCACAACCGTATACTTGGAATGCCTGGATTGAGAATGTGATACCTGCCGCGAACGGGATCTATAGTAACAATTCGAATCCTCTGATCTTTTTCTCAGGGCAGAACTTTGATACGGATGATACTTACTTCATCCAACGCCAAACTTGGAATAGCGAGACGTTTACGCCTTCGTCTTATGCGTTCAAGAACAAGATTGTGTAAGTCTCGGCGGAGATTAAGAGCAAAGATATGTACAACTCTAACGTCTTCGTCAGGTACGAGATCCATAACTACCAAAACA
This sequence comes from Zasmidium angulare, assembly GCA_002786045.1. Lineage (NCBI taxonomy): Eukaryota > Fungi > Ascomycota > Dothideomycetes > Mycosphaerellales > Mycosphaerellaceae > Zasmidium > Zasmidium angulare. Next base: position 553,164 of record NHNX01000014.1, read on the forward strand.
GTGCTACAGCCTGCAATCAGATCCAACCAGGACTTTACAGCAACGCATACTGCGCCATGAACCTTACGGACAGCAGCTGTCCCAACCACGGGCCTGTCGTCATGACCGAGTTCGGCTTCGATCAGACAGACGGCAGCAGTGGCAATGCCTATGCGCAGTGTATTAAGAGTACCGTCGTCAATCAGCCTAACGGTCCAGGAGGATGGATGCAGTGGACGTTAAGTGGCAGCTACTACATTCGAGAGGGTACGCAAGATAGTGATGATACTTGGGGTAAGTGCCGCTCTTTGATTAAATGCTATGGAGAATTCAAGTATTGACAAGTGGATGCAGGTCTCCTAAACCACAACTGGTCTGGCTGGAGGAACACCACGGTTATCAACAACTTTGTTAAGCCTTTTGTGCAGGCATCACATTGAGACGGCCAAGAGGAGACTGATAAAGCGCACATCAAGACTACGTACAGGCACGTCGAGGCTTAGTATGCCGCAGTTGGCTCTGGTTCATACACTATATGCATCAGTCCATTGATTTCCTTGATCATCCATAAGCTTTGTTCCACACTTGGCGACACCTGATCGCCATGCAATCGTGACCACGGCTCGATCAGAATCGACAGGCGTCTGCTAGCTGCCAAAGCGTCTCCACGCAGACGATGCCTGAGTATAGGAACCTGAGTAGCTGCGAGAATGAGGACCATGGTGCTTGCCATAGAGAGCGCGCAGATCCACACGTCGACCAAGATCGTCTGACAGAACGCGCGTAAGTCCAAGATGTGGAGCGTACACATATAGAGACAGATCTCGCTCTTTTCAAGCATTGATGTGGACGCTTCTTCGCCTGCCGCAACTCTGGCCAGAACTTGCTCTAGGTACGGTCGGTGGATGACGGCTCTGCAGGTCAGGTATCGTTGGCGGAGGAAGCCGCCGTGTTGTGTATCGGTGACGCTGGTATCGATCGTGAATCGAAAGGCTGATGGGAGACACTCGCGCCATTCTTCGAGTTGATGATCCAGTTCATTGACGACATGCGGGAATCGTGCATCGTCGAAGGCGACACCGGAGTTTGGTGCATAGAGCAGATCGTGTACTGTCAGGTCAGAGATCAGTCAAGAGGTGCTGGAGGCAACCATACCTCTGTTGAGAAGCCTTCGCATTGATATACAAGCGAGGAAATATAACGAAGACAATTCACGTTCGGTGTCGTCGTTGCAAGTTTGGTAAAGAGCCGGATATGGCACCAGAGACTCCATGTCGCTTACTCCAGTCTGTGGAAGCGCCGCAAGCTCTGCTACGTAGTCGCTTTCCAGTATGAAACAAGACCAGAAGATTCGTCGGAGGCATTCAGTGTCTACGCCAGTATCTGCGGACGTGTAGCACAGCAGTAGACGACACTTGGAAGCAGTCATGGAGATGTATGACCAGGCTTGTAGTGGTCGCTGCAGGTAGGCAAAGAGAAGGGCTGTAAAGAAGAGACACTGAGTGGCCATTGTGGAAATCTCCAGATGGACAAGGCTGAGGCGCTGAAGATATAGCTCAAAGTACGTGCGTGCCATCGTTTGGGTTCGCACAACTTGACTGTCGTCCATCAAGAGTTCCGTCGAGGCAATGTTGGAGTTGGCTGATAGACTGTGGACTATCCTGCTTGCGCAGCCCAATGCCATAACGAGTAGAGTATGGCACCATGCTACAGAGTCCGATAAGTAGCCATTCTGTACTCGCTCTTCCACCTCGGCAAGCTGTGAAGCAAGAATAGTAGGATACGAGAAATTGACCACGCCTTGGAATGCTTTTATGATAATTGTTGCCTCGCCCGGATTCAGGGGTGGCAAAATAGTCGCAGACCTTGTGCCCAGACATGGTCGATTTTGCTCGATAGTGAAGATCGGCTGGAACTGTTGACGCAAAGTGGGAAAGGCGTCCAGATACGGCCATGCGAGCACGGACTCTGTGGTTGACGTGTGCTCAGAAGACAGGATAGCATTGTCGAGTGTGTCGCCTTGTCGATCCCGGGCATGTCGAACAAGTTGTTGAGCGCCAGTGATGGACGATGGTCGTGGGTCTATCGCGTGCGTCGGCTGGGGCGACAGGGGAGCTGCAGATTGGCTATTTGTGACTGAATGCTGAGCCAGCTGTTGGCTGATATATGAAAGCCGATCTTCAAGTCTTAGGACTGTCTCCAAGATGGCATCGCTTTTGCCCTTGACGACGGGCTCTGAACCATAAACGCATTCCGAGTCGGCTGCGGCACAAGGACCACATGGCTGGTTACCGTCGCATCTGTCGTCACTGTCAGTCTTCCACCTTGCCCGCCAGGTCTAACATACCTTATCTTCCGAGATCTGCATATGGCACAGGCGTATGGTCCTCGCTTGCGCTTCTTCACGGGCTCGATCTCCACGGCACCTTCAGCTGGCGCAATGGCCTGCATCCCCTGAATGCGGTAATCTGGTGTGCAGTAATGCCAACCAAGACAGCTCAGAACAGGGGTGCCTAGTCTTCCAATCGGTCGTGCAAGATCAGACGCAAAGTTGTGGAGATTGTCAGGAATCGACGGAGTGTGAAAGAAGGTGTTCCACCCTCGCCTTTCCCCGCTTGGTGGAGGCCCGTAGGTAATCTAGACCAACCGGCAATAGCGAAATCATACGACGACAACAGAGAGCAACATTGGCGCCTCGAAGTGACAGTTCCTTCAATACTCACGAGGCTGATGGTTCAGGATGCTAGTCAAGGTTGATTGCCTTGAAAACTTTGGTATTTGAGGATCAATATGTATGCTTGCTATCTCCAACGTCAACTTGGCCGTCATATGCCAGCATCAATCCTTGACGTGCTCAGCTAAATATCCACTTCAGAGGGTTCCGCGTGGACACCAATAGTGTTCAAGACAGTGTTTGCGCCTCTCTTTTCCAGCGACTTCTTCACAGGGTTCTTCGCCTCGAACACCTCCGACAACTCTTCCAAAGTACGATCCTTTGTCTCGGGGAAATACAAGTACATAACGCCCCATTCAATGAGATCCCAGCCCACGAAGACGAGGTAGAAGTAGTAGCCAATCGCATTGAGACCAGGCCCGATGCCGTAGTTGCTGATGGCTCCTGCGGCATTGGATGCTAGGTTGCCCATCGCGGTTCCCTTCGCGCGTGTAGCCGTTGGGAGAGTCTCGGCAATATACATGCTCTGCAGAGGTGTCCATCCAAAGCTGAAGACAATGCCGAAGACGTAGATGAAGGCAATACTGGCATTGGCAGTAGAAGTGTTGGACGTATCGTCGTTGGCGAGCTTGCTTGTGCCGAAGATGACCAAGAACGATGCGCTGCAGAAGACAATGCTGTAAAGCAGAAGCGGTCGCCTGCCGATGACATCGCACATTCGGGCTCCAATGGTAGCTGCAACAAAGCAGATGATGGGGTAGATTGCGTTCAGAATCAGCTGCGTGTGTGCATCGTCGATGCCAGCGTTCTTGGCCATGACTGGCAGGTAATATCCGGTGGCAGAGTTTCCGGAGAGTTGACCAAACATTGCCATACCGATGACACAGATCAAGCGTCGTCTTGCCGAATGCGTGTTCCACAGCTCGCGGTAGTCCCACCATTTCTTGTCAGATGCATCGGTGCTGATCTGGTGGTGCATCTCTTTCAGTTGCATCTCCACTATCGGATGGCTGTCACTACCCTCACCATGATATTTTGCTAACACTTTGGTCGCTTCCTCGTATCGATCGTTTGCCATCAACCATCGTGGGGATTCGGGAAGGAACCAGACTCCAGCTGCCACGAAGACAGATGTGATGAGCTGGCACCAGATTGGGATTCGGAATGCGTACGTCGAGTCTACATACTCGCATCCTTGGTCACGTTAGCAGGGAGGAGTTCAGGGTAGGTTATGATATACTCACCAACGATGACCCAGCCAGCAATGATGGATCCGATATACCACGTACCTGAACCCTAAATTAGACCTTGTTGCTGCGGCTTGAAAAGCGACGTACAATTATAAAAACCGGTCAGGGTGCCACGCCAGTGTGGATGTGCCATTTCGGAGACGTAGCAAGGGGCTGAAACGCAGCAGAAGGAGACACCGAAGCCGAGAACGAATCTGCCGGCCAGGAATTGACCCATGTTGCGGGAGGTGGCTTGAATGCACGTCCCAACGATGACCGTCATGGCGCCGGTGAACATGCCAGCTCGTCGTCCAAAGAGATCATTGATAGGTCCGGTACAGAAGACGGCAGGAATGGATCCGATGTTGTACTGCATGGGTATGTCAGTGGTATGCACGCATCGCCATTATCGCCTGCTCCCATACCATTGCGAAGACGAGACCGGTGCCTGAGCTTGCCTGGCCAAGCTTGAAGAACTGCTGGTAGGAATCCATGGCGTTTACACCACCCATCAGACTGCCGTCGTATCCATTGAGGCAGCCGCATAGGTACGCAACCCACAGACAGCCGTAGAGCCGCCACATGGCCCATGTCCACGGCGAGTAACGGGCCTGGGCCTCATCTTGAGCTATCTGAACAGCCTCATCGACCTTGGTGGTGACGGTGTGTTGGGTTTCGGTCTTCTCGCTGTAGACCACTTGGGCCTTCTCGGGTTCCATAGCGGTGGAAGACAAGGAGGGCAGATCAAGCTCAGGGTGGAGATAGAGAGGAGCGATGGAGAGATTGGGTTGCTGTTCCCCAGTCTGCACTCTTGTCGATCCCTGGGGAATCCATGGCCACGTTTTATAGACCCTGTTATGTACCCCAGGCGCTCAATGCCCGAGGGACGCTGTCGCTGTGGCTTGGATGTAGGTTCGAAGACATGGAGGTCGCGTGCGTGGGGAAAAGAACTAGGAGACGCTAGGGACTGAGGGGACCGCACAGCCTGACCAATCAGGGGCCGTGAAGTGCGCTCGGTCCGAGTCGGAGCGACAGTATGTGAAGCTTTTCGCAAAGCAACATCAGCTCTAGTTACTCCACCAACCACAGGGCTCAAGGCTGCGCGTGGCGAGCTCCATCTCCACGTTGTCGACCACCTTCAGCACGATTCTCTGTGCCAAACTCATCGGCTCCAATGTTGAGCATGTCAGGTGGTACAACATGCTCTACCGTCCAGGCGCGTCTGGAGTTTCTCCTCCACATGGACATTGAGAAAGACTAGCAAGTTGTAGGCCGTCTCGGTCCGATGCTGCTTCTCTACCCATTGCTATCTCATCTTCTCTCTTCCAGCTCTCGCTGTTCGTCGCAGGGCCTTCGTGCTACATGCCCAAGCCCATACGAGGGACGCTAACATGTCGCCACAAGCAAATATGCCTCCCCTCTTGCGAAGCAATCCTGCCCACACGCAGATGACGGAACAACCGGATTACGCCAACGAACAAATATTTCAAAGAAACCGATTGCCTTTCAGAGCCTACCATCTTCCGGCCGATAAGCTGCTTCTCAATGGCACATGGGGCTTTCACTATGCCGCATTGCCGTCGCATGCTCCAGAGCCTACAGAGTCTCAAGATGGCGCCTGCACTCCCGATAGCCTTGCTCCCACGGCATCAGGGGATTCCGCATTGGCTTTTGATACACTTGAGCAAAGCTCATTGTCCCTAGCGTGGACGCACATAGAGGTCCCTGGTCATTGGCAGTTGCAAGGACATGGGAAACCTCAATATACGAATGTCCAATTCCCAATCCCCGTTGATCCGCCACACGTCCCGTCAGAGAACCCTACTGGTACTTACACGAAGTCGTTCCATGTGCCTCGTACTTGGCAATCGTCCTCGCAGATCAGGATACGGTTCGAAGGCGTGGATAGCGCCTTTCATTTGTGGCTGAATGGCATTGCCGTGGGCTATCACCAAGGCAGCCGAAACTCCTGCGAGTTCGACATCACGGACGTTGTTCGAAGAGATTGTTCCAATGAGGTCTTTGTGCGCGTCTACCAGTGGAGTGATGCCACGTATATTGAAGATCAAGATCAGTGGTGGCTCTCGGGCATCTTCAGAGACGTCTACGTTCTGGCCTTGCCTTCTTCACGGGTCGAAGACTTCACCATCAGAACTCATCTGGACGATCAATACCGAGACGCTTCTCTTGAAGTCATACTGCAACTAATGCTCGAGAGCGATACGGACATATCACTGGTCTTGAGGAACCCACGCACAAACGACAGTATCGTGCAGCATTCCATCTTCTCAATTGCGGCGAGAACAGCGTCAGTAGCGAATGTCCTTCGCGTTCCGGACCCATTGAAGTGGACCGCCGAAACACCCCATCTCTACGACCTCGAGATCAGTTTGTTCCCTCGAGGAGGTCGTGAAGCTTTCCAGACCATCCGTCAACATGTTGGCTTTCGACAAGTTGAGATCACGAACGGTTTGCTGACAGTGAACGGCAAGCGACTCGTGCTGCAAGGCGTCAACCGACACGACCACCACCCGCGTTTCGGTCGAGCTGTACCACTGTCGGCTGTCGAAAAAGATCTCCTTCTCATGAAGACGCACAACATCAATGCACTCCGCTGCAGCCACTATCCGCCTGATCCGCGCATGTTGGATCTATGTGACAAGCTTGGCCTATGGGTTATGGACGAGGCTGATCTGGAATGCCACGGCTTTTACGATGCGGTGGCACGGCCACTCGATATACCAGAAGAGATGGATTACGAAGAGCGCAAGAAGCTAGCATTCCCGCAGGCGGCGCAGTATACATCCAACAACCCACGTTGGGCTGCCGCATACGTGGATAGGATGGAAGCAGTCGTTCAACGGGACAAAAATCATCCTTCCGTGATCATCTGGTCACTGGGGAATGAAGCTTTCTACGGCGATAACCACAAGGCGATGTACGATTACGCCAAGTCAGCCGATCCCACAAGGCCAGTACACTACGAAGGCGATGCCAATGCTGCATCAGCCGATATGTTCAGTTATATGTACCCCTCGATGGATCGATTGATCGCGCTAGCAGAGACAGAAGGTGTTACGAATGGGAAATTTGACAAGCCAATAGTCCTGTGCGAGTATGCCCACGCAATGGGCAACGGACCTGGCAATTTGGCGGGCTACCAGGACGCATTTCGAAAGTACCCTCGTTTGCAAGGTGGCTTTATATGGGAATGGGCCAAGTAAGCTTCTCCCGTCACAAAGCATGCTGGCGGGTCACTAACTTCAATAGCCACGGTCTGTGGCAGGAGGACAAGCATGGCAAATCATACTACGCCTATGGTGGAGATTTCGACGAAGTGGTGCATGATGGCACCTTTGTGATGGTACGTGGAAATCAGAAGATGATCTGGTATAGTAAAGACTGACTAGGACAGGATGGTCTTTGCTTCAGTGATCACACCCCCACTCCCGGTCTACTGGAATACAAGAAGGTAATCGAGCCTGTACATGCTTGCGTCGTCGATGCCCATCTATTGGTGCAGAATCTCTACGACTTCACCACTTTGGACCACTTGACGGCTACATATAAGGTCGAGTCGTATGCAGAGAAGTACGAGATTCCATTTGTAACTCGATTCAGAGTGCTAACGGGAGCATAGGACGCATCTCATCTCTTCCGGTGTGCTGAAGTTGCCTCACATCGACCCAGGATGCGAAGGAAAAGTCGAATTGCCTGATGAGATCATAAGAAGTTGCTCGAGACCAGAGACGTGGCTGGCTGTGAGCTTTCGCACAAGATCCTCGATGCCGTGGTCGGCCGAAGGCCACGAAGTAGCATGGATGCAGCACAAGCTATTCAGTGCGAAGCCCACCATGAGCCCAGGACGTCAGATATCAGCAGCTCCTGCACTCCGCGTTTCCGAGTCAAAATCTACGTGGACTATCGGCAATGAGGGCTATACGATCATGTTTGATCGGGGAAGAGGTACAATGTCATCGTGGATATCTCACAGTACCGATGTACTCTGCGCAGCCTCTACTGCGAGCAATCTTCTCGTCCCGGGCTTCTGGCGAGCACCGACAGACAACGATCGCTCCAGCGACGAGCCATACTGGAAACGATTTGGATTACATATCATGAGCACTCAATGCAGGAGTTCCTCCATAGCACGAATCGCACCGAACGCAGTCGAAATCAAAACAACTCTGTTTTTGGCACCACCTGTGCTCGACTGGGGCTACGACGCTCAGATCACATACAGCATAACTGCCGATGAATCCGTCACGGTCACGGCAAAGCTCCAGCCAAGAGGAAAGATACCCAGCAACATCCCCCGGGTTGGCCTTGACCTCAGACTGAACAAGAATCTTTCCACGGTTGAGTATCTGGGACTAGGTCCTGGAGAGTCCTATCCAGATAAGATGGCGGCGCAGAGAATGGGTCTGTACCACTCTACTGTGAGAGACTTGTCGACAAACTACGACGTCCCACAAGAGAACGGGAACCGCCTCGGCGCGCGTAGAGTACGACTTCTGGATGGGATAGGCCATGGTTTGCAAGTATGCCGCCTGGATGGAGACAGCTTTGCTTGGGCAGTGGGACACTACAGTCCCAGCGTACTCGATGTTGCTAGACATCCGTGCGACCTTGTCGAAGATGAAGCGTTACTGCTTAGACTGGACGTTGCTACAGCTGGAGTCGGTTCAGGTGCCTGTGGACCTGGGATCGGTAAGGATGTGCAGGTGAAGTGTGAGGCTGTTGAATTTGCGTTCAGGCTGGAAAAGATTGCTGAGTGAAAAGGGCTGTCTACTAGTGTTCTTTTGCGATCACTGTCGGCGCCTGTCGCATCGACTACTCTTCGTCCATATTAGCCATTCAAAGCCATATGACTGCCGGCTTCAGTTCGAATGGTCGAGATATCGATTGCCTGTAAGCGTCTATACACTTTCACTTTCTTGATTCATTCCCTTGGCTTCAAACAGTGGCTCATCAATTTCATCCGTGAACTCTGACTTTGGTTCCTTGATGGGTATCGACACTGTGTCAACATTAGCATGGAGGCAGTGTTCAGGAGACGCCAATGAACTTACAGAATACGGCAAACGCGCCCAGAGCAGCGCACATGATGTACACATTGCGAAAGGCGATGCGGAACGCTTGTAACATAGCAAAAACGGAAGCCTCGATGATCTGCGGAGTGATACCGGGGGTATGCTGCAGTATAGCCTGGTCGTTGGTGGAGAGGCCTCCCAAGAGCTGGCCGAGCGAGGACTGTGGTAGTCCAAGAGGCAGTGCAGCCGCAGCAACCTTAGGTGCAAAATTGTCTTGCACGGCGGAGTTGAATATCGCAGCAAAGACTGCAAGACCGACTGAGCCACCAATGGCACGGGTGGCCATCACCAATCCACTGACAGTCGAGATAAGCTCAGCCGGCACTGATAGCTGCACGAGTGTGACCACGATGGGTGTGGCGGTACCAAGAGCAAGCCCAAACAGTACACAGAGACCCCAGATCTCTGTATTGTCCTTCAAGCCAGCTCCTGCCAGGGGGCCATAGAACCCGACCATGCATATGAAGGACAGAACAAGGGGCACGCGTAGGCTTTTCGTCCTTGTCGCGTATGCGCCAGCAAGCGCGGCGCCAATTGGCACGACGTAGAAAGCAATGCTGATCTCCAACGCCGTATCGAAGAGGTTCTTGCCGTAGAGGAACGCGATTTGGTATGGAAGGTAGTTGACGAAACCAAAGAATAGGAAACCCTCGAAGAAGATGCAGAGCATACCAATGGCGAAGTTGCGCGAGTGAAAGAAGTCCCGATGCCAGATGCCGTCCGGCTTGATGAAGGCCGAGTAGAGAGGAAGAGCGATAATACAGCATACGCCCGTAATGAACGGTACCAACACGTGGGCGTTGGTCCACTTGTAGGGGTTGTTGGACCAGCCCAAGCCAATACACAAGCCCAAGAAGCCAATAAGAGTGAGCACAGAGCCACCAATGTCGAACTTTCGAATCTTCTCCTTAGTTGTGAGGTGTTGGATAGCTCTTGGTGCTGGCCTGTACATGGCGGCCATGACAACAGCAGTGCAGAAGTAAAGGGCGCTCGCAAAGTACATGAAGTTGCGGAAGCCTTGCGCGTTGTTCTGAGCCAGTGCACCTGCCACATACAATGAAGTGACAGCTCCCAGACCGACCGAGACCATGAGGGTCATCTGCGCGTATGGTCTGTACTTTCTGGGTGTGATTTCAGAGATTATGGCGTGGACAAGAGCTTGACCAGGCTGTGCGAAGCCGGCAACGACCTGACCTGCGATCGCCTGCTCAATGCCATCCGCGCGAGATACAATCAGTGCGCCGATAAATCCCATGACCATGCAGCTGGTGACTAGCCACTTGCGTCCCCAGAAGTCGGCTGCCAAGGAGATCGATGGACCCAGACAAGCCGGAGGGATCGTAATGCCAAGGGAGAGCCATGTGGACAAAGTCGGGCCTCGAAGCTCTCTGGCAATGCTCTGGGCGAGCAAGCCAGATCCAGTGATGTGGACGATCGTTGCGAAGTACACCCCTGCGATTGACTGTCTGCGTTCAGCCTGATTCCGTCAACATGGTGATTGGCCTTACAGTCATCACAAGAGCGTTGCGCAATGTCATGCGCACTGGTAATGCATGTCGCTCGGGCGAGTGCCCACTTTGAGGCTTCTCAGTCTCGGAATCGGAAGCGTTCGAGACATCCGCGTTGAGGTATTTCGCAGACATGACTTCGATTGCCGTGCTGGATCAGGAGATAGCAAGGCCTACAGGATCGATCAAATCGTGGTAGCCACGGCTTTTCCTTCTATAAGAAGCCATAAGTGGTTGCTCCTTTATTCCGATATCAACAGATCTTTCCAAAGACTACCGTGGGACTCAGGAGACCATTTCTCGTAGACTTCCGGAGTATTTGATCTGATTGTTGTCCCTTTGTTCCGATGCGAAAAGAAGTCACTGGTGGAGAAAGTGCCGGCGCTAAAGAATGTAATGTTTTCGGTGCATATCGTGCAATCCTTCGAACCCTGCCACTCCCCGGACTGCAGCCCGCCCAATCGTCGCAAGGCTTCGGTGTCGGCTTCCCGACACATTTTCTTCCGAGAGCCCACAATCCTCTACCAGGTCACGCTTCCCTACATGCTAGAAACAGCAGCGATGGTGTCGCTGCAGAGAGAGACCGCGGTAAAGAGCCGACAGCTCGAAGCTGCGCTTTCTTGTGCCCATGCACTGAAGGAGATGGCCACGAGAGTATGGAGATTGCTGAAGGGGGAGAAGATTGGAGTTGGAAGCGCACCTTTGTCGCGTCCTGAGGGTTGCCTCGAATAGCTCAACATGCCAGGGCGAAGGCGAGTCCGACAGCTGTAATGAAGCAGCAAAGCGGACACCGATTGTCCGCGATGCTTCTTCAATCTTTTCTTGCTTGTCTATCACTCTGCCTGTCTCTGTGGCAACGCACTGCGGCACATACAGGGCTCATCTCGAGTAATGGTCTCGTAAAATCATCGGTATGGTCTCGTTTGCGTCCTCACCCGGTCCAGGTCCGATCTTTCTTGCATGAATGAACGCTCTCACTTGCTTGAGCAACTTGCCTGGATGAATGATCGCCAACACAGCCATTGCAATCCACATCAAAGCCGCATCGAACAGATACACAAAGACCTCGTGGGTACTTATTTGGCTTCTTCCACCCTCGACATACTCAATGATGCGGATGAGGTTCCGAAGCCAGATAGAGGCAGAAGCCACATAGAGGACGACCATCCTGTGCTTCCAACTCGAGATTTGTGGATGTGTAGAGAGGTCTGTCGGATTTCGACCGTTCCGCTGGTGGAAGACGAAGATGTTGACGATAAAGAAGGCGAACAGTACCAGCTGGAAGATCAACCCAACCAAAATGACCATCTTGCCCGTAGCATTGGCAGACGCGCTGCGACCAGCTTGCAATCCAATCCCAGCCAGCTGTGAGATGAAGGCCACGATATCGCTAATGACGAACAGGGGTGCCGTAATGCGTGGTGACATGAGAGCATTGTGCGCGCCGTCGAGTGTTCGAATTGTACGACCGAGAGACATGTAGATGGTCGCCGATATCATCGGCGGCGCACAGATGATCATGAATGCTTGAAGTGCCCAGGCGCCGAAATTGTGTTCGTCCTGGCCTGCCCATGCTCTTCCATAGTATCCGAATGCTTCCACTGCGTGAGCGTCAGTAAAGTCCAGCGTCCGTCAAACTCTATTGGCATCGTATGAGGAGGATGTTGGAGGCCACTTACTTGCGCCGCCAATGATAAGAGGTGCGAAAAAAGCCGATCTCATTAGAAACATGAGTGCAAAGTGCGCCAATGTGACACCTGCGAAGAGTGCAACGAATGTCCAGCCTGCCGGAACAGAAGGGTTGTAGTCGTAATACTTGGCGCCAATGATTGTTCCATTTGGCGAGGTGATAAGTGTAATCCCCGTGGTTGACATTGCCGTGGGAGCTGTGTGGTCGAACTTTGTCCAGTTCGGGAACCTGTTGGCGGTGTCGATGGGGCGAGGGAAAGGGCTTCGAGGCGACGGCCGGCACTGAAGCTGTCACTAGGTCGAGGCAGTGTTTCGTGAATGCCGAGTCCAGAGTCTGCTAAGAGTACATGTAGACGTCTGTCTGCAAACTTTAGCAGGTTGTTTTTGTTTTCGCACAACTGATACATACCCTGGGTCCGTATAGCAACGAGGGAACAGTCAGGTTCAGAACCAAAGCCGGAGCTGCAGCTATGAAAGGAAGACGGTAGCAGACGAAGTGCTGGAAGCAGATTTTATTACAACCATAGCGTGGGGCTCATGCCGAGTGGCCTTCGGCAATGCCAACGATGGTCCATCCAGGGGCAGGCATGCAAGCTTCGCACGCTTCGTGATACAAGATCTGAAGATGAGCCTATCATGGTCCCTCGGTTCGAGCACCAATTCGCTTTGAGGATCGGATACGAGCATTGGTCCTTATCAGCTTGAGATCTCAACGTATTCGAATTCAGGCAGCCCTTTAACAATGTTGGCTGCTCCGCTTCGTATTCGGATAGCGCGTGCAGCCTTGTGGCCCGTGGTAGCGTCTTACTAGCCCGCAAGCCTCAACATGGCCGTGTCGCCATCATCCTCTCCGTCATACTCCCGGGTTGCCTGAGGGTGAAGATCGCTTGAAAAGTGCGCATATCATCCATGAGACGCTACGGAGCCCCCATGATGCGTTGAAATAAAGCAGCAGCTGGCTACGGGCCGTCCTCAATCATTCTTGGACGGTATGGCCGTCGTCACTGCAACTTGTCTGAAATGGTCTTGTGCTGCTTGTACACTATTGGCCTTGTTAGCTTGGATGAGAAGGTACTCTGGAGGGAAGAGAGCATATTCCCGCGTACCTTGGTTGCTCAAAAATTAATAAACACCCGGGAAGTGGGGTTTCAAACACGCAGAACTTGGCTATGATTCCAAAATCCAAGCAGGTCCAACTATCGAACGACTCTATCTATCTGAAAAGAAGTGAATGACATCCATTCATGTACTCATGACCAGAGATGATAGTGCGGTAAGCGACGCGCATCCCCACGCATATAAAGCACACCAAACCACCGCATCAAATCTACGCAACCGACTCCCTAACGATCTGCTGATACCACAACGCATGGCTCTCCCAATCCACCCTCCTAATCTTTTCCAGGACATCCACAATCCCAGCCACATGCGCCGTGAACTCCGCCATACCACTAGCCGCCAATTTCTCACTCGCTGACGACGCCGCCCTCACCCGGTCCGCCGATGTTTCTGCCGACAACCTCGCCAGAACGTGCGTTTTGAGCCGTTGAAAAATGACCTTCATGACAGGGTCGGTGAACTTGATGCCATTGCCTGCGTGTGGTGTCATGGCATCGGCGGCTTGGGAGAAGAAGCGAGTGATGGTGCTCGAGACGGCGGACTTGGTAGATGGGGGCATGTTATGCGCGGTCTCGAGGATGGAAAAGGCTTTCTGTGCAGTGGTGGGTTCCTCCTCGTCGTCGCGTTCGTATGGCTCGGTACTGAGAAGTTGCCAGAGTCGGCCGGCCTCGTTCTTCCATTGACTCCGGACGTCGCGCTTAAGGAGATTCTTGGTGGTCAGGAGGATGGCACCGATGACTGCGATGCGGATCGCTTTGACTCGGATCTTCTGTAACCTTTCGATGTCAAGTTGCAGCGTTTCGGGAACGGGCTCGGGGTCCAGTTCCCCTTGGTATATGGCAAGCTCCACCAACGCGTGGGTGTAGATTTTGGGAGGCGATGGCCGATCAGCTGGTTCCCTGATACCATCAGGATCTCGTCGGTCTGCTTCGGCCTCCAAACTCGTCTTCGCATCGAGCCACCATCGCCTGGTTTGGTCGAGACCAATATTTCCGGTGGCAAGCTCTTTCGCGAATATGCGGTGTTCGTATCCTGCTGCCTCTTTGATCAAAGTCAGCGCTGCGTTCATGATCATGAAGTTGGTGTAGTCCAGGCTGAGGACGTCGACCATGCGCAGAAGCTTGAAAAGTTTCTCAATCATGCTATCAAGTTCGTCCCCATTGCCATCTGCACGAAGCTGTTCTGCCAGACCTTTGACCTCCTGGTCACGAAAAGGAGCGCAGAGCTTAGGCAATACGTTAGCCATAAAGTTGAAGAAGCCAGGGTACGAGAAGACGCCTTGCTGGCACTGTCGACTGATGTTCTCCAGATCAAGAGCCTCGGAGATCATCTTGTGCATGCTGTTTGCGGGCTTCAGCATCCGTAGCAACTTCTCCCGCACATTTTCGGCGGCAGACACGGTCCATACCGCGCCCTCGCCAGCTTGGAAGCCGGCCTTCATGCTGTCGCATATGCCGCGATAAAGTTGATCCCTGAAATCACTGTTCTTGTCTTCAAGTCTGAAGTCTTTGTCGATGGCGAGTTCATGCGTCAGAACGCGGTTGGTTGGCATGGTCGTGAACAGCTTGGTGATCTCGCCTGATCCCACTGGGGAGGTTGCAAGAGCAGCATCCTCGACTGCTTGCTCAGATGAAGCACCGCCTTCCGAGTTTGCTGTCTCAAGGCCTCGTGGTCTTACTTCGGCGGCTGGTCGCTTCTTAGGCCTTCTGCGGCGGCTTTCTCTAATAGCTTTCTTGATTAGAAAGTCGGCTCTTTCTGGCCCAGCTAGCTTCCTGATTCTGCTGAGAAGCATGACCTGATTATCCCGAATGCCCTCGCGATAGTCAGATGCCACTTCACCGCGTGTATCGTCCTTGACGGTCTGCCAGATGGCGTCGAGCTCGACGAACGAAGCTACCATGCCTTCGATCAATACGCTCGAATCCTGCAGTCGCCAGGCTGCGAATGCAGACGTGTAAGCCGTGTAGGACTGAGATAAAGTTTCCAGCTGCATTGGATTGACAGTCCAGCTGTTCCAAGTATCCAGACGGTCGACTGAGGCTTCGAACTGGCCGATAAGCTCAGCAGCTTTGAATATAAGGTCCTGCTCCTGAGCTCCGTCCTTTTTCACCAGCACCGAAGTTGGATGTCCTATGATCATATAAGCGCTAAGGAAGGTTCTGGTGTTGAGCGCGGCGTTCGCATCGTTCGCCTCCTGAAGCTCAAGATGAGTCAAAACGGCAGTAGTCGTTGAGATAACATCCAAATCGGCCACGAGCGCAGTCATGTCCTCAAAGCTCGTATCCTGGGCACGCTTCGCAGTAAGATTCATTTGCTTGAACGCCAGGACAGGCTTCTTCCTCTGATAAAGGCGCCATGCCTTCTGCACACGCCTAGCAGCAATGTCCTCGTTCTGGTTCTCGTCCACAACGGCCTCCTCCTCCTCAACGTCGTCAATCACATCAAGAACCGCCATCTTCTTCTCGGCGCTCTCGGCACGCCTTGCTCGTCGGGCCTGTAGATTCCTTTGGTATTCTGCGCGCCTCCTCTCAGCTTCGGCATGACGCTCCTCCATCTCCAGACGTTGACGTGCCTCCTCGGCCAGCTTTCGCTCTTTGACCTCTTCGGCGATGCGCTTTGCGCGCGCGACCTCCTCCGCGCATGCTGCCGCGACTTTGGCGAGATACCTCTCCTTGGCGACTTGTGCAGCAAGCGCTCGCTCCTCACTGTTTGTGTTGCTGCCTCGAGGCGTGGCTTTGGCCAGCGCGGCACGGAGTCGCACCTGTTCGGCATGGGCTGCGCGGTCGGCTAGTCGAGCCTTGCGCGATTCTATGATGGAGGCGCGGCGCAGGTGTTGGGCGATGTATGTGTTATGACATCCTGTGGATCCCCGCCGGGAACGACTAGAGGCACGCGATTGCGCAGACGATAGCGAGTTTCGTCGAGAGGAGGCGGCGGAGGATTTGCGTCGAGTGAGTGAGTTGCGGTAGAAGCGAGCGGCGATATGGGCGGGCGGTGCGTAGTACTCGTGGGGTTGTTGTTCATTGGTCTCGTCGATGTTGGCGGGCATGTTGCTTTCCCAGTTGGCCGTGTCGGTGGTGTGTTCGTCGCCGGATTGCGACATGTTGTCGTCGTGCGTCATGCTGGATATGAATGGTTGTTGTGTTGTCGCATGGAGAAGCGCAGGTGTCGAATCGTAGGTTTTAGGCAGGAGGAAGTGGTTGTGATGGTGGCTGGTGGAGATGACGCTTCCAGGCTTGCTCACATGCGTGCATATCGCGATTCCGGATCGATGTTGCCTCAGATTGTCGAGGAAGCCGGTAGACGAGCTTACTAATTGCAATGCTGCAACAACCAAGTGAGTAGGTATGAACTATCGCAATTCCCTAGATTCACATGATATCAGCACCTGATATCACATGCCAGTCAGGTGTCGAAGTTGTTCGCGTTGCCTTTCACTACCGCCGCCGTTCACATGCCTCATGTCCGCATGCGGCCGCCCACGATCGCCAGCCACGTGAAGAGACGGAGGAAAGTCTAACGAGTAGCGAGATCTATTTTCGACCTTACTCCGAACCTCCACCTCAAACGTGAACCTCGCGATAACAACACCTCTTCCTCCACCACTTGCTGCTGCACACCCGACGATAGTGCTCACGAATGTTCGTCTTCAGAGCGCCGACCTGGTCCGTCGACCTCTCCACAGCATCCTGTAGGAGCCGTTTTCCGCGTCCTCTCTCAGCTCGCCCAACTCGCCGTACCCCCTTCCAGTCAATTGAATAGAAGACCATCATCCGCGAGACGTCGACAAATCTTGTTGCGTTCGCGAGCATGCTCGTTTCGAATATCGACGGGAAAGAGGTCGTGTAGAGACATCAAAATGTGGGCGGTATGGCGATGTTGCAACCACTACACCGCTCCTCCTGCTCCAGATCATGACTTCGATGAGTATGAGTGGCACGGAGAGCTACATTGAAAGCGAAGTGAGATCCCAGCGTCGACCGAGCTGGGGCTGTTGCACAGTGAGGAGCACGTTCGAGCAAAATTCAAGTGTGGACTTGTGCACTCAGGCCGCTCAACCGACCAGACTTGGTTCTCGTCCAGCTATCATGCAGCTCGCTGCCCCGTGGGAAATGCTTCTGGATGCCATCGCACTACGATGGCAGTCAGACCGGTGAGTGAAAAGGTAGACGCAGCGCTTAGCTGCATTTCGCAGGCCGCAGAACATACATGAATGGACAGGCACATGTACACCTGAAGTGAAGTATTACTTCCATTGACTTTCATTGGAGTTTGCCTGCACCATGTGTTATCCAGTGGAGGACAAGTGCAGATCGCTGACACTCTCACATTCGTCCCTCGCCACAGAGCAGCAGCGCAGGCAGCAGCAGTCACGTGCTATCGCGTTTGCTCACTCTTCCAGACGAGATAAAAGCTTTGACTTGGTTTCTTCCAGACATCTTCAGAAGCCTCGTCAACTGCTTTCAACACCTCTCATTCCAACCCTCATCTTCCACCAATTCACAGTCCAAACACTCTGACGGCCGAACACGACCATGTCTACCAACAACAACGCCAGCAACAACCCAGGCAACTTCGCCAACCGCCCAACCGAGGAGGTCAAGGCCATCGCCTCCATGGGTGGCAAGGCCGCTCATGCCAACGACAGTAAGACCGAGGTAGGCTTCCCCACACATCTCTTGGCCTACAAGAAGGACTGATTGGTGCAGCAAGAAAACACCGCCCCAGCAGGTCGCAATGCCGATGGAACCTTCACCAAAGGCTGTGAGGCAGCCAAGGAGGGGGGCCATCTTGGTGGTCTTCACGCCAACGGCAAGATCGACGAGAAGGTCAATGATCATCATAACCCTCCTGCGACTGAATTTCTCGCTGACACTGCCCAGATCGAAGGCAGTTCCGATGCCGCCCCTGGCCGCAACGCCGACGGCACTTTCGTCCCCGGCTCGACTGCCGCCAAGGAAGCTGGCCATCTGGGAGGTCTTCGCGCCGCTGGCAAGCTGGATGAGAACGAGGTATGTTCAGCCCCTGAATGTGAATTCCAGTTTCTTCACCTAGTATGCTCACAACACGCAGTCCGGCCGCAATGAAGACGGTACTTTCAAGGCCGGTAGCGAGGCTGCCAAAGAGGCTGGTCACAAGGGTGGACTAGCTGCTGCAGGCAACTGAAGCGTTCAAGCAGGGCTCACGCACGAGTGATGCCATGACTTCATGATAGGGATCCCGAATAAGACCTGGTCACACAGTCGCTCTTTAGTAGCAGCCCTTCTTTGCAATCAAACTCTTTGTCTTTCGCGATTTGCAAACCGGCCGGACCTGCGTTATATGGCGAGATCGTCACACTGGCCAATGAAGGTCGGCGGACCAAATTCTGCATGAGCTGTCTCAACCAAGCCCCTGAAACGCTCTCCTGCCAACCTCGTGGACCTCACGAGAGCGAAACTCATCATCGAACAGCTTCTTGCACCTGAATACGGTCGCGCTACGACCGCCGCATGTTCTAAGTTCTAATCGCTCTGATCGGTGTGAACATGATCTGCGGGTCCTGGTCGAGCTCTAGCAGAAGGAAGCGACAGGAAGCTCGGGTTTTCGCGAGCTGAATAAGGTATTCGAAAGAGGCAACATGTGCGGCTGATGTGAAATGACATGCACCCCACTACTGACGACAAGCTCTGCTAAGACCTTCTCCCTTCAATCTGAAAGTCGCCTCGAATATAGCAGTCCACCTCGCTAAAACATGGTGACCTACATCAAGAAGATCCTCACCGCTGAACTCCTTCTCGCCGTTTTCCGGCACAAGCATCCATGGGCCAAACGAAACGCGCCAGATGGAGCTACTATCGGTCAACACCAATTCAGACCTACCAAAGAATGGCAGCAAGCTTTCTACGATCTCGTCTTCCACCAGGCACTCATACCTCTGAGCAAGATCCCGCTGGAGGAACTGCTTGATTACGATTTCACCCAGCTGCTTCCGCCTACCACGGCGTCTGACTACCCAGAGCAGACATTTGGCCTCGTAACCATCCTCGATCAACAGCGCGGGCTTTGTGCGGGATACGGCTACAGGTACACTCGAGCATTCTTCGATCCGATTTGTGAGAAGCTTGCTCGGCAGTTGATTGCACTCCCGGCAGAGCTCAGACCGGATGAAAAGCACGCCTGGCTATCTCGAGGCTATACTTTCGACGAGTGGGTCGTGAACGTCTTGTGGTTCTGGGCTCCACTGGTCCATGCGGACGCGTTCATGACACAAGACCGACAGCGCCTCAAAGACTTCCTGCATTCCATGCGGGCGGAAGTGGAGGCTTACGCAGGCCAAAAGGATCCTTTCGCGAAACTGGAAGCATCGGACGACGTGGATATTCATGCATTCGAACGGATCGAGACCGAAGGTCCCCCCGCGAAGACTTACTTCGGAGATGGGTCTGCGACTTGCAGTGATTATGCCTTCTGGTGGATCCGGATTTTGAACTCACACTTTGCCATCACCGACATGTGTGGGCATTATCCGTACTGGATCCGATGGAAAGGACAAATATTCAATGCCGCAGACAAGGAGTTCTTGAGGCAGACGAAATTCCGATATCACCCAAAAGATGAACCCACTCTCGAACAGGTCAGGGAAGACTATTTGAATGGCGTATGGCGCGAGCTGCCACTGAATTCCTCATTTGAGAGCTAGAAGATCCCCTAGCTTTAGAGGGTTTGGCGAGGGTACCGATTTACAAGAAGTGGGTAAGTATCGCTGAATGCTCAAATATAGCCTTGATGGCTTGAAGACTAATAAACATGAACTGACTCGACAACATCAGATCTCGCCAGGCCCCCAATCAGACAGGTTGCTGCAACCTTATCACCTTTCTAAGCTTACTCGGTCCGTATCTGCCAAGGCTGAGGCTCCCCTCCTTCACTCCATCCCACCAACCTCAACATAACTACAAGCAACTCTGATCCTAAGCACATGCTCCTCAACAAGGCTGAGTCGATGTTCTAGACGGGCTCGCGATCCGCTTACCACAAGCGAAACCTCATCCTTTCCTTTCTCCAGGCTTCCTTAGACTCTTCCTCCAGTTCTCGCTCATCAATCAACGACGTTCACACTAAGCACGCCTCGCTTCTACACGTTGGCTACCCGTCTACACAGCCATGCCGTTTGAGTCTGGCACGTAAATAGGTAGCTGAAAGAGGACTATAGTATCCAGCGGCATGGGAATCGAAAGCCGGAATCAGCAGATGTATAAAGGGCGAGAACATTGAAGCAGGTATTATTCTGTCTGTACTAGTCTTCTGCTTCACTTTCTCTGTGAGCATCCCATCCGATCTCTTTGCTGAGATATCCTCGCGTCTTTATTCTTTTTGCTTTGTCTTTACATCCGGTCAGATCTGTAGCATTTCTTCGTTCTTATTATCTAGGTCTAGTCATCCCAACGAAATATCTCAGCTTCCCTCCTTGAAATCCACCGCTTTACTCCCAGAAGCCATCTTCCTACACACTTGAGCAAGACTCGACGAGCCCATGATTTCCAACACAGGCACATCCGCCTTTATCTTTCTCGCGATGAATGTCCGCAGTTCGAGGGCGACAAGCGAATCAACGCCGTTAGCGCTGATCGTTCGAGTTGAATCCACATCTTCAACCGCAATCGAGAGCAAAGAAGATAATTTCTCAATGACAGCTTCTGTCACAATGGCTGCAGCCTCGTCCAGAGTCCGAGCAGCCCGAAGTCGTGCTTCGACATCAGGCCCATCGCCGCCTTTGCTGCCCGCTCCATCTTGCTGCGCGTTCAAACGCCGTAGTTGCGTGAACAGAGGGAAGCCCATATAGCTGAGCATCGGCACACCACGAGCACGATGTGTGTCCAAGGGTGTTAGACCCGTAACGACTTGTGCAGGTGGCTGCAGAGCTGAGTTCATACTGTACTCTATCAGCGTCAACAGCTCTTCTTCCCGCAGCACCTTCATCATGCTGCCAAGGTACTTTGTCATCGCGAGGCGGTCGACGTGATCGGCAACGTATCCGACATCTAGAACTGCGCCGACATCGATGGTCGTGGCGGCCAGACCTTGCTGGCGACGGAAGTGTGCCAAGGCGTCCTGATAGGTGTTTCCCGCGGCATAGTTCCCCTGAGAGCGATTGCCGAGTACACCTGTGGCCGAAGACAGCATGATAAAATGGTCGAGGTCCCGCGGCAGGAGCTCGTGGAGGTTCCACGAGCCCTGAATCTTGGGTTTGACAGCTAGCTGCCATTCCTCGTGGGTCATGTTTTCTAGCATCACGTCCTGCGAATAACAGGTTAGCGTACGCAGCTTCTCTCAAGAGTTGGGATGTTGGTGTCATACCTTGAGCTTCATGGCTCCTTGTACGACGCCTTTGATAGGAGGGAGGCTCTTGCATTGTTCGAGAACGAGACGCAGCTGCTCTTTGTCGCTCACATCGCACTTGAAGATGTGCACCTGACATCCATCTGCTTCGAGTGTCTCTCGCATGCTCGTAACAGCTGGAGTAATCCGGCCACTGCTGGAAAGGAAAATCAGGCTCTGGGCGCCTCGTGCTGCCATCCATGCGGCAACACTTCGGCCAATACCTCCAAGGCCGCCGCTAAGCACGTACGATGCATCTTGACGGAAGTTGAGCGGAACCGGTGCTGGTGGAAGTACTGGTAGAACATCATCCTCGCTGGGGACCAGGACAATCTTGCCCATTCCTGTGCCGCCCTGGAGAATGCGAAGTGCATCTACCACCTGCGACATGGGCATGATCGTGGTCGGCGCGGCAGGCAAGGCCACGCCCTCTTTCCACAGCCTCATCGTTTCCTCCGTGAGCATTTTGATGAGGAAAGGCTTGTTCTTCATCATGGAGACAAGATCGACACTTGCCATGGTCACGTTCCGCAGATATGGCCTCAGATCGACCTTGCCATTCATCATCGCGTCTTTCTTCCCGATTTCGATAAAGCGACCGAAAGGAGCCAGCAGGTCCCATGAGCGGCGTAGTGCCTCGCCAGAGAGCGAGTTGAGCACCACGTCCACACCCTTACCCTTTGTCATGCGCATCACGCCCGAGACAAATGTGAGGTCACGACTGGAGAAGATGTGATCTTCAGAGATTCCAAATTCTTTCATGATCAACTTCACCTGTGTTAGCGAAAGACAGGCACGAGCGGTATGTTCACAAACTTACGTCTCGTTTCTCAATTGTCGAAACTGTGGCATAGACCTCAGCGCCAATATGTTGGGCGTAACGAATGGCAGCCTGACCCACTCCGCCAGCTGCAGCATGGATGAGAATCGTCTCGCCGGCCATCAAACGGCCTGTCTCGCGCAGACTGTAGATGACGGTAGCATATACGACCGGCAAGCCAGCTGCCATCTCGAGACTGAGGCCATCTGGGACTTTGGCGACTGTCGCTTGATCCAGACGGCCATACGTGTGCATGCATCCGACATGATCCAGGCCACAGATATAGACAACCCTATCACCCGGTGCGAAGTCAACAACCTTGGATCCGACGCGAGAGATGATACCGGCTGCTTCACTGCCCATGGAGTACGCCGTGTGCTCTCCCATGGCAATCATGAGATCTCGAAAGTTGAGCCCGACAGCCCGGATCTCGATTTCAACTTCTGTGTCTGAGAGCGGCTCGTAGTATGTCTCGTCGGTCACCCACTCGAGCTTCTCAAGCAGACCTGGAACAGTTGTTGTGAGCTTGATGGGTCTGCCAGCATCCTTGGCTACTGTTGGAACTGCTTCTGAGCGGTACAAAGTTGTTTTCAAATATTCGTCTGCGCGAGTGAGCTCGCGAAGTCGACTCGTGAGGATTCGGCCATTCTGAAGCATATACTCGCCATTCGTTTTCGAAGGAGCAAGAGCGAGTGAGAACTGCGTCTCACACAGTCTTCGGATTGACGAACTCAACGAGTTGATCTCTGGCCGAGGCTCACAGATTGCCAGTGTGACCAGGTTGGAGTCGTCCAAGTCACGCTCCCATCTGTTCGTGCGCATCAGGCCGGTTATCGCAGCGTATTGAGGGTCAACTAGCGCATCTCCGGTCACCCATAAGATGCCCTTGCCCTCGACCAGCATCTGACGGACGATTTCATATTCTGCCTGCGGTAGATCTGCGATGACAGGATGCTCAAGTTCTGTCAGGACGACGAACAGACTTTGACCGTACTCAACGCCTTGCAGTTCAAGCAGCGACTTGACCTCGACATTCGAGCAGCGTAGACTGTCTGCCATTTTCTCTTTGATGTCCTGCACCAAAGGTTGAAGCTTACTTTGCTCTTGGCCAGGGACGGTGACGAGCACGACGGTTTTCCACTTAACTGCAGTCTCGTTGCCATCTGGTGGAGCGTTCTGGGCTACGAAAAGACTCTGGCTATGGAGTTCTTCGTTGTGGCTATCGGGGAGCTCGAAGCGTTGTCCTGTATAGCCGGCGCCCTCGAGCACTTCGTTCCATTGTTTGGACGAGACCCATGGCATCCATTGACGCATAGACTCCGTGCCATTCCACCACCCTGAAAGCTGACCGAACGACAGTCCGGACCAGTAGTAGTCTTGCCGTGTACCTTCTTGAAGAAGCAGACGGCCTCCAGGCTTCAACAGTTGTCGAAGGTTACCAAGTGTCTTGGTGAGGTCGGTGGTAGTATGGACAACGTTCTGCGCCACGACCAAGTCGTAGCTCCCAACTTCGAAGCCTTCCTGTTTGGAAATGTCTTGCTCTGCATCGAGAACTCGGTAGTCCATGATATTCGCGTACGGCTGGAAACTCTGTCTCGCCTGCTCGAAGAAAGCTGCCGAGACGTCGGTGTACATGTAATGGGATACGCTGGAGTTGATGGACACTCCATCATCTGCGATCGGAGCAAGGGCGTCGAGGAGGTTTCTAGTGGACGAGCCTGTTCCAGCACCAACTTCCAACACGTTAAGGGCGACCTCATTCTTGGCCAGGACTTCCAGATAGGCCTTCTGCTGCGCTGGCAGGTCGTTCAAGGTCGCAGTCCGTCTGTAAACTCGATCGAGGATATCGTCCTCACCGAACATGAGCTGCAGCGGATCTGTCTCACCTCTCAGGACAGGCACGATGTTGCTGCCCATGCGCACTGACAATTCGCCAAACGAGGTGTCTTCTGCAACCTTCTGGTACAACCGTGCTTTAGCAGCCTGATCATGCCGGAGTCCCTCCACCTCAGAGGGGTGGACAGCAATCACCTCGCCGCGCTGCAAATCGCTTTCCACGTGCTTCATCCATTCGAAGTACCGACACAGGTGGCCTTCAGCCGCCGCTGGCATCTTGCCATCTAGTTCATCCAGGGCGTCCAGCACGAGAAGCACCGAGGCCAGCTGCATGCGAGAATCGCTCGCAATTGCAGCTTTCTCAGACTCCAAGTCCGGCTCGGGCATCTCTGCGAAAGAGGCAACGCTGTTCCCTTCAAGATACATATCTGTATACGGGGTCCATTCGATCTCGTGGCACATCTTCTCCACACCGAGAGAGCTCTGTGCCGCAGAGTCCAGGGGACTTGCCTCAATTCCTCTCCAGGCGATACGCGGCTCCTGAGTCGGGCCATCCCAGACCACGACATCTGTCGAGAACTTCTCGAATGCAATCTTGCGGGTCTGGCTGTGAGCGTTGTAGACATGGCCAGGCTCAGCGTCCATTGTCGCGGAGACCCAAATGTCTTTGATGAAACGTGGGACCATGGCCACTTCAAGATTGTTTTGTCCTGTGGCATCCATGATCGCGGCGAGCGCAAAATGCATCAGGCTGTCCATGCAAGCTGGATGCATCAAATGTGGAGATACTTTGCCTTTGGGCATGACACTGGCCAAATCAGGCACGGTGACCTTGCCAAAAGTCTGACCACTGCGGTCAGATGTGCCCCTGACATCTGAGCAGTTCTGGAACAGTGGCCCAAAATTCAGACCGACTCCTGCCATACGCTCGTAAGCTTTGGTAAAGTCCCAGGGAGACTGGCATTGCTCGTCTGCAGCAGTGAAAGCAGACTGCCAGCGTTCCGTGTCGTGCTGTCGTTCTCGCCCCTGATCGATCGGGTTAGACGTGGACGTCTCATAATCGACGGCAACGTATCCAGTACAATGTTCGATCCAGTCGTTCGATGTTGGGTTGTAAGTCACCACCTGGAATCGACGCCACCAAGCGGACGTGCCGACGCTGGATTCATCGACTGATTTGAAGTTAAGCATCACTTCGATACCTTCCTTCGTGTCGGGCACGATCAAGGCACGTTTCATGTTGATATCTCGAAGCCGGAAGCCGCTCAGTTTTGCGGTTGGATCAGCTAGCTGCCTGGCTGCTTCAATGACCGCAATCACGTAGCCCACGCCAGGCAGAATGATGTTGTCAGTAACGATATGATCCCGCAACCATGGCTGTTCTGAGATTCGCAGGAAGTTCCGGAAGCGAGGAGCTGTTGCATCCCAGTCAGGCACAGGAGCACCGAACAAGTCATGACGCTCTTCTTTTCGGAGGCGATAGTTGCGACTCAGACGACTCTCGTACCAGAACTTGTTAGAATGGTTGAACTGGTACCCAGGAAGCTCAGAAAGTAGGCGTGACGGTCGAGAGCCGTTCCCGCCACTCACATCAGAGCTATCGTTCACGTCGTCAATGCTGATAGGATATCCACGAGCGTAAAGGTGACCGATAGCGGATAGCAGTACATCTGCGCCAGGGGCTGAACGATTAAGGACTGGGAGGAAGGCTACCGCCACGCCTTCGGCATGAGCAACGAGCACATCTCTGATAGCGCCCTGCAACGCCCCATGCGGTCCCAGCTCAAGCAGTACGTCCGCAAAGACGTTGGCTCCAGCGGCATCTGCACGGAGTGCAGCCTGAGTCTGGCTTGTACGGCTGAAGCAGAGGCCAGCCAGAGCATCAGAGAAACGTACTGGATGCAGTAAGTTCTTAGTCCAGTAGTCGATTGAGAGACACTCCGCTTCCACAGCGGTGCCGGTAACGCTCGAGAACATGACAACAGGAGATGTGGGGCGCTCGCTGGGAGCGTGGAGCGTGCCCACGAGACGGACGTATTCCTCTGCAAACTCCTGCATATGCGCAGAATGATATGCGTTGGGAACCTTGAGTTTCCTCGCAAATAGTCCATCGGCCTCCAGAGCTTGTTGCACTGCATCGATCTTATGAACATCTCCCGAGACGGTGCTGCTTCGAGGACTATTGATACATGCCACGACCAGCTCACCGGAGAGTTCGCCATTGATTCGATCAAGATAAGGGGTGATGGCTTCCGGACCCAGGCCAACAGCGAGCATGGCGCCTCTCGTCTCGGTCGTCTGTCTTCCAGTGACTAGTCCACGGAAGTAGGACGCTCGCCAGGCAGACTCTCGAGATAGAAGGCCAGCACAGTAAGCAGCAGCAATCTCGCCAGAGGAATGGCCCACGACGCGACCAGGCTGGATGTTCCACGACCGCAGCAAATCCACCATCGCAACTTGGAGTGCAGTGCACAAAGGCTGAGCCAAAGCTGCTTGATCCACACGACTCTGCTCTTTGTCTTTCGCAAGCTCGTCAAAAAGGTCCCAGGAGCAGCCACATTGGTTCTGCAAGTAAGCTCCGCACGCCGCCAGGCTGCCACGGAACACTGGGTAGCAAAGTAGTTCACGGCCCATACCATACCACTGTGCTCCCTGTCCCGTGAATACGAACGCCACGTTCAGCGAGTTGCGAGCTCGCAGTGGCTTCGGCAAGGGCGATGCCAAACGACTCTCTAGCTCAACCAGCGATCTTGCAAGTACGTGACTCCGCCAGGCCAGCTGCGACCGCCGGCTCATAGTGTGAGCAAGATCGTTGAGATATTCAGCGCCTTCAGAGGCCGTGATCGACTGAAGTCTGACATCGAGAAATTCTGCTTGTGCTTTCGCTGCACGGCTGCAGCCTTCTTCGTCGAATGCAGAGAAAGGGATGAGCTTTGGAGGGGACTCGATGGGGTCGAAAGCTTTCCAGTCTCCTGAAGAATCTACTGTCTGTGATTCGCTTGAGCCATTGGTAGGCTGGGACCCAGTCCCATGGGAGATGCCGTTTACCCCTTTTCCATTAACAATGTGAGGGGCACTGCTGTCTTCAATAGTGCTGGGTTGGTCATTTGAGACATTGTTGATATGTACACCATTCGTATGGTCGTTGGGGAGACCATTTGAGTCTCCATTCGTGACGCCACTGGCATGCCCGTTCGTCAAGGCATTGGCATGTCCATTCGTGAGTTCAAGCCCGTTGCTGTTCGCAACGCTAAGATCTATGCTGGCCGGAGGCGAAGAACGAGTATAATGGCTCGCTGTCAAGCCATGTTCCTGCAGATAGTGGTAGGCATCGTCGAGGATAACATGGCCGTTCGTACCACCGACTCCAAAGGAGTTGACAGAGATCCTCCGTAATCCTGTTGTTGGCCACGGAGTCGGTTCCAGAGGAAACTGGAGCCGCCATTTCGCCGCCGGAATCTTCGGATTGACCTTTTCGAAGTTGACGTTAGGGGGAATAACACCGTTCTCTAGCATCAGCACAGACTTGATGATGCTGTTCGTTGTCAGTAGTTGGTCATCGATCACTCAACACGATGACACTGGCTTACGATGCAGAGCCAGCCGCACCCTCCAGATGGCCGATACCAGACTTGCACGCTCCGATATAGAGAGGAGGTAGATTCTTTGGCCGAGCTGAGAACGCTCTTGCGATTCCGTTAGCCTCGATAGGATCACCAGCTGCAGTGCCAGTTCCGTGGGCTTCGACTAAGCTCGTGTCATTGACGCTCAAGCCTGCTCTTGCATAGACCCTCTTAATCAGCCTTTCTTGGGCTAGACTGTCAGGATTGGTCAAGCCAGGTGTACGGCCGTCCTTGCTCAGTTGTCAGCAGAGCGTCAAATCTGGAGGGCTGGCTGAAACATAGTCCGCCGTGATGTTTAAGACTCACCTGGTTCACCCCAGTCCCACGAACGATGGCTCGAATGGCGTTACCATCTCGAATGGCGTCACTTAGCCGCTTGACAACCAGCGTTCCGACTCCCTCGCCGCGAGCGTAGCCATTGGCACGATGGTCGAAGCTAAAACAGCGACCGTCTTGCGAGAGGAACCCTTGGTAGGACATGGAGGCCACATCGTTTGGGTAAGCTAGCACCGTAACTCCGCTCGATACAGCCATGTCAGTCTCTCCGCTCCGTAGACTCTGACATGCCTGATGAAGTGTGACAACAGAGGAGCTGCAGGCAGTATCGATAGTCATGCTTGGGCCCTTGAAATCGAAAAACCAAGAAACTCGATTGCTAATGACAGAGTTGGTCAGCCCAGTTGCACGATAACGCAGAGGAACCTCTGGATCTGCATTGATGATGGAGAGGTAGTCGTGATTGAACCCCGACACGTATACGGATGTGTTGGTTCCTTTGGCTTGCGCGAGTGGAATTCCTGCATTCTCCAGAGCATGATAGACGTTTTCCAACACCAGTCGTTGCTGCGGGTCCATGCAAATTGCTTCACCTTTGGTGATGCCGAAAAACGGTGCGTCGAAGTATTCAGGAGCTTCTGCCAAAAAGTGTGCGCCTTTCACAGCGTGTGTCCCAACTCGCTCGTTGTCTGGATGGTAGTGGCCAGCTCCAAATCGATCTTCTGGCCATGGTGAGTGAGCACTTCGCCCTGCAAGGAGAAATTTCCAAAAGTCCTCAACGGTCGAGGCTTCTCCTGGAAGCTTGCAAGCTATGCCAACGATGGCGATGGCCTCATCAGGCTCATGATTCGATGTGCTCATTTTGACATGGCACAAGCCTCATGGATGAGTGACCCAAGCTGCTATCCGGTGTAGGGCAAAGGGACAATTTCGAGGCTGCGAGATTCAATAAACACCGTTGTATGCTGCTCGAGAATCTGACGAGGCAAGAAGAAGAGGTTGCTGCATCAAGTCAGCAAGTCCGGGCGACTGTCCAGCTCTGGACAGCACGCTTGTGACCGATTACCCCCCAAGACGAGGCCAGCCAAGACATTACAACAGTCGGGAGGGAAACTCGAATGTGGCCGTAACATGGTCTAAACTAAGCCCATCGAAGTAGGTACTGGCCGTTCCAGGCAGAGGATGCCGCCTGCATGCACACTCATGCGCAAAGCAGTTAGAAATCACCGTCTCAGCTGCAAAGTGGAGCTTCGTGGAGAAGCAACCGACAACCACAATGGGGACCCCACCATCGAATCCCCCACACATGGGGTCCACATGGGGTCCAGCCTCGCGTCCTGGTTCTGGCCGATAGGATCGATGACCGAGAGTACGGCCGAAGAGCCGCTATATAAGCGGCTGAATGTCAAGCGATGAATCAGCTGCTGCAGGACGAAGTGGACATCCGGATCTCACTGACATTCTTCATCCTCGTTAGAGAGCTGAGTCTGACTGGTCCTCCACCACGGCCCAGGCGTTCCATCGCGCGAACTACTCATGCAACACAGGTCCGGCCGTCCACCTGCAGAAGAGCACGCGTGCATCGTCTTGCAGCGGACATGTTGGCGCCAACTTGGATCTGCATTCTAGCGTGCTCACTTACACCGGAGCTTCCTACCACGTTTTAGCGGAAGAGCTCATTTTCAGCCAGGCCCACTGGAGCTGTTCTTGCACGGCGGGTTCGTGGACAGTCGTCGAAGTGTCGTCGTCGCGGCGTGCTCGAGAGCAAACATTGTTCTGGCTCGATCATGCTCACCATCAACGACCTCTGGTCGAGCTTGCCATGGCCATTACAATTCGTGGCAGCTGGTATTCTACTCGTTGCCACGTTGTTGACAGCAACTTATCTCAATTCACTCCTTCATTCATGGCCAAAGGCAGCAGGACAGGGCCAGGAGCCACCAGTAGCTCCATACTGGCTTCCTGGAATTCAGCATCTCGCAGCCTTTCTTCATGATCCTGCCCAGACTTTCCAGAAAACTCAGTCGAGATACGGAAATTCGCCTTACACGTTGCTTATGGGCAACGTGAAGTTCCATGTCTTTGGTTCTCCATCTACGGCGACTCATGTTTTTGCACGGTCTCGGACGTTTGCGTACGAACCAGTGACGATGAGCATGTTGGAGAACGGACTGAACCTACCAGAGGCTGATCGAGTCCACTTCCAAGTTGGTCTTGACCGAGCTGACAAAACCGAGCATGATGAGAAGGGATTCGTTGTGCAAAACCACAATGTGTGGCTGCGATATCTGTCGGGCGAACCACTGGACGATTTGATGCGAATCTTCACTCGCCAATTCCATGAGGTGTTGGAGCAACAACTCGACATGGAGACGCCAGAATGGCAGAGAGTCGATTTGTACCACTTTCTGCGCAAAGCCATTTTCGACACCTCGGTTCTGACGTTCTTTGGGCCCCGTCTTGCCCAGATATGGGGTTCGACCATGTGGGAAGACTTCTGCCTGTTCAACGATGCCACATACATCGGTGTCAGGACGAACCTGGCGTACGTCTTGCAACCGCGAGCTGGTCGTGCTCGGGAGAGGATGCTACGCGCCTTCGAACAGTGGCTGTCTCATGATTCAGAGCACTGGTCGGAGAAGAACGGATCGTGGAACGAGACATGGGGTGCAAAAATGAACTGGGAACGTGACAGCCTGGCGCAGCGCTTTGGGCTTTCCCTTCGTGGGCGGGCGACCATGCAGGCAAGCTTTCTTTTCGCGATCATCCTGAACGCTGCACCAATGGGGTCGTGGTTTACCTGGGTTGTGGCGAGTGATCCAGTCCGACTGGAGAAATTTCGGACTGAGTCGTCCAAGTTTTTGAGCCCAAACAAAGCAAGCCGTCTCAATCACGAGCTGGATATCGACGCCGCACAGTTGAGGTCCAATATTTTCATGCAGACCTTGTGGAAAGAAGCGCTTCGTATAGGTACTGCTGCCTCACCAGCACGTGTTGTCATGGAAGACACAGAGCTGGAAGGCTACGTCGTGAGGAAGGGCAGCGTCATTCTCATGCCGACTGCACTGCTCCATCACAGCGACCTGTTCCCAAAAGCGAATCTGGTTGACACGAACCGGTGGACAGACGAGGCTGCCCTAGTTCAGCAGCGAGGTAAAAGCATTCGAGCATTTGGCGGAGGTATGGGCATGTGCTCTGGACGATACGCGGCCGAGCAAGAGGTAATTGGCATGGTGTCGAAGCTTGTCACGCTGTTCGATATCGAGTTCGACGACTCGTGGAAAGACAAGTTCCATTTCAACCCAAGGAGCCTCGGGATCATGCATCCTGCAGGCTCTCCAATGGTGCGCCTCAAGCGCCGAGCCTTGTGATGTAGATTCAGATACGCATGCGTCGAGCCATTGTTCGATCTATGAGACGCCAACGCTAAGACCGCGTCTTGATGCTTGATGATTTGATTTCAGACCCAGAATTGTCGTAACACCCTCAGAGACTTGTTGTGGCCTCGGCGACCTCTCGGATCAGCCTCGCGATGTGCTTCATTTCCTTACGACCCCTGGGGAAATCATGTCCACTGCCATGATGAAACTCTCGTGCTTGG
Organism: Zasmidium angulare; assembly: GCA_002786045.1. NCBI lineage: Eukaryota > Fungi > Ascomycota > Dothideomycetes > Mycosphaerellales > Mycosphaerellaceae > Zasmidium > Zasmidium angulare. Next base: position 584,972 of record NHNX01000014.1, read on the forward strand.
CCTGGATCACAGAGCCGCAACAAATGAAGGCCCTCATGAGGGTCATCCTCGTCGCTCTCGGTGCTCCGAATGTGCAGCGTGGGTAAGTCGATCAGTGGCGAGCCGTCTGCAGGAGGTTCCCATCTACACAGGCCATACGTGCCGTTGGATAGAAAAGTTGTCCCATCCACGAGTTTCTTGCCCTTGAGTTGCTTGAGCAATGCTAGAAGCTGTGCGTGGTCGACCTGATCCTGATCGCTCACGCCATCCTTCTTCCGCAGTGCACTTGGACGAAGGAACATAGCCTCTGCCTGTTCCGTCATGGGTGCAGAGTCCACCACAACATCCTCGTCGACCTGGGCATCCTTCATGGCAAAGCAGCGTAGTGGCGATGCCCCGTTGATAAAGACAGCGAATCGGAATGGTCTTTCCATGGCAAAGGGGTCATCATACGTCGCCTGCGCCAGGATCTCTGCTGCCAATGCAGCACCGCCCGAATAGCCCAGAATACCATCGAAAGGTCCTTCTTCAGCTATGATCCGCGAAAGGTCGTCATGAGTCTGCAGGATGGAACCAGGATCAAAGGGGTTGTAGTAGGTGTACAGCGGCAGATGTGAGAACTGCGCTGTGTACAAGGACCAGTTGCCTTCGGTATGTCGAACAGTCCCTTGCACAAAAGTCCACTCAAAGTCGTCAAGATCCGCACGAAAAGCTGCCGTCTGAGCTCGAAATATCTCGTTGTTCGAGCCTCTCCCGTGTAGGCAGAGAATCTTCATGCTGGACGTCGATGTTGCTGTGCCTCTAGAACGCCTTCGACGATACAGTAGTGCTCGATATGGAAATGGCAGCTGCAATCACTCGACCCTGTACAGCACCGGAAGCCTCAAGTCCTCACCTGCCGAGCCATAATGCCACGATATCCGTAGACCGGAGAAGTGATGTCGCTGCAGCCAAGCGTCAGAAGCACCGGAAGTCCCTTCGCAGGTATCGAACAGCTGGATCTGCCGGGCGTCAGCTCCGCCGAACGAGCATGCAATCTTGTGGATCCTGTTGTTGGAGACGTGAGGGGGAAGGTTCTCGGCTCCACAACACTTGCAGTCCCCCAGATTCCAGTTGGTCCAGGCGACGTTCCATCCTTCAGCCGCACCGCGCTTGTTGCCCAACGGAGCGAAGAGCTCATTCCAACAGTTGCTTCTAATCACATGCAGGTAGGGCTCGAGTCCTGAAATCATGAATTGCTCCACTCGCACATGTTGACCACATGAATGCAACCTCCGTCTGCTAGTGGATGTAACCCCCCATCTGCCAGCAAAGCATTGCGATGCATCGTTGGCGCCAAAATCATGACCAAAGCTGAAGGACGGCCTTCCTTCGTGCCTTGACCGTGCGAATTCAAATGCATCCGATCATTAATGCGTGTTTTCACCGGACGTCAGAAAGACCACAGACTAATGCAGTCTGACCAACTGACGAGATCAGCTGGGCGTCGCTGCACACTTCCTCTGCCGGTCAACAGGCTTTTGTGTCGTGGAATACATCTGTTTCGATTCTTGAGAGCATTTTGCAGCGACGACACTTGCAGAGACACCCTTACTGCTTGATCAGCAGACACGCCGACATGGACCCTGTCACACTATTGGCCGTCATCGTTCTCCTCGCCACAAGCGTCTGGGCATGGAGAAACCTGTACTATTGGTATTACAGCAACGGTCTAATGGAGTTTCTTGGAAAGTGTATCATGGCCGATCAAGCCCCGAGCGGCCAACCACTCAAAGTCCTCTGTACCAGTGGACGGTTTCCAACTGTCGATATGCAGTTGAAAGGACCCTCGGCTTTCCAGCTGCTATTTTTTGAGGACTGGAGCCATCCAGATGCCACGTGGGCCGGCTTCTATTTCATCGGCTCTTTCTGTGTCTCGTGGGCCTTGATTGTGCTGGAGAGCTTGCGGGCTTACAACCAGCATAACTTTGGATACTGGACCACTATCCCAGGGCTGCTCATGTTCAACCACACACCGGCGATATATTTGCCTCTATATCTAGGAGTACGGCTTGCTTTGATGACGCCCAGGAATCTTGCACCACAGGATCTGGCAACTGACTCCGTTGAGCTCGAGATCTTGCCGTGGGCGCTCGCCATTGGCTATGTGCTGCCATTCGTGTTGTTGCTGCTACCAGACTTCCGCATCCGCGGTATAAGCATCAAGCAGTCCGTCGCGGCTTGGTGGCAGCAATGGCCTGCCTATATCGCTCTATGCCAGCTGCTTCTGTCTCTGTTCTGGCAGTCAGGCACAATCTGGGCGCCTTTTGCTACAGAAAGTCGGCCGCAACTTCAGTTCGTATACGAGTTCATCATGGTATTGGCGGGCCTGTCCCATTGGGTGTCTGTTGTAGGAGCCTTAGCAACAGGAGTGACAATGACCGAGCTATTCCTACCAGCTCTGCCTGGGAATGATAAGAAAGCACGCCATGGATGGGAGGCGGCAAAATGGTGTGTTCAGTGGGACGTTGTCTTGGATACACCGGCTATGGCCCTTTGGGCCGGTGTTCTGTATTGGCAAACGGGTGCAGCTATAGACTCTCCACTTTTGCAACGCCTTCTGTTAGACTTTCTAGTCGCTGGCCCTCTGGGAATCCCCATTGGCCTGTTGAGAGAAAGAGATGCATTCGTCCTGGGTAGTTAGAAGTCTGGCAGAAATACTTTAACCTCACAGGAACATTTATTAATCGCAGCCTCAGCGCTCTGATCGATTGTTATTTCTTGTCAAACATTGTGTTTGCTCGACACCTGTAGCCCAACATGTGGAGACCATGTGCACGTGCAAAAATCCAGCTGATAAATATATATACGTCGTCCACCCGCGACTGTTTTGCCAGACCCAAACTTTCGAATTTTGTTTACCCCTGAATTACCCCTGAAAATATGAGCAACGACAAAACTTGGTGGAAAAGTGCCGTTGGGTACCAAATTTGGCCAGCCTCATTCTACGACTCAAACGATGATGGCATGGGGGATATCCCAGGCATCATCAGCAAACTGGATCATATCAAAACTCTAGGCGTAGACCTGATCTGGCTGTCGCCCGTTTACGACTCCCCGCAAGCCGATCTAGGCTACGACGTTCGGGACTACGAATCTATATGGGAAAGTTTTGGAACTCTTGAGGACATGGACACACTCATATCAGAGGCGAAGTGCCGTGGCATGAAGCTCATCATGGATCTGGTCGTCAACCATACGAGTGACGAGCACGCTTGGTTCCAGGAGAGCAAGAAATCGAGAACGAATCCGAAAAACGACTGGTACATCTGGCGGGATCCGAAATGCGATGATCAAGGCGAGCGAAGACCTCCGAACAACTGGCGTGCAGCGTTTGGTGGTAGCGTGTGGACTTATGTTGCGGAAAGAGACCAGTATTACTTACACCTTTGCCTCGAAAAACAGCCAGATCTGAACTGGACGAACCCGGAAACACGGGCTGCGATCTACAGCACAGCCGTCAACTTCTGGCTGCAGCGTGGCATAGACGGCTTCCGTATGGACAGCGTGGTCGCTTTCTGGAAGGATCCTCGTTTTCCTGACTCTGCCCTCTCGAAACCAGATCAAGAGTTTCAACCCATGGAAGGGAAGTACATCATGAACGGTGCCCCTGTACATGACTGGCTGAAAGAGATGCGGGCCCGCATTACGGAAGATCATGGACCAAATGTCGTATTGATCGGAGAATTGCCTGCCACCGGAACTGACGAAATTGTGCGCTACATCGACCCGTCTGCCAAAGAGCTGGACATGATCCTCGACTTTGACCACTTCATGGCCGGAAACGACTGGCATGCCGAGCTGCACGAGCGCACACGGCCAGCATTGCCACTGCTCAAAGACGCCATGACCAAACAGCAAGACCTAATGCACTCTGGCTGGACCAGTGCATTCACGGAGAACCACGACAACCCACGAAGCATCGATCGCTTTGGTCCAGGCGATGGCAAGTACCGCGAGGCTGCATCCAAGATGCTGTCCATGCTCCTTTGTACACTTTCGGGGACGATCTTTATATATCAGGGACAGGAAATTGGCATGACCAACATCGATGCGTCGTGGACACGAGAAGATATCAGAGATGCTGCTGGTTTGGACACCCTTGACGAGGCTGAACGAAAGTTTCCGCACGATGAGGCCAAGCAGGAGGCTGCACTGGAAGGCCTGCGACGATTCGGTAGGGACAATGGCAGGACGCCAGTACAGTGGTCGGGTGCTGCACACGCTGGTTTCAGTGGTGTCAAGCCGTGGATCAGAGTTATTGACAATTACCAGGCTATCAACGTAGCTGATCAGGAACATGACTCCGACAGTGTGTTGTCCTTCTGGAAACAGATGATCGAGATCAGGCGAGAGTATCAAGATCAGCTCGTATACGGCAACTTCGAGGTCTGCGACAGAGAGAACCTGCAAACCTTCACATACCTGAAGAAGCCTGGTGATGATCAAAGCGAGGTCCTGTTGGTGGTGTTGAACTTCAGGGCTGAGATCGCCGACGTCTTCGTTCCTGGCACAGTTGTCGAGAGCAGCTTGAGACTGCTCCTCTCGACTTCACCAGGACGGTCCCCTGAAACGAATGAAGACCGGCGGCTTGGTCCGTGGGAAGGAAGGCTGTACAAGTGCCAAACCAAATGAACAACGACTTAGACCACGTACAGTATGAATGTAAGATCCATTCCAAAGGTGTATTATTTTACTGCCGACCGCTGATTAAGCCGATGAAGGTGGTGTTCGATGGCTGACTACTGGGAGGTAGTGGCCCCTCTCGACACGGGGACGTCGGTCCGATTACCATGATGGGCATCGACGTGATCGGGCTGTGCCCCGCTCCCGATGCAGGCGTTCTGCGCCAGTCATTATCTTAGCGTTATTCGATTGTAATCGCGTTGTGGCTTGTATTCTAACGCGAATAAACGACCTCAGCTTAAAAGTCGCATCTCGCCCGCGGGGCATCCTTTGCCCACACGCATATACCGCTGGACTTTGCCTGTCATGCTTTCTTTCGACCGCCCCCAGTATACTCTGGCATTCTGGCTGAGTCCCGTCATCCTCTATGTCTTATACGCATGGGTCAAAGTCATCTTCGGTGCCTTCTTTGGCCCCTTGAGCAAGATCCCTGGCCCAAAGCTCTGGGCCATCTCGCGGCTTCCTCGCATGTACATGGAATGGCAGGGTCAAGAAGCGGCTGGAGTCGACATATTGCACAAGAACTACGGCCCGGTCGTGCGGTTAGCCCCCAACGAAGTTTCGTTTGCTGGTGGTGTTCAGGCTTGGGTAAGGCTCAGCGAAAGACCGTGCCCGTACCCATTGCCCAGCCCGCGCTAAAGTGATGGACTTCCTGTCCAACAGACACACATTTATGGCTATCGAAAGAATGTAGGCCAAGAGAAGCATCCATACCGTTCGTCAGCGTCCTATTGGACTCCGGTCAACGGAGCCCCGGCCATGATTCACGCCATCCGGGACGAAGAGCACCAGCGACTGCGGAAGAGTATGGCTGGCTCATTCAGCGAGAAGTCCATGAAGCAGATGGAACCACGCATCAAGGGCTGGGCTCGGCTACTGCAAACCAAATTGGCCGAGCGCGGTGATGCCCCGGTGGATATGGTTGAGTTGTTTAGATGTGCGGTAAGACCAGCCATGAGTTCCATCCAACGCGAAATCTCGATCTGGCGCTTGTCGGATTAGGACTGAGCGATGATCGGCATATTGAATTTGATCGACTAATGAGCCCGTAGACTTTCGATGTCATGGGCGACCTCTCGCTAGGGTAAGGCAAGCTTCTCCTGAATCGTTCGCCAAACTGATGTGTTCTCCTTCGTTAGGGACGACCTTCAAATGCTGAGCAATGGCCGATTGGCCGACTACGTCCATGCAGCTTTCAAAGGGATTCGAACCATCATTCGCCTTAGGACCCTTTCGACATACAACTCCTTCGCCCGCTGGCTCGTCCAGGACTGTTTTTTTCAAAGTGCAGCTGTCCGAAAGGCGGGTATGGAGAACCTCCGATTTTCCGCTGACCGCGTGGATCGTCGCCTACAAGAGCCGGAACGAGACACTCCTGATTTCTGGACAAAGCCCCTGACGGGTGACGATGGCAAAATGTCCTTGGACGAAATCCACTCCACCGCGCAGCTTCTCATGACCGCAGGTACCGACACTTCGGCGATAGGCTTGTCGGGTACCTTGTATTATCTTCTTGCCAATCCCGACTGCCTCGCCAAGGTCACCGACGAGATTCGCTCTGCCTTTCCATCTATGGACGACGTGACTTACGAGAGCCTCGCTCGACTCAAATACCTGACCGCTGCGTTGCAAGAAGGCATGAGACTCTACCCACCAGTCCCTACGGGCCCACCTCGTGTCACTCCAATGCCTGGAATGACCATCTGCGGTTACTGGATCCCAGGCGGGCTGAGCGTCCACGTGCCTCATTATGCCACGTCTCGCTCTCCCGAGCTCTTCACTGCCCCTGACTCTTTCCATCCAGAGCGCTGGCTGGGCGACGAGAAGTTCCAGAACGACCGGCGTGATGCCGTCCAGCCGTTCAACTACGGTCCTCAGAACTGCTTGGGTCAGGTATGAGTGGCCCTGAATACGGTCACGTTGATCAAAAACTCATCACACCGATGCTGACGGTAAAGTAGGCGTTTGCAATGAACGAAATGCGTCTCTTCATGGCCGCCGTGTTGCTCCAATTCGATCTACGGCTGTGCGAGGATCCCACCGGCTGGCTGGATCAGCGTGTGTTCTCCATGTGGGAGACGAAGCCCTTGATGTGTGTGGCGACCAAGGCGAAGTGAACTCCGTGAGCTGGGACTTCAGGCCGCTCGATCTCTCTTGAGGGTAAGTGCGCAAGAGTCCTACGATGATGTAGTATGGTGGGACACGGCTTTCAGCAAACAGTCTCATAAGGCCACGTAGCGAAATAGTCGATGCTGGCACTCGAAGGACACGAAAACATCAGCAGGGGAGTGGAAGGTATCTGCCCAGCAAGTCTAGGGGAAGCCTGGCTAGCCGAGACAGCAGCCAATGCCTGGAAATGGGGGGACTTTCAAATGTAGCGTAATCGCCGTGATCGCTCTAAGCTTGAGGTCAGAGTCGTCCGCAGTCCTTTCGAGAGCCGAGCTACTTCATATGATTTTCAGCTCTGACTCCTTACTCGGACTGACGTAGTGGCAATCCCTTTAGTGGTAGTGATAACTAGTCGGATTATCAGCCGTAAACCTGGCCTGGTAGCTCTCCACTCGCTAGCACCTCCTACAATACTACAAGTAAACATCTCTCCCGTCGAAATGTCTACCAGGCACAGCCTTCCGTTGCACGTGTCGACCCAACCAACTTTCGTACACCCTGAGCCATGTCTGCCAACGGCGAGCCTGCCCCGCCCTCCCGCGAACCCTATCCCCTCAACCGCGACCTGCTTTCCTCCGCGCGGCTACACCTCCAGCACGCCGTGTTCGTCAATGGCCTAGGCTACCTACTGCATCCGTCCGTTGTCGTCGAGCCGGGCTCAGTGATAGCCGACATCGCCACAGGCACCGGCGTCTTCGCCCTGTCCCTCGCCGCAGCACATCCAGACGCCCGCATTGAAGCCTCCGACATTTCTCTCGCCCAAGTGCCCCACAAGCATTGGTGGCCCGCCAACACCACCTTCACTGTCTTCGACGCCTTCCAGGAACCCTTGCCAGACCCCCTGATCTCACACTACGATGTCATCTGCCTGAGGCACTTCGTCTCCCTGCTGCCCGGCGATCCAAATCCACTCATCGCTCGTCTACTGTCCATGCTGCGGCCAGGCGGCCATCTGCACTGGCAGGAATGGGATCTGACCACTGCCGCCGTGTCTGGTCCAGAAGGAGTTTCAACTCCAAAGATGCAAGCGCTGATCGATTACATCAAGGATCCGGCACGACATGCCACCCGGGCGACTTGGGTCGGCGACTTGCACCAGAGGGTCAAGGACGGCGAGGTTTCTGGCGTAGAGCTGGTTGCGTACGACCGCTGTCGTCCCACTAACCCTGCCGTCATCGCTATGCATCAGGAACTCATGGCGCTGGGCACCAAAGAGGTGGTGGCTAGTCTGCGGGCCCGCGAGGGCGAGGCGAGCGTGGAGGCGGTCAAGTTCGAGAAGATCGCGCACGATGCTGTCGACGAGTGTGTGGGCTTAGAGAGGGGGCCCGTGATCGATCAGGAGATGGTGACGTGGGTGCTGAGGAAGAAATGATGTGGGGCATGCGACAGATGGAACGTCTTGCCCTTCGGTACGCGAAGATACAGGCCCTCTTACTTCATGCAGACCGACTTTCCTTCATCGTGCTGGACCCAATCATTAGTCGTTAGTAGTCGTTCCGCAATAAGGTGACCACACTTACCTGGCCACAGACTGGACAAGAGCACTTGAGGTCCAACACCTTTCATTGTGAGAACGAGAAGATAAGTCCACGCTATGCAACCTTCCCTCCACTCCACCGAACGCCGCATCCAGATTGGGTATCTTGACCTGAACCTCCACGGTTCTCCTGTTTTGCACTGGAACAACAACCCCCAACGGATTCTCCCACGAAGCACCTCACAAGCTTCATCAGATCGGATTCTCCGGCCGCCTAAAGAAATGCGCCTCAGTATTCAGCACCCAATCATCCAGACTCCACTTGTCCGGCTCATCAAATAGCAAGTAATAATACTTCAACGTCTCCGCGATCCAGAAACTCTCCATGCCGTCCAACAACCCGGGCTGCGCCTTCGTAACATCGTCCAGCGCGCTGTGTCCATATCTCGTGCGGCTGAGGCCCTCGGCCGCTTGGAACATGTTCCAACCCATGTCCTGCCAGTGCTTTTCGCCCGTGATGCGGTACATGTAGAAGACGGATTCGATGGCTTCGGGTCGCAAGATGTATTTGCGGCTGTCGAGGTGGATGAAACCAGGGGGTAGGCGTTCGTCGGAAATCTTCTGAAGAACGTATTGTTCGTGGGTTGGAGGCGGTGGTGGGGTGTAGATTGGGCGGGAAGGGATGGAGTAGTCGTAGTCTTCTTCTGCGGGGCCGCCGCGGCCGCCCCAGATGTCCTCTGGATCTGATTCGTACTCCGTGGAGGGATGAGACGTGGTTGGGCGTGGCACTAAGGCAGGCCTTGGTGCTGCGGGAAGGTCCTCATCGTCTTCTGTTGTTGAGACGTCGTCGTCGTCAAGGTCCAGTTGGCGTTTGTTCAGATAGCTCATATCGTCATCCATCGCTGCTCTGTGAGCATCTTCTTCCTCGAGACTGGGCATCGCAGTCCTGGTAGCTCTGGCAGCGGCAGCAGCTGATGAGCTACTTCTGGCTATAGCAAGCTCGTTTTCGTAGGCTTCGAGATCTTTGATATCGTATTGCTCCATGAATGTCGTCCGTTGGTCCTCCCTAAATTCCACATATGGATCGAGCTGTCGGTCGTATTCCGTTTCGTTCCATTTGCAGTCCTTGAGGTCTTTGCTGTCTGGACAGGCAGCCAACGAGAAGCTCTCTGGCATTATGCCACTGTTCGTCACATTGTACGACCATATACACCCATCTGTAAGCTTGCGCCCGAGTTCAACATGCTCTGGAAGGTCGAAAATCTTGCCTCCCATACCGAACATGCCACCGACAAAGCACGTGAGATGCTCGCCTTTGGGATTGTGACTTATTTCTGGTTCGCCGGTGGTGTAGTTGATGTTCACATGGACTTCTCCAGACACCAGGATATCTCGGTTTTCCGGAGTCATGGGTTTGAATAATAGCTCGTCGATGACTGGCTTCATGCTCGCCAAGTACATGTCCTTGTATTGGTCGAGTCGGCCACCCAGGAGAAGGTACTGTTTGGGCAGGTATTCATACGTGCTGTCGCTCTGGCCACCCAGCGTAAATGTCTCTTGTCCGTTCTTACTCGTTGAGGCGAGCCCTTGAGGCAGACATTCGGGTTCGTTGTCGTCCTCATCGTCTTCGTAGTCCAACTGCCGCAAATCCTGATGATGCATGGTTGAATTCCTGTGCGTCTGATTGCTGGCCGCCTCGGATAGGTCATTAAACTGTTCAAGCTGTCGTTTGCTGTAGATATCCTTATCCTTGATCCCAGCATCGGGAGGTAGAGGATCCATCTCCCTGAACCCATTCATCGAGGTCTTCTCATCGTTGGCAGCACCAGCACCCGGTTTGAGAGGGTCCTTCGCTTTGGCTGAGTTGGTCGTGTCCTCGCCAGCGGAACTCCAGTTGGGATCGCTAAGGGAAGGATGATCTTCCATCGGATGTCGAAGGGAGGCGTCGGAATTGGACACTCCTGCCATGACGTTGCCCATAGCGGGATTCGCAACGCTGCCCATCCCGTCCTCTGCTGGAGCTTTGTTGGGCCCTTTGAATCCCTTCGCAGGCGCGGTCTGCTTGTTCAGAGTATCTTCTGCAGCCGCAACGACCTTCTCATCCACTTTGACAGGTTCGCTACTAATCATATAACTTTCACCATCCGGCGCAGGCACCTGATTGTACGTTCGACTGGGCGGCACATACTCAGGCTTCTTGCAACCACTCGCATCGAGCATCGTCGGCCACATACCCGGCAAGCGAGTCTTGTTCTGCCACTCCTCAAACGCATCCGTAACCCGCGCAATGGCATCGTAGTATTTGGGTTCGCCTGTCAACTGCGCCAGTCTCGTGAATTCTAAGCTCAGTGTCCCCAGCTCCGCCATGACAACTCTGTTGCTAGCACGATGAGGATTCGAGGCCATGGCAGGTTTCCAGTAGTAATAAGTCTCTGGCATGCGATTAGGAGTGTCGAAGGCAGAGTACAGTATCTCAGCAAGCTCCACTGCCTTGTCAAGAAGCACTCTGTACTTTTTGTCCGAGATGTCGTATGCGGCAATCAAGCCTCCCAGATACCTGATGGTCACTTCGAAAAGTGGGATATCATTTCTGGACGAGGTCGTGAAGTCGATCTCGCCAGTCTTGTTCACAGCTTCTTCGAACTCCTCTTTCATGCCCATGATCCACAGAGTGTCCAAGGAATCAACGAGGGTGGCACCCCAACCATTGAACGAGTTCTTGCCAACGCCTGATACTGGCTCGACCTCATCGTAACCCCAGCCCTTCTGCCTGAATCCATCCCATGCCCATTTGCAAGCCTCCCTGACGGCAGCACGTCGCTCTTTGTCAACGGAACCCTTGGCTTCTCCTTGTTTTTGAATGAGCGGTATTGGACTTGGCTTGCCGGAGGGCAGCTGAATGGTGGTAGAGATGGGGAAATGCTCTTTCTGCTTGCTCCAGTGGATCGGCTGGTGTGAAGTGGTCGATGTATAGGCATAATCATACTCGAAGTCGTCCTCGTCTAGCCGGCCCTGAGCGACCTCTATCGGCAGCGCATCATCGTCGAATAAAGCAGCGGCCGCAAGGGTAGTGCTCTCCTCTTTCAATATAGCCCTCCGTGTAGACGTAGGTTCTGAAGTCGGGGCAGGCGATTCGGTCGCTTCGATTGCGACTGAGCTGGAGGTAGTTGGTGCTGGTTCGACATCGGCTTCGGGTCGAGGGGCAGGCTTCAAGTCCAGTTCTGGCTCGACTTGAGGTCGTGGAATGGGTTCTTGCTGCTGGTCCTCCTTGCGCAAGACGGAACCGCCTCCCACAGCGCTCTTAGTGAAGTAGTCGGCATATTCTTCGACGCGCGCCTCGTTTCGTTGGTAGAGGAAGAAGACGGTAAAAATGCAGACGGCGACGGCGATGAGTCGAACGCGCCGCGTTCTGCCCGGCATGATGGCCACAATGTCGTCTGCCGTTCAGCGCCGTGCCAGTGCCAGCACCGACGCGGAGTTGGAGGTGACGGGGGCAAGGAAAGGAGCGACAGATACAACGACCGTCACATGCAGCACAGGAACGACAGCAAGCATGCAGAAGGAATCACAGGCAGCGCACGAGGCCAACTGGCAGCCACATTGCTGGACATCCCTCTTCCACTCCCATCCCGTCTTGGCTCTCTTGGCCGGAACGAAGGCTGTGGGTTGGCGAGCAGATATGCAGGGTGCAGGAAGCTTACTTTTCGCCCTGGAAGGTCATTAATATTTGATTGACCCGGGCGCCCAGATGGGTGACGTCCAACTAAAATCTAGTTCAGCACCACCAAAGCACGAGCTCTCCCCACAATCCTCGTTTCCTCTCCTGATCTGCCGCCTTCTCCACAACCGAGTCGGAGTCGACACTTCTGACTTCTTGTTCTCACTTGCGAGACTCATCAGTCAAGGGTCGCTTCATTTCAACTTGTTCAATACGCATGGATCCTCTCTACGTCCCTCTGCCGCCCATCATCACGTCAATCAATGTATAGTCAATACATCGAACAAGCAATACCTCACTCGTGATAGACATGTGGCTGGCTGGTGTTCAACGCCACCACAAAGTCAAAAGCCGATTCTGCAACGTTTCTCTTGGAGCAGTGCAGGACCGAGGCCAGTCTCCGATCATCATCACAATGACAGCGAATTGAGACGCCCTCCATCTTGGACACAGCTTCAGCCGATAGGCGTGGTAGTACTACACTATGCTGAAATGCGACAAGTCCTGGGCCCTCTAAATCGTGCATAATTGCAACCATTACCATGTCTGCTCGGATATAGGAGAGTAGAGCTGTAATGCTTCATCCACACATGACCAATTCCTGTACGGACCGTAGGAAATGAGCATTTTCTGCTACCAAATGTAGTGCCTTCTTACTCTCGGCTATTAGCAAGACTCGCCAAGTGGATTGGAGAATGACGAGAAGCTAGACGCGCACTCAGCCGCAGCGCAGCAGAAAGACTTCGACTTCATTAACAACGAAAGCATCTGGCCAGTGTCGAGCAAGACTATCAAGATCATCACGCCAGACCATATGACAAGCGCAACCGTACCAAGCTTTGCCATGCATTCCGCGGCAGCGATATCCAATGCCTCCAACCACTTCTTGTCTCTCCCACCAGAGCTGCACGCTCACATCTTCGACTATCTAGGCTTTCCTCCAGTATCAGTGGACATACCACCTGAATACGAGTCCTGGGCTGCACTGGAGCGAACATGTCGACTAGCCCAGCAGATCACCGAACCATACCTGTATCACAAGATCTACACCAACGTCAGGACTCGTGGCAGGGCCAGAGATACGCCTTGGAAGACCGATCCCGAAAAGAAGCCGGATGCCAGTACCAGAAAGGCTTTTGGTACAGCCCAGCTGGTGGGTCTACTTGACAGACGTCCGCGATTGCAGAAGCTGCTTCATTTCCTGGTGTTGGATGAATATGATCCAGTGGCTTTTAGAAGCTTGCTGCGCATGAAGTTGGAAAGCCTGGAGTCAATCATCTGCCAGCACGAAGGCGAGGTCATGCCAACACTTGGGAGCAATTTGGACGATCCAGGTGATGCTGTGCAACAGCAGAGCAAGTTGACAAACTGTGAGTACCATTCTCTTTCGTGACCGACCCCATCTGACTGAAGCGTCCATCTAGTTGTGCTCAGCATCCACCGAGACCCGTCGACCGCTTCCCAACTCCAAAGTCTCGCCATCTCTGATGCACCCCTGTTACGATATCCTGCCACAACTCGGATTCGTCTATCTTACCTCGATATCAGCTGCTTCGAAGATCTTGATCCGAACTATTTCTTCCATACCCAATTCCGAGAACTCAACCTCGAGCACTGCAAATTTGGTTTACCGGCACTAACTCGACTCCTCCAACCGTCCCAAACTCTCACTAAGCTGCATCTCCACTTCGGCCCCGAATCCTCTTTCACAGCAGAAGAGGAACGCGATATCATTCCAAGGATCCAGTCCATCGCCGGCCGAACGCTCAAGATACTTAAATTCCTGTGGTGGGCACCAAAATCCGACTCGACAGACTGGCTTGGCTGGGACTTTACACAATTCTCGGCGTTAAGATATCTTCACGCCTCGCCATACCTACTGTTCCCTAAGATGAGGACTTGCCCGACCCTCGATCTACTCTCCCGCACCCTGCCTCCGCGCCTCAAGATATTGGCCTTCGAGGGCATGATTCCTCTCAACTTTCCCCACCGACATATGGGCGTCGGCCTTGTGCTAAGCTCAGACGACATCGACATTTTGGAGGGCTTGGTGGCTTACAAAGCCCAAGGTAGTGTGCCTTCGTTCAAGCATTTGCTGGTGTTTTACGCGGAGGGTCTCGCTGGGATACCACAGGAACTAGTGAAGAAGGCCGCCGCGCAGGAGATTAGTTTAGGGTTCCTGGAAGCGGAAGATCAGAGCCATCTGGAGTCTCTGAATATGGATTGGCTTGATGGGGAACAGGAGCATACTGGTGGGGTCAGCGACGAGGATGAAGATGAAGATGAGAGTGGGAACGAAGATGAGAGTGAGGAGGAAGGCGAAGATGAGTCTAAAGGTGACGACGATGATGAAGATGATGAAGACGACGAACGAGACGATGAGTCCGAAGGCGAAGAGGAAGGCGAGCCAGACCAGCGCCACGACGCAGTCGACGAATGAAACGAGAACAAATGCATATAAAGGCTGACCAACAGAGACGTCGAATGTTACAGCGCCGCCTAGTTCACAGCTCTCGATATTTCAGCACTTCTCACACCTTCGTCCACGCTCTCACGCGGTCTGCCTGCAAGTTCTCGGCGGCTGGAACTCCCCCATCAGCTTCCTTCTGTGTGCGGAAAAGATCTGCCACAATTGACGAAATCCCTCCTTAGCTCTTCAGCTCCGCGGATGTACCTATAGCTGTCGATCTACACGGCGCTCCAGCCGGACGATGGCACAGATCTCGCACGTCGAACGAACAGTGCCAAACCCGGCGAAGGAACTCGACTGCATGGGTTCAGCTCGGTGCAACTGGTACGAACGGTTCCTCAATACAGGAAACACTGCCAGAACTGCTCGATCTCTGAAGCGCCTACACTCCTTACAGACCACCCAGCCATGCCACCCGCGATGCAAGAAGAAGACACAATCCTCCGCAACATCAAACTAATCACGACCCCCTGGAACACCTTCGTCTACATTGTCAACCCCTTCCTCTGCTTCGCATGGATCTTGTACACCGCACTCTACCTTGTCAAATACCACGACCGCCACCCTCGCGCAGTTCACACAAGCTTCGTCTTCGCCCTCGCAATATACCCGGTGGGTGTCCTATTTCTAGCCCTGGCAACTGGCGAGAAGATCCAAGCTCAGCTCGAGCGGGCAGGATATGTGCAGAGGAGGACGAGAGCGCGAGAGTTTGATCTTGCGCTGAACTTTGCCCTTATTGGGGCTTTCTGTTATTGGGCGAAGAATCTTCAGAAGGATGGGGAGGAAAGTTGGTTTGCGCTTGGTGTGCTGGTTGTGGGTGGAGGACTTATGCTTTGGTGGGTTATTGTGGCTGCGTCGATCGGTGCCGTGCTCTGGCTTACGGTGAAGGTGAGATGAGATGGAACATCACTTGCGGGTGTGGGAATGCGGACGTTACGACAGTGTAGATATGTGCCAGGTACAACGTGGTCAGGTGGACTGGCACTTTGCTGCTTGGCCGTCCGAAGGTGGATACCTCACCTCAGGTCGGCGACTGACCGGGCTTGGATCTTCAGTCTCGAGGAATTGGGTATGATCACAGGGCTATCGTGTTTCACAGGCCCAGATCAAATGTCGAATGACGTGGAAGGACACGTTCCGTTTCGGGAAGGTACAAATCTTTGGCATGTGAACGTTGGGACTATACAAGACGCCAATGCACGGTCGTTGTCATGCCCGGATAAGCATCGACAGAGTAGATTGAAAGATGCTGCCTGTGTTGCTCTTTCATCCTCTCGAATCGCTGACCAGTGTATCTACACTCAGGAGCCTGTCGACCGCGAAATAGTGTCGTCAATGTTCGCCGGCGTCCTCGAGCTCGACAGCTCAGCCCTCTCGTGAATCTCCTCCTCCCCAGCATATCGTTCTGGCATTGGTGGCGGTGGGAAATAGATCTGTTGGCCCGGGTACAACACCTGTGTTCCTTGGCCAGGGTACTTCGGCACCGGCGTCCAACTCCTTCTCGGCGGCATTTCCTGTGGCGAATATGGCGGTTGCCATGGACTCATGTCTGCTTCTGGACGAGGCGTTGTACCTTGAGAAGAGAATGTTGCTGTGTGGGGACTTGGATATGCAACGCTTGTTCCGTCTTTCTCGGCCACGGGAGTCTGAGGTTGCGCGATTGTTGGCTGCCGATACGGAATGACTTTGCTGCTTTTGCGGCGACGAAGGCACCAAATGACTACGCCGATGATGGCAACGAGAGCTACAATTCCGCCAATCGTCCCTCCGGCAATCGCTCCGGCATTGGTACTGTCTTTTTGTGGCGATGGTGCTGCAGGGTTGGCCGTCGTGGCCGTCGAGCTTGGGACGGGTCTTGTCGGTGTGCGTGTCTGCGGCGAGTAGGTCCTCGTGAAGTAGACAGCCAAGTCGCTGGTGGCCCATCCAGCTGCAGGTGCTGTGCGTGTTGCACCGCCAGTGGCACTTTGATGATATCAGTCATAGGAAATTGAAGGCTGACCTATAGTCAGACTTACCGTCCGCCAGTCACGGCTGTGATGTTCTCAGGAACCTCGTATGTGGTCAAGTTGGGTAGAAACTGATACCACTGAGCACTCTCGATGTTTTGCTGGCCAAGCGAAACACCGTGTTGTCCGCCGATACTGGCAGCGTCGCAGTCAGAGTAGGTCTGGTTGCTGTAGTAGCCTCCGATGATGAGCATCTGGGACGTTTCATAGACATTGCAAGAAGACCAGGCTTTGCCGTGCTGGAAGGTTGTGGTCGTTATGTTAGGATACCACTGGAGGATCAGTGTCAGTCTGTCGATGGACGTATGCAGCAGTAGGGAATCACCAGTATCCATTCGAAGGATGGCAAAGACAGGATATAGATGTCTCCAAGAGCACCACCGTCCTGCGCTATGCCGCCGTAGATGTAGCTGCGGTCGTTAGACAGCCTAGTTCCGATGACTGCTTGAAGGACTTACATGTTGTAAGAAGATTGATCATCAGCCCATGTCACACCAGCACAGAAACCTCGCCGTGCTTGAGGCACGTCCCCGCTCGCAGTCTGAGTGTACCACTTCTCTGCCGCAATGTCGAAGAGGAAGATTGTCTGAGCATGGTCAGCTTGGACGTAGCTCAACACTGTACAAGGACTCTCACATCCATTGAGACCTAGACATTATCAGCATCGTGCAAGTGTCAAAGTACGATTACGCATGACTTACCAGTTCCAGTCCTCCAATACTTGTGCTTTGCACACCTCCAAAGTATACCAACATACCTCGATCAGAGGCTGGAATGTACTGCAGAGTTCCCTCTGCTCTCGGAGTCTGGTCATACGTAGCGTTCGTCCACCTGTTTGCCACCATATCGTAGTTCAACAAACTGTTCAGCATGAGCTCCTCGCCTTGCCAGCCTGGGACCGATTTGGCGTTCAAGTACCCTCCATAATAATAAGCCAGGCCTCTGTCCTCGACGACCACGCCTGCACCCCAAGCAGCTCGCGAGATCTGTGCTTGGGAGCCATCGGCGTAAGAGCGGTTCCACGTGTTGAAGATCGTGTCGAAGAACCAGAGGGTGAAGCTCTCCGGTGCTGAGTCGGCGTACTCGCCACCATATAGATAGAACAGCCTGTTGACCTCGTCGGGCCACAGAATACCGCCGCTCACAGTCGGCACGTCTGAGGACTTCGTGAGGTTGGTGTATTGTACGGGAAATCCGCTATCGGTCTGTGTGCCGATGGACAGATCTTCATAGATTAGCCAGGTATCTGCGTAATGTCAGTAAGAGGAAGAAGAAGTTGGAATAGTATGCGAACTTGGTTGAACAGTCCCGTTATCGAAGCTACCGCCATAAGCAACAACTCCTCCGTCGATGTAAAGCTTATTGTCCACAATGCATGTCTGATGTTGCCACCGACGGCAGAAGTCATGCACAGGATCCTTAGATGTCTGTTGGGAAGACAGCGCTACCCAGAAAGCAACGACGATAGCCAAAGTATCCAGAGCGAACGGCGATTGCATTGTGTAACCATGAAGTCGAGCAAAACTTGACACGAAGGATCGAAGCGCATGAGACAGTCCCGGGAGCGTTAAGGTATATGATGACTCGGTCTGGCAGGTCGGCATCCATCATGCGGCCTGAAAGGATTCCGCTGCAATGTGGTCCCATTGAACAGGCATTCTACACCCTCTTCAGGTTGGGATAGACGTATGGAGGGCTGTCAAGTGTGAGCCACACTGCAAGTCGGCCACGCCATATAGTACAAACAGTCCCATTGGCCGGATGGTGCTGTGTCTTTGCGGTGTGAGCAGCCAAGATAAGGCTGAGCAGTCAGACGGTGCATCATTGTCGAAGTTGATGCTTGGAATGCCTACGGCCGAGTAGAGTTGGCATAGACTGCGCCGTTACTGCGGATCAGAGACCTATTGCCAGACCTGAAAGCGTACAGAAATCCTGTAGGGGAGGATCAACTGATGTTACGACATGTAATGATGAACTTGCCTCCCATACACCCATTAGGGTGGATCCCAGCGCCAGTATCATTCCATCCTCATTGATCACATGCAGCTGAAGAGTCGAAGTACCACTTTTGCGCTCTGTCCTCATCGCGCGTCTGACTTGCAGATGCGTGGCGTTGTTCGGTTGTAACGGTGGCCTGTTCAAGCCACAGCTGAAAGGACTGACCAGGATTGGATGTGGATGAAAGCGAGTTCGATAGTCAGGCCGAGGATTTGATGAACTTTTCTCCAAGAATGCGCACCCAGTCTAAACAGTCAGTCCGTTGTCCCAGTTGAATCTTCCGCAGTCGACATTTTTACAACCTTCAATCCGGCAGCCAAGCCTAGTGCCATGCCCCCTGTGTCCTCACCATAGAGCATCATCAACAGCCTCCTTCACGACATCTCTCAGCTCCACCATCTCCTCGCCAACGATCTTGCCCAGCTCTTCTAGCTTTGCATCGACTGCCACAAGCTCGACGGGTCCTTCGTCTTCAGACATCTCTCCCACAATGTCCTCCTCAACCTCCTGATCGCCCAGCGCCTGTGACATGCGTCGCAACGTCTCGGTGCTAGACGCGCTGCCGCGTTTCTTACTGTGGGGGCGATGACTCTCGATGATGTCGGCGGACACTGCGTCGATGGCCTGGTGGAGCATCTCGGCGAGCAAGCGGCGGATGCGGAGCTTGCTGCCCTTGACAATAGGGTCGATCTAGCAGTGGAGATAGTAAGCACGGTAGGTCATGTCACGCCACGGGAATGATCAAGCGAAAGGGGATGGCATTCACTTACAGCTTCCAGTTCAGGCTTGTGCGAGAGGAGATAGTCTTGTATGAAATGTTCCGTCTCCGGCATCGACAGCTGCTTCTCGTCTGAATTTGCTTTCTCCTCAAGGATCCGGTGCGTTTCTCGTAGCAGCATGTCAGTCTCTTGTTTGATGTTGATCATCGTTTGGGTCATGTTGATGATATTCTGCTTCATGCCGCTCTCGCCCCGAGCGGCTTCGACTCCTGGCCTCGCCATCGTGTGCAATGGTCAGAAAGGAAAGGACAGCATGCGATGAAAAGTTGATGTACAAGTTGCTTGCACGGGAGAGCATGCCATCATGGCAATAAAGTAATTCCGCGCGGTTCCAAGGGGAAGTAAAGCTGCATCCATCCGTGTCCATCAGATGTCTCGGGGAGGGACGCAGCGATCAAGTGACAGAGGCTTGCGCCGAAGGTCACACGACGATTCGACCAGTGCCTGCATTGGACGAGGGCTCTGTTTGTGGTGACAAGCGGCAGTGACGCCCGGGCCTGTTTCAGCATAACCTGAGGCTCCACATTGCAAACGCCTTCGGGAGCTGCATGAGCCGGCCCGTATTGGGACACGGTGTGTATCAACCCTTATACGGCCATGGTCGAGAAGACATGTGGAAAGACAATGGCTGCAAAATCGATTTCACCAGGCGCGATCGCGGCACTTGTGGCGTGAGTCTTTTCTAGGTATCTGTACAGTAAGTATGCGAGTGAAGGGGTATCAAGACATCAATCGTTCAGGTTCAAGAAGTGAAGTGGGCTGCAATGCCTCGCTCAGGGTCGCTCATCCTGCGTCGAAGTCAGCTTTTGAGATTCGTGTTTGTGGCGTCGCAAACTTACTTGTGGATTCTCACATCGTCTCCAAGCGTCACATTGTTCATGGCCTGTGGCGTGATCAGGATGAATTGCCGTCCAACGGAACGTCTCGCTGTCTGGATCATCATCTGCATGCTCTGCGCGCGGTTGACGCTGTCCATGAAGACATCAAACTCGTCCAAGCAGCGGATGGGTGATCCCATGGCTTCCCAGATACTCAGGAGCAGGCAGATGGTCGAGAAAGACTTCTCACCGCCACTGAGAGTCTTCGCCTGGCGACCAGAGTCCGAGACCTTGGTAATGTCCGGCTCGACCGAAATGTCCAATGTCTTGTCCGAATGATTTAGCAGAACACGACCACGATATCTGCGTTCAGAAAGAAGGTATTGGAAGGTGATGCGTGCTCGCGCAGAGATCTGGCTCTTGAAATGCTTCCAGCGAAAGGTGCGGGTTCGAAGGGTATCCTGCAAGGCCTGTAAAGTGTCAGTAAACTGTGGATCCCCATGCCGTGATAGATAGGAGCTCACCTTCGCAATTTTGACCAAAGTGTCTCTCTCCTCCTTGGCCTGCTTCCACTCCTTGTGGGCAGCCGTGTGTATGGCGGTGATATCTACCCTGCTACCGCCCGCGCGTGCTGCTTCCTCGTCGCGCTGTTGCTTGAACTGCGCTATTCGCTTGTCCGCCGCCTCCAGGGTAAGTCCTGGCTCGACAGCCACGCGCTCCGATATTTTTGTTGCCTCCCCGATGTAATTGTCGACTTTGCTCTTCTGGGTGTCGCGCTCCTCTTCAAGCTCGACGACCCATTGCTCGGCGGTCTTGACGTTATCGAAAGCTTCATTCTTTTCCAGCAGGGCAGCGTGCCGCTTGTTTTGCACGTCATTCAGCTGGCTTTCGGCTTTCTCGACAAGCAGGTTGGCTTTGTTCAATTCCGCCTCAACAACATCGAGGGCACTCTTTAGCTCAGCGCCCAAAGTTCCCAGTTTCTCTTTCTCCAGCAGCAAATCCTGGTATTGACTCTTATCGTTGTCCAGGTCTGCTTTGGCCTGTTCCAACAAGCGCTCGAGTTCCTGCAACCTACCGTCTTGGGGCAAGTTACTATCGATTTCTGCTTGCTTGACATCGACCGCATCTTCGTCTTGCTGCATCTTAGCTCTCAAGTTCTGCTGTTCCCTCTTGTGTCGTGTAACGGCTTGTTGGGCCTTGGTAAGCTCAGTCCGCAGCGCGCGAGCCTTTTGCTCTGCCCTCTCGGCCTCCTCCCTTGCATGCTCGAGATTCCTGCGTTCATGTTCAAGCTGCTGTTCACGATTGCTGCGCATGCGCCGGGGCCCGCTCCACGGAAGTACGGGCGAAGACTTCTGCCCTCCAAGTCGCGTGCGTTCATATCGAACACCAGAGTCCCTGTCTCGGCCGAAACCGATCGTCGCTTTCACATTGGCGGGTCGGGGGTCCTGATGCATGTAGTCCCTCGCCTCTCTGCTGTCCGGGATGAGCACAATCTGCTCAATAGCTTGGTTCACGATGAGAGTATTGCGAATGAGGTCATCGTCAATCTTCAACACTCGCAAGATCGTGTCCACACCTTCTTCAGGTTCGTTGCCAGTCGTGTCGATTGGCCTCGGATTGCCTATGAAGATCTGAATGTTGATCCCAACTCTTTGGGCAAGCTTCGACAAGAACTCTTGGTCATCTTTGCAAGTCACGGCGAAGCCGTCCAAGGAACCACCAAAGGTCTTTTCGATGATCGATGCCCACTCGGGCTTGTTCAGGTGTACCTTGGTGCCCATAGGGCCAACTGGTTTTGCTCTCCAGCGAGTCTCTCTGTCGATTGCCATAACGAGATCTCGCATTTTGGGGTGGTATGGCGTATACCATTGTCCATCTTGGCGCTGGATCTGCTGTAGACGGCCGTTTACCTTTTGAGCTTCGTCTCTAGCTCTTTCTGCTGCAGCCTTGGCAGCTTGATCTTGTTTGAAAAGGTCGCTGCTGTTCGATTCAAGGGTTGGAAGAGTACTTGCATGCTCCTCTCGATCTCGCTTGGCAGTCTCTGCTGTAGCCTTGAGCTCTTCCAGCTCCTCCAGTCGCACCGCATGTGCATTTCCGTGAGCATCGCTGAGGCGTTCTCTTTCGACCCCAATCTCCCTCTCGAGTCGCTTTACCTCTTCTTTGTTCTTCTTCAAGCTCCCGTGGATGCTACGCTCGTCTGTGGTCACCTTGAGAAGCTCAGCTTTGTTGTTATCGAATTTCAACTTCTCTGCATCACGCTTCTCTTTTGCTGGGCCGATGTGCGTCTGCAATTCTTCGATTCGGCGCGTGGCTGCAAGAACTGCCTGCTCGTGACTCTCAAATGTCACGGCGATTTCGTCTGCTTCTTCCTGCTTCGCTCGAACTTCGTCCCGCGCGGATTCGATCTTACTTTCGCACTTCACAAGTCTGTCTTCTTCCCCCTCCACCTGTAACCAGGCGTGCATGCGCTGGACTTCTTTGAGCTTCTGCTGTATTGCCTGACTTCGGTCGGCTCGTTTCTTTCGCTGAAGCGCTTCCTTCTCCTTCTCCGCCAGCAGCTCGATATCTCCCTCGCGAACCCTGAGCTTTTCGTTCATGTTGTCGAGCTGCATTTCGAACAGCTTATAGTCGGCATCGAGAGCCTCGAGTTGCGCTCCCTTGAGAAAGAATTTGTACTTGTCGATCGAAGAGCTGTTCGACAAAAAAGAGCGAGCCATATCTTGGGTCAATACGTTGATAGGATTGTCCAATTGCAAGCTGAAATAGTCCAGTATGTCGTCCAGGTCCGCCCTCTTGTGGGTGATGATTTTGTTTTGGTCGTTCTTGATCTTGAAGCCGCTCTGCCCAGAACGTGAGAAATGACGTTCTACGATGATGCTGTCTCCGTACAATTCGTGCTTATAAGCGTTCTCGCCCTGGTTTTTGATCTTCACGCCGAGAGTTGCTGTTTCTTGCCCGGTCTTGATCATGCTCTTCAAATTTGCACCACGATTTGTCTGATTTGCTTTACCACCCAAACACATGGTAAGAGCGGTCAGTACCGCGCTCTTTCCGCTACCATTGTGTCCAATGATGAAGTTGATATTTGGACCGAGCTTGATCCTCATGTTTGAATGACACATGAAGTTGCGTGCAGTGATCTCCTCGATGATACCCTCTTCGGAAGCGATGTTGTCCTTGAGCTGGCGGAGCTGCTTCTCGATCAACTGGGTGGCCGCGATTTCGTCCACGGAGGAGTCCACGTCGCTGTCATCGCTGATGTACAGAGCGGTGTCTGCGTATGGGTCTGCAGTTGGTCCACCTTCTTCGTCGTCGTGTAGCAAGTCATCGTAGTCATTAATCTGGTAGTCGTCGTCGTCAGAGACCACAGAACCTCCGCGTTCACGCGCGAGGGCGACCTTGGAGCGCTTGTGCAAGTTCTGGCGGAAACTCGACGAAGCGCTCTCGACTTCAACCTCAGTATCGCCGTCGACATCGTCATCCTCGCGGCTTCGTTTTCGCTGCGCCATGGCGACTGGGGTGGACGGTGGGAAGGTGTTGGCGGGATGGAAGTTCGCATCGACAGTTGAGGCGGCAGACGCGTGGGGTCGCGTCTGTATCAATTTAAGGTTGATCTAGAGCTAATTGAGCTAGCGCAAACCTAAAACTCGCGACTCGCGATTCCCGCTCTTCACTTCCAGTTCACTTTCGTTCTCAATCTCACCCTTAACATAACTACATTCGCTTCCAATCCTGTCACATGCCAATACTGGTAGCGGCGAACAGCGACTTGCTATCGATTGCCGGCACAGCCTTGTGTCTGTACAGCTGACCGGGTGGCCAAGAGAGGGGGACAGTTGCCTGTTCATCGGACAGACATTCTCTTTCTCTTTCTGCTATTGGGGCGACTACGCTCACGATCGCAGTAACAGCCACATGGACACCCCATGAGTCGCCAAGATCTCTTGCGTCTTGGTCGCGAGGTCCATTTTGCTTCTCGTAGTCACAATCCAGGGCATGCCGACGTCTGAACTCCAGTAAGTGTTCCATATCGAGTGCTAATCTGCATGACAGACTTCAGCATCTGAGCTTGAACTGCTTCAGATACTCGTAATTCCCCATCTCGGCCTCAACGCGATCTCGAAGCGCTTTGGCGGTGTCCTCGCCAAAAAGCGAGCTCCATTCTGCCGCTCTACCCTCAAGATCGATGCGCTCCTCTTCATACTAGTAGCTCGGTCAGCAGTCGGACTCATTTACCAGGGCTCGACATTTGTTCATGCAGGCGCTCACCTTGTCACTTGGCTTGTTCACACCTGCCGAGCTCAAGATCTCCTTATAAAACTCCTGCATGCAAGGATCTGCAGGCCACTGATCTTTTGGGACTGGGTCCCAACTATACTGGATCCCTGCTGGATCGATCCCGAGCTCGTGGCAGAGCTTTGGCAGCAGTACGCCGGTACTCTTGACGACATCATATGCGTCGACCACAATGGGACGACTCTGGACCAATCCCTGCTCGTACAGTCGAGTGTAGCAGTCGAACATCATCCTCGGCCAACACAGACTTGTTAGCACAGCATACTCCTCATCCCAAGCTTCGTTGTAAAACAAGATCTTCTGCTTAACGTAGAATGATGGCTGCATCAGAGCTGGGTGTCGGATTAGAAAGACGGGCGTGAGGCTTCGGAAGAGTTCGTCTGTGAAAGGGCTTGGGTTGTCGTGCCATTCGACGTATTGGTCCTTGTTCAGAGGACGATCGAGACCATGCTTTGCAGCCAATCTTAGCACCTCTGGACGGACACTGCAGACCGCATGTTCTTTGATGAACGGGATCTTGCCCTGTGCGACGTGCTCGTGAGTATACACCTCTCGGCCAGATTATTGCAAGCCTCGGACGTTACCTTCTCCTCGGCATCTGCGACCGATTGCTCGAGTCTCGCAGCAGAGACCGCATATGTCTCATTTGGCAAATTCGCCTTCTCCGCATTCCGCCAATGCGCCTCTTCCGCTGCCTTGCAGTGTTGGAAATTCAGGAAGAGCCTCTCTGGTCCGTACGTCACGCCCATGATGGTTGGATTCATGATATGGCCTAGCTGCTCGTGGGTTGTAAAGAGCTTGTAGAACAGCTGCGAGCAGGTGCGAGGAGAATCGTAGATGAAGATACGTTTCGCATGGTGATGCTCCGAATCTTTGGCCATGTTTGCTTGCAGGGCACTCTTAAATGCGTGTCTCGCATCATGTGGCCGCTTGGTGCGGATATCGCTGAATATAAAGGCGCTTCCTGATCAGAGCCAAGTTCATGCTCGGGAGTAGCGCGAGGCTCGAGGCTGAACTTCAACCTTTTCCCGCCATCGTGCAGAATCCCACGGACTGTCGGCTGGTCCCTCTGGTGGTCTTGGGAAAAGACTCTTTGGTCAGCAAGCCCAATCATAAGGTAATGTTGGATCTAGTCCGCTTTCCCAACGCTACCACTAGCACATAGGGCTCGCTAGAAGCGTACAATACCAAGTCAACTGGACCACTCTGTACTGAGGGCTTTCGTAGTTACGGCAATACATGAGCGACACACGAATCATCAATCGGTAAAGCGTATGGTCACGGAGCATGCTCGAAGCATTCGCTCTCATATCAACTCAGGCGGTCAGCTTTAAGGCAAGACATGCTATGTACTTCTCGTCTGGCTCTTTCAGGTCACCTAGAAAGTATCATCAGCATTCTATATGCGGCAGCCCGGACTTCGCACGGCTCATGACCTTGACGATGTCGTGAAAACAACGATAACAACAACATCCATTCAAAATATTAGCACATCACTGCTTCAAAGATACGATGCGACAAGGTCGGCCACCAGCGGTGACTTTGTCATCGTTTTGGTTCGCAGGCGACGGCCTGGCCGCGATTGAGAAGCAAGGTTGAAGTCCAAGGCTATTTGAACGTCTT
The DNA here is from genome assembly GCA_002786045.1 of Zasmidium angulare. Lineage (NCBI taxonomy): Eukaryota > Fungi > Ascomycota > Dothideomycetes > Mycosphaerellales > Mycosphaerellaceae > Zasmidium > Zasmidium angulare. Next base: position 611,030 of record NHNX01000014.1, read on the forward strand.
GCCAGCAGGCTGGGCAGCAATGAAAATGGGTCATTACTGTCATCCGACAGACCTTCTCTCTCTTACAATAGGCGATTACGCTCGCTCTGAATCACGAGGGCTCAGTCTCTTCATCGCAGTCGAGACATACTGACGTTTTCTAATCCAGTCCTAGTAGCCGGCGCGTCTCACGTCTCTGACTACCCAGCCTACCAGACGAGTCCTTGACATAGCTGTAGGTACCTTATAGACCGATCCGAAATTCGGAGAGTGGTTACAACCATCTCCGCAACATGAGCTTTCTCCAAGCTCGATCCATATCTCCAAGATTTGGAGATCGCCTGAGCAGCAACGAGGCCAGACGAACGTGGCAAGGATGGTCGAATAAGACCAAGGACAGCCCTCGCTTCAGTATTACGAAGCGTCGAAGGTTGCGAACAGTATACCTTATGCACCGGGAAACCGGACTTGCTTTCGAAGCACCACTACTCCTCCTGCTGGAACCTCGGAAAGATCCATCCGACTGGAGCTTTGCATTGATATATTAACCTCACCTCGTTGTGGATCACCAATTACCATTATCAGCCATCGAACAAAACCATAGCTCTATCAATCTACCGAGCCATCGGTCAATTCAGTCGCTAACTCAACGGCCACTCCAACCTCAAATACCAATGTCCACCCAACGGGTCTTCCGCCTTCCCTCGAAAGGAGCGGGCTATGAAGCTATTCAAGAGTTCACCGAACCAATACCATCCGCCCGACCACACGAAGTCGTCATTAAAATCCACGCAACCGTACGTCTGCACACTCTCTGCCTCCACAACCCAACACCAAACCAAACTAACGCGCAGCCCCACAGACCCTCAACTACCGCGACCTCGCCATAGCCAAAGGCTATTACCCTTTCCCCGTCAAAGACAACGTAGCTCCGCTCTCCGACATAGCCGGCACAATTCACTCCCTAGGACCATCCGTCGACACCCTCTCAGTCGGCGACCCTGTCCTCGCAAACTTCGACATCTCCAACACCCACGGCCCCCAAAAGGACTGGCTCCACGGCCTCGGAGGCCCCATCGATGGCGCTCTGCAGCAATACATTGCGCTTCCTGCTTCAGCCATAGTCCCCCTCCCCAAGTCCACGACCCTGTCCTGGCCACAACTCGCCGCACTCGTCTGCACCGGCACGACAGCCTGGAACGCCCTTTACGGTAATCTGCCCTTGAAGCCAGGCCAGACAGTCCTCTTCCAAGGCACAGGAGGCGTCTCCATGACAGGTCTGCTCCTCGCCAAGGCCGCCGGCGCAAACACAATCATTACCTCCTCCAGCGATACCAAACTCCAACTCGCAAGGGAGAAGTACGGCGCAGACCATACCATCAACTACAAGACCACCCCGAACTGGTCCGAGCAAGTCAACAGTCTGACCCAAGGCCACGGCGCCGATATAATCCTCGAAAACGGCGGCTCTGGCACAATCGCGCATTCCCTCGCTTGCGTGTCGCGCGGAGGCCAGATCGCCGTGATAGGTTTCCTGGCTGTAGCGGAGCAGAAAGACATGCCGGACGTGGCGATGGGGGCGTTGGAGAAGGGGTGTGTGGTGCGAGGGATCAATGTAGGCGCCAAGGCGCTGACCGAGGATCTGGTGGCTTTTGTGTGTGGGAAGAATTTGGCAGTGCAGGTGGAGAAGGTGTACGGTTTTGAGAAGGGGGAGATTCTGAAGGCGTATGCGGATCTGGAGAGGGGTCCTGTGGGGAAGATTGCTATTGCGATTGATTAGGCGGAAGGAGGCAGAAGGAAGGGAAGGGTTTGAAGAAAGGATTCATGCCAACATGAAGTCTTTGACGGGATGAGGGATTGCTTCCTCCAAACCACGCATCATTACGTGTGTCTACAAAGAAGACAGAAGACAGCCTTCCTGCAGGCCATATGTACGCTTCTGATCTTCCTCTCCGCTGTTCTCAATGCCTCCGTGTCTGTGCTCTCCAAGCTCTACTCGAGGGACTATTCATCCTGACTCTCAGCTTGGTGCGCACGATTCTTCTCCAGTTCCAACGCGCAATATGCGCGCTCTATCGTCATGCAAAGCGCTTCAATGGCTCAGACCCGACCGTCCCAGTGTAGTGTAATGTCGCTTTCTCCCTTTCCTACACGGAAGAAAGGAATTATGTTTAATTCGCTGTACCGTGAAAGCCACCAAGTCGCGTGCGCCTGGTGTAGTAACCCAAAATGCAAAAAAGAAGTCTTGCGTCTGGTCGCGCAAGGTATTACCGCGTGATGATGAGTCCAAGTCCGTCGACCCATGGTCCGCAGCTGCCGAAAACGCCTGCTATGCTGTATCCGCGCGGTGGAATAAGGGTGTGTCTGTATGAAAGTCAGTAATTTGTGCTCGTCTTTCTCCATCTCCATCTCACTCACCCAGATCCACCATCCGCCTTGCCATAAACGTCACTTCGTCGGCCAGTAGTCGTCATGATCTGAAGGCCGTCGATCCACCAACCAGCGCGAACGTAGAAACCAAGTAACATTTCGCCTCTCCGGGTATCAAGTGCAAATTCGTTGCCGCCAGGCTTTCCACCTCGCTTGCCGAATAGCTCGGTAGAACCGTCTTCGTACACAAATTCGATGCCGTCCAGAGAGTCTCCTGCGTAGACCCGAACGCTGAGCAGCAATTTCGACTTCTTCTGACAGTTGCCGAGAACCACATCCTGTGCTTTGGAGCCATCCATTTGACTGAAGCCCAATCGGGAGCTCTTGAATCCGGATCGGCCGTCTGGAAGCTTCACCTTGCCGCTGTTTGAGAACATTGTGGAGATGTCCTCGACCTCGTGATCGCCGCCTCCACAGCTGAAGACCTTGATGCGAATCTTGCGCTTGCGCTTATCGCTCGGTAGTTGATCCTTGATGATCTGTTCCGTCAGTGCGACCTGTCTTGGCGTGGCTGATTGCCCGTTGGTGGAATACTCGATCCAGTGATGGCAGAAGTCATCTCCTTCCAGATATATTTCCATCCAAGCGACTCCTGTTGCAGCGGTCACGAGGACGGTACCATTGTCCACAGCCCAAACTTGGACGCTCTTATCCGGGCTGAGAGCCTGATCGTTGGGGAGTTGGAAGCAAGGGTGGTATCGGAATCGAAGGGTATCCAGTCTATGCCAACCGCATTCGTCCTTGGGCAGACACAGCTGGCCTTTCTGCTTCGTTCTCGTGGAGAATGGCTCGCGGCAGGTGAAAGTACGGTTGAAAGTCACATAAGCCCTCAACATTACTCCCGACTCCTGATGCGGACATCCTAGCAGATGGCCAACCTCGTGCAGATGCGCTCCGATGCCAATGTTTGCAGTCTCCCAATTGCTGCCTGCTTCATTGCAGTCGTTCGCAACGTAATCGGTATTGGTTGGGAAACAGTCTGTGAATGCCGGGTGCACTTCTTCAAAGTGGGCAGGGTATGCATGCAGACAATGCGAGCCGAAGATAGCCAGCCTCATCGAGTCGTCGCCGCCGCCCAATGCAGCGTGTCCTCTGACCGTTCCCACCTTCTTGTCCCAATGCGAGTCGAGGAACATGCAGGATGCGTATTGTGGTTGTCCAGAGCGAGGTGCAAAGTACGCTTTCACGGCCTCCATGGCCATGTCGTAAAGACCGCCCTTCTTCTCCGCCGGTCCATACTGTTGCGCAATATCCAACTCTTGCACTTCTTCCACAGTCTTGTTCAACCGAATAACGTGAATCTTGGCCTCGTTCCGCATCTGTCCAGTTTCAAAATCAATCCTGCTCAGCGTTCCCGGCTGCCATTCCTCCTCGTATCTGTACACTCGTCTGCCGAAGGAGTTGCGATACATCTGCTCTGCTGTGAACGCTTGCCACAGGTATGCCGCCATCTTGAACTTTCTGATCGCCGTAGCCAAGTTGTTGCCCTCTCTTTGGACCCTCTCTGGTGGCGCGTCGTACGTCTCTGGCGAGTCTTTCGCGACGAGAATGCATAGCTGTAGCGGCGGCGACGCGTTCAGTGGAAGGTAGTTGATGTTGATCCAAGACGAATGCGCGGGGACGGAGGAGTTCGGCGTTGGGAGTTTTGGAGAGTCGAAATCGAGGCGGAGTCGGTTTGGGCCTGGCTGAAGGTGGACGAGCGCCTTGAAGTGGGAATCGTGGACAGGCCACTGAATCGACGGAAAGGTGTCGGTGTTGTGGCAGATGGTGATCTGGCCGTCGATGGGCTGCTCTGGGTCTGCGCAAGTGCCGTGGATGAGGAGGACCTTCTGGTTGACCTGCCGATGAGGTTAGTAAGTAGCTCTCGCATCATCGTGCAAGAGCGCGATACCCAAGAGCCGTCAGAAACGGAAAGAACGCGAGGAGCGAGCGGCGAGGTGGCAGGCACAGGCATCGGGCGGTCTCCATTCTGAAGTGGCATGCCCTGTAGTGGAAAAAAGTCAGCCTGTTTATTCGGGAACACACTACGAAACGTCTTTGGTCGTCGCACATTTATGCTGTAGCGATTGCTGTTAGTACTGGGCATGCGCGGACGGCTGGCTTGGCTGGGCAGCGGCGGCGGCGTCTTGTTGCTGGATCCATTTTGGCCAGAGAGGTTAGTATTGGATCGCTGGGAAGAGAGTGTGGTCGGCGGCGACTGCTTGTTGGCCTGGTCCGGGTAGGAGTTCAGGGTGGAAGAGGATTTGCTGATTTCGCAACGATCGAGCGAGCTGTTGCCAGAGCTGCCGGTACCAACGACAGAAGCTTTGGATCGACGGCGGATGCTCAGGTCCTTGAGGAATGAAGGCATTGCTGCCAGAGGGCGCGCCGAGGACCGGCGACTGCGCTGGAGGCGTGGACAGCCGCTGGCGGACAGGTGGTGGTGGAGGTGGTGGACGGGTTCTGGTGGAAAGAATGTCGGCGGCGGTTGAGTGCGGGCGGTGATGTCGTATCGTAGCTCATCCAATGGTCCAAGCGTAGGTTCGACGATTGGCGATCCACGCTGGGGCACGTTGTCGCGCCAGAAAGCGAGCGATGTGTGTGTATGGAACACAAGAGGTAGCGACAGCGAGTTGAGGGGAGACAAGGTGGGTTGCGACGAGGTGAAGTTGAGGTGAAGTTGTCGTGGTGGCAGGAGCTAGTAGGTTGTGTGAACGGAGCAAGAGGACAAGGTGCGCCGCTACTGTACCATTCCCTGTCGGCGTCCGCGCAAGCAAGATACCGACGCTCCAGTTTCAGCTTCTTCTACGGCAACTGGTATCATCATCACCACCAGGCATGAGGTATACATGTAGTTATATCAACCACCTCACGCATATCCCACCGCTGCAGACGGGACTGCTCCTCCAGACTTCCCTTCCATTGCATCTCATCACCGGGTTGGCGCAACACATGCAGCAGCAGCTCTAGCTCATCCTCTGCTTGCGCCATCCGATGCGATGGTGCGGCCTCAGCAAAAGATATCCTTTGCACAGCGCCGGAGGAGCTCGCCCGTACGAGGAAGGGACGTTTCTTCAAATCTCTGCACTCCCATCGGATGCCCGCATGTGACACGCTGCACCTGTCTGCAAGAGATCTGTTCCACCGGGGAGCCACAGCAGCGGTAGCAGCAGCTCGCAGCGCTTATCACCTCCGCCACCTGGGCCATGCCCCATACTTATCGCAACGCCTGCTATAGTTCGCTCTTGGAGACGAATTGGTGGTTGAGTGCACTGGACGCCTATCGCGCACGCTATCAAACTCATCTGCGGAATGGGCCAACGACTCTCCAGTGACCAGTCGTTGTCCAGCCGGGACCACCGGCAGCGCCCGCCTCATCGAAGCAAGGCATACGAGTCGTGAACCAAACGCTCCGCATGTTCAATTTATTCTTTTCGAGAAGTGCATAGCATGGAACTGGTCTATCCCCATCGACACCGACTTTTGCAGCGCGTGACGTAGAAAGACCAAAGATCTCGCTGTGCCCCTGCAAGTGCTTCAATCTCGGATTCAAAACCGCACGCCGTCGTGGTAGAGGCCTGCTCAGATCTTGGGTCGTGCCAATGAATGGACGGCGTGTCGAACAAGCCATCCGATAGCGCTCACCAAATGCGTGGGTTAAACGAGAGGCTAAACCCGCATTGTGAGCGTGTGACACAGCATTTATGTACAAGTCGAGATCCACAGCATATGTTACAGCTGGAGAGCATAGAGCAAAACACCATCCTCTCTCACACTTTTCTCACTTCTTCCACCTGTTCAGTGTGAACACCACCCTATCTCACCAAATCTCCGAAGGGTCGAGAGCACATCCGCGGCCATTATCAGCCTTCCCGTCGACTTGGCGTCAAATCGACGATCTCGGCTACGCCCGCAGAGCGGCAGAGGAATGCTGGCGAAGGAGCTCTCGTGCAACCAGTCTTCCTAGACGCCGACCACCACCTCCTGTGTTCTGAAGAATACATGCCTGCTGCCACCCACAGCCTTTGCACTTCCAGACGATCCTGTTGCAAAACCACCCCCCGACGAGACTCAATCCTCGTTTCGTCCTCTTCACACTCGCCGCCGCGTTTCAGCTGAAGCCTTGACCGGTGGCTTGCGCTGCTCACATTGCCCCTCAGCGCAGCTCACCATGGCCGCTACGATGAATGCTGAGAGGCCGGAAGATGTTGCCAACCGGGTCATGAGGAGGGTTCAAGTGTCCAAGGTGAGAGCAAACACATTTTGTGAGAGACCGGCCCAGTTGCTAATGCACTCCTGCAGATGACCCGAGCGCTGCAGGACCGCCTCGCACTCGCCAACGTCAAGATACAGAATGGATGGGAGAACCTGAGTCTGGATGCCATTGAGCCGCAAGTCGAAGAGCGACTGAGGAGAAAGAGACCGGCTTCGAGCAACAACGACACAATCTCAGATACTGCCTCCACCACCTCCAGCCGGCTGCATTCCAGCAACGGCCTGGCCTCCTCCCCGATTACCGAGCCCATGTTCAACGACGACTTTCCCCGATCCGGCGGCAGTTTCAGAAGTAAAAGGGCAAAGCCTTCGAATATACAAGCATTTGCACCATCTGGTGCTGCCACGGGCAGACGGACAAGATCGAATGGTGCTCGACATGTCAGCTGGAAGAAGACGCATAGCCTGCCGGAGTCCTCCCCGATCAAGCATACCAAGCACGCTCGTTTCCCTTCCAACCAACCCTCGCACCTATCCTTCATTTCAGAGGGCTCTACCATTGCCGACGAACCTCCATCGCCCGAGTTCAGCGAAGAAGACGATGCCGATCTCCCCGTCACCAGCTTCAGCCTCAACGCTTCGACCCGTATCACATCATCTCCACCCACGACCCCACCTCCGGATCGCCGTATGAGAAAGATCAACGATCTCTACTGGTCACGCACACCGAAGACAGGCGAGGAAGGGGCGGATCTGCTGATGTATCTGGCCACCTCGCCGTCGCCCGCCAAGGGTCAAGCCGACCCCAAGACTGTGATCCAACCTCCATCCACCCCGCCTTGCAAGTCCACCCCTCTGCCTTCTTCCCATATGACGCCTGGCACTGCTGGCAATGGCTTCCCTGGCTTTGGGCCAGCCACTCCCGGCACGAATTTCTGCTTCTCCGACTTCATCAACGTCACACCAAGTCCAGCACAAGGCCCATGGTCACGAACACCTGTCGCAGGCCGAACACCTGGGGCTTCTACTAGACGACGACTTGACTTTAACAATCTCATGCCGCCGACTTCAAGCAGTCCCATCATGACCCGCACCAACCGCGGTGAGGGTTTGGGCATGGAGCTTGGCGGCGAGCTCGTTTCATGATTGAAACAAATTTACATTCTACGGCATCATGGCTTATTACACGATATGATTTTATGAACAACAACAATGCTCGCGATGATACGAGTAGAGCGAAAGCTTTTATGCTTTCGCATTACACCCCCAACAAAAGGGCACCAACTTGGATCGTCTTTTCTTTAGTCTGGAGAGAGAGGACGTGAAGGTGGCGTGGAGATGGACATGGCTGGCTCGAGATACATATACCCCCCGACTGTCCTTTTTGACACGGCAGAATCGGCGTATTCAATGGCGTTGCGTTTGAGCGAGAGAGAGAGAGAAAGGCTGCTTGGCTTTGAGCTCCACGGAGGGATTTTTGGATTGTGTGAAGCGGTGGTCCGAAACACGCGACACCCCTGCCACCACACTCACAACCCTGTTTTGATATCATAACGAGCGGGAATTGCGATTGCGAAGGGTCAGGCAGTGTCGTAGTCGCGGTATGTAGCTAGTGTAATACTGTGTATGCTCTGAAATTTGTGCGTTGGCGTGAAGGTCGTTGGCGGGGTGCATTTTCTGGTTTTGGGGGACGCGTTGGAAGGCGCGTGCGAACGCGCTAGACGCGCTAGAGACGATCTTAGAGTGCAGAATTCGAGGGGACGAGGAGAAGGCCTGGTTGTGATGGGTTGGGAGGGGCAGAAAGTTGGAAGGGTGTTGGTACGTCGTGCTTATGGGTGATTAGAAGGGGACCATATGGTTTTTGAGGGGCATGTGGCATGAAGAGGACGCAGCACGGGCGTGGAATGTTCGTGTCGGCGCGTGGAAGTGGCTCTAGAGTTTTTGAGTTGAGGCTGAGATGCAGGGATACCACGTGGGAAAATCTGACCCTTGAAGATCTATGGATGTGAAGCATAATTGTGTTCTCTTCTCTCTTCTCTATGTCTATTATCTACGGTCATCAACACTCAAAGAGTCGTGACTCTAGGACACAAAAGTATTCGCAGTACCTGCCATGATGTCTCGCTTGTCTTCTAATCCAGAAGCTCGGGTACGCTTTCCATGAAGTGCCAGAGAACGTCATATAAACAACCGCAGCAGCTCCACCAGCAACATCATCGCCATACTCTGGCCATACGGCATGCTGGTCAACGCTATGTCCTTGTAGTGCTGCAAGTCGTGCCCCATCCCGGTGCCAAAACTGACATCTCTCAGCTCTCCATCCGGATCGATTCTACCTAACACAGCCTGCACCGCCTTCATCGCCACGTCTTCATACTCCTTACCGAGATAGCGTTTCCGGACACCTTTAAGCATGCCATATGCGAAGCCTGCCGTCGCCGAGGCCTCGACGTAGCTGCCCTCGGCTTCGGGAACGTCGAGCAACGTTCGCCATGATCCGTTGGGGTCTTGCAGATTCTTCAACGCGAGGCATTGTGCTTCCAGTGTGTCGATGAGATGCGTTCGTAAAGCGTCTCCAGGAGGCAAGTCGAGCAGCTCGATGAACTCCGGGATGAAAATCGTCACCCAGGAATTCCCTCTCGCCCACCTTGCGCGAGCAAAGTTATGACCCACGCCACCTGGAGCGGCCGTATCGAATTTCCAGCCGTGGAACCAGAGACCTGTTGTGGGATCCATGAGGTACTTGATATGCAGAAGGACCTGTCGTTTGGCTTCCTCAATGTAGTGCGGCCGGTCCAGAAGTTTGCCGATCTTCGCCAGCGGCAGCACGGTCATCATCAGCGTATCGTCCCACAGCTCGTTGTAGTTGTCGGAAGCGTAAGTCATGTGCTGCATGCCGCCGAATGTGGTCCGAGGAAGTTCGTACATGGCCCACTCGGCCCAGGAGTCTAGCCAGGGAAGGTATGTTTGCTCGCCGGTCTTCTCATACAGATATGCGAGGGTCGTGAAGACGGCCATGGTGTTGATGTTCTTTGTAGTGCCCGTGGAGAGTTGGCCTTTGTACCAGTCTTGCATTACTTGCAATGCTTTTGGAGAGCCATCGATGGAGTAATACTGCCAGAGGCCGTAGAGGCCGATGCCGTGCGTCCATTCCCAGTCGTTCCAGCCTTTAGTGTCGATTACTCTACCATCAGGGAGACGAAGCAGGAATTCGCCAGTCTGGTCTTTGATATTGACGAGGTTGTCGATAAGGAGATTCACCTTTTCCTTGACATCGTTCGCTTGCAGGCCATGAACGGTGATAGCTTGCTGCGGCATCGTGCGATTGGCTCTATTCCTGGACAAGTATTCTAGACTTCTAGACGAACGGTCTACAGCTTGTTGCACGCATTTTCCTGGCTGGTACTAAATGCAAAGACTCCCACAGCTCTGGCGCCCCCAATCTCGCTGCTCTTTCCCCCGACCCCCAGAGCGTCGCTGCCCACGCTACCCCAGACTTCTCCGCAGGCAAAGCGTCGGCTGGGGTGCACGCCAAGGCCTCTTCGGTCCATTGCAGGATGCGAGGTGCTATGGGGATGCAGAAGCGACGGTAATGTGGACGGTCTTGGCTATGCAGGCCTGACATTCCACCAATGACTCGTCAAAGTCTGGCGCCATCTGGGAACGGCTGAAGCTCGCGTGAATGCTAATGATGCTCCGAAGGTAGGGGCATAAGAAGCCCCACGAGGCATGCTGCGAACTCTGATGGGATCCACTATTGGAGGTGTTGAGAATCGAGATAGCTGATCATCATGGCTGGCAACATCCCTACGCACAGTACCATGGACATCCATGAGAAGATGAACCCTTCAATGGCGCAAGATGAGAAGAAGGCCATAGACGCGGCCGAGATCGAACGGGTCATGACTCCAGACGATGACTTGCAAAAGGACAAGCAGGACTATGGTCGTATCGATGTACGTTGACAACCATATACCTGACGAGGAGGACAAGAAGTTACTCACATCCACCGCAGGCCGAAGTCGCCAAATACACTGAAGGCCACGCCATCGACATCTCCCCTGCCGAAAACTCTCGCCTCAAGCGCCTCATTGACAAGCGCGTCCTGACCGTCATGGTTTTCACATACTTCCTTCAAGCGCTCGACAAAGGCACCCTATCCTTCACGTCCATCATGCAGCTTCCGCAAGATCTCAATCTCGTTGGACAGCAGTACAGCTGGCTCACGACCTGTATCTACATCGCCATTCTCATCGTGGAGTACCCAATCAACTGGCTCGTGCAGAGGCTGCCAATTGCGAAGTTCTTGGGGACTTGCATCATCCTATGGGGCAGTATTCTGGCCTGTCATGCAGCAGCTCAGAACTTTGCTGGGATTTGTGCGTTGAGGACGTTGCTAGGTATGCTTTCGATTGGCACTGTTCATTGGATGAGTGCTTAACTGCGTGCAGGTATATTTGAGGCTGTGTGCCAGCCTACATTCCTCATTATGAGCTCGATGTGGTACAAAAGAGAAGAGCAGGGTAAGCGTTGTCGGTCATATGTCGAGAGTGCCGTCGCTAACGCACACAAGTCCTCATCGTATCGTTCTGGTACTGCATGAATGGTGCTCAACAGATCGTCGGAGGGCTCCTCGCATACTCCTTCAGTCTGATCCCTCGCAACGGAGTCCTACACTCCTGGCAAGCAATCTTCATCGCTTATGGCTGCTTCAGCGTCCTCTGGGGCATCTTCGTCATCTGGTGGCTGCCAGACTCTCCCATGCGAGCCATGTGCTTCTCTGAAGATGACAAGCGTCTGATGGTCGAGCGTGTTCGGACGAATCAAACCGGCTTGCAGAATAAGAAATTCCGGTTGGAGCATCTGAAAGAAGCGCTGATGGATACGCAGTGTTGGTGCTACTGCCTCATTCAGATTTGCACGACGCTTCCTACCGGTGGTCTCGGAGCTTTTGCCAATATAATTATCAAAGGTTTTGGGTTCACGACGCTGCAAGTGCAGCTGTTGGCCATGGTGCTGGGAGCGTTCATCATAATCGTGCTGTTCAGTTCCGCCTGGCTGGTCAAGAAGACGAAGCAGAACATCATCGTTATGGCCGCGTTTTGTATCCCGTGAGTCCATCAAAACTTCACTGGACGTATTCCAGCTAACAAACTATATAGCTCCTTCGCCGGCACCATCACACTGATGTCAGTCCCCAACACCAGCAAAGCCACTGAAGCCGGGCTTCTCTTCTCCTACTACATTTGCCTCTCCTTCTGGGCCGCCCAGAACCTCGGCATGTCGCTCCTCTCCCGCAACGTCGCAGGGCAGACCAAGAAGTCTGTCGCCGTCGCCATGAATTTCATCGCCTGGGCGGCGGGCAACGCTGTGGGTCCGCAGGTGTTTTTGAGCTACGATTCGCCGAGATACTTCATTGCTTTTGCGACGCATCTAGGGTGTTACACGCTGTTGATTGTCACGCTGGTTGTGTTGAGAACCACGCTGAGCAGGAGGAACAAGAGGAGGGACGAGGCTGCTGCGGCCGGGGTCAGGGAGGCGAGTGATCAGAGGTTGGTGCATGCTTTCGAGGATCTGACGGATAAGGAGAATGGTGAGTGTCTTGCGTTTTCGTCAATCTGGAGTGGGAGTGCTAACGTGTATAACAGCCAACTTCCGCTACATGTACTAGGTCTTCGAAGGTGATGTGCGTTCGCTTGGGGGTCGGGTCAATAGCTGTGAGATCTAGATCTTGATTCTGGTGCCTATCAATTTCCAACGCTCAGCTTCCACACCTTTTGCTCCTTCTCTCTCCAAGCATTGGCGATGTTATTCCGGTCTGAACTACCCCGAGAGATGCGAGGCACATCACACACCCCTCACGTTGTATCATCGGCTCATCTATGGCCGGAGAAATGCTAATGATGTGTGGTCAGAGGAGATATATCTTGTGGGCACAGAAGACCTGAGATCGTACCTGAGTACCCCTGACGGCCTCTACTCAATCAGTAATTGACCCACCATGGCGTGGAAAACACTCACTGCTGCTTTGCTATTCGCTGCAACAGTCAGAGCCACGCTCAATGCCTCCGAGACTAACACACTCTTGACTGTTGCCAATGATCGTCTCACTGCTGCCGTCAACAAGTCCTCGGGGGCGGTTGTCACTCTTACCCTCGACGGTCAGAATCTTCTAGGAACACAAAGCGGCAGCACAGGTATTGGTCCCTACCTCGACTGCTCTTGCACGCCTGAAGGGTTCTGGACACCGGGCTCAGACAGTCCCACTTACCAACTCCTCAACGGCACAGACAGCACTGGGACAACATGGGGCGGCATCGTCATGAGCGACACTTACCCCTTGACTGGTCAAGTCCTCGAGCAATACTGGTTCCTCCGCGATGGCGAGACAGGTCTGCATACATTCAGCCGAGTAACCTACTACAACGAGACGACGCCCTTCCTACGTGAGCTCGGCGAACTCAGAACCCTCTTCCGCCCCAACATCGACCTCTGGACTCACCTCAGCACGAACGAACGGAACTCCGCTCCTTTACCCTACTACAACCCCGCCGCGGTCGTCCTAGGCCGTAGCGGCAACGCTACCACGGTCCAAGACGCCACATGGTACCTTCCCAACGCCAGTGACCCCTACGTCGAGCAATACAGCCCCTACTTCACCAAGTACACTTTCGCCGACACCTATCGCGACCACAAAGCCCACGGCGTCTTCTCAGATGGCTCCACCAGCGCAGACGGTTCGACGTTCGGCGCATGGTTCGTTATGAACACCATCGATACATACTTCGGTGGTCCCACGCACTCGGATCTCACGGTCGATGGGATCGTGTATAACTATATCGTTTCGAACCATCATGGGGCTCCTACGCCGAATATGACGAACGGATTTGATCGGACGTTTGGGCCTGGGTTCTATTACTTCAATCATGGAGCTGAGGGGGCGAGCTTAGAAGAGTTGAGGAGCGATGCGGAACGGTTTGCAGATGATGGATGGGCGTTGGACTTTTATGATAGTATCGCGGAGCACGTGCCTGGGTATGTTGCCCCATCGAAAAGGGGCTCGTGGAAGGGCAAGGTGAAGTTGCCAAAAGGGGCGAAGAGGCCGATTGCTGTGCTATCGCAGCCTGGTGTGGATTACCAGGACAACGTGATTGACACGACAGCGCATCAATACTGGGCGGACATCGACTCCAAGACTGGGAAAGTGAGTATCAAGAACGTCAAGCCAGGAGATTATCGACTCACCGTGTACGCCGATGGCATTTTTGGTCAACACGAACAAGAAGCCATCGTAGTGACCGCCGGCAAGACAACACAGACGTCCGTCACCTGGCACGCCGAATCAGCAGGCAGAGAGCTCTGGAGAATCGGACAACCGGACAAGAGCGGTGGCGACTGGAAACATGGCTACGAGCCAGAGCCAAGCCATCCACTCCACCCAGAAGAATATCGCATCTACTGGGCCGCCTACGTCTATCTGGATGACTTTCCCGACGGTGTGACCTTCTCGATCGGCAACAGCAGCGTGGTCGAAGACTTCAACTATGTCCACTGGAGCGTCTTTGGCGGCAAAGCGAACTCCAACCGGCCAGAACCTGTCTGGGGCGACGGTAACATCAACAACTGGACGATCCTGTTCGATGTCTCGGAGAAGCAGCTCCGGAATGTCTCGACCGCGACGTTCACGGTGCAGCTTGCAGGTGCGAAGACTGCAGCCGGCAATCTGGACACGTTCAACGCTTCTGAGCCCTTGTGGAATTTTGATTATAATGTCGTCGTCAATGGGGAGGGTCTGGAGCCTTGGACGATTCCGTAAGTGTGCTATGCAGATACATTGTTGTGATTGTCTTGACTAACCCTTTTGCTCCAGGTACAATGCCAGTGCCTCTTGCGCTACGAGATCTGCTGTAACGTGCCATCAGCTCGCGCACAAGTTTGTCTTCGATGCGAGCTTGTTGCAAAGTGGGAAGAACGAGATGATTCTGAGCTTGCCGTTCAATGCTACGGCGTATACGTCGGCGGTTTTGCCAGAATCGGTGTATGTTCAGTATGATGCTTTGAGGCTGGAGGTGAAGTAGACGTCTTTGGAAGGAGGCCGGAAGGAAGTAGCTCTCATTGTATAGGTATATTTCGTTGTGGTTGAAAGCTTGATCCAGTCACTTGACCATCCCATTCTTCTTGCAGACCCTCTTTTGAGATGGAGTCACTTTGACGTATTCGTTATACATGAACGTGGTGAACCCACAGAGCCTGCATACTTCCAAGCCTCTAAAGACGAATCTGCAACGTGTTCGCGATACTCGGTACACCAGCCCCATTGACTGCAAACAGATAGTAGTACCCTGGGACCAAGACTCCCGCATCCTTTGGCAAACGAACAGTAAATGACGATCCGCTCTGCGTGACGTCCGTCATTGCAATGCGCCTCTGATCAGTATTGATCGAATGAGTGGCACTTCCCATCCTGATCAAAGAGAACGACGTGGTGCTGCTGTCGCTCATCCTCACTCTGATCGAGTCTCCAGCTCTGGCATACGTCACCGAGACGGAAGAAATCGTCGGTCTTGTTGCCTTGGATCCGTCAGAATTGAAGAGATACGGTGGCGAGAAGATCTGCCCGTTGGGATGGTCCACGGCGCGGTTACAGTTGCTATCATCACCACCGATTCCTCCGCCGACGTAGCACAACCCACCGCCTCCACTGAAGACTGTTCCGTCCGCGAGGAGGATGGCAACGGAGTGATAGTTTCGAGGTATCTGTTCTTCTGCCAGGGTGCGGAACTTCTTCGTGACGGGATCGAAGAGCTCGGCTGGGAGGCTTGAATCCGTATCCGTGAACACGAGAGAACGCTTTTGTCCGCCAGTAATGAGGATCTTACCGTCTGGCAGCACAACCGCATTTGCGAAGCCACGCGGGTAGCGCATGTTTGAGACTTGCTCGACCGTGGCTGGCTGATATGGCGAGGATATGCTGATGAGGTGTGCGCGATTGAAAGCAGGGGAGTCTGTGTAGTCTTGACTTCCTCCAGCGGTGAAGATCTTGCCGGCATCATACATGACGTTGACACCACACATAGCATCATTGGCACCGTCTCGAACGCCAGCCTCGGAAATGTTGCCATTGCCAGTGGTCGAGAACCAGTGCATGGTCTTGCTGGGTCCAGCTTGGAAGACGGACCCATCTCGCCAGGCGAACAGCCAGGCGTGATTGTCTGTTCTCCATTGACCTTCGTGGTCAGTCGTAAGCATGCCCTGGGAGGGATCGGCACCTGGCAAGAGTGTCCACGAGTTGCTGGCAGCGTCGTACACCTCACCGGGCTTGTTGAATATGCCTCCACTGTATGATCCGCCAACGGTGAAGATCTTCCCGTTGCTAAGGACGGTGGATGATTGATAGCCACGCTGTATCTTCATATCCGGTCCACGTGTGAAGGCATTCGTTATAGGATTGTAGATGCTGACAGCCTCAGCATTTGAACCACCAGTGATGACTATCCGACCGTCTTGCAGTGAGCTAATACCAGGGCAAAACATATCATGCTTGGTATTCGAAATTTGACGTTGAGACACGGCACCAGTCTTCCAGTTGTAGTCAGTGAATTGGGTCAAACCTCCAGCGCCTCCGAAGTTGTTCTTGCCCCATGCGGAGAACACGAGCATGCGGTTCGTGTCTGTGGGCACGACGAAAGCTGCCACAGGGATGACTGGCAGGGTGACGAGAGATCCCCATTTACCCACATTGCCGACGTCGACTCTTCTAGATGCTGTGAATCGAGTGTTCTTTGTCCAGCGAAGGCCATAGGTATCTGAAGCCTTGAGGTGGCAATCTTTGTTGTTGTTGTCGTAGACTGACTTGTCGCATGGGACTGTATCACTGCAGAGCTGGACGCAAGCCGCTGCGTTCGCAGTGTTGGGCACTATCTGAGCTGTCGGTCCCTCATAGTCTGATCCGGCGCAAGTCTTGTACGTCAAGCCGCTTGAGGATGTGAATGTCGTTTCTGCTGAAGGGCAAGAAGTAATTGCTTGTGCTGTGGAGATGGTAGTGTACAATGAAAGAAGCAGAGAAACTGTTGATAAAGTAGCGGGTGCCATAACGACTCGACAAAACTTACGACCGTTTGAGAACTTGGAGGTTCCTGAGTTACCTCTGGACTATATATGCGTGCTCGTGGATGATAGGGCACGCCTCGGCGTGACTGAAGCTGCGAACTCGTGTTCATGCCCATTCCTCTCGATCGGACAGCGTGGGTCCTTTGGCATCTTGTCGTGTTTATGCCGGCACCACAAGACGCCAACAAGCGAAAGGGCTTCGGCAGGCCCACGTGGACGTCTCTGGACCCGATCCATGCCAAAGGGATCTTGGAAGTCTCGAAGGAGAAGCTACTTCGGCGCGCGCTTGGTGACCATGTCGACAGCTCGATTTGCAATCTAGTACGCCGGAAAAACTGGCAGTGTAGCAATAGAGAAGGGCCAATTCGGTGGCTTCTTGAAGTTGCTTTCTGCTAGAAGATTCACTCATTCAACCATTCCATGATAGAATCTGACGGTGGGTAAAAGTGCTGTCCCTTTTAGACTTCTCGTTGGTTTGGACTCTATTGAGACGAGCGGCTTGGCCGACCAGATAGCCATCTCGTATCTCGGAATCATTCTTTTTTAAGGACATCGCCAAGATGTGCACAAATCGTGGTCGACCACTTTAAATCGTAGCAAGAAGGCTGCGAAGGCATCGGAATGAAGTTGATGCGCTGTTGATGAGGTGTTGGTAAAGGAGATAGTGGCAGAAACGGAGAGGAACAGGTGGCGTCGTCGTCCCTCGCGACCAACGTTGAGCTCGGCAGGGGTGACTGAGTCCCGAACCAAAACCATGATCTTTCTTATTACATTTTCCAGTTTCCTTGTACAGCATCAGTATTCAGCGAGCAATCCAATAATTGTCACTAAAGGCATCGCGAAAAGCAGACTCGCAAGCTGAGCAACAAACCAATTCAGTGCTCGCGTCGAAAACTCGCTCAATTTTCGAAGCAGTCAACACCCATAACTTCCAACAAGTACAGATCGAACTCCAGGATCCTGGAAGGCTTGCAAAGACATACGTCGAGACCGAGAGCCTGTCCACCGCTGTAAAGCGTCGCAGAATGTATGTTAACGCACACACATCGTCTTGGATCAAGAACAGAAATGATGCCTAGGTCCGACGATACACAAAAGTTCCGAGAACGTTCCATGCGCACTTAGAATGGGATGTACATTCGACGAGACTGAAAGGCGATGGGCAAGACATGTAAGGACCGTGGTTTCGCTTCGCGTCCGCGCCAGACTGGAGACTGCGTTCGCAATGCTGGTTGCTCGAATGTCGAAGACGATCTACAGGAGGTTCTGGCGTCCGCAACGACCTAGCATACCCGTGGATGTTCCTCTGTATGCCTCAACACAATGTTGTCTTGTCGACGTGGCGTAGTTGCCACTTGTATTTCACTGAGGACGGCTATACGTACGACAAGGGCCACCCTTACTAAACGAAACGTACGTCTCGCTGTACCTCAAGGCGGTTCGATGTGCCTCTGGCAGAGAGAGCATCGGAAATGTCCTCGTTCACTCAGCCTGGCACAGTCTCTCATACAGTACCTGAAGGCGGCTCTGAAGCATCCTTGCCTGTTATGATTGTATCAATCCCGCTTCTCGGGCCTCGACCCACCGGCTCCACACTTGTAAAAGCTACATATACGTGAACTCTAGCTTCGCAGCCAATCACAAACGCTAAGTGATGGCTATAGCCGTTGATACTCTCCTTAGCTCAGCTGGAAGAGCGCAAGACTGTAATGGATAACAAGGCATCTTGAGGCCCTGGGTTCGATCCCCAGAGGGGAGAGCACATTACCCTCTGCTGTAACACAGTTACAGCCCATTTCGAATCATCCTTGACGGTGATATGAACTTTTTTGGCGAATTTCCGGATTTTTGGTCGAATTTCTCCGGCAGCGTCGAGGCAACGACAACTGTGTCGCTCCAGGCAGGCGCAACGAGCTGTGTACTACCCCAGGACACTGAGAGCTTAATCGGTTCCGTCGCATTTCGATTTGCCTCTGATTTGCCGTCTCGGACTCCTAGAGCTCGATGCGAGGCTGGAGTGCTTTTTGCACGACCTCAAGGCTCGGAAAGGGCATCAAGGATACAGTCTCCAGAATACGTTGGTCTTGTAGTTCTCTGCGTGTTCGCGCCGTTGCCACTGATTCGAGTGGGGCAGATGCTGACAAGTTACCAACCTCCCAAGTCAAGGCGTTGGCATCTGCACCCGGGTTGCCTATTTGGGCAATGCGGCCAGAACGCTAGCGCAAGGACGTAGCCTCGCGCAAAGCAATGGTCTAACTTGGGATCTCGAGGTAGGTACATGTAATTTACTTCGCAAGGTGTCGCACAAATCGTTGAGGATATCGGTCCCCTTTAGGTGGTAGACCATGCACTCTGAAGCTTCAAAGATTAAGGGCCATCCTCTCTGATCATCAGCGGTCTTTGGCCACATCGATGCAAAGACAATGAGGACCTCTATAGCAAGATTGCGCTTCATTCCTAAACACGAGGACTGGACCACAATGTGAGAATATCAACGTGGAGCTCAGCTCTTGGAGTCTATATAAGGTCAGCGACAAGACATGCGGCTATTCGCGCGGTCAGTAGTCGTGGGAAGGGACACACTATGGTGACAGTAGTACACGGGATGCATATACACTCGAACTACACGGAGGCTACAGAATGCTTTATGCTTCCGGATCCGGCGCATCTTCTACCTCGACCGCTTTCGCCTTGCCTTTGCCCGAATAGCTACCATTCGCGGAGGGCTGTGATGATGCTGAATCTTCTTGTGCATGTGATGGATCTTGAGAAGCAGCATGCTGTGGTTGGTCGAAGCTCCAACTACTTTCGTTCGTCCATGGCGCGGTCTTATCTCCCTCTGTTTGTGATGCTGCTGCAGTAGGTGTTGGCTCGGCAGTTTGCGACAGTCTCTCTGTCGGCTCGGAAGTTGGTTGAGCGCCGGTTGCATCGTTGGTGTCGGTGGGCACGAACAACGGTGATCCGTTGTCGTCTGTGGGTCCTCTACTCGAAGATCCGTTCTGTGCTGGCTGTGCAGCTGCCTCTACCACCGCAGCGACTGGGTCAGCGGTCGCAATGCTGTTGGCAATGCTGCCCTCTTGAGACCCATGCTCCGCCTCCATCGAGCTTGGCGAGTGAATGTCGGGCTGCCGAACCTGCAGTTGCTCAGCAGAGCCCTGCAATCGCTGCAGAGGCAGCAACGTCCATCCCTCGGGAAGAACAAGCCCCTCCGGTAGATTCCGCTGGCCATTAGTCAACTGCTGCGTGGGGTTTCCCGTTAGTGACATAGGAGGCTGCGGCGGCGGCGGCGGCAAAAAGCCTTGAAACATGGGCATATGGCCATGCATAGGCATGTAAGGGAACGGTGGTTGCGGCGGAGGGTGTGCCTGTCGTTGAGCACCGTTGGCCCCGACAGCTGGCTGAGCAGGAACACGTTGGCTTCGCAACCGAGCCACTTCAGCCTCCATTGCTCGTAAGTGAATCAACTGTTGCTGGTCGATGTTGAGGTTGTGTGCTTCTTGCATGATACGCTGTTCCAGCTGCATTAGATGCACATTAAGAGGTACCGATGATCTCAGTCCAGCCAGACCTCGTGACGTCGCTGCTGGGCCTTGTTGCGCCGTCGCTGCTCCAGCTCCGTTGGCATAAGGTACTTGAAGGCCAAGATGATTTGGCCCTTGCGGCATGCCACCACCTTGTTGGTTGGCGTCTTGCTGATTCTGGTTGCCAGCATTTGGGTTCTGTATCTGGTTGATCACATTCTGCATCTGGTTGGCAGGGGCGTTGAGGAAGCCAACGCGGAGAGGTCCAAGGTTGAACATTCGTGCACGTGGCCTGGCAGGTTGCTGTTGTCCTTGCTGTCCTTGAGCTGGTGGAGCACCGCCAGGCGCAGCAGCGCCTCCTGCTGGCGAGGTGGCCGTAACGACAGGCCTCCGACATGTTGGGCAAACCTGTTGTCGTTCGAGCCAAGCCTTCAGACAGCGCAGGTGGAGGATATGTCCGCAAGGCAGCTTCTTCGCTCTCAGGCCTTCGTCTCTCCGCCTAGCTGGAGCAGGCGCCGCACCTCCTTGCTCGCCCGCTGGCTGCGCATCATCACCAACATTCGATTGCTCCCAAGCCACCATATTCTCTCGACACACAATACACGAGTCTCCGCGAATCTCCTCCGTCGTTGCATCCGGGTATCTCGAATTCATGTCGCTGGTAGCCTTGCGGTATGCCACATAGTCGGTCACACGCTTACTGAAGGAAGCGAATGTCATGTACACGTCGCGCATGATATGCATCGGTAGCCCATTGAAGGTGATGCTGACCGTAAAGAAAACAATGTAAATCATCAACTTGATGAAGTCGGTAAAGACCTCCAAAGCAAACAGGTATCGTCTCTTTTCTTCCCATCCGGGGACGTCGACTTCGTTTTCGTCCACCTCAATCGGGTCGTCATCTGGAGGGGCCGCCGGTGTTGCTTCTCCTTCTTGCGTTTGGTTCTGCCGCGCGGCGATCCTCTCAGCCTGTATCTCGCTCTTCCTCGTCTCAATAGCCTGCTTCGTCTGCTTCTTGACAATGTTCGCTTCCACCAAGCTCAGCATATACCTCGCCAGCGTGAAGACGGAGAAGATGCTCAAAATGGCGAATTCGAACGTGAAGATGACCATCATTCCGGGCCTGGGATCCGCAACAACAGTCTCCACGCAGTAATTCAGCATCCAAATGTCAAACACCACGCTCACGATCAGACTTGTAGCCAGTCTTGCATGGAATAGTCGAGGGTTTGCTGGCGGCTGTTGCTCCAGTATGTCCACTCTTCCCTCTCCAATCCAACCCCACACCTTGCCGGCCAACAGCAGCACGAACATAGTCAACAACCAACCTCCCACATCTTCTCTAAAGCTCGGCATGGCCAGTAGAGTGTCGAGCACGGCATACCACGCCTTCTCGGACAGCTGCTCGATCTCGATGGGTCGTAATGGGCCGTAAAGCAGTCGTTGAAGGGCGAACATGAAGCTGCACGCCATGACCAGGACGAGGTTCGTGAGGATGAGGAGACACGCGTTCGATTGGGAGAGGTAGACAGTCGCGCTGTAGAAGTTGGGTCGCTGGTGGAAGGCCTTCAGCAAACACGCTGCGGCGGCGGCCGTGGAGGCGCCGGCGTAGTATGCGAGACGCATGTTGGAGACGGTTCGAAACGGCGATGGCTATCGGTGTCGCGTACGGATTGTGGACGTGTCCATGACCATCAGCGAAGAGGTCTGGTTGAGGTTGGGTTGTTTGTTGTTGAAGGCAGAAGTGGTCTCACATGCTCAAAGGACACCTAGCTGTTGCAGCAGCTGCCATGAGGCGTTCCAGGTTCCTGCCGCTTGTCGGAGGTCGGCACGTCATGGCTGCACGGTCCGATCGGCTTTGTTTTGACCTCACTTGATGACGGGATGCACAAGATTCTACCCACGACACACGTCGGGATCACGACGGTGTGGACATTTGGACCTTGGGAACTCGATACCGCAGTATACGCTCGCGAGCAGAGCGTGGAATCGATGCTCAGAGCTTCAACGGCAAGGGTCCCCAGGCTGCGAAAAAGCGACTGATCAATCGACTGGTGCCATCAACTACCACCGCGCCATCGACGACAGTATCAAGTACAGAAGGCACAGATCAAACAAGCACATCGACAGCTTAGACATGCCGACAACAGAGAAGAAAGATCTCTCCTGTCCTCGATGTAAGAGTCAGTACACTGAGCTGGAAGCTATGGACAATCTCGACTCCACAGGGCAGTTCCTCTGCCACGGGTGCGGAAGCATATTAGACGCGATTGAGAAGAAGAGCGCGCATATGAACACACATGTCTGATGTATACCTTGCGGTGCGACTTCATGGCTTTGTGAGCAATAACGCGCCTGGGAGGGAGGCAGCAACCAATAATCGACATCCTAAGAGCAGTCATGTTATGTTGTACGCTCTCGATATACAATTATATCGGCCAACTCCTGCCTTAGAGCCATACGAGTACAGAGACTACCGTAGATCCCCAAAGCAACGTCGAAAGGCGGCGAAGATCTCCACGACTGGGAGAAACGCCAGATGTTCTCGTTGGAGCCGCAGCCGTAGCTCCACCACCTTGTGTAAACGTGGGATTCGATGCAGATGCCTGCTTACCATCTCCTTCATGGATCGAAGATCCTGAAGTCGCCCTCGCCACCGATAGAGTGGTGCTATCGATGACCACGGCACTGCCACCCTGGAGGGCAGCAATTGTATGCCCGTCGAAGATGGTGGAACCACCGTGAGCATCGACAGTAATCGTGCTTCCATGATCCACGAGAATGACCTCATCGCTTCCATCAGCGAATGCTGTGATCATCGAGCCATCTGGCGCAGTCCAAGTCGCTGCTGCAGAAGCTATTGGCATTGATGTTCCGTCCACGAGCAGACCCTGACCACTTTCGCATGGCGCTAAGGGTCTGTCCGCCGACTACGGTAGGGCTGCCTCCAGGTGTCAAGACCATTGTCGTGCTCTGCCCAAGTAGTTCGATGTCTCCGTTGCCCTCGGTCGTAACCGAGAAGACCTGCTCATTCGAAGCAGTCCACAAGCCAGCAGCGTCTGTCGCAGAAGGCACAGCGATGGTAGAACCATCCGCGAGGATGGCACTCCCATCTTGAGCGACCGTGACGGTCTGTCCGTCGATGACAGCGCTACCGCCAGGCAAGATAGTGACTGCACTTTGTCCGTCTTTCAGGACAATGTTGCTGCCTTGAGCGATGGCAGAGATGACGTCGCCGTTTGCGGCCGTTATCATAGCGGTAGCGGGCGCAACAACAGCTTGGGGAACAACCATGAATGACCCATCTACCATCAAACTGCCACCACTTGAGGCAGCACTGATCGTCTGTCCGTTAAAAACAGCATTGGAACCAGGTGCTAAAGTCACACTACTGTGCGGATCTCCAACGACGATATTGGTGCCCTGTGCCAGTGCAGATACTTCGTCTCCGTTTGGTGCCGTCCAAATAGCGACAGGTGAGCTAGCAGCTGCTGGCACTGCGACTGAAGATCCATCGACGACCAGCTGATTACCATCTTGGCTAATGGTTTGGCCAGCGAACGTGACCGGTCCTGCATTTGGTGGCACAACAACTGTGCTGCCAGGAGCTGCGACCACAACATTGCTGCCATCCTGATGAGCAGAGACGACAGTACCATCGCCAGCAGTCCAAGTAGTGCCAGCTGGCGGTGGTATTGCAGCTGCTGGTGCTGGCCCATTTGGACCTTGCGTTTGCTGTGGACTGTTCGGGTTGGCATTGTGAGTTTTGGGAGATCCATCGTTTGGAGAGGCACGTGCTTCTGTGTTCGACTCGGCTTGGGTCAGGACGTCCAAAGCATTGCTTGGCGATGCATTGGCACTAGGATCTGATTGCTGCTGCGCAGGGCCTGGACTGTCGGGTTGACCATTGGAAGATTGGCCCGCGGATAAAGCAGGATTGACAGGATTCGTCTGCGCGGGCTGTGGGTTGTTTACAGGCTGTGGAACTTGGGAATTGACAGTGGGATCGCCGTTTGACGGATTATTCGGAGTCTGAGCGGGCTGGTTCGGCTTGGGGTCGTCTGAATGAACAGGATCTGGACTTGTAGCGGCCTTGGTGGCGGAGACTGGCTGGGCTGCTGTTGGAGAAGGAGCTGCCGGCGTAGTCGCATCTGGGCTAGATTCAGATCGATGAGTAGTCTGAGCAGATGTCGACCCTCCATTTGTGGGAGTCGGTGGTCCTGGCAAAGCTTCCGATGCAGCCTGATGGAGAGCTTGTGGCGGACTGTGAGCTGTCAGTATCGTATGTTTACAATGACAAGGCGTTCACTGACTCATAAACGCCGTTCAGTCCTCCAATACACTCAGCCCATGCCGGTTGCAGATTCCGTACTTCTGCAGGGACGGAAATAACTGGTTCATAAGGAAGAGTTCGGGCACAAGGATATTTATCGGTGCAGATTTCCGGTATTGGCGGTTGAAGACCAACGCAAGAGTGTAGAATGCCGATGGAGGATTCAGCGCAACGAGGCTGGCTTGCATATATCTCGTCGGGTACCGGCGTGTTGTAAAGATCCTGCGTTTCCACCAGATCAGTAGAGGCTCACAGAGACGGGGCTGAGTTGTGGGACGAACAGTAAAGTTGAACGAAGCGCTTAGATAAGGAGCGGGTCCATATCGAGCCCACCCATAAATGCTGGACATGGCGGCGGTATTTGTGATGGGTACGATCACGTTGGACATTGGCGTGCCAACATCGCTGCAAGAGTTCAGGCCCCACAGGCTGTCAAAAGAGATGTACACAGTAGGACTTGTAAATGTCGTACCATAAGCTGTTGTCGTGACCATGCCGGATGCATTGACAGTCGCTGTGGGCCAGTAAAGTAGTTTGACTTGGTTGCCACTGACTCTGCATGACTGACATCCAAGCGTACAGCCAGGGACAATGGTGGTAGAAGTCGGCCAGTAGTAAGATGGCGTTGATGTGGTGTACACTGATCCACTGGATGTGGTAGTGACGTTGTACCAGGAGGCCGTGAGTCCAGCCTTGCCTGATACCTCTCCTCCATCGTAGTCGTAGACGGACTGTAACCAGTCAGAGACTGCAGTCGAACATATGGCACCTGTCAAGACCGCCTGCGTGCATGAGGGCTGCTCGAACAAGGTCGTTAGAGTGACAGACGGGGGCAGATGTAGCCAGGAATAGTAAGACGACCACCATGCTTGACACTGCGAGACCGATGATGGCAGGACGCACGCTGGGGTGGGCAACGTGGTTGAAACAGCGCCACTGCGGGTCCAAGTCTGCGTGTTCGTGGTGATGGGCGATAAGGTCAGCAGAGAGAGATCTGTCGTAAGGGATGTCTCTGTCTCGGTTGCGGTCGCGAAATTGCCGTTGTACTCTGTAACAGTCGTCGTGTATACGTGCGTGCTGTAGATGTCCGAATACGTCCACACCGTCCATGTATCAGTGCCAGTATAGACTGTATACTGGGTCGCTTCTTCCGTACTCCAATAGCTTGACCACTGCGCCCAACATTGATCAACGATAGTCGCGTTTGCATAGGTTGTGCTATTTCCCAAAGATCCCGTTCCGAATAGAGATTTGGTAAAACTCATGGAGGTGCCAGTTGAAGTAGCATTGTGTGAGCTCGAGCCGCTGGAGACTGCAGTGGCGGCGGTGACGAATGCAAAAGCCTTATTCGATGCAGTGGCGTTTCCACTGAGAGTGCTCGACGAAGACTGAGGTCGTACTTGTGCAATTATTGGGACGTGTCGCGAAGTTGTTGACGTGCTTGAGGTGATGTCGGACGACCGTGAAAGCGAGATCGTATCGCATTGGGATTGACTCGATTCCGTCGAGTTTGCGATCGTATACACATCGTGGTTGAAGGAAGATTCGGAGTGTCTGTTCGACAAAGACGCGGAGGTGGAGAACGTAGAGGACGTGAAGGCCACTACCGGTGCGGTCGAGGACTCGATCGATATCGTTGTCGAGCTGAGGCCAAATCCGGCCGCAATGTAGTCTCCCACAGCGGTAGTCGAACTCGTCGTGGAAGTAATATCGCTCGAAGTGCCATTGAAAGTCGAATTCGAATACCTCAAGGGGAATTGCGCCTGAGCAATTCCAGGTAACGACAGACCCAACAGAAGCAAATCCATTCCGAACGTTCCTCAAAACCTCCGACGTCTTGCTTTTGCGTTGGAGACACAAAGAGTCAACATCTTCGTGGATTTGGGGGATATTAAACAACGCGTAATTCTGGCATGCGTGTCTACTCAGCTCGTTCCAAAAGCCATAGCGTTGTGACAACCGTGGGGGCCAACCGGGCTATATATATCTGAACCTGTTGCCGTATCGGGAAACCATCTCGAAAGCCTTTGCAAGCGTCCGCTCTCTATCCGCTAATCTAGCCTTTGATGGATATTGGTTGGTCCACTTGGTTGGCTTCGAAGCGTCCTCACTGGCGCACATGGTACCTGGTCTGATGATCACAGCTGAAGATGTTAGTTGCCCTGGAAAGATGGCTGGGAAGGGTCAAATGCAGGGTTCTTGATGCTACAGTACATTCCTCCTGCTGATACAGCATGTACAGCCCTTTCGCCTGTCCGCTATGCATAACACATGAATCTGCATCACAGCACCCGCTCCAACTCTTATCTGCCGCGCATTGGCATTCCCCTTCCACGACCTCTGACTGCTCGCTGCGCTGCACCGGGCGGCAGACCTCTCTGTGGTGCTTGCGGCTGTTGTGACTCCTGGTTCTTGATGGTCTCGTCGACGCTCAAGATCAAGCAGCTTGCCTCGATGGCTGCCTGAATGGCGTTGATCTTGACAAGCGATGGCTCCCAAACGAACGCTTCCAAGTTATCCCGAACGCCCTCGTGGTCGAAGTCGACGCCTGCCCACGTGTTGCCCTTGCGGTGCTCTACACGGAGCCGGTTGAGGATGTCGGTAGCATCGAAGCCAGCGTTGTCGCATAATTGTCGCGGGATGACCTCGAGCGCTTTTGCGAACGATTTGATGATGGCTTGTTGCTTGTGAGGCACGTTCTTGTCCGCAAAGCTGTGGAGGTACGCCGAAATCTCCATTTCGCACGCACCGCCTCCGGCAACGATGTTGTGGTTCTTGATTGCTCGCTTCACAATCATGATCGCATCGTGCAAACTCCGCTCGACTTCGGCAATGAACTGCTCCGCACCACCTCGTAGGACGAGAGTGCACGTCTTCGCTTCTGGACAACCTTCGAAGAAGTTGAAGCGTTCGCCTCCTATTTGTCGCTCCTCAAACTTCTCGCACGTGCCTAGGTGGTGAGCCTGGATATCGGAGCATGTCGATTGGGTGCTTGCGCCTGTTGCTCGGCACACTCTGTCCAAGTCCTCCGATGCCACACGTCCGGCACAGAAGATATCGCGGTCAGCAAAGTACTGCGTCGCCAGATCTCCAATCGGTAGCTTAGAGAGAACCACTTTTGCGCCGGTCTTGTAAAGTGCCTCCATCTTGTCGTAAATGATCCTCCACTCTGCGTCCACGATCGCCTGGTATTCTGAGACCTGCTCCACACGGATTTCTGCATTGTCCTTCTCGCTCTTCAGTTCCAACTCCACGTTCAAGCAGACGATCTTGGGGTTCTTGAAGGACTTCGGTTGTTGTTCGAAACCGGCGTATGAGAAGGTCTTCTTGAAAGCCACACCTTGGATGAAAAGGGAGTCTTCGAGTGCGCCACCAGTGATCTTCTTGATGCCGATCAGCTTCTCGTTGAGGTCGTCCTGGTCGAGTGAGAGAACCGCGTCCACGACCACTACATATCTTGTCAGCTTGTCCAACATCGCCAATCACCCATTTTGAACTCACTCGTCGTGAAGAAGTCTGCATTTCGGTGGATCAGCTTGCTGCTCATGGCAGTCGCTGCCAATTTCCGCAGACTGTCCCTCTGGTTGCTCTCGCTTGTGTTCACCGCAATCTCCTTGATCTTGTTCACCGCCATCATGCCCGCTCTCCGTAGACCCTTGATGATGACCTGACTGCTCACACCCTGCTCAACATGATCCTTGACCTCTTTCAGTACCTCACCAGCCAGAACCACCACTGAGGTTGTGCCGTCTCCAACTTCCGCATCTTGTGACCTCGCGATATCAGTGAGAACTCGTGCGGCCGGGTGTACGATATCGAGCAGCTTCATCACAGTCGCGCCATCGTTTGTGATTGTTTGCTTTCCATTCTCGTCGACAAGTAGGAGGTCCCCGCCGTAAGGTCCGAGGGTCGTCTTTACTGTTGATTGAACGGCCAAGCACGCGTTGATGTTGGAGACAATCTGTCCTCGTCCCTGCGACTGGTCCGTTCCTGTATGCTGTCAGTGTCTTCGAAGTCTGTGCAACATGTGCGTTTCTGCCTACCCTCTTTTAGGACGATGATGGTTGGCGTCTGCCCGCCGAAAGACATGATGAGGCGTGTAAATTGTGGATGTCCAGGCGTCGGTGGGTTGTTTTTGTTCTTTGCTGGTGATCTAGAGTTTTTGTGAGTTGGTGTGGTGAAGTAAAGTTGCGACAAGTTGTTTCTTAACCCAGCTACACGAGCTTCCAAAAATTGAGACGCGACGTCCCGCGCAGCAAAACGGTAAGCGAGAAATCCGAGCTGCGCTACGTGGAGGTGGATGCTTTCACCTTCACAACGTCAAGACTTCAACAGACTTTCAATACTTTGACAACAGCGCAAGCTAACGAGGTCGTAGATAGTATGTCTTCTCTTCTTGGTGCATTCGACAGCAGTGCAAAGCGAAGGAGGAAGTTTCGAAGCTACGGATCCGTTTACTTTTTTGCTTTGCAAGGGCTATTTGTTCAAACGGACCACATATTGGGTACATAGCCTTTGATACAAGGACTCGGCGACCTCTACATGCTCCAAGATCCAGGCCGGTCCCAAACTCACTGCAACAAAAGGAAATTTGGGTATTCCGTGTACTTCTCTCCCGCCAAACGCCTTGCGACACCGAAAGCTGATGCTCTTTGCACGCCCATCCTTAGCTGCCGTCAATGCATTTCACACAACACATCTCTATAAATCGTACATAAACATCCGCTTCCCCTCTTCCCTCTTTCATTGAGAACGTTGGAGTCCGGCTTGCGTAATCCAGAATGTCGCGCATCATGTAGCCTCTGTCGACCTGGTCCCATATGTCGATGCAGAACCATTTCGCATCAAAGTACTCGGCATGGGACTCGGTCCCCTCGAGCTCGAAGCAGCAGAGTAAGAAGGCGCGATCTGCAAAGGCACTGCACCGGCTCTCAATCCCACGGGTGCATCGTCCTTGGCCATGCGCAACTCGACAAACTGCAGGCATTTCGCCTCGTTGAAGCTCGCATCGGCGAAGAGAGCTTGTACTTGTTTGCGGGTAGACACGACGGCAGATTGGTAGGTGCCCTTTTCAGCACCCAGGGCGGGAATGAGGTCTTTGTAGCGCCAACGGACATCAGCGTTGTGGGAGGTCTCGGCTGGACGATGGTGCAGAAGGCGCTCAGAAGTGGCGCCGTCGTTGCTGATGATGAAGATGATCGGGGTGAGGTTCTTTCGTATCATGGTGGAAACCTCTTGCGCGGTGAGTTGGAAGGTGCCGTCGCCTGTGAAGAGTATGGTACGTAGGCGGCGATTGGGACGGAGAGTCATGAGTTCCTGTGCAGCAAGGGCGGCGCCCTGTGTCGCGGCCGTAGCGTAGCCAGCGCTGTTCCACAGGACTTGGTTAATGGCGGTGACGTTTGGCGGGAAGCGGGCTTCCCATATACCGTAGTTGGGAGTGCCCGTTTCGGTGATGACAATGTCATTAGGTTGCAGCCAGCGCGCCATGTGTCGCCAAAACCAGGTGTGGGTGAGTTCCTCGCGGTTGTCCCGGCGATGGAAAGGGATATTGTTAGAAGGGGTGGGGCCTGGGACAATGTGGAGCTGAGGGAGGCGGTCGACGATTTTGCGGATGACACCGTTCATTCGCAGGTCCGGATATTCGCTATATTTGACGCGCACGAGGTTGGAGTGGAAGTCGATGGTGCTGAGTTCGGAGACGCGATAGCTGAAGCCGGGGGTCGCGAAGTCGTTTTTCATAGCGCCAATGCTGAGGACTAGGTCGGCGGTCTCAACTCGCTCCCTCACTTCGTCGTCGCTGCCGTCACCAGCATATATTCCACAATAGTTTGGCAACGCTTCGTTGACAGCGCCTTTGCCCATGGGCGATACGAATGTCGGTAGTTGCGATCTCTCCACCAAGTCGTGTGTCTCCAGCAGCGCTCTATGCCGTATCGCGCAAGCATCCACCAGAATGATGGCATTTCTCGCGGCTTGCATGTAGCGCAACACCACATCCACCACATAGTCTTCCTTGTCCGGATCGTTGGGAGGATATGACAAGTCAATCGGCGCTCGCAACCGATCCCCCTCCACCTGCTGTTGCACCACGTCGGCGGGCAGTGCTATATAGACCGGCCTGCTCTGCACCCAGCACTCTCTTATTGCATGATCGATCTGGTCTGGGATGTCAGCGGGGTCGCTGAGCGCAACGACGGCGCAGGACAGTTGGCGCGACATGTCTGCGAAGGTATTGGCGTTCCCGTTGCCCAAGGGATTATGCAACTGCAGGCCATTTCGCTGGGAGTAAGTCGGCGGCGTGCCGACAATGTGGACGACGGGAACGAATTCAGTATATGCGCCTGCTATGGCGTTGAGCGCGGAGAGTTCACCAACACCTGGAGTGGTCAGAATGCGATAGCTTCACATTGGGGTGAGATTGTTCTACCAAAGGAAGTGAAGAGGGCAGAGATGCCCTTGATGCGCGCATATCCATCTGCCGCGTAGCCTGCGTTGAGCTCGTTGCAATTGCCCACCCAGCTCAGACCACAGTGTTCGAGATAGTCCAAGGCGGCGAGGTTGTGATCTCCTGGGACGCCATGCACGGCTCGAATGCCAACTTCGAAAAGCCTGCGGGCGAGATACTCGGCGGCGTGGATGGGAGCGATCAAGGCCGAGGCGCGAATGTCGTTGGTGTGGTTTCCGTTGCTGCGGATGCTATACGCCATGAGCTCGGTTCCTTCATCATTGACAAGCGCGTTTCGTCGAAGGCATAGATGGTCGTCGCTGCTGCTCGCGAAGGCGCACGTGCGGAAGGGCTAGAAGCAGGGTCACGGCTCAAGAAGAGGGAGATGGAGGCAGAGGATTTGGGGTCAGCAGTTGGCGATGAAATGACGAAAAGGTACGCAAGCGGACAATAGCCAAACGTCGCGAGCGCGTAATCATCCTTCTCCTTTGGCGGAGGCATTAGAGTCAGGACCTCCTGAAAGGGAGTTGGAAGGCAATTCCGGCCTGGCGCTGTCCGACAGGCTAGCGACACCTTCTCCACAAACTGCTCCGCGGCTGTGGAATTGCAGCTGGCTTCTCGGAGACACACTCCGTCGACACCAACAGAGGCTGAGGTGAAAGGTCAAAACATGTGGAGGACAGGACGGAGCTGGAATGGACAGCAGGACGTGAGGTGCAAGATGCGAGGCTGGGATTGATATCTCCTAGGAAAATACGAGCCGGAGGATATCTAGCTGGGTTCGCTTGTGCGGCGGATCTGCCCCAGCGTCGGCGCATCGACACGTGGTCTGCCGATCCGAGACGCAGCCACATCTGGGATTGATCGAACCGTAAAATACATGTATCCTCAGGTCCGTTGCCCGAAGAGGATTGTGTATACAACGTGCCGCCGGATGGGAAACAGGTGGAGGTGCAACCAGGGACGCGAAAGGCGAGTCCGGTCATACACGCCTGAAACCAACCGTGGTCAGGGTCGTTGGCGCAACCTGGTTTGAACGCCCCTCCTGTGGATGGTTCGTGTGGCTGATGTGTGCGAGATGTGCCTGGGAGTCGGTGAGGTGGTAGTGGTGGCGGTGGTGGTGCGAGGCCGCCGTGATTGCATCAGCGAGCGTAGAGGGCGGAGAGTCAGAGCCGTAGCGTAGCGGAGGCGTATATCCAACATCAACCACCACTGCGCCATTCCGAACAAGTAACAGATGTAACTTAGATGGTGCTGTCGTTATCCTGTCTCCGCCGTTTCGTCTCGAGGCCGACGTACCACTGACCCAGCAAGCGGGAACGGCTTTGAGCTTGCAGCGCGCCGAGTGGAGAGTGACGAAGCGAACCTCACGCCAACGCCAGCGCTGCTCTGCTATCGGCACCAACACCTCTCTCCCCGGCCACCGCCCAGCATCTACGCTGCCTACCCTGGACCTCCGGCACGAGTCCAGACACAAGAGCTGGGACGCGGCATCGTTGTTGTCGCTGCTGCCTCTCCGCGCCCGCCGCCGCCGCCGGTCTTGCGCGCGCGTGAGATGATGTGAGCGCCTTCACACATCCATACCACCACCACACACAAGTCGCATTGCCCCCCGGCGATGCTGACGGCTACAACCACTGCCCGCCAGAGATCTAGCAGCAACCGATCCACTCCCGACGGCGTCGTGCTAACCGACGTCCCCGGTCACGGCAACGCAGCAGCGCTCTTGCGCCCGCAGGCCTTTACTACCACCAACTCGCCCTACCCAAACATCTCCTCCGGGGACTGGAGGGGGGAGTCAGGTGGGAACCGACCACGAGCGCATACCTATGCCGATCCGAGCATGCAGCAGCAGGGACGCGCCACCCCCGTGACGCCCAGCGGCATGCAGAACAATTCACAGTCTCAGTCTCAATGGCCACCGCCGCGCCATGTCTCAGAGACGCAGCGCGCTGCCCCAGGCTACATCCCCCCACCGCCGCCCCTCCAGCAACAGCCGCCCCAGCCGGGCATGTCCTTCCCTCCTCCTCCACCCCGTCCGCCCATGAGCGCATCGCAAGCCCATGGCCCATTCGTACCACCTCCTCCAGGCCAACATACCTACTGGAATCGCCAGCCATCCTCATACCCTCCGCCGCCGCCACAGCAGACTCAGCAGCAACAGAGAGAACCGCGACAGTATGATCCGAGCTTGTATTTCGAATACTCTCAACTTCCACCATTGAATCCCAGCGAGCCATTGACTTCTGCCACATACATCCCCGATGGAGGCAGCTTTGGGCCAGGCGTTGGCATACCGGCTTTGCATTCGAACAGCAACCCTGCTCATGCGCCTTCCCGCCCAACTCATGTGCCCCACCAGCCCAGCTACTATCGTGGAGGATCGAACGACTTCAGCACAGGTGCCATGAACGACAATAGATACGATGGGAGTGGTAGCTACAATCCGGATGTCGCAGGCTCTTGGTTCGCCAATCCCTACCAGCAACCGCCCCCAACGCTTGTCCCTACTCAATCGCAATCTGTTCCGCCGCAGAACATGATCCCACCGCCAACGCCGACCTCTGCGAAGCACCAGAAGAGACTGATCGCGCCTGCGAACCAAACGGAGCAGCACACGTCCCCCGCCGAGACCGCCAGACCGCCATTCGATCAAGTGCGAAGTCAAAATAACGAGACCATTTCGAACCGAGACCATTCCTCCTCAGGCGATACCCCCGCTTCTCCTCAAGATCAGAATTGGCCAGCTGAGCGCGTGCAGATTTGGCTGGCGGCGCATAGCTTTTCGAAAGAGTGGCAGGCAGCGTTCCAGCATCTGAACGTACATGGGGCTCAATTTTTGGATATCGGTAGGAGCGGCGGTCAGCGTAA
This sequence comes from Zasmidium angulare, assembly GCA_002786045.1. Classification (NCBI taxonomy): domain Eukaryota; kingdom Fungi; phylum Ascomycota; class Dothideomycetes; order Mycosphaerellales; family Mycosphaerellaceae; genus Zasmidium; species Zasmidium angulare. Next base: position 644,913 of record NHNX01000014.1, read on the forward strand.
TATTGGATTTATGCCACAGACCGTGCTGCCGCAGGTCGCAAGAGAATGTACTGCCAACGGTGTTGTGTGGGACCAGCAAAGAGAACGTGATGAAGGAAGAAGACTGCGGAAAAACGTGCGGGACGTGCTGAAACATGGAGGTGCTGGTACGCCTTCGACGGCGGCAACGAGCAGTACGGCTAGTCTGCCGCTTCGTGCGAACAGGCGGGATTCCAACACCCTTTTGAATTCGGCCAGCGCTGGTACAGATGGCGGAGGCTTAGAGAATTCACCAAACCTTTCGAGAAGTGATATCAATGCGTTCGGCTCGACGCCTACTACGGCAGGAGGCGGAGACGACTCACCAGGTCGAACAATGCCATCAACCTCGCAAAATCGTGCTCCAGGCAATCGCTCTGTCACCCTGGATTCTTTCTCCAGCACTCTGAATGACGCGGAGAGAAGCGCATACACTCGTTCCGCACTGGCCAACATTAGCGATATACGAAGGCAGCATTCGCCCAGTGGGAGTGCGGGTGATCTGAGCACTACAGGTCAACCATTCAAGGCCAGTCCGTCGGCCAGTCCTGGGCTGGTGAACGCGCGTCCATTGGCCAATGGCAATGGGCATACTCGAGTCTCAAGTGGCACATCCTCGCATCTAAGAGGACCGAGCTCGGAGACGAATCTGCCCCTCAACAACTACTCTTCAAGAGAAGGTAGGTATTACGCTGGTGGAGTCACTGCCGACCACGAAGCTAAGCAGTTCTTCGAAGATCATTCTGCCGATCGACGCAACGCCCACGACGGATCGAGACCTCCTCCATCCGACGGCAGCCGTCGAGAAACCCCATCCAGCGCGAAAGAACATCGAGGGTTTCTGGATAAGTTCAGACGAGGTCGCAAGAGGGACGATCACCCCTCTCCAGATGATGAGCACGGACCTGCAAGCCCTCAAACCACCAGGAATGGCCCCTATGGCAAGCCTGGTGCAGCATCGTCCGACATCTCCTTGGTTGACCGTCCGACGTCGAAAACCCATCATTTGAGCGTTGGGTCTACTGACAATATTCCACCCCTGCCCCGAGGTCGTCCAGCTGCACGAGAAGGTGACAAGAAGTTCATCTTTGTCACTCCAGATGGCTGGAACTACCGCCTCATTGACATCACTGACATTGAGTCGGCCGACCAGCTTCGAACCGTAATTTGTTATAATCTTGGCGTTACCGAGGGTCCAGAAGTCACCATGCATCTGACAGCGCCTGGAAAGATGGAGCACGAGGAAGGCCTGAACGACCAGATGCTCATGACTGCACGAACTCAGATGGCAGACGCGACAGGAAACATGAAACTCTACGTGCGTGCGTCTAACGTCCATCTTGAACCACCTGAGAGCGCTGGTCTTGGTCTACAGCTACCGCAATCGCCGTTCGGAAAGGTCTCTTTTGGCGGCGGAAAGCCCGTAGACGAAGCGACCATGAAGCGGCTCAAAGAAGACGAGGCGGGCTCGCCAGCGATGCTTCGTTCAGGCGAGAGTACGCTCGTCCCGGACAAGGCGCGGGGCCTGGTCACCTTGGCCAAAGAGGGAAGAACTGACGAGCGTGCCGCTCTTCAAGAAAACATGCTTCAGCGAGACTTCGACAAGCTAACACAAGACCAGCAACAAGAATTATTGGACGCCAGGACGAAGAAGCATAGAGAAGAGATGGAGCGCAAGCAGCAGGAGTACCAAGCTCGCAGGATATCACAGCTCTTCACCGATGCCAACGGAAAGGTTTTCCGCGACTTCGACAAAAATGTTCGACCGTCACCTTACGAGGAGGACAAGCAGCTTGGAAGCAACCGCCCTGATTCTTCTGGATCAGCAGACTTCGACAGGAAGACGGACAGTTTCCAACCGTTACGCGCGCCGCCGCCTGTTCCTGGGCCTACGAGCACACTAAAGAAAGCCGACAGTCTCACCAGAAAGCAAGGACCATCCACGCGGACCAGCTGGAACAATCGTAAGGAGGAGCCATGGAAGAGAATTTCAGGAGGCTCATTACCGGAGGAACAAGGCAGAGGAACGCCCAGTAAAGGCATCGGAGCTGCACTGGCAGGTGCCGGCAAAGCAGCAGGGGCAATTGCAGCGCCTAGTAACGGTCCTAACAGCGCACCGGTCGGTGGTCTACCCACGTTGTCTGCCAATATGGCCAAGTCATCGACTGCTCCTAACATGTTTGGGCTGGATTCGAATCCACAGTCGATTGTGCCCTTGACATTCCAGCAGCGTACCGCATCAGGCCAAGCTCGGGTAAGCCCTGGCACGCCCATGAATCGCTCGACCATGTCCAAAGGCGGTCAACCATTCCATGTGCCTGCATACGAAGAAGCTGAGGACGAAGAGGATGATGAAGATACACTTAAGGCCTCACAAAGGCCTAACCTTTCCCTTCGAACCACGTCCAACGCCATCGCCAGACTCCACGCCGAGGGTGCAGCTAGGTCACATAGTCCGGATCTCAGCCCAAGCTCCGAGCGACCGCCAGGAGGGACTCTAAACCGCATGATGAGCAAGAGAGGTCATTTCGAAGTCCCTGAATACGAGGCTGATTTCGCTCCATCTCCCAACGTCGGTGCGATCGAGTCCTCAGACGAAGATTCCGATGACGGCCTGTTCGCCATTCCTCTGGCGAAGCAGAAGGAGAAGATGGCAGCCGAACGGGTTCCATCTCAGAAGAAAGCATTGAAATGGTTGGACGCACCGGACCGCTCTCCCAATCGCCCTGAGCTGCGAGTGAAGATCTCAAAGTCGAACGTCCACTCTGACTCTCCCAAGCTTCCGCCGCTCGACAAGCTCAGCGCGGATATCGAGGAAGGTGATTCGGCGACTTTTGGCACATCGACTTCGTCTGCAAATCCTTGGTCCACCGACTCGCCCGATGACGCTGCTCGGTTTGGTCAACTAGGGCGACGAGAGAGCTTTGCAGGTGAATTCCGTCCACCAGTCGAGGATATTGCGGAACGTCTTGACAACTTCTTCCCCAACGTCGATCTCGATCAGCCCATGGGAGAGGATGTTGAAGGTGCAGAAGGCAGTCCAGTCTCGACCGACAAGTCCACCCTCCATTCGAAGGCCTCATCGTCAGAATTGACCTCGAGTCGTATCACGACACCCGCGTCAAGCGTTGAGAATATGGACACACTCGGAAGCGAAGAATCTACGCTCAAGGCAAATGCGCCATCTGTCGCCGAGCGCAATGTCCGCAAATCAGGAGGTCTCGGTCGAACGAAGAGCATTCGTGATGTGGTTAAGAACAACTACGCCCATTTGGGAGGTCCCTCGCCCCATGCATCCATGTCTTCCACGTATTCAAGTCGGCAACCTAGCGTGTCTGGCTTCTCTACCATACAAGCACCCGTCCTCTCGAATAGGATCAGCACGCTCAGGAACGACAGTAGCATTGTACGACGGAAAAGCACGAAGATGTTTGGTGCGAAGATTGAACAAGTCAAGCCACAGCGTGGCAGCAGACTCATTACCAACTTGGATACCATCCCTGACGGCGTCCCACAAGACTCTATCCCAGTCGGCAACGTGCAACACGTCAGGCCCGAGCGCCAGCCAACGTTCAAATGGATGCGTGGTCAACTCATTGGCAAGGGTACGTTTGGGCGTGTCTATCTGGGCATGAACACCACCACCGGCGAGCTCCTAGCCGTGAAACAAGTTGAAGTCAACCCAAAAGCACAAAACACGGACCCGGCCAAGATCCGTGAAATGGTTAAAGCCCTCGACCAAGAAATCGACACGATGCAACATCTCGACCACGTCAACATCGTGCAATACCTCGGCTGCGAGCGCAAAGAATACAGCATCTCCATCTTCCTCGAATACATCTCCGGTGGCAGCGTCGGCTCCTGCTTGCGCAAACACGGCAAATTCGAAGAGCCCGTCGTCTCGTCCCTGACTCGCCAGACTCTTTGCGGTCTCGCCTACCTCCACAGCGAAGGCATCCTCCATCGTGACCTCAAAGCCGACAACATCCTGCTCGACCTCGACGGCACGTGCAAAATCTCCGACTTTGGTATCAGCAAACGTAGCGCGAACCCTTACAACAACGACATCACCAACAGCATGCAAGGCTCAGTTTTCTGGATGGCCCCCGAGGTTATCCGCGCGCAATCTCAGGCGCTCGGCGACGGCTTGGAGCCTATCAATCAGGGCTACAGCGCCAAAGTCGACATCTGGAGCTTGGGCTGCGTCGTGCTGGAGATGTTCGCGGGACGACGGCCGTGGAGTAAAGAGGAGGCTATTGGTGCGATTTATAAGTTGGGAAGTTTGAACCAGGCGCCGCCAATTCCGGATGATGTCTCGACCGTTGTTGGGCCTGCTGCCTTGAGTTTCATGTATGATTGTTTTACTATGTGAGTTCATCCTGACCCGACTCGAAAGAGGTTGCGGAAACAAGTGCTGACCTTGCATCACAGTGACCCTGGTGAGAGACCTACCGCGGACACATTGCTACGCGCACCGTTCTGCATCTTCGATCCGCATTACAACTTTTTGGACACGGAACTGTATGCCAAGATCCGAGGCGCCTTTTAAAAAGAAGACATGATGAGGTTTTGTATTGCGTTTTGATCAGATACCCCTTTTGTGTCGAAACACTTCTTGTGTTGCTCGGGTGCTTTTTGTAGCGCGATGGATATACCTCTTGTACGAGTGGCTGATTGCATGTACGTCTTAGCGATGGTGGGTGGGATGGAAGTTATGACTTGATGACATTCGGGAGCGGGATCTAATAGAGGTTCGAGATGTTTCTGCGAGCGGAAAGCTTCATGAGGTTCCAGACATGCTTTGGACGAGTATCATTGAGGTATGCGCTGTTGAGCGGCTCATATGTATCTGCCATCCGTGGTCATGAACCTTGGCTCACCCTTGTAACAACCCATTTCGTCCCGTCACCATTGACATGTACCCCCTATAACATCTACATCTTACTCTTGACCTCCTCCAGCAACCCCTTCAGCTTGTCCATATCACCCTTCTGCTGCGGCCACGAGATCCCCAAGCCCTCCTTCTCGTTCGGCTTGGGAATGATATGGAAATGCACATGATCGACCTCCTGATGTGCTAGACGGCCGTTGTTTTGCAGGATGTTGTAGTTCTCGCAGGAGAGTGCCGAGGCGATGCGCGAGGCTACGGGGAGGAGTTCGGTGAGGTGCTCGGCGGGGATGTCGGTGAGTTTTGCGCCGTGGTGTTTGGGGATTATGAGCTGGGTCAGAGGTTAGGATAAGAGGGACATCAAGGTGGGTGGGGAGAGACGCACGGCGTGTCCGTAGCTTTTGGAGGTCAGACTTGTTAGCTTCTGTTTCTCTATTTCCAGCGAGTATGCTCTGGTGATCAAGACGTACGACAGAGGGTTTATGTCCAGAAAGGCGAGGGTCTTTTCGCTCTCGAAGAGCTTCATCGAGGGGATATCGCCTGTGCATTGAACGTGAACTTGTGCTCCGGAACAGGACTACGATACTGTTAGGCTGAATCTCACCCTTGATGATTTTGCAGAAGATGCAGTTGGCCGCCATGGTTGCAATGCCTCGTATGCTGCGATCGAGATGTGTTTGTTCCAGGACGTTGACGTCGATTCATTCATTCACTCACTTACTCCATACGCATTGGACCCCGCCAAAAGCTCGCCGATGACGCAGGTCCAACCCAGCCGTTGCCAAGCCTCGTGGCTACTCCAGACTTCCTTCACTCCGATCCATCTTCCACTTCCTTCCTTTGACCATCTTCATTGCATGGATGGCCTACCCGACGATTTCAAGATCAAAGGTGTCGCCACAGCCAGGCGTAATGCCAAACACGTCCCCGACGCTTGCACCATCTGCCTCGAGCCCATCAGCGAGCGTGCCGTAGCCGCACCCTGCAACCACTTGACCTTCGACTTCATATGCCTGGTCTCCTGGCTTCAGGAGCAGTCTACCTGTCCACTATGCAAGGCCGAGGTGGTTGAAGTACAGTACGACTGGCGAAGTCCACATGACTACAAGATCTACCATGTACCGGCGCGGGAAGAGGGTGGAAAGAAACGGGAAGAGCAATCGTCTGGCAGAGGACATATCATCCCTCGACGACGAATAGCTTCCCGACTTCCAACAACCCCTCCCGATCCCTCTCTCAATCGCCGCCGCGAGGTGTACGGAAAACGCCTATACTCCCTGCACATCGGCTCTAACGCCTACTCTAACTACTACGACTTCGCCCCAACCGACTTCCGCAACTCTGCCACTCTCCAGTCCCGCGCCAAAGCCTTTCTGCGCCGCGAACTTCAGGTTTTCCCCTTCCTCGACTCTGGTCCTGGTAATCGCCGAGACTTTCTCATCGAGTACATCGTGGCGATCTTGAGAAATCATGAGCTGAGAGGCGCGGAGGGCAGGGCAGAAGAGTTGCTGAAGGACTTTTTGGGAGGAGAGAACACGAGGCAATTGTTGCATGAGTTGGAGGCATGGCTGCGAAGTCCATTTGTGGCGTTGAGGCAGTGGGATGCTCTGGTTCAGTATAAGGATGAGGCGGATAGAGGAAAAGGTTTCAAAGACGAGGGGACAAGTCGATGATTGCTTGGCAAGTGAATGGAGTGCTGGAGAGACAAGTACTGAGACCAGATGGGCGCGATACGGCACCTCGAATGGTTCTCGATGGTCATGAAGACTCGAGTGGAGGAAGCTGGGAAAGACACCAGCCAGGTCCAGCCAGCCAGATTAGCATGCGGTCTTTGTCAAAGGGACAAATAAGCCGATTCCACTTGCGGGATGTTGAAGTCACCAAACGACAGATGAAAAGATGTCAGGCTTGCTCGCAGCAGGCTGATAGACGTTGAAGCCCGCTGACATGGGAGGCGCCTAGCGACCGTATCGACATCTCAATGTATAAACTAAATATCAGACCACGAAACCCCGAACCTCGAACGCCTCCAGCCCTAGTGACCAACTCAACGTATACCCTCGCCAGTAAGTGTTCCGTATAGCCTTTTCGTTCACCATCTGCGTGAGGTATCTTGTCGTCCGGTAGGGTTCGTCGTCGCAACGACAGTAGCCGTCATAATTGCTTGGTGTCGGCTGTCATCGAGCCGGTCTCGCTTCTGTGGCAAAGGCAAACGATCAATTAAGGCGCATCTTCGAGTCTTCAAACAGGAGGAGAAATGATGCGTGGTGAAGGGATGGCAAAACAGCAAGGCCAGCAGGTCGAAGAAGGGTACAGCAATAGCAGATGAAGGAAAACGTACACTGGACTCCAAGCTCCCGAAGCGCCTCTGAAGATCATCTCCCTCGCCTTCACCAAATCCCCCGCGGTCAGCTCGCTCTCGCCGCCCCATTGCTGCTGTCGACCGGAAACGCTACGAACGATCGCATCCAGAACGACTTCCTCGCAGTAGTCGGCCACGTCCCAGAGTTCCTCAAGATGCTGCAGGAACTGAACGGTTCGGTCCGTTGATTTTCGCAGGTTGAACCCAGTGCGTGGATCGATTGTGAACAGGTGTCTTGGGATGAGGTGCTGAGGAATGAGGCTGAGGTAGAGGGTGATGCGGAAGTGGTCAAGGCGGGCTCTCGTGTTATCAATGCTCTGTTGATTGTATCTGTGGCTGGATTGAATCGACGACGATGGGCATGGGGTCTGTTTTGCGTGTACGTTCATGTTCTCGAGCTGCTGTTGAAGGGTATCGAGGTCATATGTCGGAGTTGTAGTCGCGTGGCATGTAGTCGTAGTTGCCATCGAGCCCATCGTCGTCGAAGTCGTTGGTTCGGTCGGTTGTAGCAGTCGTTACTGTAACGTTGGATCTGACAAACGTGGCAAAGCTTGGTGTTCTGGCGACAGCGGCTGTTAAGACGTGAAGTACATGTAACAGACGACCAGCCTCGTGACTGCCTTCTCGACACAAGAAGCAGTGCTACTCACCGCGGCGACTCCGCGCCTGCTCATTCATCTCTTATTAGCCAGCACAGCAACATGAAGGGTTCAAACAAAGAAATCCACCAGCAGGTTTGTGGAGAGATAGTCGTACCGCAGCTTTCGTGGCATCGAGCTCAGAACCAACGATCCTTTGGCAATACACGATGTGCAGAAACTGTGCGCGGTTCCACTTCTCGCCAGACAAGGCCCCGAAGTTGCAGCAGCTTCGCGATGACCGGCTTGATATCTGATCGTCATTCTGACCGAATGCTCACATCCCTGTTCGTCGTGTTGCCTTTTTAGGGACATTGGAGCAAAAGCTGCATCCGCTGGGACTTGGAATCTGGCTCACGTGTTGCTCACGTTGCTGCAATATCGGCACTCTACCTGCCAGTCGGACACGTTCGGTCTGTACTCTCCTGCAAGTGTTGGCTGAGCGCGGTTCCTTTGGGTCCACAGGCCAGCTGCTGGGCTTTGTTGAACATAGCCACGCCTCGCATGCTCGCATAGCCGATATGCAACGATATAGTCTGGTCGCCGTTAGCATTGCTTGATTGCCAGGATATTAGTCCTGGCGTTTCGATGCACTCCCGCGAAAATTAGAATCAGGAGACAAAGGTGTGGAGTTGACGACTTCTCATAGAATGGTCCTGTTGGATTGATCGATCGTTTCTGATCCGCGGAGCATGTTGGCCTCTCAAGCTTCCCTTTGCAATTGTCCCTGGACAGGCAAGTCGCAAGGTAGTGCTTGCCTGCATTTCCGTTGCGCATACGAGCGGACGCACTGCACATTCCCGACGCATGGATTCACGAACGAAAGTCAGATCATCTTGAAAAGACGACCTACACATGCAGCTCCGCCAAACGCCGCGCTCACGCCGCAGAAGACGACCAGCACACCATACGATGTGCCATAGGCAGATTTGGATTGCGCATGCCATCCAAGCTCCAGCAGCTTTTCGGATAGTGGGCCACCGACAACACTTCCGACACCTTTCCCAGCTGCCATAAGTCCGATCAGAGTGCCGGTATCGACATTGCCGTTGCCGCTATGATCCATTCGGCGCATTGCGGCCGCACAGCCTGGCCAGGTCGTATTAAAACCACCTCCGAAGAATCCCCAGATTGCAGCAAACAAGTAGAGCATGGGCGCAGAGCTTGTCAGTCCCCAGAACACGAAGGCTGCCACCATAGACCCGACGGTGCAAACGAAAATCGCAACCGTGACATGATAGCGGTCGGTGATCGACCCGAGAACAACGGCACCAACAGACACTCCACCGTTGTAGAAGGCAACACTCAACGGTCCAGCATACTGAGGAAGGCCAATCGACATTGCGAACGCTGGCATCCACAGAAGTGGAAGAAATGACCCCAGAGACTGAGCCACGTTGCCAAATTGATAGTTCCAGAAGGGAACCCGTTTCATGTATGTGAAATCTTGGGGCCGAAGGGCGCTGGCAATTGAAAGTGGAAGGCGAGGTTGCACGATATAAAGACAGGGTGTGGCGAGAATGACCTTGTGATTGATTAGCAGCCCTCGTACATCTCGAAATCAGAGTACTTCTGCTTACCAGGACAACAGCCCAGGCGCGAAGAGCAGAGCGGAATCCGTACGAATCCAGGAGCCACTGCATAACGAAAGGAGCAATGACGCCAGCCGTGCCAGTGCCTGACCATGAGATACCGTAGGCGAGCGCCTTCCTCTTCACGAACCATTCGTCGAGGAAGAGTTGGGCAGGAAAGTATAAGAGGATGCAGTCAATGCCGTACAACACGCCTTGAGTTGCTATGAGTCCAGCAACGGTATTGCAGAACGAGGCTCCAATGAGACCCGCGACCATGGCGACTAGTCCTACGTACATGGCCGGCCGTCGTGTGTAAGGGTAACGCTGCATGGCGATACCAAAGAAGGGGCTTGCGAAGTATGCGACACCGGTTGCTGTCGTACCAATGGCTGCGATACCAGAGCTTTGGCTGGTCTCCTGCGAGAACGGCTCGTGGGTACTATAGTAGACTTGAAAAACACCGAAGGATAGTGGGAAGCCTGGTTGCTATTCAGTAGACTGTTTCGAGCACGCATGTGATGTCAGTACCCACCCCAAACAATGCCATCCAGCATGAAGCAGCCTAGAAGGAACAGCCATGCTCGACGTCCACCGTCGACAGGAGGCAGAGTTCGTGATAGCACTGCACTAGGTCCTGACGAGTCATAGTGCAAGGACGACGTATACGCCGCGTCTCGCTGACCGTGAGCGTCAATGTCTTCTGCACGGTGGTCTTGCTGCAGGTCCTGGAGCTCAATGGCAGACGAGGCCATGGCGTCACGCGACGATTACGAACGAGACTGATCAGAATGGCAGCTCGCTCGGTACAGCGCGTGATGAAGCCTTTTGGTTCACGTACACTCACATGGCCTGAGAGGAGCATAGCGAGGAAGACGGAGAAGGAGTACATGTAGTTAGGTAGAGAAGCATCCCACAACTTTACGTGCACTAGCCAATCTCATCGCTAGTTCAAACTCTAAAGCGATATCTGACTTCCAAGGTTCGCCAGGAGCAAACGCGCTTTCTTGTCTTTACCACAACAACAAGCTCCACTGCCAACCTGTCAACATGGACACAGACTGGACGGCTGATGCTCTGTTCTCGCCCTCGAAAGCTCGCGTGGTCCAAGCACAAGCCAAAGACTGGGCAGTCGTGGACTCGTGGCTCTCCAGAACATATGGCTCGCGTATGCCCAACTTCGAAAGAAACGAGGATACGCTGCAAGCACTCCTGACACTGGCCAACCTGAGCGAGAGCGCCGATGAACAACGAAGCCAGATTGAGCGAATAGAAAAGACAGCACTTCAATCATTATCGCGACCACGTGGCATTCTCAACGACGAGGTCCTCCATGCCATGCAAATTGAGTTGGTGAACGAGACCCATTTTGACACTCTCGCCGAGGTCATTGTATCTCTTGACTGTCCGACATTCGATTCGCTACAGGTCGGCAAGAAGATCGTTGATCTGACCTCCGACCACTTCGAGCTCAAGCAGCAACTTCAGCGGACCGAACGCCAACTCGGTGCTCTCAAGAAAGAACAAGCCTACATTGAGGACTTGCTCCAAGAACTGCGAAGCGATGCATTTCAACCGCCGGCCGATGTGGTTGAAACTACTACGGAGTGGACAAAGTCAGCAAAGCAACTAAAGGCCAAGATCGCCGAGTATGAAGAACGTCTATCTGCAACGCGGCCTACGTCTGCAGCTGGAAGTATACAGATTGTACAGCAGAAACTGGATGACGTCGTGCGATTGCGGTCCCAGCTTACGACCCTCGAGACGGAGCTGCGAGCATATCAAGACCTGCCAACGGATGGAAGGGCTGCTCGCCGAAAGTTGGAAGATGCACGAGGCGAATTGCGGGCATTGACGAATAAGCGCGACAAGCTGTTCGAAAGTATGGCCGAGACCTGAAATCCTGCGATGTTGCCTTACATACATTCTTCCTAGGCTGCGGCAACTTTGGAGGCGAATGCCTTGATCTCTTCCGCGACCCGATCGCCTGCTTCGATACAGTGCCAGTGGCCGCAGCCCTTCAATACTTTGAGCTCCTTCTGCGAGCTCCCAAGGTGCTGATGAATGTATTCGCATCCTGCCATAGGAGCCGACTGGTCTTCATCACCTGCGATAATCACGACGGGAGTCTTGATCGATGAGAAACCAGGATCCTTCATGTTGAGGATCACGTCACAATGAGAGGCATACGATTTCGGATCTTGGCCAATGATGAGTTCTCGGATCATTGCTCTCTGTACCGGTGTGCTCTTTGCGTTCGTCGCAGCTGTCGGCACCGTATTGGCCATAGGCTCCATGCCATCTAGAGCAGTCAGTATGACTTCATGCCGGGAGCATTACAACGAACCTTTCAAGACAGTTTCGATTCTGGATGTGAACATTTCGGGCTTCACGCTCGAGGGGTTGACAGGTCCAATGCAGACGGTGCCAAGAACACGATCTGGATGCGACGCCGCAACTGTAAGAGCCATTGGACCACCCATCGAATGCCCACAGATGATCGCTTTCGAAATGCTCAAATGGTCCATCAACCCCACAACATCCTCGGCCAATTGCTCCATTGTGAGTTTGTCCCCATTCGATTTTGACTCTGCTGCTCCATAGGTTGTAAGAGCGATGCATCGATACCCGTCCAGCTCTGATATCACAGGCATGTAGTAGTTCTGCGAAGAGCCCAAGCCATGGATCATGATAAGGGTGGGCTTGCCATCGTCAACCTTGTATCCCATGTGCTGGGTATCCAAGTAGTGGATTCGGTGGTTGTTCACTGATGCGAATGGCATCTTGGTCTGGTGGCCCTTCACTTCGAAGTTGTCGGCTAATGCGTGCAATGGTCCTTCTGCAGAGTTGTATTGCAAAACGATCGATTGAGCATGAAATCATCGCATTGAAAAGAGTGACGGCCCGGTACGGAGGACCCCGACCCGACTTCGGATGGAAGAAATACGAACACATCGGAAGCTGACTAAACATATCAGACGACGATACCTTACAGGTGCATGCGAGATACGTTTAAGAACGATAGGACAAACTACCGCATACTGGACGACGCGTGCATAAACAGGACAGAACGAACCAATCGCCCCGTGGGGCTTTGCCAACTAACAAAGTAAGTTTCGTCAGTATTGGAAGCCTGCCCAAACGCCCATTCACTAGGAAAGACGCCTTGCGAATAGACACGCACGTTTGGGAGCTCACAGAAGACCCCGATTGTAAACACAGTGGCCTTGGGCTGGAGAGACGTCCTGCCTAAGGTGAGCGTCTCGATGCGTCTAGCTGACCTAACGCATCAGAGCTTACTTCCACACTTCAGATGTTGAAGCAAGCCAATATGCTGTCACTTTCCCAAGTGAAAGTGCATGTAAGTCATGGCCCCGTTGATGTTGACCCGGCGGCCGCGATGACATGCGTCACAAATGATGAGTGGAGGAACGTGGCAATTGTTCTCCGCACGATCGCTTTGACGATCCCCCTCACGAACATGGGGAACTTCCCCACGGGCAAGAGAATAGCCGCCACTCTTGCCCGTACTACACGTGTGCATGCAGCATGGGACTTTATGGAATCTCGAGACACGAGAACAGCGACTGCAGCAACTTGCCTTCTTACGCTTGGTGTTCTAACCTGCTCCGTCGATTCGAGATCGGGCCGGCCTCAGACAACTCAGGATGGAAACCAAAGACAAGGCGAATGCCATACATTCTGAGCATGTCAGTGACATCTCTGTGGTAAGTGGCAAACATCCATAGCAACTTCATGCCACTGACGCAATGCCAGCCTCACAATGAAAGTAAGATCGAAGAAGGCCAATTTGTCGACGACAAGAAGCGTGCTCGGCAGCTCGTTCGTAGAATTGATCTGCGTATCCTGCCACTGTGTGCCTTTCTTTATATGCTCAACTACTTGCAAGTCTTCCCTTTCAGAATCTGAGACACAGGCTGACCTCCCCACCGAGATCGTGGCAACATCGGTAATAGTAAAGTCCTCAACAAGGAGACGGGGGACAGTCTACTTCAGCAAACGGGCATGACCAACACGAACTATGCCGTGGCGGTGTCACTCTTCTCCCTAGCCTATGCGCTATTCGAAGTCCCATCCAACTTCGTCATGAAACGCTACGTGAGGCCCTCCGTCTGGCTCGCCACGTTGCTTGGTGCATGGGGTGTCTTCACCATCGGGTTTGCCGGCGTGCAGACCTATGCACAGGTCGTTGTGTTGAGATTCTTCATCGGAGTTTTCGAAGCGGGTTTCTTCCCTGTGAGTGTGAAAGGTGACACGGATGCGAGTGTAAAAGAGGCTAACATGTCGCCCAGGGCATTGTCTACCTGATCACTTTCTGGTATCCTGTCGAGGAGCGGTCAGTGCGTATTGCATTCGTTCTAGCCTCCGCAACTGCCGCCGGTGCCTTTGGCGGTTGCATTGCGTACGGAGTTGGACACCTCAATGGCGATGGTGGTCTTGAGGGCTTCAGATGGCTTTTCATCATTGAAGGCATCATCACCGTCGCATGTGTGGTGCTGGTGTTATTCTTCCTGCCAGACTACCCGTCTCGTGCGAAGTTCTTGACCGAGGATGACAAGAAGTTCGTTCACGATCGCATTGCCGTCAAGGGAGGCGGATATACCCGCGAGAAATCGAAGAGAAGTGAGATATTGGCCACAGCGTTCAGCCCAAGGATGCTGGCACATTACCTGGCCTACGTGAGCGCTTTCCACGTTGAGTAAGAAGAGGCATGCAGGCTGACGAATGGCCGATCTAGACGACGAATTGCGTACCGCTTGGATCTCTCACGTTCTTCACCCCAACCATCGTCAACGGCCTTGGATATACATCCATTACTGCACAAGTCATGACCGTACCTCCATGGGCCGTGGGGTATTGCTTTTGTCTGTTCCTGGGTTGGTCGGCAGATCGTTACAACGCCCGTGGTTGGCACATAATGGCCTCGTCCATATTAGGCGGCGCTGGATGGTTGACTGCTGGTAAGGCTCAAGATGTTCGACATTGCTCAGACATACTAACGTTGACTTCTCAGGCCTTCTCCCGTCAGACTACTATGCCGCCCGTTACGGCTGCCTGATGCTCTGCGCCTGTGGTGCCTTCCCGTCATCCGGTCCCCTCAGTGCCTGGGTCACTTGTAATGTACCCGCCATTGCTTGCATGGGCATAGCGACTGCATTGAACAACAGCTCCGCGGGGATCAGCCAAATCATCGCGCAGTGGATCTGGATCCCTGGAGAGAGTAGTGAGGGGTACCCGACAGGCAACTTCGTCTGCGCAGCTTGTAGTTTTGCGACTGCGGCATTGGCGGTTTTTATGAGGATCAATTACGGGAGAATGAATCGGGCTGGCCGGAGGGATGCGCAAGGAAAGGAGAGGGTCTGGTTGTTGTGAAGGGTAACGAACTACGTTGCACCTCGCAGATTTAACCTCATTCTCTGCTCGCATATGCGAAAGTGCGGGATACTTCGAAACGGAAGCCAGGCTTGGTTGTCCGCCAACCCAGATCACGTCAATCGAGACGCATCTTTCGCCATCATGACCCTCTACCTTCGAGACGCTTAGGCGTTGCGGAGCCTGAACCACGAGGAGATCAAACGCACGCCATAGATAACTTCCAGGCTCCTGTCCCGTGTCTGGGGGGATACATAAAGCCTTGCTGGCCGTCCTGGACTATTGACATTGTTTCCAATTTCTTTTGTACGCAGACCTCGTTCAGTTGCATGATTGTTGATTACTGATATGTCGACGTTGGCTCAACTTGACTGTGCTCGGAAGAAATGCCCTTTGAGCAACCTGCTCCCATTCTCAGAGGTCACACAAAGCTGTTCGATTCATCGTCCATGCCCTATTCACAGTAGAATGATCGCATTTGGTAAAGGAATCTCCATCTTCTCTTCTTCACACCCTTCCGACTTCGCTCTCTTGTTTCACTCTCTTCCCAACGACTTCTATAACCAGCCGACCCAAGCGACAAGCCGAGAGCACAAGTTGCATGCGAGTGAGGGGTTGTCGACCAGTCAAGACACGCCATCAACAGGCCAAGAAATCCTCGATAGCGATAGCCCGCTGCTGGACTGCGGACACATTCACGGCGTTCTCGACCAATCGCGCAATTATCAGTGCTTGTAGTGTGAGAGGCGAAAGGCGCAGAAGATTGTGACACCGTGGGATGGGTAGGGATATAAGATCCGGCCTTGTGACAACTTTCCACATCCTTTGAAGTGTACGAACCAGACGACTTGGAAATTATCCACGTTATCAATCCGAATCGAAGCCATCATGGCCCCAGCCTTGACAGAAGCCGTGCCAGCAGCACCACATACCCTACGCACCAGTAACAAGCCGGTCAGCAAGTCTGTCTTCCCAGATGGCCTGAAAACTTCCGGGCAACATCCTCCGAACTACGATCTGATCCGGCCGTACAAGGACTTTCCAATCGAGATCAGCGGACCAACTGTGTGGAAGGCAGAGGACTACCGCGACAACCCCGAGCGTTGGACGCACGTCTTCAGCGATGAGGAAATTGCAGAGCTAGGCGCGGCAGCAGATGATTACATCGCAGCTGGTACACCATTAACTGGTATGAAGAAAAAGCTGTTCCCTTTGCCAAAGTTGGAGAGCTTCTTCGGGGCAGTGAGGAACGAGATTTTGAATGGAAAGGGGTTTATCCTGTTCAAAGGTGTCCCCGTGCAAGAATGGGGCTTGAACAAATCGGCTGTGAGTATTGGAGAAACGCAATGCCACATCGAATGGTTGACTGATGTTGATGAAGGTGGCGTATATGGGCATGGGAGCCTGGTTCGGGTACTTCACCAGCCAGAACGGACGTGGCCATGTCCTTGGACATGTCAAGGATCTGGGCGAGGATCCTACCGCAAAGGATCGAGTTCGAATCTACCGTACCAATGCGAAGCAGTACTTCCACACAGA
Organism: Zasmidium angulare; assembly: GCA_002786045.1. NCBI lineage: Eukaryota > Fungi > Ascomycota > Dothideomycetes > Mycosphaerellales > Mycosphaerellaceae > Zasmidium > Zasmidium angulare. Next base: position 661,323 of record NHNX01000014.1, read on the forward strand.
TGGCGCTGATCTCGTTGGACTCCTATGCATTGCCAAAGCTCTGGAAGGTGGCGAATCAGAGTGGGTGTCATGTTGGGGTGTTTTGATACCCGAGCTAACATTTGGCAGCATTGTCTCCACTCATCACGTCTTTAACGTCTTGCAACAGGAGCATCCCGATGTCGTCGAGACGCTGGCTACTCCCAACTGGTACTTCGATCGCAAGGGCGAACAGAGCGAGGGAGAAGATCCATACTACAAGTCATCAGTCATCTACCTCGAGAACGATTCTCAAGGCTCTCCCCGCGTCTTTGCGAGGCTGGACCCCAACAACGTCACATCATTGGCTCGGTATGTCATGTCGTGGAAGGTGGAAATCATTCTTGAGGCCTTACTGACCACTTGCGGTAGATTCAATTCGGGGCCGAATGCCGCAATCCCACCTCTATCCGACGCCCAGCATCACGCCTTGCAAGTCCTGGAAAACACATGCACGAAGCTAGCCTTGCATATGATCTTGGACCCGGGCGATATTCAGCTGCTGGCGAATACGCACGTCTTCCATGCGCGCACTGCGTACAAGGACTATCCTCCAGGATCAGTGGACGAGCAAGGTCGGCCGAGGGTTCGGAGACATCTGATGCGGTTGTGGTTGGCAGTGCCTGAGGGCGAAGGCGGGTGGAAGACGCCGTTCCACGACAGTCACGAGAAGAAACGAGGAGGCATCCAAGTGAATGATCAGGCTCCTGAGGCGCCAATTGATGCGGAGTGAAGTTGCAAGAGATAGGGGTTGTATAGAACGAGACGCTTGAAGTCTCAGTCTCAGCCCTGAGCCAAGACCCGACCCGACTCATGCTCGGGCCGCTAGCGTTCCCGCAGCGCTCTTCACCTGTCCTCACTGCTGCTATGTACCGCTACGCCCAAACAGACTCTGTTTACTACGCGTACCCCCAGCGCAAATCGATCGTCAACGTGTCCAGAGCCACGCGGCCGTGTGTATCGCAAGGGCTTTGTCTTGGGCGCAATGCTTATCTGTTCAGGGTGAAGCATCTTTGCCAGCGTTCGGGCGCCGGGCGGTCGGCTACAGTATCTTGCAACACCACTTTCTCTTCAACACCACCTTCAGATGGCGGATCAGGCCAGCAGGAAGGTAACCAGATCCCGGCGAGGCTGCGAGACGTGTCGCGCGAGGAAGGTCCGATGCGATGAAAGAAGACCGCAATGCTTCAACTGCGAACGCCTGGGCCTCGTATGCGCCCCGTCGGGCGGACGAGGCTCGTCTGGCGAACCAACAACCATAATACTGCCGCCCTTGCAACAGAGCGAAAGTAACGGCTTCCATGGCAGTGGCACAAAGCGAAAACGCACATATCGATCGTGCGTGGAATGCCGCACCTCGAAAACGAGATGCTCGGGGAATAAGCCGACATGTGCCCGGTGTCAAGAAAAGTCCTTATCTTGCACCTACGAAGACGACTCTGAACCCGCGTGGAAACAGCGTGTTGCCGTCTCTGTGTCCAATAGTGAGAACCAGGCTCCCTCGACCGATTCTGGACTGGCCGACGCCGAAATGACTCCTGAGAGCGTTTTGAGTCCTGCGAGGAAAATCGAAACACCTGCTGCGAGTATCGGACTCGCCTCTCCTGGAGTGTCATCCCATGCGCAGCCACCGAATCCCTTTGCAGACGACTTGAGCTGGCTGATTGCTCGCCACCTTCCTGAACACACCAGAACGCGAATACTGGTCGAGCGTTATTTCGCCAATGTCCACCACTTGCGATGCTTTGCCTTCCTGCATAAACCGTCCTTCTTGCAAAAGTTAGACAACGATGCCAATAAGAATCACGATAGTAACGCACTGCTACATGTCGTTTGCGCGCTTGGTGCGCTGTTCTACGCCGTCGAGTACGAAACCAGCAGGAATGCTGCTCTGCCCATCAACCCTCTCGACGCTGGGAAGCATTGGGCAAGTCATGCACAGACGCTTATCTTGGCGAGACTCGACAAGATATCGGTCGAAGCACTCATGGCTGCTGTTCTGTTGCACGATTACGAGATCCGACTGGGAAACTACTCGAACGCATTTATGCTCAGCGCTATTACTGCTCGAATGGCACAGGCTCTTCAGATCAATCTCGAGCATTCCACCGACGTCCTTTGTCGGGAGACAGGAAGTGGCCCTTCTGCGAGTGTCAAAGAGTCCCGTCGACGTCTGATGTGGTGCTGCTACATCACAGACTCATTGGTCGGCAGTGGTATTGATCAATTGACGTTGATCGACGAGGCCGACATCAAGATCCAACTGCCTTGCAATGAACGAAACTTCGTTTTGGAGGAGCCATGTATCACGGAAACCCTCGAGCCTGGTCAGATGCTCAAGTTCCTGCCACCCGAGCTATTGCCTACTTACCCACAAGATTGCATGGGCATGACAGCGTTCTATCTTCGCCATATCGCGACTCGTCGAAAGGTCCTGACATACATAAAGCACCTTGACACCGCAAGACCGCCATGGCTACCAGACTCAGAATTCGCACAACTCGATGCCGAGCTAAGGTATTGGTACGACAACTTACCAGCAAACCTTCAATTCACCCCAACTACACTTTACATCCGACAAGAAACGTCGCAGGTGGGAGCCTTGTGCGCTCTTCACTACGCCTACCATCAGACGATGTGTGATCTGTACCGCATAGGTAAGTGCCTGCATAAGAATCTTCTCGCGTCCAAACAACCAACTTATCAATCTCTAGGGGCGCCGGGTCTGTACAAACTACGATCGGCTTTCGACTTTCCACCAGAGCAGGTCGATTTCCTTCGCCATTTGCAGTCGACCTTGTTTGGTCACGCTCGGAGCTTGGCTACAGTCATGGCCGAAGCTCTTCGTCACGGTCCACACGCTATTGCCGATAGCTGGCTGCCGACCATCCTTTACGACTCCTGCAAGATCATGCTTTTCTATTTGACACAAATAATCGACCCCTCACTTGACTCCAGCAGGGCTTTGTTGGCCGAGACGATACCCCACGTTCGCAACAATGTCAAAGCGTTGAACATTATGCGTTCGATGTTTGCCGCGGCCGGTCCTTTGTCACAAGCAGCACATACTATGCTTGAGAAGATTGGAATTGAATTGGAGGAGGGCCGCACAGGAAGCCAGAACCTGATTCCAGATGACCCATATTCGAACGGCGAGGTCGATGACCACGAAGTATCGCAATCTGCTCCTGGTACGCCAGCCCAAAGCGCGCCAGACTACATTCTCAACCCGTTATCCATCTACAACTTGGCCCGAAAATCGATTCCAGAAAAGCATGCCCCACAGAGGCAGCTACCCGCAACTCCCATACCGTCTTCGGCACCTGCGGTACATCAAACACCACCAGCACGCTCGGCGTCCACACCATCTAATCGTAATCGCCACATGGGAGGCGACCTCCAAGGAGAAGGTGCCCTCGCGCCAGAGTTGAGAGGAGAGCCCATACCAGCAGAACAGATCAACTTTGATGAGTTGCAATCCCTCTTCACGAGCGATCCGACTGGCTGGACTTGGCAACCTGCTGAGACTGCTGTTGGGTCGAGGAATGAGGCGGCGGGATTGCCTCCGTGGGAGTCGAACGCACTCGAGGGGCAGCTGGACGCCTGGATACCGACCTTTGCTCTGGATCCTTGAGTCTTCTCCAAGTACGAAGCATGGAGAAGATAAACAAGGACCACCCTCACACAACAGACCAACCCTGTCCTTATCTCGGCTTGATCCGTGACGGTGATAGGTGGATTTTATCCGTCATCTCCTAGCTCAGGCGCCTTGCTCCGCTGACTAGAGATGGCGATCTACACAACTCGGACATCCCTCCGCACTTGATGTTTGCGGTCCTGGACCGGTGGGTGGGTCGGTGGGTGGCTGCTGCAGAGACGGCACGAACGATGGAAACTTACGCAGCATCGAACGACGGTTCGACTCCAGACAGTACTTCTGGTGCCGACGTAACCGGTCCTGCTCGCAACCGAACCGAACTTGCACGGGTACCTACGCTCTTCGCTTATATCAAGGTGTCTTTCCATAAGAAACAGGGTCTCTAGAAGACGTCCCGTCCTCCTCACCAATAAGGGTCTAGATGGCTCGTGGCTGACGGAAAGCTCCACTTGGTTGGACGTCACCCTTGTCATTCGTCCGTCCACCGAGTGTTCTAGGCGTTCCTGCGGACATATCTCACGATGCGGACCAAAGCATGCAATCAAACGTGCGGAGACTTCGTGCAACGAAGATAGGAGAGGCATCAGTGGGCTGTGGGCAGCTCATCGTCGTTCAGCGTTGGTAGAACATAGAGGCACAAATCGTGCGATGCAGAACATCTTCAACCTTAAACCAACCCTGCTTCTGCCGCGAGGCTCCTAGCTCCGGGTGGGTGTCGGACAGGATTTCCAACCACAACGGGCTGACCTATGAAGCAGAGAGACGTTTACCCCAAAACCTTACTGGCGCCCCTCTACCGGCCGGTTATGCAGTTAAGCGAGCAATTAGAGTTTGAAGGCTGCGACGGCAGTTGTTGTTGATACGGGCGAGAGTCTTGGGATCTTCACGCTGCATGTGCCAACGCGCTAGTTCGGCCCATGAGGCTGACCACGCTGGGTTCCCCTTGCCGATGCACTTGACGAACCAAAAAAGCATTGGCAAATCGGAGATCCCGCCGACAAACAACCAGGTTCGTGGAGAGCTTTCGGAACGAACGTCGATGGCGACAACTAGCTACCACCTATCACCTCCTCTTGTGAGCGGAGACATGGCATCGGCCTCAGCCTCTGCGGCGCGGTGACACGCTGCTATTGCAGCATCAATCGTGGCGGCCGTTATCGTTCAACATAAGTGGTGAATCATGCGCTCAAGGACATCCCTCCGAACGCTCCACAATACCACTGCTATACCACTCGTTCCTGCCTTGCGTTCGCGAAGGCTTCCTTGTTCTTACTCACATGTACATGAGCTTCTCGTCACTGTGAGCCCAGTGATACGAACCGGCTGCAGCTGGCACAGCACGTTCCTCTGCCTGACCTTCGTTTCGACTCTCCTTTGCAGGCGACACGTCCGCTCCTTTGCTTATCGTTTCGCTGTGTTACAGGCTTTACAGCGCACCACCAATGGACTACCATATCCCCATGGCGTCGAATGGGTACTGGCAGGAGCCTCAGTTTGCATCGTCACAGCCGTGGCCTTATGTTCCTGCTGTCGGCCACAACGCGTGGATTCCTCCACATCCGTACTCCTCGAATCCTATGCCTTCACCGCAGGCTGTGGCAACAACCTTTTATCCTGTCGGCCATGACGGCCGCTTGACAGACGCACACAGGGCTGTGCAACCAATGCCAAGCTATTACATGGGCCCTGACCTAAAGGCTTTTCCCAACGGTCAGGCTCATCATCCACATCAGGCCATCATGTTACACAAGCAACACGCATTTAGCCCCGCGAACAATCATCAAATAGGACACTACAGTGGAATGGTCCCAGCATTGCCTGGTCAGCACGGCTGGGCACCCCATCATGGGCCTCGTTATGACACGAATACACAATTACACCCTCTTAATGCCAACAACATGCCGGCGTCGAGCGCGTCGAACCAGCACCATCCACCAGTATTATTTCCGCCTCACATCCAGTCACTACATACAGTGGCGCCAACCTCACCGCAACTCCCGAGAGGCCCACCACGAAAGCCCAAGCGCTCTGGTCATGCCATCTGGGTCGGAAACATTCCAATGGGAGCTTCGATTGAAGCGTTGAAAGACCACTTTTCGCGCGACGCGACCATGGACATCGAGAGCGTGTTCCTCATGGCCAAGTCAAATTGTGCTTTCGTTAACTACGTGACTGAAGCAGCTTGTCTCGCAGCGGTCGAGAGGTTCAATCACTCCCTCTTCGGTTCTGTGCGGCTCCTATGCCGTATCAGAAGAGACCCGTCTTCCAATAGAGACGGCTCACAGTCATCTGGCAGCGTTCGTCGAAGTCCGATGCCAACCGAGTCGACAGTCTCCAGTGCTGCTTCCAGCCACGAGAAGCTGGACGAAGTGAGCGAAGCGGTCGCAGGACTGGGCATTCATCACGACAACGACGACGACGCTACCACCCTTGACACGTCCTCGGACCCATCGCAGCAGCTCTTGCTGTCCCAAATCAAACCTGAGGACCGATACTTCGTGCTCAAGAGCCTTACAAAGGAAGATCTACAAGAGAGCTTGATGAAAGGCACATGGGAGACGCAAGCACACAATCAACAGATACTCCACGACGCGTTCTACGAGGCGAAGAACGTCTACCTCATCTTCTCCGTCAACAAATCCGGCGAATACTTCGGATACGCGCGTATGATCTCGTCGCCTATGGATCACTCTTCCCAGCAGAGCAACTATGCTTCGACAGATACACAACCTCACAAGATCTTGAACATGAAGAAAACGTCGGCGACGGCTACAGCACCTAGGGGACACATCATCGACGATCCACCCCGAGGAATCCTGTTCTGGGAGGCGGAACACGATAACTACGCTGGTATTGTCACTAGTGACGGTAGTCGGCCTCCTGACGATGGTAGCAGTCCAACACGGAGCCGACCTTTTCAGCTCGAGTGGTTGTCTGTCCGACGGGTCACGTTTCAGCGCACGAAAGGTATGAGAAACGCGTGGAATTCGAACAAGGAGGTAAAGGTCGCGAGGGACGGGACTGAACTAGAGACAGAGACGGGAAAGAAGGTCGTTGGGCTGTTTCACGAGAGATTCGACGGCAGTAAGGGGAACGGGTCGTGATGATTTCCGTCTGCACGCGCGAGCATATCTGCTTTGGCTACTGTACGCATTTACGCTGTTTAAGACTCCGACGGCACGAGGTAATGGGTCATGATGGTCGTGTTGAGCTTCTCGCGGCTCGTAGGGATGTTTGACTACTCGGTTGCTTGCAATCACCATGTACTCTACCAGATTATTCCTCACACTAGCGCTTCCCACGTTTACCTGGCCGTACTGATCATCGAGGCCACGTTGAGGCCACATGTTCCTTAGTGTGTCGGTTCCAGCCCGGGTAATCCGTGGCCTCCGTTTCACACGTTCTTGAGCACGTCATGGACAGAGCCGTAATTACATTAATCAAATCATCAAATACATGCATGAGGGCCCCGTTTGATCCCTTAGCACCGCATCTTGGGACTTGTTCGATTGTGGCTGACATACAGGCCGTGTTTGCATATGTTTATTGCTGCATCATGCAGCCAAGGGCCGCGGCCCCCGATTGCCTCACCGTGCATAGGTCGATGGCGCTAAAATGGCCAAGTTGGCACGAGTACAATGATGAGTCTCTGAGTAAGGGGTCTTTTCCGCTTTTCCGCACGAAGAACTCGGATTGTATGTAGATTTTGACTCTGCTTATCGGGGGATCTCATCTTAGGGTGTGGGCGATCTCTGATCGGTATTGCTTTTGATGTGATGCGTCCGTGACGACTTTCGCGAGAACGAGAAAGAAGGTAAAGTTGTAGTGTGTCGAGTGATCAGAGCTCATCACTGCATGTGTCTCATGCACTGGCTCTCCCACTCGTGAGGGGCCGTTAGCTCAACAGTCCATTGGCTCCCTTTCGATCGACCGCGTGTGGAACAGCTCTCCACTTCAGCCCTACTCGTCTTGACCGCACATGAAGTAGATCTCCTGATCCTGCGCAAACGAGAAGTGGGCACACTTCTGCTTCGTCCAAAGGTGCGTCTTAGTCGTAGTGCAGTTGGAGTCACCGCCAATGTAGCACGAGGTGTCGTCGGGAAAGTCCCAGGAGAGCTGGCCACCGATGGGAATCTGAAAGTCGCAGGGCTCGCTGGTCACGCCGCCATCGCTTGAGTACATGCACTGGGCGTTGTCCGAAGTGGTGCCGACACGGGTGCACTCTGAGACGTAGGACTGACCGTCGTCGCCGTAAGCGTAGTAGGCGCCCTGTTGGGGAGATGTCAGTACATGCATGTGCTGTTGAGATCTAGCGAAGCCGGTACTCACGGAGCCATCGCAGTCCTTGGAGTCGTAGAAGCCGATGGACCAGCTGGAGGCGAGTGGGGTGAGGGCGGCGAGCAGGAGGCCGTACAGGGACATAGCGACGAGTACCTTCGAGAGGACTATTTTGTCAGCTTGGCGGTCAGTCGTGCCTTGGAAGTGGTACTCACAGGTGATAGCGAGTAGCTCCATTGGGACTCGAGTGGTAGTCGTAGGCTGCATAGCTGTCTTGTGGTGTTCTGGTGTTGTGGGAAAGTGTGATACGTGTGGACGTGAAGAGGTAATGGTTGCAGTTGTTTGAGTCCTACGGGATAGGGAATGAGATCAGCCAATGTGTTTTGATACCTCTCACTAGCGTGTAAAATTACGTCACGCCAAGAACTTCACATGTTCGATTGGGGTCATGACAGGAATCCAACGACAAGCCGTGCAGCACGTGTGACACTAAAAGTCAGTCCTCGCAACTTATTTCACATGCCTGTCACCACTGACCATCAAAGCTCATCATGCTTTGCAGTCACTTTGCCGAAACCATCAGCACACTGGTACGATGAGGCCTTGTTCAGGTCTCCACCTTTGTACGCCGCAACCTTTGGGTACGCACAGATCGGTCTGTAAGATGGCTCGGCGTCAGGGTTGTTGCTGAACATCGGAAGACTTTGCCCATCAAGATATTCAGGCGCCTTGCCCTTTTCCACCCATGTCACGAGCGAGTCCAAGGCCGTGAGTGGGAAAGCGCCATCTCCACCCATGCAGTGCGTCACGCCTGGGACTTCGAAATAGCGGAAGTAGTCGTCTGTCTCGGGGGTGATCTCCTTGACTCGCTCGTAATAGTTGAGACTGCCATTAGGTGGAATGAGTTCGTCCGCGAGACTGCCAACAGAGTCAGTCTAGATTCGAAATGTACCGAGGGAAGCTTTGCTATCTTACCCATGCCACAAGATGACCCTACCTCCAGCATCCTTGAAGTGCGTGAGATCCGCCTCAGCGGAGTCCATGATCGAATGATACTGCTGGCGTGAAGTGCGCAGCAAGTGGTGGAAAAGCTCCTCATTGATGTCGGAGAGGTCGAAGTCCGGGTCCTTGAGGAGGAATTGCTTGATCCAGTCTGCGCTGATCTTGAAGGGATCACTTTTGCAATTGTCTTCCTTGGGATCACACATGGTCTTCGCGAGACCACCTAAAACTGGTCCGCCAGCCAAAGGTGCTTCGTGACCAAGGCCTGTGAAACGTTAGTCGTTTTCGAGTTGAAGGATCTGGTGAGTGCATACCATGCCAGACTGGCGTGCCATCCTTGTTGACAGGTCCAGACCAAACGATAGCGGCGATTTCTGCGGCCTCCCTGGATATTTTGCGAGTATCGCCTTCTTTGCAGTCATACGTTCGACCCACAACTGACTTTGGATCAAAATGACACTGCCGAGGGGCGGAAATGACGCCATCCTTCACACCATCCAACTCATCACACGCCTCGATGGCGGCTTTCGTAATGGCAATGAGTTCGCACATTGGTGGGTAGTACTTCAGCTCCCTCATCTTGACGTGAGCATAATACTCTGTGACCAGGAACGTCACCCAATTGATGGCTGGTGCAGCCGAGATAATTCCATGGTAGTGCCAGTGATATCTTTGTGCCTGCAGTAGTTCAATTGACTGGGAACATATCCGACCACGAAAAAGGCAAACGTACCAATGTCAACCCTTGGCGTCCTCCAGTGCTGCATCCATTCCAATACGAGTACGCAATGTCTTTACTGTAATATGTCTTGGTGATATGTTTAGCAATCCAAGACATATCATCCAAGGCTCGATAGGCGAAGTTTTGCAAAGCGTGCAAGTTGACGTTGCCAGGGCTTGTTAGACTCCATGACGTGGACGAGAGCATCGTGTCTACTGGACTGCCAAAGTACGAGTGCCCGGCGTCGGTATCGGCTGCTGCGTAGCCCAGGACTACACCAGCTGCCAATGCTCCGTGGCCACCTGCTGCCTGGGAGTTGTAGCATCGTTAGCCACCATCTCCGTGACTTTACCAGGGTTCATGACATTACGTACCCAGCCTCCGCCTCCTTGACCCAGGAAGCGTTCATTCCAATTGTCTTCTTCCAGAGGCAACCAGATCGAGACTCGGATAGTATCACCCAATCCTGCAAACGTTAGCTTTCACTTGAAGCGGAAGTGAGTGCCAAAGAGAGCACGAACCTGGGTGCGTGTATACGACGGTGACGTTGCAGAAGTCGATAGGCTTTTGCTGCGCAGGCAAAGGGGGCAACGTGGGTGCAGACGTCGCATACTCGTTCCACTCTTTCACTTCATCTGCATAGATGTCGAGTATCTCCGATCCGAACACTGTCGGAGGGGCTTTCCAGAACGCATCGGAGGCACATGGGGCAGCAGAGGTACCCGTAGCCAAGGCGAGGAGGCATAAAGATGCTGGAGGACGCATCGTGATAGATTGCGGCAGTAGCACGTCTCCAGGGTGTTATGTGTATAGGAGGATAGAGAGGATAGGAAATAAGAAACGTTCCTGCAGACCGAGACATCCTTTAGCACTTGCCGTGAGGAGTGCTGTTCTCCACCTGGAGCTTATTTAGCAGCTTTGGAACTCTAATAAGGGATTTGTATCAGGATGGGCAAAGCCATCACTTAGGGCTAGTGGAAGGTCTGCCATGGGTCAGGCTAGGCGCGTCGCGATGGAAGGTCTGGTGCCAAAAGCCTTGATAGCGCGGTGGAGGCCTGATTCGAGCAAGACGAGGGTACGACCAGGCTCGCTAGGGAGATCCACGGCACGACGATGTAATGTTCCTGAGCGGGCATGTACCTTCTTAACCAGCTCGGGGGCTCATTGTGTGATGTCTGAACAAGTTGACAGCGCGGCTGCGATGCGAGAGACTAAAGAGCAATGGTTTCGATGGAGAGATGTCAACAGCGCCGGAGGTGAAGTGTCGTCGGCAGGCGTTGCTTCCGACCCGAGCCGAAGGCGAAACCGAAGCCGAATTCCACTTCAGGTTGGATCCTTCCGTCCTTCCAGCCATCCAGTCCTTCCACAACCTCCTTGACACGAGCACAACACCAAACGGTCGACATCTCACTCCATTACGTAGGTAGGCGAATACGGAGAAATACACTACCTTGCCAGGCAAGTGCATTATGAGGGGTATTCGACACCACCGGCGTCCACGCTCAGAGCACGACCATTCGCGCAGATGCGACGACGGTCACAATGCCAGCGGCGGTCTCGAGAGTGACGGTGAGCTTCAAGTGCCATTCTAGACCTGATAGTCAAGCTTTGGTAGTGCTATGCTCTTCATTCTTCCAATCGTGCGAATCTTCTTACGGAACTTGCCAAAGCACGGGCAGCATACCCGACTTTTAGATTCGCAAGCAGGCTTTCTGGTCGAACGAGCTGGGAGCCTCCTACCGCGGATGCCGCAAGCATCACTCGAGTATGAGCTTTGGTCGTTCAGGGTCAGCGGAGATCGCGGACTTCTGGCAGAACATTGCTCATTGCGAAATAGGAGGTCGTGGAACGTCTTATCTCTCGGGTTGGATCACTACCTGACCCTCGGTTTCGGGGGCCCACGACGGCGCTGCACTGTACGACGGACCAATGGACCATCTCTTGCCAAAGCAGATTAGAAGGCCCATGGATGACCGTGAGCTCGACGGTACGCAGTCTCATCGAATCGACATGAAATCCGTTCCTCCTAGCTGGACATCAGTGCCAGTCACGGTGAACGACAATGGCATGGAGGTTCAGACTAGGATCGGCGGCAGGGTCAGTGGTAGCTGGATCACTCGATAGCGCTGCAAACGATTGCGTTGGAGGTGATGTTCAGCCGCAAGAGGAATCTATCACCCAATTCTATTCAGCCCATGTTAGGCTGGTGGATCTTCGAACTCGACCAGTCGAAGGAAGGTGGGGGCGAGTCGAGTTGGCACGTGGAGGTGAGTGAACAGGGGCGAAGTCATGGTTCTGGTCGAAAGCAATGCGTGAATATTACGGAGGAATGGGAGATGCGCGCAAAGACGGATTGCAGCTCCATGGCGCGGTAGGGCTGAAATGTGTAGACAAGTCAACATCATCGCACCCAATGCAGTCGGAGCCACGGCATGGTGTAACACACCAATTTCGTCGTTTCCAGCCGCACGGGGCTGAGAGGCCGGATCTGGGTCACCACATGCTCAATGAAGCTACAAAAGGCGCGTACAGAGAAATATGAGGTAAACCTCCTAGCACACAAAGTCAATATTGAACTCATCTTTCCCAGTTCCATCGCCACCTTCGAGATGAAGCCTGCGATCACTCTCATCCCATCCATCTTGACCATATTGGCGCCCGCTTTTGGCAAGGTCACCGTTCAGCCACTGACGGACGTCGTTTTCAACAAGTCTGGATACTTCTCAGACCCTTTCCACGTCGCCTCCGGCTACAATGACACAGTCTATCTCTCTGGGACGTCTGGCGACTATCTGGAGTGCCATGATCATCTTTCGCCTCACTGTGGGTCGGCCATAGGCTTGCAACAGAACAAGTACTCCAACAACGAGGCCTTGAAGGACGCAGCGAACAGCTCAGGGGTGACAATATGCGGCAACGCTGGCCTTCATCCCTTCCGGACCGACGCCGGTGTATGGCATGCCATGGCAACGCTCCATGTCGACAAGAATGACAACTGCAGTGGTCTCCACGGATGGAGCATCATCGTTCATGCTTCCCCCAAGAGCGAACCATCCACCGCCGAACCACCTACTGCTTGGGTTGGAGATCAAGTCCTCATCGGGTCATTCACGGAATACGCAGGCGCCAACTACGACGGTAAATACTTCCAGACACCGGCCGGACAGCTGTACCTCGTCTATCAAAAGCAATACTCCTCCAATGAAGCAAACAAGCGGGACGGTGTAGTAGCTCTAAGCATGGACTCTCCTGTCTCCATCACGTCTGGAGCCAAAGCTACCTACCTGCTTCTTCCGGACGACGATTTGAATTCGGAGAACTACATCAAAGGCAACAATAGCTTCAAACTCATCGAGACCGGCAACATGCGTGCTATTCATGGAAAGTTCGTCATGGCATACTCAGTCGGAGCCTACAATCACAAGACGTACAAAGCCGGAGTCGCATACTCGGATACATTCTTGCCCAGAACCGAAGGTGGATACCGCAAAGTTATGAAGAACAACCCAGATAAGCTCTGGGGTACAGATGGGAAGGAAGTCCATTACATCCTACAGGCAGAGTATCCTCACAGTGGATGGCGGTACGTTGGCGACCAGGTCTTGGCTCCTGGCGTGCCTACTGTGGCGAAGCTTGGAGAGGATGATGGTTGGGTCATGACTTTTGCTGCATTCGACGTTGGCGATGCGCCGGTGAAGGATGGGACGAACCATTTTGAACCGAGTCATCGTCGTCCGTATTTCATTCCCTTGAATGTCAGCATTCCTGAGGATCTTTCGGTCAAGGATGCGACTGACGCTCAGATTGGAAGCTGGATCACTCCGATGGAGTAGAGTGGTCGATCGATTGGGACGATGGCAGTCTGTCGAGGGGTGTGCAAATTGTGTTCTTCTCGCAAGTCAAATGCAGCAAACAAGAGTATCAGTAGTGCGCTGCCTCATCTCCCACCTGAACGCTGGCCACTGTACCAGTCAGGCGGTCAATTGCTCAAGGGGTTGTAAGTTCATGTGGAAGTCCAGGCTAGTGTCTGGACTTTGTCAAAGCAAGGCTGCGCCGGCGTGGAGAACAAATAGATTCAGTCTCGACAGCTTTCTTCGGTCTTTCTGAGAAGGGGCTGTCACCAAAGTTCAGCTGCCCTACTGGACCGCCTCATCAACACTGCGCCTCCACCGCAGCAAGACTGACCTCCTGTACCGCAACCCCCGCTCCAAACTCCCTAACCTCTCTCGCACCCAACGTCTCATACACCTCCCAACCTACCTTCTCCAAACCGCCCACCGGATCCGTCGCAAAATCAACCCAAGCATCCTGCATCGCATGACTCGTCGCATACTCCAACTCCGTACTAGGACCCCGATAGTTCGGGTGCGTTCCGAAGAGCAACGGCAGTTCGGAAGAGTGGTACGCGCCTTGCCAAGGTTGCGGAGCAATATTCGTGAAGTTGCCTGCGTAGCGGTAGCTGTAAGTTTGACGGCCGGTCTGTTGGCGAGCACGGATTGTTTTCGTGGCGGGACAGAGGAACGTGGCCAAGAGGGCGGCATGGGCTAACCCCTCATCGGGCCCATCTGGGTTGTAGGGGGCAAAGGCCACGCCGTCGTCGAGGTTTGTGCCGATTATGGCAGGCTGTGAATATTGTCAGTCATTGGAAAGTCATGTCATGTTTCGAGGTTCCTACGATCTTGGCTTGCTCTCCATCAAGAGCTCTTTGTGTGTAGTTCGCGAAGACAGACTTCCCATCAGGCGTCGGTCCGAACTGAAGACCAGGCGAGGCACCACTATCGGAGTACTTGGCCACAAAGCTCTCAATCATCTGGGCTGGCACATTGCGCATGCACTCCAGTTGTGTAGCAGTATCATTAGCAAGTCCGCCGCATCCAACATTGCTCGCAACGAGATCGAAACTCGCACCCGTAGCATCACCACCTATGGGGATCAGCGCAGTGCCCGACTCCATGATAAGACCCGTCACTATAGGATCCTCCGGATAGGCAAAGTTGTAGTAGTCGACAGAAGCTGCGCCTGCACTCTGGCCAAAGATGATCATTCTCG